>JAJTUV010001605.1:0-610614 GCA_021653895.1 Mastomys natalensis | reverse complement strand
TTTTAATATACCAGCAGTATAAAGGAGTGAGAAGATAGAGTGAAGGCTGAAGGAGTTGAGAGGATTCGACATCATGAGGAAAGCAAAATTACCAACCAATAAGAGCCCCCAGGGTCTAAACCACCAGCCTGGGAGCGCTTAGTGGGGGACCCATGGCTCCAGCTCTATATGCAAGGGAGCTATATATAGTGGGAGAAGAGATCCTTGGTCCCATGAAGGCTGGACGTCGTGGGGTGGGATTTCGAGGGTGGGGAGCTGAGATACAGGGGAGGTTGGGTGGGGGTACACCAACGTGGAGGCAGGAGGAGGGGGAAGGGATAGTGAGTTCCTGGGAGGGAGGAGGGAAATGGAGGTAAGGAGAGAACATCTGAAATGTAAATAAAATTTCCATTAAAAAAAAAAAAGAAAAGAAAGCCACATAATGGCACTTGAAATAATTCCTTGGCAATTTGCTTTAGGAAAATGCTTTGCTGATATATAAATTAGCCCCAAAATTTTAACATAGAGAAGTATGGAACTGATAAATAGTATTTGCCACTGAGAAATCTTTACTCCTAATAATACCGTGCAAGTGTTTATTCCCGATGTATATACTCTTAAGCAAAAATTGCTTATTTATTACTTTTTGTTGATATCAAAGAAGTTAGATATTGATGATTGTTGACCTATGAAGACAATAAATAAAAAGACTAATAGAGATTTTTTGAACCAATAGAAATTCTACTTTGTAAGGTCCTTGGATTAAATTCAAAATCTATTTCTACTTGTTTGCACCATTGAGGTCAAGTTGAACAAAATTTGTCAAATTTACAGAATGTACAGATTTCAACATCTTGATAAACTCTCAAGAAATGAGTTTGTTTCTATGGCTGCATTGTAGAGAAGTGCACTGAATGTGAGTACTTTGCCTGGGCTCATCATAAAGCAGCTTTCATGGATCAGTGATGAGAATGAGAAAGGAAGAGAAGACAAACAGATGAGGGGGCAGGCAATGCTGTCAGAATCATACCACGATCTTCAGATAATTCTTCTTTAAGTATTCAAAACAAATCATACATACAATAAACCATCATGGTTGGAAGGCGTTGTGTTAGATATTTAAAATGGCAGCCCCTCATCTTGTATTACAGAGTTGCCATGTTCCTGACTAGGCTAGGCCTGAAAACCAGGAGCAAGTGGCAGAGGTGTGCTCCTACTGCTGCCGCCCATGGCTCAGGTGGCTGGAGACACAGGCCCTGCCACCTATGAGATGCCAGAATTGGAGATGGCTCTGTCAATCTTCCATGCTGCCTCCACAAGGCTGGGCTGAGCCCAGACCATCCTGCCATCCATACAAGGCCCAGTAGAAATTGAGACTCTAATGATTAAATATTAACCAAAGGCTTTATATATTTGGTAATGCTCAATAACAATATGCCCACATAATTTTAGTTGTTTCCCAATTAACTAATCTAGATATAAGTTGTTATCCAGGACTGCTCCCAGTACATGCATGGTCATCCATAGCGAGCACCTCCTACATCTCTGCCTGTCCCTTGCCTTCTCCTCTCTTCCTCCTTTACTCTTCCTCTTTGTCTCCTACTCCTCCTACCTTAGCTCCTCCAACTTGTGGGAAAAATATCCCACTACATATCACCCTTCCTGTTAAAATAAAAAAAAAAAAAAAAAAAAAAAAAAAAAAAAACCAAAAACCAAAAAGCCTTTCTCTCAAAATATAAGAAGAATTCCCATGGGGCCTACGTTAGACAGAACCTGAGTCTCCTGTGAGGCAATGTAATTTTATATCATCTGAATACACCATATTTACTTTGGGGGAACAGATTTGAAAGGATGGGCTGGGCACAGCCCAGCATTATGGAGATAGTGTGCAAGTTTGGCAGAGCCATCTCCCATGCTTGCATCTTGTGGGTGGCAGGGCCAGTGTCTCCAGCAGCCTAAGCCTTGGCTAGCAGCAGCAAGAACACCCCTCTGCCACTTGCTCATGGCCTCAGGCCTAGCCTAGTTGGGAACATGGTGGCTCTGTAATACAAGATTGGGTGCCATTTTAAATATCTAATGCAACAATTTTTTTTTAAATATTAATTCTCTCCTTACTCCTTATCCTCCCACCTTAGCCCTCCCAACTTGTGGGAAAAATAGCCCACTACTACTAGTTCACTACTAGTATGTGAACTACTTCAACAAATTATTTGAAAGCATTTACTAATCTTTCTTTATAAACTGCAAACACAGAATGATTTGATCTCTGAGAATAGAATTATCATTTAATAGAAAATTAAATTATTCAATAAAATATTACTTAGATAAAGACAATGGATTTTTAAGATACTTTGATTGTTGAGAATAGTTTTCACTATCCTGAGTTTTTTGTTATTCCAAATAAATTTGAGATTTCTCTTTCTATGTCTATAAAGAATTGAGTTGGAATTTTGTGTGATTTCTTTGAATCTGTAGATTGCTTTGGGTAAGATGGCCATTTTACTATATTAATCCTGCAATCCATAAGCATGGAGATCTTTCAAGCTTCTGAGGTCTTTTTCAATTTCTTTTTCAGAGATTTAAGTTCTTGTCATACAGATCTTTCACTTGCTTGGTTAGAGTCACATCAAGATATTTTATATTATTTGTGACTATGTGAAGGATGTTGTTTCCCTAAATTCTTTCTCAGCCCTTTTTTCCTTTTAGTAGAGGAAGGCTACTGATTTGTTAGAGTTAATTTTACCCCACTTTGCTGAAGTTGTTTATCAGCTGTAGAGGCTTTCTTGTAGAATTTTGGGGTTATCTGCAGACACCAAACCTGATACTGTTGCTGTAGTCCAGAGGCATTTGCTGACAGGAGCCTGGTGTGGCAATTCCTTGGGAGGTCTGGCCAGCAACTGATCAATGCAGATGTGAATGTTTGGAGCCAACATCAGACTAAGCTCAGGAACCTGGGGTGGGGAGCTGAAGGAAAGACTGGAGGAGTGGGGGAATTGCAACCAAATTGCAAGAACAACATAGGCTGACCTGACCACTTGTTCTCCCACACCACTAGACACATCACCAAGGAGTATACCTGGAGGGATCCATGGCTTCAGATACATATGTAGCATAGGATGGCCTTGCCTGGCAGCAATGGGAGGAGTGGTCCTTGGTCCAGGGGAAGTTAGATGCCCCAGCATAAGGGGATGCTGGAGAGGTAGGGAGGGAGAATGTAGGGTGGTAGGGAGACCGCCATACAGGCAAAGGAGAGGAGAAGTGTGGATTGGAATAGGGAGTTGGTGGAGGGCTAACGGGGAAGTGGGATATCATTTGAGATGTAAACAAAGCGAATGGTTAACTAAAAAAATGATACTTTGAATAAACCTTCAAATATTAACCTTTTTTTTGAAATACTGCCTTTCTTACTTCCTAAAAATTGGGCCTCAAATAATAAAAGTTTATATATATATATATATATATATATATATATATATAATATATATATATATATCATATGGCATTTAAATGTATTTATTTCTATGGAGTTTGTGGTTAACCATAAAACTAGGGGAGAAATTATGTTTGCCAGCTCCACAAATATTTGCATACACATGTTCCCTTATTATGGTAAACACTTAACATTATTATAAAATATTAGAAAACCATAATGAGGTAGAGTAAAAATTTATATATTCTTCAGATACAAGCAAAAGAAATATTGAGAAGCACAGAATGTATATTATCTTTGTAAAATATTCTTTAACTGAAAGGTAGCAAAAAATTAGCCATGACTTCAACACGTAGGTATTTATAAAAACACTATGTTCATAAAAGTATTAACTAGCTAGGCTTATGTAAGGCTTGTATTCTTTCCTTGAACCATTATGAACAATTTATAAGTAATTTACAAGGTCCTTATTCAAGTCTCCATGAAAAAAGGAGGTAATAGTGATGCTATCAGAAAGGAAAATTTAAAAAAAAAAGACATCTTAAAGGATTAGAATATGTTGCTCACATTTGTACTCTTAAACACCAAAGGAAAAGAAGGATGAGTTTGTCAAAGTACGTATTATCCTTCGTATAAGTAGACCATGTGAAGCCAAATACTACGTACAATAAATAACGCCCAATAAAAATTTTGACATCTTATGTGTTTGACAACACAGTTTGCACTTCTTGAGTGGACAAAGAGTGATTGCCAAAGTTATTTTAATTCGAAGATGTGGTCAGATTGGGTCTCATCAAAGGTGTATGCACTATATGAAAATCATGTTTACTACTTTCTTCTATTTTTATTTTAAGTATCATCAAACATGTGGCATTTTCATGGCTTTGCACTTAATTTCTGTGACTTATTATATCCCTACAACATTTCACAGTAATATTGACACATTTGCATCATTTAGTGTCAGAATGATGTAAGAGCTATTCCTAAATTGTAATGTGCTGTCTGAGACCAATTAGAGCACCAACTTTCAATAATATCATTTTCATCTTCCTGTAACGAGTTTCTGAATCCACTTAAATAGCAGGTTTCTGAGGCATTGGGTCAATTAATTCCAGAAGTTCACTAATGTGATAGCAAAGATGCAGAGCAAAATGCTGAATAGCTATTTTGTTATAAAGCTAATGGGAGAGGGAGAGGAAATCCAAATGGTAACAGATTGGTATTTTCAGCATAAAAGGAAAATGATCAGTCTTCGCAAACTTTATATTTTTTTTCCCTAGCAGACAGTCTTTAGCCATGAAAATCTGATACTACATTTAACTACAAAGTTTTTTTATGTGAATCAAGCTCAAAGGGAACAGTCTGTGGCAGGCAAAGTAGATTTGAAAACATCCTACATGGAATAAAATATTAATGGTTGGATTCTGAATATATAGTCAACCTAAATAACCAGGTAAATTACCACTAGTTGCCATTGAAGAATATAATGTACAGTATGTCTTTCATACCCACATACAAACCTGGGCCTATAGAACTGTATCAAATGTATATAAGGGGCTAAAATGTTAATTTATTTGGACTATTTCTTGTATAAGCATTAAAGCCTGAGTTCAACCACTATAAACCACTTAAAATATTCCTCACATGAGACTGGCTGGCCAGGAGGCCTTGGGGATCTGCTCCCCAACACAGGAACTAAGTACTCATGGCACTGTAATTATATAGGTATATAAAATGTACATCCAGATAGACATATATTCAAATAATGTATTTAACGTTGTATCTAAATAAGTAAATGGGAATGCATCTATGGGAATAAGAGGACATATTGAGAAAGGGACCTCATTTTTCACTTGGTATAGTTCTTTATGATTTATGTGTATTTAATTATACTACCAAAGCAAAATAAATTATTAAATACTAGTGATTATATGGTAAAAATGTCCCCTTGATATTTTTAAATCACATATTTCTTAGTTTTGGGTTTTTTATTTCAAATTTCTGTTTACATACTGTAGTAGACATGACCATGTATATTTGGCCAATATTTGTCTTTAGCACTTCTGAGTGGAAAAGAATAAATGGAATTCTGACTTATACAGAGACTAAAAAAATTCATCAAACTATAAAAGTTTTTCATGCACAATGCCAATTTGAAAGTACCTTTTCAGCTTAGTAGTTGTACCAATATCCTAACTTCTGTGTCACAATAAGGAAAGAAAGTTTGCCTTCACAAATTGAGTTTGGGACCTCTTTATAATGAACACAATGTCCACTGACTTTCTTCTCTGGTATAACACTTTAAGCCATACAATTCCTGCTTTATGTAGTGGCACTGTTTTGTACTTCATTGTTAAATGAGGTCCAATGACTTCATCTGTCAAAGACCATCCTTAGTCACTTAGACTACTAGACAAATTCATTCTGAAAGTGACTGAAGTAATGGACATTCCTTAAGCCTTGCAATGCTAAACACTGTAAACACTTCATAAGTGGACATCTTAGTAAGTATGTTCATTTGGTAAGTTCTTCATAATAGAATACCAGAGACATGCTCAACTGAGACATTGTGGCAAATAGAACTTCAAAATAAGAGAGTAGTTTTTCCTTAATGGGATAGAAAGTAAATGTCTGGCCTGGATCTCCCCTTCTGTCCTGTATTTGACCATCTCCTCCTTGTGCCTTCGTGAGGTCATTTTAGTTATACATGCTTGTGCCCAGGGCACTTCTTTTACCCAGGATACTAGAGTAAATAATGACCAGAGAGTCACACTAATAATGATTTTCATTTTATTACCTCTTGAAAAGCCAGAGTCCATGTATAATTATATTCTGATTGTGAGTGTCTTGGAACTTCAGCATATGTAGTTGGATGGACACGCACACAATTGAAAAAAAGAGTGATTGTATAGGATTGTGTAACCACAATAGAAAGTGTCTTGGAATTACAAACTATAAGCTATTAAAGTGATCAAACCACTCAAATGAGGATAATTTGCTTTAAAAAAAAACAATTGTATATATGTATATTATTACTCAGTATAATTGCATTTCTTTTCTAAATCACAGAACTCTCATGTATACAAACAAAAGCATTCATGAGAACTTGAGGAGAAATGCAGTTAGCTTAGTAAGGATAAACTCTTAAGTATTATAAAGTTTTTCAGTAGAAATCTTTGAAAAAAATGTAGATTCTTTCAACTTATTTAATATCAAAACAGTTAGGAAACCATATGCTATATATATATATATATATATATATATGTATTTATATATATCAATGTAAGTTATTATATACATAATTATATGTAATAATATATATTATTCATATATTTTAATTTTTATATAATTTATATATTTTTGTGTACTTAATTTATATATATAATTTCTATATATGTAAACTATACATAATTATATAAATATATATGAAAAAGAATAGTGATTGAAAAATATAATTATATTTTCTAATTTACTATGGAAAATGTTCCCAGTGGATAATTCTAGGTATGTGATGAGCAATAAAAATAATGATATATTAACCCCAGTCCTCATTTTTCATGTAAAATAGATAAGAATATTGTACTCTCACAGGGGCTGGTTTTATGTTCTTAAGATATATTTCTGGATCATTGAAATGATATAGGGATTTTGAAACACTATTATAGGCATTATTCACTGTAGAAAATATTTTTAGAACCATTGCAGAGGCAACTTTGACTCAATGAAACCGTCCCTTTCTATATAAAAAATCATGTTTAGTGAGCCTGACATTTCTAGGTCTCCTCTAGCACAACTGAAGAGAGTGTATTATGTTTAAAACAATCATACAATAGTACTCTGGAGCATTTTCAACCACAGCAAACCTAACTTCTTATAACAAATATTGCTTTAAAAATTACATAAATTGCTTAGTATTTCATATTGTTCATTTGCAAAATGATGACAGTGTGAGCTATCCACAAAAATCACAAGAACTCTGTAGGTCATAAGGCAGCACAAACTGCCTTTGTAGGTCATAAGGTCTCTCTCTCTCTCTCTCTCTCTCTCTCTCTCTCTCTCTCTCTCTCTCTCATACACACACACACACACACACACACACTTCATCCTTGAGCTTTGTGGAGCTCCATATAGTGATGGTGTTAGTTGTCAACTTGATAGATTCTAGGATAACCAGGAAAATGAGCCTATGGGCATACACACATAGGGCATTATTTTGATTAGGTTACTTTATATCAAAGATGTATCTTGTTGTATTTCTGATTATTTCTGAGTAATGAATCCTGGTAGCTGAAAAAAGCAATCTTACTGTCTTGTTACTGTTCTGTGAAGAGTGAAGAGACACCATGATCAAGATAACTCTTAGAAAATATTTCTGGATTGCTTACAGTTTCTGAGGTTTAGTCCATCATCATCATAGAGGAGAGCATAGTGTTACACACCATAGTGGTGGAAAGTAGTTGAAAAATGAATCCTGATTCAGAGGCATAGAGATAGAATTTATGACAGAGACTGGACTTGGCATGTGCTTCAAAATGCACACCCCTGTTGTGGATAGCCCTTGTCTTGTATCTTTATGCTAATTCTGCTTTCCCAGGAGGGGCTGTAGACAAAGAGTGAGTCAGTATACAGGTGACTTCCTGTGAACCTTCTGCCCATCTTAATTTGTAAAATAAAAGCTAGAGCCAGTGACTGGACAGTAGAAGGGGAGGTTGTTGTCCATAGTCTTGGCCTTGTATTTTGATGCTAATTCCACTTTCCTGGGAGGGGCGGCAAAGGAGGAGTGAATCAGTACACCGGTGACTTCTATTGAACTTTCTGCCCACCTTAATTTGTAAAATAAAGGCTAGAGCCATTGATTGGATAAGAGGGAGTGGAAAATAAAGGTTGGTGAAAGAGAGAGAGAGAGAGTAGACGAAGAGAGAGAGAGGAGAGAGGGAGAGAGATAGACAAAGGAGGAAGGGCACGATGGGAGAAGACAATGGAGGAGGACTAATGATGGAAGGAAGCCGATGGTGAGCAGAATGGAAGCAAGGCCTGGTGGAAAACCACAATTAAAGACAACTGGTATAAGTAAGATTAATTGGGCAATAGGATGGCAATGTAATCTTACCGATTTTCTGTGCAGTTTGTTATTAATTTATGATGTGTTCTGATGGAGTTTTGGGTTGGATATATACTGCAACAAATTTGCGCAAATGGGCTGCACCTGTGGTGGGAGGTACTGAAAAAACTAAACTGCCATAGGCTCCTGGCCTGGCACCATGTTCTTGTCATGTTCCCAACTAGCACTATGACTGCACTGCTTCATTATGCTGGCCGTAGACTTGGCATGGTGCTTGGTTCTACTGTCAGCTACATGAGTCCAGCACTAAAACAGGGAATTTCCAGTGACCGCAGTGCAGTAGCTTAAACATCCCAGTACCCTGTAGCAATAAAACTTTTATGTTTATGATTAACGCAAATAGATTTATCAGCAAATACTCAGTCCAACATGCCCACCAATTAACTGTTTTCCAAATATCACCCTTGATAATAAATGCCTTTGATTACCTGAGACAGCAGTAGGCTAACATCTGCCTCCATCTCTCTTATCATCTTCCCTTTTCCTCCTCTCTGTTTACCATTTTCTCATTCCTTCTGCTCCCAACTCCTAGTATTCAACTTCCTCTTATCTAACCAATGACAAGCTCCACTGCAAATACAATGAGTAGAAAGGTCCTCCCCAACCCCAGTCGGCATACTTCTTCAATGGCCACACCTACTCCAGCAATACTCTCCAATAGTGGCTCTGCTTAAAATGAGTAAGTATTCAAGTGTATGGTACCTAATGGGGGCCAATTTATTTAAACCACCACAACTTAGTTCATGAGTACATTCTCTGCATCTGGTTATGTATGTGATGTATTCATATACTTCAAATTCTGCTACTATGACTTCATTATGTTAACACCCACTATTGGAAATGTTAGTCACGTAAACCTCTATTCCTATATATTACTTCTGTCATGCTTCTATGTTATACCAGATAAAAGTGAGGAAAGAAACGTTAGTACTGTCCTTCAAAATGCACGAATCCAGCTCTTCATTTGAAAATTCATTGAGGATCCCAAATATAGTATTCCACTCTTCATCTAATTCTCTATTCTGAAGCCTTCACTTTTATTTAAAATTCAAATTTGGTTTATTTGCAACTTAAATAAGTTTTTTAATAATTTGTTTTCAAATTTCAAACAATTGTTTTTGGATTATATTAATTCCAGTTCCCGATTATTATTCCACTCTCAGATCTGTATACTTCCGTAGTCAGAAACCAACATTCATGTCCTTTTAACTTTATATAACTTCAGTCTTTAATTTGTGCTATGCATGTATTTCTGGGCATGGTATCAGCCAGTAGAGCATGGTCAACCTATCATGAGCTACTTCCTCTTCTGGAAGCTATCTACTGTCCATTAACTCCATAGTTAAAAGATAGGATTCATAAAATTTTCACTGTTCAAATGATTCAGTTACTTTGTTTGGTTGCTTGGTATGTTTTGAAGTTAGAGCAAATTGTTTTTCCCTCCTGATTTCTTTCTGGGTATGTTTGGGTATATAGGAAGACTACTGATTATTGGGTACTAATTTTATATCTGTTTCTCCTGGATGTATTTATAAGCTTTAAAAGATTTCTGGTGAATTATATATAGAGTTTTTATAAGATTTAGCCTTTTCCATTCCAAAATGCATTGTCTTTTCTCATCTATTTGTTCTAGCTAAGACTTCAAGCACTATGTTGAATAAAAGTAGAAAAAGTGTACATTCTACTCTTATTCCTGCTTTTAGTGAAATTCTTTAGATTATCTTCATGGGCTACTTTGATGTTTCAATTATGTCTCCTGCTTTACTATATTTCAAAGGATTTCTGACATGAAATATTGGATTTTGTCAAAGTCCTTTTGTGCATCTAATGAGATAATCATGTGGTTTTGGTTCTTATTTTCATTTGCATGGTTTATTATATTTATTGATTCATGAATGTTGAAATATTTCTACATCTCATGGCTAAAGTTGGGTTGCTTTTCCTGGGATACACTTTTGATGTGATTTTTTGAACTTGGTATGCAGTTATTTTATTGAAAATTATTGTACACATATTTTTTATTTGGAATGTTTTAAATGACTGTGTGTAAATCATTGGCAATTATAGGTCTTACTGTGGGGTCGCCCTCCTCCCCATCTTCTCCAGCTTTTCCCTAATTCAACCACAAGGATCTCCAGCCTCTGTCCATTGGTTAGGTATAAGTATCTGATGCTGACTCTTTCAGCTGCTTATTGGGCCTCTTGGAGTGCAGTCCTGTTAGGCTCTTGTTTTGTAAGCACATCATAGCATCAATAATAGTGTCAGTCTTGGGGCCTCCCCTTGAGCTGGATCCCAATTTTGGCCTGTCACTGGGCCTTCTTTTCCTCAGACACCTTTCCATTTTCATCCCTGCAGTTCTTTCAGACAGGAACAGTATGATTAAAGTTTTTGACTGTGGAATGGCAACCCCATCCCTCTGTTTGATGTCCTGTCTTTCTATTGGAGGTGAAGTCTACAAGTTCCCCCTCCCGACTGCAGGACATTTCATTTAAGGTCCCTCCCTTGAGTCCTGAGAGTCTCTCACCTCTCAGGTCTCTAGTACATTCTAGAGGGTCCCCACCTCCTACCTCCCTGATTCCATTGTTTTTCTGGTCCCCAGGGCTTCAGTCCTGTTCCACCTAACCCTGTCCAATCAATACCTGATCACATATCCTTTTTCCCTCCCTGTCCAATTCCTACCCATGTCCCTCTCTCCCTCTGCCCCCATGATTGCTTTCTTCTCCTTCCCAAGTGGTATTGAGGCACCCTCACTTGGGCCCTTTGGCATGTTAACCTTCTTGAGTTTTGTGGATTTTGTCCTGAGTATGCTGTAAATTTTGGTAACATCCACTTATTAGTGAGTACATACCATGCATGTTCTTTTGGGTCTGAGTTATCTCATTCAAGATGTTATTTTCTAACTCCATTCATTTGCCTGCAAAACTCAGGATGTCCTCATTCTTAAGAGCTAAGTAGTATTCCATTGTGTAAAAATGAACCACATTTTCTTTATCCATTCATCTGTGGTGGGACATCTGGATTGTTTCCAGCTTCTGGTTATCACAAACAAGGCCACTATGAACAAAGTGGAACATGTGCCCTTGAAGCATTGTGGAGCATCTTTTGGATATATGCCCAAGAGTGGCATTTCTGGGTTCAGGTAGATCTATTTCCAGTTTTCTGAAGAACTTCTAGATTGATTTCCAGAGTGATTTTACAGTTTGCAATCCCACAAGCAATGGAGGAGTGTTCCTCTTTCTCGACATACTCATCAACATGTTGTGTCACCTGAAGTTTTGATCTTAGCCATTCTGATTGGTATAAGGTAGAATCTCTGGGTTGTTTTGATTTGTATTTCCCTGATGACTAAGGAATTTGAACATTTCTTCAAATGCTTCTCAACCATCAAGATTCTCCTGAAATCTAATAGATTATTAGCTCATAGCTTTGAGCTACTATTTGCATATTCTTCCTTAAAATAAACTGAAAAGCTATTGTCATAGTATTCAAAAGAATTCCTGTCCTTAGAGACATGAGAACATTTTCTCTCTTCTAAAATTTATTTACCAATTCTTGATCTTAGAATTGAGCCTGAGCCATTGAAGACCTGTTTAGGAAATTTTCTCTTGTGCCAATGAGTTCAAGGTTCTTTCCCACTTTATTTTCCACTTCTTTTTGATTTAATGTTGGTAAGTAATAATACATCTAGGAATCCATCTATTTATTTTATATTTTCCAGTTTAATAGAATGTACACTTTGATGCATTATTTTTATTAAATCATGTTTGACAACATTCTTTTTAGACAGATATTTAGAATACTTTCAATGTATAGACAATTCTAAATGAACACAATATTATTGGATAATTTTAAGACGAAAGTAATTGACAATGCTTAGAGAGAGGAGCACAAAGGGGAAGATTATGAATGATAGTATAATCTCAAAACTTAAAATTAATTGCAAAAATCATTCATCTGAGTATTAGTGTTGTATTGTCCTTCATATAATGAATGGAATATTATGTTAAAATTAAAAATAAATATTATAAATGTATAATTTTTATAGTAGACCCTTTAAAATTGTACAATTTCTTAAGATAAAGAAAACTGTACACAAGTCAAGAAATTCAGAAAACTCAAGAATTCATTACTCTAACTCACGGTATAGTATCATTAAAAGAAGGTGCACAATTTTGTATAATATTGAAACATCACTTAATCGTTGATACACACTACATCTATTCTTCTTAATTTTAAATATTTTCTTAATTCTACAAATTTATGACAGAGAGATAAAGAAATTAGTATTTATAATGTCATCATGTTTTTCTTTTTTATTATATAACTATTTCTGTAATTGGTTTTTCAAGGCACTTTGCATGTGTTTTCAAAGGAGGAACTAAATTTTGCTTTTTAAAAAGTAATGGACTTTTTACTTGTTTTTAATAAACCTGCTTTACTTGGGAGCATATGCAAAGGTACATGCAACTCAATAGTTTTTTAGGAATACAAGCCACTTCAAGATTCTTAAAATATTTGGGTTGTGTGGGAAAAAAACAGGCGACCAGCAGCGGCGGGCCCCTGGCCCAGGCGGCAGGCCCCAGGCCTACGAGGCAGCAGCGGCCTGGGACCTGCGTGGTGGAGGCTGCCTGGAGGCTTCCAGGCAGCCTGTGTCACATACTGGAGAAAGGTCCCAGGTTCCAGTGGCTGGAGGCTTCGGTGGCGGCAGGCCCAGCAGGCCCCAATGATACGAGGAAGTCCTTGGTTCCAAAAGGGTTTATTGTCATGGCGGATGGTGGATGGACTCTGGGTGTACCCCCCCAAACTCAGTGCAGACCTGAGTTAAGTAGGGAGGGAGAAGTAGGAAGGGTCTGGGGAGGGGAGGAATGCTTAATTGGCTCCGCCCTCTGACCTTCATTAGTATGTAAATCCCTAGGGCCTGAGGCCTGTAGTTACACCCTCTACCTGTGCACTTTGGGAGGGGCTGTAATGGCCTTGTGACTGAACAATGTAGGTCTATGGAGATTAGACTGCTTGTTAGGACCCTGAGTTCTGGGGACGTAGCCGAACTCCTGCCGTTTCTCCCTTGGAGTCTCGGGGTTCTAGGCCCATGCCCAGCCAAGAACCAGGATACCCTTACACAGTCCCACAGGGTTGAACATATTATATTCAACTAAATCACTTAATATCAATAAAGAAGTAATGACCTCAACATTTGAAAATGGTGATAAGCTCTGGTAGTAACCATTTTTCATTACACGAATTGCTGTTTCCCTTTTATAACGAAATATGTTCATAAAATAAAATATAAATTTATGGATGAGCAAATGAAATATCTTAGTATTTTAAGCTAGTGTAGCAAAAGCATCTTCAAAAACAGGTCTGTGTGTGTGAGACAGAAAATGTTTATGAAAATACCAGGTGCATACCTCATGTTAAACTTGTTTATATATTTAGATGTTAATATTTATATATTTCATCATATATTTTAATTCTATGAAAACACACACACACAAGCTAACAAACAAATAAACAAAAACAGCCAGTACCATAAACAAAACAATTATGTATTTGGACCACCAGAATGCACTACTATAAAGCTCTAAAAAGAAAGCTTCAAAATTATGTGTAGCAGAAGAACCAGTGTGCAAGTGATTTCTTTCAGACAGTCGAGTGGGAAAAAGTCTCTACATGCTTATCACAAAAGAGACTGCAGAAATGGAATAATGGATTTGCCAGAGGTCATTCATATGGGAAAAAAAAGATTAACTTGTTCAACTTGCAAATTTTGTAAAGTAGCCAAAAGTTCTATCTGAGGCTTGAGGTCAAAATTGATGTTTATAAATTTTGTTAATTATTAGAATGCTATTATATATCTACTAATATTTTATACCTGAAGAAATCACTTTCAGAGAATAGGTGCATATATTTTCCATTCATAATTAAAAGGCAATGAGAATTCAAAGCTCGGCTTAGGAGTAAAGTCTCACAATGTCCTCATGTAGTGTCTTTCCATACAGTCTGTGGCAAGAATCCACTCACAGTTTTCCTCTATTGCTTTTGATGCTTCTTCTTCCAGTCTCTATATTTTTTAACCCCTTTTTACTACTTTAACTTTCTTCAAGGCAACAGAACTGCTTCTAAAGAAGTCATACTTCTAAAATACAGATCTGTGCACTCAGTGTGCAAAAGCATGCCCATGATTTCTTTCATAACTATTCAGTATTGAAGGAATCCTTTCACAAACTGCTCCAATTCCCCTTTGCCTTTCTTAATCCTTGTTTGAAGTGTTACTCTCATTTCCTATAGCAGGATCAAATGACAACAGTCAATTCACATAGCTAATGCATTGGCAACTTATTTTTCTTGTAATGCTGTGCGGCTTTGGAGGTTTGAAAATACTCCAACAATGTGACTTCCCTTTAATTGTGGTATAAAGACAGACACAGTTCACTCTTCCTTCATAGGACAAGCGTTTGTGTTTTGTGAAGTTTTAACATTCAATGTTGATAATTTTTAAATACATATATTCTTTGTTTGAGAAACTGGGCTTACTGTAACATCTTTACCACATTCCACAGTCACAAGGATCTTTTGTAGCTTCATTATTTTTAGGACTTCACAACCACCTGATAAACTACGAATCATCATCCTATTTTATGAAAGAAAATAAAAGTAAAACCTCTGAGTTTCTAAGATAATAGAGAGGTATCAAAGTGATACATTCAAATACACTAAAAGATTTTGCTAGCCAGGTGATATGAAACATATCTATAATCACAACACTCAAGATGTTGAAATAAGGAATCACAAGTTAGAGACTTTACTAGGCTCTATAGTGAGATGTTTGTTAAATTACATCCCTCAAAGTGTTTCTAATATTTATTTATAAATATACACAGACTACTTAGGGATAACTAAAAGAGCTGAATAGTGTTCTTAGAAACTAACGGTATTTAGAGATGATCCTTCATCTTAAATACTAACATGCTTATTACAAAGCCTAACTATGTGATACTAAGCAATAATACAATGCACAGATAGATGTTCTCTAAAGATGCTAAAGTAAATACTTACTTTTGAGAAAGTTTGAGGATATTACCAGACATTAAAAACTGGCAAAGTAATTTTGTTGGTTTATAATTTGATTTAGAATACCATACTGCTTTCAGTATTTCTATTTCATCATGCAGCTCTATATTCTTCCACAAATTAGCATTTATACTATTTCTGTATATACAATAGGTATGTTTTTATTTTTAAGGAACAAGGAAAAGGACTCCTCTAATGTTAATCAGTCCAGTGTGTTCAAAAATACCTCTAATTCTATTTGATGCTACACTGAAGTGTGCCTCATAGAATAATCTTTTTTTATTTATTTATTTACTTATTTATTTTACTTTCAATAATTTGGTCAGAGATTGGAATATTTGATGTTATATGCATACAATAAAGTTCTTTTTATCTCAGTGGTATTTCATTAAACTTAGTGACTTAGAAACAAAGTGAGCTTAAAGTCAAGTCAAGACACATCTTTAAGATTGCTATGATAATGCTAATTTGCCCTTTAAAATTGAGACCATCTGGGAAATTGAATGGGTGACAAGTGGAACCAACTTGCATCAAACTGCCGTGACACCAGACATTGGCCTGTCCTAAGTGACAGCTGTAGCATCTGGAGAGAGTGTGATAAGAAAATCCTGTTATAATATTTAGCTGGTTCCTCTTAAATTTATCTTACTTTATTTCATAGGCACCAACCTTATTTTAGAACAAAATGTGTTCTTATTTGAAACTGAAATGCTCTTGTCCTTAAGCAAATGTAATGGAAATACTATTTGGTTCTATATCTAATTGACCCTTTTACCTGAGGAATTTTTGTTGTGAGAAAAGTATGTGAGGCTATAACTTTTAGTAACTACATAAATGCTATCACAGCAACAAGTTCGCTGACAGAAACCCAGTGTCTATGACAGTGGTTACAGTACACCTCTTGAGGATGACAGAAGGATCAAGTAGAAACAGGCTAAGTTTCATTCTCAATTGAGCAACATCTTTGAACAAATAGTCAATCATATAACCATCCAGATATTCTAGCTTACTGAAACAAGATATACTCACCAGTTTCACTACAGCTTGAAAAACACTGAGCAAAGGCACTTCCTGTTATCTCATCCATTGTGTCTATGCTGAAGGAAAACACTCTTTTTTAAAGAAAACTTTTCCCTTAGGACACCAAAAGCCAAATATGTCCTTTTCACTACATATCAGTAAACAACTAATCTATAGTGGGGCATATTTTTATGAATTGAAGCTACTTATAGAAAACTGATAGGAAATAGACATTGCTTGCCTCACAAACAATAAAAAGGACAATCGGATGAATAAGCAGCTGCAATGTGTTATGGGAAGGACATCAAGGGAATCATATGCACAGTACTTGAGTAAAACTAGCTCTTTTTGGCTTCTCCCTATGTAGAAGTTACATGTTCTCTTTTCTTCCAAGTTTTAATCCTATCTAATTTCAGAAATAGTCTTCTTTAAAAGCAAGCAACTAGTTCTGATAGATGACCCTTTTGGCTTTTGACCAGTCCAGTGAATATATTAAAATTTGATCTCTCTCTTCTCTGAAACAATTCAATCTCAGAAATTAGATGTACAATCTAGAAGGGAAAATGTACCAGACAATCTCAAATGCTGGTTAACTCTGTTATTGACACTGGCTCTCTTCTGTCTCTCTCAGTCTTTCTCATCTCTTTATGTCTCTCTCTCTCTCTCTCTCTCTCTCTCTCTCTCTCTCTCTCTCTGTGTGTGTGTGTGTGTGTGTGTGTTGTGTGGTGTGTGTATTTGCTCTATGTGAGTGTGTAGGTGTATGAGTACAGGTCCATGTGTGCCATGGCATGTGTCCAAAAACAGATGTGAGAATGTAAAAGACAACTGCCTTGTACCTCCTCACCTCTACCTTGTTTATAACAGGCTAATATGTTTGCTGCTGTGAACAGCAGAGTAACCTGACCCTCAAATTTCCAGAAGTTCTCATATCTGCCACCCATTCTACCTCAGAACCAACAGGATAATAGACACTTGTTACCACTTCTTGACACACATGAGTCTCGAATATCTAAGTTTAGATCATCTAAGTTGTGTAAGAAGTGGTCTCTGCTCATCAGGCTATCTCCCCAAGCCTGACACAATTTTGAAAATGACAAACTTTAAACACAAAGGAAAACTAATATACGTTAGCAAAACCAGTTTATTCCGTTAGTTTCTTGTATGTACCAAGATAAATACAAGGTTAGGATGTTAATGAAATCAGATAGAATGATAAACAGAGATTCAAAATGTGATAGAAAACAACTCAAAATAAAGTCTCAGAGATGGTGTTTCATCACTAAGGAGAGGAGAATTTATCAGTCCGTAGCAGTGGATTGCCCCAACACACTTGGAAAACAATCTCTGAAAATATGTACTAAAATCAGTGTTGTTGTTCAAAAATCATGATCATACACAGCCAGATTTGATACAGTGGTTTATCTACAGGTCCAAGTGAAGATCTTAGAAAATGCTATCTTGAGATGTGAATGTTCGTTACCTTCTCCCTACTTTACATTTACTCGCCCTCCATCATCTTGGCAAAATATAAACCAAGTGTCAAATATGGTCCATGTGTTAATGATACCACACTTCAAGGAGATTTAATTATACTTGTCCAATCAGTTAATGGATCAAAATCCAATAGTGCTACTTCAGAAACATTTCTGAAAGCAAAGTGCGATGTTCAATTGCTGCAGTCTACTCCTGAACAAAGAAGATAGAATTTTATTTACAAATGATAAAAAGTATTCTGGATATTTTCCTTACAGATACAATATTTTAAGCTGGTTCACTCACTACCTACTAAGAATATTTATTTACTAAGCATTCATCACCTACCATGGAAAACCCTTCCTTGTCATATACCATGAAAGCATGGCAATTAGATGTTTTCTTTTCTACTAAGACTTTCTGTTCTTGATCAATGTATTTGAAAAAAAAGAAATCCCTGTAGAAAGAAAAATAAAAGGCTTTTGACTCTGAAATTTTCATAAATTTCTGCCTGTATATTTTGCTCTTGACTTTATTAGAGTGTCTGGAAGTTCTCATATTTTGTCAGCTAGCACAGACATCTCAGCTCTTTGCTACTAGGGGGGGGGGGTCATAATGCATCCTGTAGCTTACATTAAAATGTATGCCCAGAAAATGAATTTTTGGCACCTGAAGTTTTTTTTCTTGCTCTCCCCATTGCTTTATTTCCTTTCTATTTTATTTTTATTATAACGTCACCTTTTTATATTGCTAGAATTTCTATACTGTAGAAACAAAGGAAGTACTGCATGATATTATATGCTAGCTTAGATTGAATAAAACCATTAACTGAGTAGGGTATATTATCCAGATCCTTTACCGTGACCTAGTCTCATCAGTTTTTTTGTCCTAAACCAATTATCCTCTGCCTGAGCTTATGACCAACTTCCTATCTTGGCCAAGCTCAATGCATATTACATGATTCCAAACAATTTTAGTTAGTTGTGTCATTTTTTGCTGGTTGTGTCCCCAGGCAGATTCACATATTATGTGTTCCATTGGATGAATGGACATTCAGCAACCATTACCCAGTGCTTTAGTAGTGCCTCAGGACAGGAATTATAGCCAGAAATAAGTAAGGGCATCCCCCACACTGCCAGCTGTTTATTCACTACGTGATTACAGCACCGCATGATCCAGCTCACAATGCCAGTTCTAAAATCCTTAGGCCATTTATATGGGCGAAAATCTTTACTACATTCATAAAGGTAGGCAGGTAGGTGAATAGAAAAATAGATTTAGATTATATAATTCATGTTTATTAACAACATGCACATATTTCGAGACATATATAATGATAAGCCTGTGTCATGTGTATACACATGATAAACAGAGGAAGTGTCCTACAATAATCAATCCCTACTAACTAAAAGAAATATCTACTCAAAGTATGGTCTGGACTCTCAGCCTTTGCCTTTTCACACATAACTTTATTTTCTACATTCCCAATAAAGGATTACAGTGTTAAATAGTCTTAAGAATCTGAAAAGCAAACATTGTTATAGAAATCTGGATGCTCTAGGAACTGTTACTCTTCAAGGACTTTGGTTAACAATAATTGTCTTGCCATTTCAAAATCAGATGTTTCTGCATGCCCTTTCCAAATAAATTATAAATGTCCTAAGTGAAGGATAGGTTAATTTTTCTGATTGACCATTATACTTCAGACATATATAGCAAAATATCACATTGTATTTCATACAATTATTTGTGATGACTTCAAACCTTGGGCTAGGAAAGGATTCTGAGGTTAAGGACACTTAATGGTAAATCATTAGTTCCTCATTCATATCTAAGCATCCATATAGAAAGTCAAGAAAACATTGCACTAAGTCCTGTATATGACTCCAATTTGACATATCCTAAGTGCTCATTGGACCCTATGCTCACACAGTCACACACATGCACATATATATATATACAGATGATTCATGAACTCAGACATATAAACACACAAAAAATCATTTAAAAATTGAAAATTATCAACTCTATTATTTCAATTACTTTATCTACATAATCAAAACTGATCAATAATATACAATGTGCACAAAACAATATGTATCTTTATAGGTGTTTATTTGGTTCAACATGGTAATCCTGGGACATTAGTTTTCATTTTGAGGGAAGTAATTAAACTTCAATCCATCTGTGCAAACTTAATCTCTAAATCCTCATTTGACTATGTGAAATATTAGGAAAGAAATATCCAAGAAAATCAACTATTAATCAGTTAACCACCACAATATGTAGTAAAAATTCAAAATGCACACATAAAATTACCAAATATACAAAGTATCAACAAATGCCAATATCACTAAAAATCCTTTGGGTTATATTTCAAAGAGAATTACATGTCACTCATCAAAATCAAAATGCTTAGCTGTCACCAAAATTTCATAAGACAAAGTGGATTTGTATTGCTTCATAGCTTAACAACAAAATTGAGATAGAAAGTATAATCATGAAATTAAACACTTCTAAGTTCTTAATTGTAAGCATTATGATTTCCTTGATATGATTATATATTTTAGCTAACATTAGAAACAATTTACTTCAAATTACAAACATGATACAGAGAAACAGTTATGGTTGTACATATCATTTATTAGACCATAGCCTGACAATCCAGAGTTTCTTTGGCTGTCACTATGAAAAATAATATCTGCTTGCTATATCTTTATTAATATGATGAGAGTAAAATATTCTTAATAGTTAGCAATGTTGTAATACAGAAGTTAAAGGTCTTTTATATAGGTTTTCAGTATTACAAAGTCAAATAAGTCTTTATGATTATAGTATTGAGTGTCTTATGTCTTCAGTCTGAGTACTGTAGAGCAAATAAATCTATGTTATTTCAAGGCCAGTCTGGTCTACATAGTGAGTTCCAGTGATGTATCACGAGACCCTAGATCAAGAAACAATCTGTGCTTCTATACTACAGTTTTCAGCATTGGGCTTGGTAACTGATTTCTGATGAATTGAGTCACTTACATATTTTTCCAACAAACAAATTTATTAGTGTTTGCAGTGCATATCACATCAAAATAGAGAGTCAAAGAGAAAAGTAACTTAACTTTCCTATTAACATATAAAACAAAAACAATACTTTGAAAGAAAGAACACAAATGAGAAGTTTTATAGTTCATGATTGGGAAATTGCAAAGCAGAGATTTTAGAAGAATAAAACTGGATTGAGATTGACTTCAGAAGCACTGGTACCTAACCAGGGTTGGTAAGAATCAAAGTGCTTCAGAAAAGGGATGCATTGTATCTTACTTTAGGCAGAAATAGCCAGGAGAGAATTTTTGTAGAATTTAGTGCTTCTATATAGCTTTCAACTCAAGTGACTCAAATGGTACAAATTATATCATTTACATGTTGTGGTTTCAAAACTGAATTATAGTCTCACTCTACTTAAAGTCTACTATAGATTTACACCTATATCTTTGATACTAGCCAGTTCAACAGTCTTCCCATATCGCCAGTGAGGATCCCATCATCTGCTATATTATCTCCTGTTGACTGTGACCTCCATAAAACAGCATTCTCCATTCACTTCTTGAAATAATCACATATCAACATAATACCTAATTTCTTTTTATTTTTCTGTTATATTCTCTATAAGAAATTAACAAATAAATTTCCAGGAATTGAGCTGTGTATGATATGTATGTGTCATGATAGTTCTACTACCAACAGTGCTTGGGACATATGAGCACTGAAATTATTAGTCAAAGATAAATAAAGCAATTTTATGAGTAGATCAAATATTTTAAATGATTCGACAATTATTTATAAATCAAGATAAATTATTCATTCTTTGGGCAAAGGGCATTGATTAAAATACAAAGTGCAATTTTATTATGTATTAGGCTACATTTGATAAATGCTTACCAATTTATGCTTCCATTCATGTCAATAAATCTAAAGTCTTTTATTTTTAATTTAAGAATGTTTCTGTCTTTAATGCTTCTCAGGGTTTTTAATTGAGATATAGAATGTGATTCTGCTTCTTTTATGATCCTGTCATTAAGTGGTTTTTATCAAGAGACATAGAGATAATTTTGTTATCAACTAGTGTGACATTGAATAGTTGACATGCCATTTGATTAGTAATAGTTTTAACTAAAAATGAACAAAATTGAGAGAATTAAATATGACAAACTTTTAAATGTCTTTTACTATCAACTTTTTAAAATATGTAGAGGTTAATCTTGGAGGTGGTTTTACACACCATAATATATCATATAATCACAAGAGGAGGTAATGTTGTGAACATCCTCCCTTTTTTGCCTAAGAAAGCCAATGTGCCTTCTCCTTGCATAATACCAGCATTCATAGTATATTTGCCTGAAGTAGAAAGTCATCTGTCATTAAGTATTACATGCATCCTCAGGAGATTTGCTGTTAAAATCATTATCTTTACCTCTGTATATTTAATGTAAACTGCAAAGCAATGCTTAATAACTATTTAGTATTTGTTGGAAAAGTAAAGCAATGAGATAAAATATAAATAGATGTTATTTTATGTTGCAATGAAAGTGAGCTTAGAAAATTCATTGTGATCTGATATTAAATTTATACATTTTAATTAAAATGTTATTATTTCATTTTCCCTTTCTTTTCTCTAAGCCCCTCCTAATTCTCTTCCCCTCAAATATTTTCTTTCTTTCCTCACTCCCAAACTGATAGCCTCTTTATCTTTACTTTTTTCTTTATTTATTCCTTTACTAAAAATAGTTTTCCTCACACCATATATACTGATTACTTTCTTTCTCTTCACTCCTCCCAGTTTCTCCACTCCTCCCCCTTCCATCTACCTCTCATTAGAAAACAAACAGGCTTCTAAGTGATAATAACAAAATATATAATAAGCATAATATAATAATATATACAATATAATAATATAAAAAATACATTAGAGTTGGAATAAAAAAAAAAAAAAAAAAAAAAAAAAAAACAGAAGAAAAAACAGACCAAGAAAAGGATACAAAGACCCACTTGTTCACACTTTCAAAAATCCTATAAAGAAACATTGAACTGGAAGCCAGTTGTATACCATATATACATATATGGTGGAGGACCAGTACAATCTGTCTCATGGTTTGTGCGTTCATATGAGATTTGATCATGTTTAGTGAACCATGTTTTGGATTTTTGATGTCCTCCATCTTCTCTGGCTTTTACACTCATTCTTTCTCCTGTTCTGTGGTGTTCCCTAAGCCCTGACTGGGGTGGGGGGCAGGGAATTAATAGAGATATCTTTTATTAAGAGGTGAGTATTTCAGATCTCTCAGTCTCTGCAAAGGCTGTGAGTCTCTGTACTTATTTCTGTCTGAAGATGGAGGAAAGGACTGAGTTAATAGAAAGGAGTTTTTTGTTTTTTGCTTTTTGTTTGTTTGTTTGTTTATTGGTTTGGTTTTTGGTTTTTAGGACAGTAGTATTTCCTTTAACCCTAGGTCCCTGAGCAATCTAGATTCAGGTTCTGTGAGTCTAGCAGTGACATGGACTGTACTTTCCAAAGGAAGAGTTGATGTCTATTAGTAAGGAAGCTTTCAACCTGATACATGTACTGCTAAGCATTCTATATGAGTGAAAATATACACATCGTATCCATTCTTATAAAAGCACAGTCTAACAGAAGCCGCTAGATTATGGGTGATTTATGTTCCTAGATAATATAACTATGATGTATCTGATGTAAATAATTACATGACTATTTGAACAGAGCTGAGTGTTCTCTGTGCACTCTGATAGATAGAACCTTCTTCATACAGAACATGCTCAGTTTTAAAGGACAGCCAGTGTTTTGACAGAGCCCATAAAGTAACTCCTAACAAAGTGAATAGTTTGAGCCAGTTAATAAAAAAAAAAATCCAAAAATGTTTGAGAAACAACTACAATTACAATTGTATTAAGAAGGAAGAAGTTTTGAAGAAGACAGAGAGAGCAAAAGGTGGGCTCTGACATACAACTGCTGTTCTCCAACAGATGTTTATTGTTGTTATTATTATTAATTATTATTTATTATTGGCTTTTCTATTTTGAGATAATAATATAACTACATTATTACCCCATCTTTTCATTTCATTCCTCCAAACTCTTCTATATAACCCTCAACTCTCTTTCTAATTCATGACCTTTCTTTTTTCTTGTTTTTACAGCTATATATGGATATACATCTACAAACATAGTCCTAAGTATCTTAAGCAATATTATGTGTTCGTATTTTGTTGCTGATATATATGTTTTCAAGGATAGCCATTTGGTATTGGGGAACAAATTGGTGTGCTCTTTGCTAGGATAGACTATTTCTTCAACTCTCAGCATTCTTTAGTTGCCTGTAGATTTTTGTGTAATTCTGAGGCCCCATGCTCTTTCATGCATCCATTTTAATATGACTATCACTGTCCTTGTTTAGCTCATGTGTTGGCAGTCATGTTGGTGAAATTTCATGGGTTTAGATTCTGTTATTTATAGAAAACAGATTTACACCATTAACTCCCTGAGCTTTAGGTATAGGGGTTTTGTAGATGGGATATTTCTTCTAATGTTTTACATTTTTGCTTTCTAAATTTCAAATGGAACTTGGCTTTTCTAAGTTGTTGGCTATTACCTTTTTTTTTCAAAAACAAAATCAACATGGACACACACACACATATATACACACACACACACAATGTCTCTAAAGTTGTCTCCTGCATCAGCACAGGCTCATCTAAAGCTGTATTGTTTTCTTCTCTCTCTCTCTCTCTCTCTCTCTCTCTCTCTCTCTCTCTTTCTCTTTCTTTCTTTAAAATATTTTTATTTGCATTCCAAATGTTGTTCCCCTTCCTGGCCCTTCTCACAGAGTGGTCCACTCTATCCCACTTCCCTATGCCTCTGAGAGGGTGTAACTCCACCTACCCATTTACCCTCATCTAACCTCCCCGCCTCAAGCATCCCCCTTCCCTGGGGAATCAAATATCTATAGGATTGGGCACATGCTCTCCTGCTAAGGCCATACAAAACAGTCCTCTGCTTCATATGTGCCAGGGGCTATGGACCAGGCCATGTATGTTCTTTGGTTTGTGGATTCGTCTCTGGGAGCTCTGGGGGATTTGAGTTAGTTGATATGGTTGTTCTTCCTATGGGGTTGCCAACACCTTCCGCTCCAATCCTTCTCCTAACTCTTCCATAGGGGTCCCTGACTACAGTCCAGTTGTTGGCTGTAAGTATCTACATCTGTCACAGTTAGCTGCTATCAGAGAACAACTATTTTAGGCTCCTGTCTGCAAGCACAACATGGCATCAGTAATAGTGTCAGAGTCTGGTGCCTGCTCATGGAATGGATCCCAATTTGGGCCGGTCACTGGATGGCCTTTCTTCTGTCTCTGCTCTATGTTTGTCTCTGCTTTTCTTTTATATAGGAACAACTCTGGGTCAAAAATTATGAAGATAGGTGGGTGTTATTATTTTTGCTATTGTTTTTACACTTGATAAGAATATTCCTCTACCCCTAGAGGCTTTGCGAGTGTGGCTGCAATGTCATATGTGCATTACTAAGTGCAGAGAAGAAACCTATGTACATCTGAATGATTAGTAGCCTGATAGTCCCTGAAGAAATAAAAGGTGGGAAACATGATATGACCTTTAGTTCTGGGCCAGGGGACCATGACAGGGTGCTAGCCTGATATAACCCAGATAGGCTCCCAGGAGAGGAAGCAAATCAAAGACTGGAACAAACCTACTTTGGATCTTGGGCCCTGGGCAAGAGTGAGCCCAAGACAGATGATCCTTGCTAGGGGCCATCCCGGTAGGCCAGTAGAGGAGCAAGCCTAAAATGGCCACCATTCTTGTGCTGTGCTGGCTTGGGAGAACAGACCATGTTTGAGAATACCCCTGCCTGGTACCATAATGCACAATCAGGGCATAGCACTCCTGAGATAACCCAATAAACCCAGTGACCCCTTGAACAATAAGAGGAGCAAGTAAGTGGTGGAGAAATGAAAGAGAAAGAGAAACAAAAGAATGGGCACATAATGAAGAAGTGTAGACCTTGAAACTCAAGGGTAGTGAGGAACAGCCTAATGTGAGTAGCTGGTAATGCCACCTGGAGCCATGGTAGAGTCCTGGCCTGTGCTGTCATTGGAGGACCTATCTGGGTTGCTGGCCCTGCAATATCAGGCATCCATGGTCTGGTGTGTAGCCCAGGGACATGTTGATATCTTAGGGCTGTACTCAACTAGCCCCATCATTCACTTGAGCCCTATGGGAGAGCAAGCTCTGGGGGTAGGACAGCCGGAGAGCTGATTCTGCCCCTAGCCAGCTATAGTACTGGAGAGTCGCAGGTGAGCTGAACCGGAGGATATGAGCATAGGAGATCTGGCCTTATCCCTTTCTCGCAGGTAGTAGCATAGACCAGGGAGAGATAGTCCCTTCCTCCTCGACCCTTACTTCCTCTGAAGACAGGAGACCTTTCTCTGAAGTCATGAGAGAGCAAAATTGGCTCTGGTTCTTATCAGCTACATCACTCAGGAGTACACACTCTGCACTTCACCTAGGTAGCACAGTAGAGCTGACCCCAGTGGCTGAAGCCCAGGTAAGGCAACCCTGAGGGGCCCCCACTACTTCTCTGCTGTATAATGGTGACACAGTTGATAAAGACACACACGTTTTCTTTCCCTTGTACCTTACTATCTATGGCAGCTGCAATATATGGCCCCAAAGTCATGAGAGTAGAAGAACCTACCGTCTCCTTCAGCTGCAACATTCAGGAGAGCTGGCTTTTCTGTCTGGTCAGTAGTAAAGAGCTGGCTCTGGTTAGGGAATGGGGGTGGGGTTGCTGGTGATCCAAAATGATCAACAGTCCTATCAATTATGGCATTCAACATGCAAATTCGTGTTATTTTATAATTAGTTTGAGATTTTCGAGGAGTTTAATATATTCTGCACGAATAATAAATAGTTCTGTATTTCAAACCTGTTTGCTGTGCTACATTTTAACCAGTTGTAAATGTGTTTTTATTCTAAATAACTCACATATTCAATAAGCCCTAAAAGTCTGGTAATTGACTAAGCTGAATAAAAACATGTTTAAATTTTGTCAGATTATATCTATTTTATTTTTATTAGACATCACTCCTTTTGTACATCATATATTTGATTTAATATTCCTAGTACTCTCAGTCTGATATCAAATTAGTTATTTGAATAATACTATGATGAAGAAAAAATTCTATAAGATTTCTGAGCCTTAGTTCTCCCTTGAAAAATAGTAATGCTATTTTATGAACCAATCCATGTATCATTCAATAAATCTGAGTCTCCATTTATTTCTTTTATTCTACAAAAAAAATGGCATTTCAGTTGCTCTTTGGAATTTCTCATTCAACACTTCCACATTATAATAGTTAAAGTGATGATAGCACACTATATTGCAAGCATCAATTTTGAAGTGTTTGATTCTCTCAGTTCTTCCCTTCTGGCTTGGTGGGATGCACCAGTGCCCTCATGCCAGCCACCAAGGGAAAGATGCAGGCTGCCTGTGCAGATCCTGGATTTTCACTTCACAATGGTTTATATCAGCTTTCACAGCTGCTGGATAATATAAGCTCCTTAGAGGCTCTAAAGAGAGTTTTAGACACCTGTCATGCCAGGTGCTCTGGGAGAGTCATTGCCCTTGAAATAATAAGGCTGGCATGAAGCCAAACCCTTCTCCACAGCCTTAACCAGTATTACAAAAATAAATAGGTAATAGGTAGATATACAGACAGACAGATAGATAGATAACAGATGATAAATTTAAAATATAAAAATTCTCACATGATTGTAGTTAAATGATACAACTATTATTCCATAGACATACATTTTCGGGTCCTAAAGATAAAGAAATGTATGCACATGAAAAATATAAAGCAATTCTAGACAAGAATACAAAAGGAAGCTTACTTAGCCAGTTATGAAATGTTATCTACTTGTTAATGATTAATGAGATATTAAGGTTATAAAATTGTGAAGGGAAACTGAAGACAGAGACTTTGACCTCAGGTTTCATTTGAATCACTTTTCTGGAGGGGAAATAATAACTTAGTAAGTAGGAGTGCAGGCTGCCTAAGCTACCCCAATGATGCTTTGTAAAATCATACTATATCATCAAAACGCATGCACATGGGGGAGAAAAACACATGAAATTCTTAGGTAATCATCAAACAGAGGAAAAAAAAAAAAAAAACACATCCTCAGGCATCCCATTTGTAATTCCATTGAACCTATATGTTCACATGGTTTTCTTTTTTTGCACAATTCCTCAAGTTTGGGCAAATTTCTTGTACAGTTACTACTGGCCCCAGAGGTTTGATGTTTCAGATTGGTAATTTATGGCCAGCTGAAGAAAAATAATTTCATAGAGCAACCATCCAGGATGGCACCTATAGTATTTGTAGTAAGAATTTTTGTGTGTTTATTTGTTTTGGTTTTTGAGATGGTGTTCATCTGTGTAGCATTGGCTGTCCTTGATTTCCCTCTGTAGACTAGGCTAGCCTTAAACTCACAGAGATTTTGTATGCCTCTGCCTCCCATGATTCTTGAACAGAAATTCATATTCACTTCTTGAAAGCCTTCCTGAAACAGCCATAGTGATCTGACATTTCTCAGTTTTACTGGTATATGTTATCAATTGACAGTTGACAAAATAGTTGAGAAAACCAATTTTTTAAAAAAGGAAAGATCTGATTTGGGCACACAATTTTAAATATTTCAGCCTTGCTATTTGGCCCCATTATTTTGGACTTAGAAGCCTCTGAAAGTCATGATAGAAAATATGCAGTAGAGCAAAGCTGCTGATCTAATGGAAACACACAAAGCAGGATTGCAGTGTTGAAAGACAGCCATCTAGTGACCTATTTCTGCCAAACTGACCCTCTCTTTCATTGTCTCTATACCCCGCTCCCCACCCCTGCTCAACAGTGTGAGAGCTAAAGATAAAACCATCAACACATGACTGCACAAGTTTCATTGATTTCAATGGCTTCAAACTACTTGAGAGTAATTTATGTGTGACATTTGCAAAGGACAGCATGTAAGTAATTGTTTTTATTTAGATGATATACAGAATAAAACACACAAATCATAGAATTTATTAAAAATTCAATTATCCTTGACTTTTTTCTTAAACTAGAACACATTGATGCTAGAAAAGATTAAATAAAGTTGAAGGTTAAAACAAAGTGCTGTCTTTAAACAAAGGTAGACAGTTTATAAATACTGTCATAACTCATACCAGACTTGTAGTTGTGATTAAAGTGAGCTAAGTTATTTATAAATTAAAAGGAAAAGCAAATATCTTTAATATCTATCCAACTTTAGGTATATCTATTTTTCCCAGAATTCCACTTTTGTTTTGAAATATTTTTTTTATTAATTACCTATGTCACTGATCGTGTTTGTGCTGATTGAAATGTGGAGAACTCAAAGACTATAAAAATGTTAAATGTATATGAACAGTTATTTGATTTATGAATATTGTACAGTATATATGTATAAGTTAATATGTTCAACTTTACCTGAATGAACTTTAGTTTCTCTTTTTTTCAGCAAATTTAAGTGTCTCCTCACAGCTTTCTACTTTTCATCCAAAAATTTTCATGTACACAGGTTCAGTCTCAAATGTGGCACAATTTACCAGTAAGCATTGATGTCAGGAGTCCAAAACAGAGAAGTAAAGAACAATTTCCACTCTTACAAAGATAATAAATAGTTTATTTTACTTATGATTGAGCACTATTTAAATCTTTACAACATCATTCAAAATCATATACAATTAATATATCATCCTTAAGTTTGTCACTTCTATCACCCTCTGGATTTATAAACATTTCTGCAATCTTTACAGAAACTGTAATTCTATAGAATATTAAGAATACTTTAGGATACATTATAAACACCCTAGAATAATTCTGTTAATATGCATGCTCCAGTCACTGTGCCAAAATTCAAGTAGTTATCTTTATTTAAGCAACTTTAAGTTTCTCTTACTGCCATAGAAAATGCGTTCTCCTATATGTGTGTGTGTGTGTGTGTGTGTGTGTTTATGCATATATATATATAATATATATATATATATATATATGAATTCACATAGGTACATAGGTATCATTTGGACACGGTACACAGAAGCCCAGAAGTGGATCTGATTATCCAGTTTCAAATAAAGTCACAACTTATATGATGATATATTAAAAAAAAAATTAAACAAAACATTTAAGAAAAAAATTTAAAGGTAATTATGGTTCATTTAAGAAATTCAGAAATAGTCAATGAATTTTCTTTTTTGTTAAACAGTTACAGAGTTAGCGAAACCATCTATAAAAAGAAGGAACTAAAGATAGGAAAATAAACATGGGCAGTCTCACTAAATCATTAAACCAGTATTCCTAGGTAGATATCCTAGCTCGCTACTATATCAAAACTGAATTGTCTGTACAAATACATTAGTAATTCTATCATCTCATCAAGGTATCAAATAGAAGTAAGAAAGTAAACTTTGTGGAATTTCATATATGGCAATCTGAAAGCTAAAGTATGTGCTTTGATTATATTTCTTCTCAATGTTTTAAATTTCCTTTTCCAAAATATACATATGTTTTCAATTTTTCACTAATTTACGTTTTAAGTTACACTGTGTAGAACTGTCAATGTGAATACTGCAAATTCGCTTATTACAGTGGTGTTTATATTTGCTGGAATTCTATATGATAAAAAAAATTCCTGACATAAACATTAAAATGCCTGTGTTTTGAGACCATTGGCATAACTTTCGCCCTTCTTCTTTATTTCATTTTCCTGCAGACTTTTTATTTCATTGCCTTTCTATTCATTCTCCACATATGTTTTCCTCATGTGTTTCCAGAAAAGAAAAATAATACTGACTCTAAAGCAATTAGTTACATTGCCTTAAAGAAAGAAATTACAAGCTCACATTAATATGTAAAAATACAATCTTTCTCCTAAGAAAGGGATCGTGCCTTTTTATATTATTTTTCATAAAATATAACAGTAATCTAAACAGCACAAAGCACCACTAATAAAAAAACATTCTATGGAATAAGTGAACAATATGTTTCAAAGATATTATGGTGTAAGAAATAGTAGTGACCCAGAGAACACAGATTTAAAGGGAGCACAAAATGTGTGTTGTTGGCTCCAATACAGAAAAGAAACAGTGTACTAGTGAAAAATACTAATGAAGTACGAATAAAATCTGTACTTCAGTTAACAGTACTGTCAAGGTTAATTTCTTGTTTTGGATAATCTTTCTAAAGATACATTAAGATGTTAACACAAAGAACTTTAAATGAAGATATAACAAAAATCATCATTCTTTAAGATTCCTTTGAAAGACTGAATTTTCCTACCTGCGAGTATTATTGGTAATATGTAATGCTCTTAAATTATAGACAATTTTATTTCACACAAAGCATTTTAGACTTTTTAGTTTACTCTTTTATGTTTTCTGTGTCTTTGAATCCTCTCGATTGTCAGTTTTCTTGGCAATAAAGTAGGAATAAATAAAAGGAAAATACTTTGTATTTATGCATAAGTCTTATGAAAGTCTAAAAGGTTTAAAAAATAAACAAAACTTTAACAAGCCAAATTTTACCCTTTAATGGTCCAAAACAAAAACATTATCACTAAAGTGTCCTCCTAAAGACCAATTTATTATCTAGCAAAAAATGTAGTACTTCATTATAATATATACACTTTTAAAATGACTGCAGCTTTGAGCAAACGTGGACAAGGTAGAGTTTTGTCTCTGTAAAATAATGTTAAATATCTGAATATTTCTGAAGTTTCTTCTATAACTTGAAAGGAAATTATCAAGGAATTTAGATATTGTGGCATTGTCCTTCAGTCAACAATGTTGGCAAACTACTGATTTCTCTCAACCTAGCATTTTTTTCGGTTTCTAGTTCAGGTTCTGCTGACACTATATCAGAAGACCACCTAATTTACAATCTACCTTTTGGATCTCAGAGACTCTCAGGCTCTTTAAAAATGTAAATGCTTAACAGCCAAACTTGGCTGGAAGAAAAATTTAAGTACTCCATAAAGCAAAAGTTCCCCTGGTCACATCTGGCTTTTCTACTTTGACGAATAAGTACTTCACAGGGCATTATTTATCTGGATAATGATGTGATACCAAAGACCCTCCTTATGTTCATGGGGAAAAACTATTTCTTGTTCAGAAAGCACTTAAAAAAAATGGAAGGAACTAGAAAGTATCTTCCTGAGTGAAGTAACCCAGCCACAAAAGACCACACATGGTATGTACTCATTGATTAGAGATATTAGGCAAAAAGCTCCGAATATGCACAATATAACTCACAGACCATATGAAGCTCAAGATGAAGGAAGACCAATATGTGGTTGCTTCAGTCCTACTTAGAAGGTAGGATAAAATAATCACAGTAGTTAGAGGGAGGGAGAGACCAGGGATGGAGAGGAAGGGGGAGGGAAAAGGTAGGACAGGATAAGGTGAGAGAGGAGACAGGAGAGAAGTACAGAAGAAGGTCAAGAAATTGAACAGAGGTGTGTAGCATGGAGCATGGGGAACTGGGAGTAGCCACTAGAAAGTTCCAGAGGCCAGGAAAGCAAGAGGCTCCCAGGACCCAACAGGGATGAGATTAGCTGAAATACCCAATGAAGTTGAAAGAGAACCTGTAGAGAGTTTCAACCTGCAAGGCCCCATTTAAGATGGGATCGACCTACTCAAAAATATTAACATCTCAAAAATATTAACACAGAATTGTTCTTGTCTAAAGAATATGCAGGAACAAAGAGTGGGGCAGAGACTAAAGAAAAGGCCATCCAGAGACTGTCCTACCTAGGGATCCATCCCATTTGCAGACACCAAACCCAGACAGTATTGCTAATGCCAAGAAACATTTGCTGACAGGAGCCTGGTATGACTGTTCCCTGAGAGGCTCTGCCAGAGCCAGACCAAACCAACCAGACTCCTCAGAACTCCCATGGACTAAACCACCAACCAAAGAGAACACATGGAAGGACCCATGACTCTAGCTGCATATGCATACGTAGCAGGGGATGACCTTAACTGGCATAAATGGAAGGGAAGGCCCTTGGTCTTGTGGAGACTTGATGCCCCAGTATAGGGGAATGTTAGGACATTGAGGCGGGAGTAAGTGGGTAGGTGGGCACCCTTATAGAAGCAGGGTGGAAGGGGATGGGATGGGGGTTTGTGGAGGGAAAACCAAGAAGAGGGATAACATTTGAAATGTAAATAAATAAAATAACTATTAAAAATAAATAAAATGTATGTTATATGTTATGCTTCAGTTCTAGAAAATAATTTTAGGCTACCATACAATTCAAATGGCTATGGCTGAATCATGTATCTTTTAGGATATACACAAAGAGTTGCTCCTCATACTTTTGGGATTGAAAATCAAAGTCCAGGTTTCTAACAATTTCTACATCTGATAAAATGGATCATTTGAAACTTGGGAACTACTATTCATTATGTGTATAAGAAGTTGCAAATAGCACTTACTATTAAAAAAAATTACTAGATTTTAAAGAGGCTAGATAAAATCATTTGATGAAAATATTTGGCATTTTGATTTTATTATACTGAGATATGCATGAAAGTCTATTTTCATACAATGAAAAGTCTATTTTCTATACAATGTTCCTTCAGTAATTTCTCCCCTACTGCACTATGATTTTTTCTCACATGGGTCTCCCATTATTCACCTAAACAGTAATCTCTCTTCTACTTTCATGATACTTACACATATATAATTATATGCACCCAAGTAAAATCTCGGACCTACAAATAGTACAATACCTGCAAAATCTGTCCTTTTGCATTTGATTTCATTCATTTAATTTGAATATCTTCTGTTACATCCATTTTCCTGCAAAGTATGTAATTTCATTCTTTATGAATAAAGAAACATCACACTATTTGTAAACTAAGTTTTTTTTTTTATTAATCTCCTTGTTTAGCCTTATACAAAATTTTAAGTTTTCAGTGTCAGTAAAATGTCCTGAAATGTTGAAATGAACAGGATAAATAACTTTCTTTCTGTAACCCAAAAGTTCTTGTATGATGACAAAAAAATGCCTCTTGAGTTCTCTTTTGTTTTTGATAGCTGATATCAGTAAAGACCATTATTTTAATCACTGTTTCTCTTCACATCCAATTTTCTTTTTTTTTTTTTTTCATGTTACCTCACCATGCTCTAGAAGTCTGGTATTCTTATGTCTTACTCTGCTAGTCAAGGTGGCCTCAAACTTATAGCATTCAATCTTCCTATCTTAAGCTCCTAAGTGTTCAGAGTACAGATATAAATGACTATGCCTGCCTTGAAACAGACTGGGATTCAATCTTTATCTTTCTTGTTTGATAAACACTATAAACAATAATAAATAGTAATAACCATGAAGCTACTTAATTTTTTTTCAATTTAATTTTCTTTCTAGTAAGAAGTCTATTGGATTTCAATTTTTTATATTCCTTCCATTTATTTCATCTTTTTTTTTACACTCCAGATTTTATTCCTCTTCCAGTCCACCCTCCGACTGTCCCACATCCTATACAATCGCCCTGACCCCCGATCTCCACCAGGATGTCCCCACCCCTGCATCACCCACACCACTAGACCTCTAAACTTCCTGGGGCCTCCAGTCTCTTGAGCGTTGGGTGTATCTTCTCTGACTGAACCGTCTCAGCAGTCCTTTGTTGTATATGTTTTGGAGGCCTCATATCAGCTGGTGCATGCAACCTGGTTTGTGGTCCAGTGTCTGAAAGATCTCAGGGATCCAGGTTATTTGAGACTGCTGGTCCTCCTACATGGTCGCCCTCCTCCTTAGATTCTTCCAGTTTTTTCCTAATTCAACCACACGGGTCAGCATTTTGTCCATTGGGTTGTGAATCCTCGGTTTATTTCTATACCCCATATTTTGACTGGGTTGTTTGGCTTTTTTGAAGGTTAGTTTATTGAGTTCTTTACAATCTATTTTAAAATCAAAACACATACAAAACAATGAAAAAGCATGTTCTGAGCTAACGTTAAGACATGAAGACAAAGTGTTCCTCAAAGCTACTTTGTATAAAGCTCATTCACCAGTACAGCAGTGTTCAGAAGCAGAACTCTGAAGAAGTGATTGGGTAGCAATGTCTTTGATTCTTCAGTGCAATAATTTCTTCATAAATTAAAGCTATGACAACATTATTGGAAAAATAAAGACAGGACCCTGTTGCAAGAAGTAGGTTACTGGGGAAATATATTTTGTCTTGTCCATTCCCATCTTTCTCTGCTTCCTCACTCCAAACCAGTGACCTGTTCTCCATCCTTTCTTCCACTGTGATATTTTTGCCTTCCTACTAACCTACAAGCAATGGAGCCATCCAGCCACAGAGTAAATTCATGAACCAAAAAAACCTTTCCACTTCTGTACTGTTTATTTCAGATATTAATAAAATGAGGAACATCTCACAAAAATATAGATTATTATTTTCATTTTATCTAATTAAATCTATTAATATAACTTGATTACTTTGTTTCCTATTTCAAAATTTTGATTTTCTGAACATAGTGAATTTTCTTTATTAAACTGAATTCAGTCACATAACTATTATATTCATGAATTCTTACTTGTTTGAGCTTCTATAACCAAATGCTTAAAACTTGCAATTTCATAAACAGTTTGTCTCATAGTTCTTGGAAGTCTAAATTCAAGGTGGATTTGCTTTCTGGTAAAGATCTGTTTGCGGGTGAATAGCACTTTTTTTACATATAATGCATAGAAAAACAATTTTTTGTGTGTGTGTGTCCTTAAACTACAGGGTCCTTAACTCAATTGTAAGGACTTTCTTAATAATCAGCTTCCACGGACATTACTTCTTAAGATTTATCTCCTTAAAGTTTAGAATTTCAACAATGACATGGGCATAAATGCACCAAGAACATAGCAGATGGTAATACATTATGCTATACAGTTGTATCATGACAATTGCTAATCAGTGTGTTCAATTAGTTTTGCTTCTAAACATTTTATTTAAACTGAGTTTACAAATTACTTCGTGTGGGATGGTAGCATCTTGATTATTGTCATTTGTTTTTAAGCATAAAGTTAAGGTTTTTGTTTCATACTTGAAACTTCTTTCATTTAAATTACTAATATTTTGTATTATACTTGAAAATGAGAGAGGTCTTTATAAGATTCTTACCCTACCTTATGGAAATGGAAATAACTTTACTGATGCTCATTGTGACATTATTTTGACACTGCTTTCAAAATTTATAATTTTAACTATATCAACTGTTTTCTTTCTTAAACACTTATATATTTAGTGTACATTTATTAAAATATATTTAATGTATTTGTAATATTTATATAAACAAAAATACAAGTCTACAATAATTTCATTCACATTATTTTACTTGATATCAATAGTAAACATACGAAAAAGGAGCAATCAACCAGTACTTTCCTCTGACTCCCCAACTCCCCCAAATCAGTTTATTTGATTGAATTAATAATACTGAAGTTGTTGATAAGTATGCGGCTGTTAAAATATGAGGTAAGAATAAAGCTTTACTGAACACATCCACCTCCAGACTGTTATTATGGGATGAAGAGAAAGGCTGTGGTTGTTATTCATTATTTTAAACAAAGTAAGTAATTTAATTACTTGTGGTACTGATTAAAAACTGGCCAATGCAACAAATCAATGAACTAGGTTTGTCACTTGATACATTTTAATTTTTATTGACATCCTAAAGTATTTTATTCTTGAATTAAAATAAGAACTTGTCACTTCTACTAAAAAAGAAACTATTTTGCATTTAAATTATAAAATGTTATCAAAATATTCACTTCCCCAGCCTACATGGATATAATTCAGTTAAGATTATGGCAGAGCCAAAAACATGTCATCTACATAATTTATTTGATTTAAAGAATTTTATTGGTCTTTATTGACTTTATAATGTTATAAAGGACTAACTAAGAAGATAATTCTTAAGAGGTTTCTAAATTTCTGTCATTAGACTGAGCTCACACTTCATTTGGCAGTTCATAAATCTATGCTTCAACACATGGCTCACTCAGAGCTTATTTTTGTCTTTTCTAGAATGGATGTAGGATGCTTGTTTGTTTTTGTTTGTTATTTTCTATTAGTTCAGTTACCTGGTGGAACATACAGTTAGAAGACCTTCAACGTATTTAGTTTTTTAATTTCCAAGTGTGAACCAGTAGTCTACAAACTTTTCCTTCGAATGGTCAGTTAAATACTTTAGATTTTGAGGACAGGAAGAGGAAAAAAGACATTCTATAAGCATTGATATAGTCCTTTAGTCCTAAATGTAACTATTTAGGCACTGGAGACATGATTCATTTGTAATGATTACTTTCTGCTATTACAGAGGATCTGAGTTTGGTTGCAAGGGCCCACATTAGATAGCTCAAGTCCCTGTAACTCAGGTACAACAACATCAAAGGCTCTTCTCTTCTTCATGAGTACTTACACATCTGTGGGCACACTTATACACATGAACATAAATAATAAAATTAAATTTCAGCATTCCTTAGTTGGTTATAGTTCATTGTGTATAGTTCAGGTTTCAGGGTCTTCCCTCCATCTATTTCAGCCTGTCTCCTGTTGTTATCTTGTTAAGTTCATGCTTAGGCATGTCTCATTGGTGAAACTTCATGGGTATAGCTTCTACAATTACAAGGAGACACAATATCACAATAAATTCCCTGACATTTTGGTGCTTACAATTCTTTCCCCTGCTTTTCCTTAGTGTTCCAGAGACACCTAATAAGGGAAAATATTTTGTAGATATATACACTGGAACATGGGTCTTTCAGTTTGATTGGTTTTCATTTTTGTAATGGTTTCATTAATGAGGGGTAAAGACTGACTACCCTTATATATCACTAGTGGGACAAACTTAGGGCCATTTTGCTCCTATAACTTTCCTTTTATATTTCTGTTCTATGAACTTTTAGACTACTTCAATGCAAGTTAAAGACAGTCTAATGATGTTTCAGGCTCTACATTTTCTTTTGAGAAGTCCCTCATGAAATCCTATGATAATTGAGAATTTGTTTCCTCCTTCTGTAGAGAAAGAATGATACCTTCATATACTAAAACATACCTACATCGTGTTACAAGGGAACATTGTGTTATCATTGCTGTTATGCTGAAGTTCAAATATCCGCAGAAGTGTTCTTATTGGTGCTCAGTAACCTGACATTTAATTTTGCTCACCTATTGCCTGTCAACTTTAAACAAGCTATCTAACATTGTGTTTTGTGACACTGGACCTGGCCCTTTGTCAGCTGTATTTCTTTTGGCCTGCTAGCTTTCTGTTCAGTTCTGACTGTGAAGAACACTAGAGGGAGACATGAAGTAAATAGTAGGAGGTAATAGCAACCCTTGGTTCCTTTCAAATACTTACCTGGAGGTAGCAGCAGAACTAGCAACAACAGTCAGGGTTCATCCTCCATGGTATGGGTTTCAGTCTCATCAAACTCTTCCCTCAGGATTCTAGACTACTAGAAATGTTGGCTACACCCTTGAAATAGCAGCTATGACTTGGTTTTGTTACTAATTTGCATGCTTTACATGTCTACATTCTTACAATAGGCATGTTATTACTGAATACTACAATATTTCTTTTTCTTTTTTTCTATTAGAATTCTGGTTGATATGAAAGAAAGTCCGGGCTTTGCAAATGATTATTAGTTCAAAGTTTCTTGACTGAAGTAAAAGTTCTTTTCAAAGTAGGCAAGATGTGTATTTAAAAAATCCAATTATTTCAAGGTAGAGAGGCTGCATGCTGAATGTCTACTGATGGTTGACATTGTGCTAAGAGCTTTATAGAGGAAACTGGAATGCAAGAGTCTGTTTTTTACGTGTGCAGGAAAAAAAATCATAAATGAATTAAACAGCTTTGACAAATCAGGAAGCAAATGCCAAAATGTGAATGAAGTTTAGTTCTCTCTAATTCTAAAGTATGCTCTTCTGTATACCGAGGAAGAGAGTATTAGGACAGAATGAGAGAGTCTTTGAGAACATTGAGTGAACCAAGTAAATGTCACATAACTAAAAAGAGTTGTCACATCACCCAGCAGTGTCTTTTAGTGATAATAAAGAGAAGTCTGTAGGAAAAATAGATGTCAATGAACTTGATTTTGATGATAAATTTTAAAAGTATACATATATCTCCAAATTCAGTGAGGTACAATATTAAATATTTAGTTTTTCATATGTAAGCTATAGATTCCTATTTATTTCACATAACAATTTGTCTCTAAAGTCTTAACTATATCTGCCCAGTCTGGGGAAAACAATTTACCATTGGATCCTGTTAGAACATGAATTGGAAATGCACAACATAGACTTGAGGTTAAAAGTGCATGCTTTACTTAGGACAATTATTTGAGCTAATTTAAAGAAGTATTCTTATTTTAATATGTTTAACTCATTTTTATTCATTTATATATTTATGCACTTTACAACTCAATATCAGCCCTTCCTCTCCTCCCAGTACCCTTGCATGCATGTCCTCTCCCCATTCTGCATGTCACATCTTCACTAACCTACTTTGGTCTCTCTTCACATCAGGTGGCTGAAGGACTAGATGTATCCTCTCCCACTGAGGCCAGACAAGGAAGTCTATTTAGGGGCACAGTGATCTACAGGCAAGACTCAGGGACAGCCCCTGCTTCAGATGTTGGGGGACACACATAAAGACCAAGCTGCTCATCTGCTAAATAAGTGAAGGGGACCTTGGTCCAGGCCTTGTTCATTATTTGGTTGGTGATTGAGTCTTGTGGAGTTCCCAGAGGTCCAGGTTAGTTGACTATGTCACTCTTCTTGTGGAGTCCCTGTCCTCTTTGGGACCCCTTGATTCTTCTCCCAACTCTTCTATAAAACTTCTCAAGCTCCACTTAATGTTTAAGTGTGAGACTGCATCTCTTTCCATTGGCTGTTGGGTGAACCATGTCAGAGGATAGTTATGCTACATTCTTGTTTGCAAACATAACAGATTATCATTAATAGTGTCAGGGATTGGTTCTAGCCCATGGATATGTCTCAATGTGGGGCATTTATTGATTGGTCATTCTCTCAGTCTCTGCTCTGTCTCTGTCCCTGTATATCTTGTAAACCATACACATTTGGTTTGAAGGTCTGTGGGAAGGTTTCTGACCTTGTTCCTCCACTGGAAATCCTGCCTGACTACAGTAAGTGGCCACTTCAGAATCCACATGCTCCACTGTTGGAAGTCTCAGCTAGAGTTCCCCCACACACCTCTGGGGCCTCTGGCATCCCAGGTCACTGGTATGTCCTACAGTTTACCCCACCCCACTACAAATATCCCTACTCTCTCCCTACTTATGTTTTACTCCGATCCCCATCCCCTCTTCCTCCAGTTATCTTCTTCCACTGAATTCTGATATCTATTATGTTTCCTTTTCTTAGAAAGATTCAACCATCCCCCTTGCGTTTTCCTTGTTATTTATCTTCTTTATGTCTGTTGATTATAGCATGGTTAACCTCTACTTTATGGCTAATATTTATTTATAAATGAATATATACCAGGCATGTCCTTTAGGGTTTGGGTTAACTCACTCAAGATGACATTTTCTAGTTCCAAACATTTACCTGTGAAATTCATGATGCCATTGTTTATAATGACTGAGTATTTTTCCATTGTGAAAATGATCCACGTTTTCCTTATCAGCTTTTCAGTTGAGGGATATCTAGGTTGTTTCCTGTTTCTGGCTAATACGAATAAAGCTGCTTTGAACATAACTGAACAATTGTCATTGTGGGATTATGGAGCATCTTTTGGATATATGTCCAGGAGTTGTATAGCTGTGTCTTGAGATAAAATTCTTCCCAATCTTCTAAGAAGCTGCCAAATAAATTTCCAGATTGGATGTACAACTTTGCACTCCCACCAACAGTAGAAGAGTGTTCCTTTTTGTTCTACAATATCACCAGGATCTGTTGTCCATTAATTCTTTTTTAACTTGGCTGTTCTGATTAGTGTAGTGTAGAATCTCAGAACTGTTTTGATTTGCATTTCCCTGATGACTAAGAACACTGAACATTTTTTATGTGCTTCTCAGATACTCAAGATTTCTCTGTTTAGCCCTATACCCCATTTTTGATTGAGTTATTTGGATTATTGGTGTCTAATTTCTTAAGCTATTTATATATCTTGGATATTAGCCCTCTGTCAGATGTAAGGTTAGTGAAGATCTTCTCTAATCTGTAGGTTTCCATTTTGTCCTATTGTCAGTATCCTTTGCCTTACAGAACTTTTCCTAATCTGTAGTCTGTCGTTTTGTCACAATAATGGTGTCCTTTGACTTACAAGAGCTTTTCATTTTCATGAGATCCCATTTATTAATATTATCCTCTATGTCAAAGCCACTGGTATTCTGTTCAGGAAGTTTTCTTTTGTACTGCCAAATTCAAGGCTATTCCACACTTTCTTTCTATTAGATTTAGTATAGCTGCTTTTATATTGAGAGTTTGGATCCACTTGGACTTGAGATTTGTATGAGGTGATGAATATGGATCCATTTGAATTCTTCTATGTTTAGAAATACAGTTAGACCAGCACAATTTGTTGAATGTTCTCTTTGTTTTCCATTGTATTGTTGTGGCTTCTTTGTAACAAATCAAGTGTCCATATGTATGTTTTTTTTTTTCTAGGTCTTTGATTCTATTCCATTGATCAATGTTTCTGTACCAACACCATGCAAATTTTACTATATACTGCTCTGTACTACAGCTTAAAGTCAGGGGCAGAGATACCTCTAGAAGTTCTTTTGTCACTCAGGAACATTTTAGCTCTCCTTGATGTTTTGGTTTTTTTATATGAACTTGAAAATTATTCTTGCAAAGTCTGTGTTTGAATATTGAAGGAGACGACTGCATTGAAACTGTAGGCTGCTTTGGTAAGATGGCTGTTTTTATTATGTAAATCCCACTGATTCATGAGCAAGTGAGATCTTTTGACCTGACATCTTCAATTTCTTTCTTCAGAGATGTGAAGTTCTTGTCATACAGGTCTTTCACTTGGTTAGAGTTATACCAAAATATTTGATATTATTTGTGACTATTGTGAAGGGTACTATTTCTGTAACTTCTTTCTCATCCCATTTATCCCTTCTGTAGAGGAGGACTACTGATTTCTTTGAGTTAATTTTGTGTAGAGCCACTTTGCTGAAGGTGTTTATCAGCTCTAGAGGATGTCTGGTAAAATTTTGGGGGTAACTTATGAATACTATCATATTTTCTGGGAATAGCAATACTTCTAATTCTTCCTTTTCATTTTTATCACCTTGATCTCCATTAGTTGTCATATTGCTCTAGCTAGAAATTCAAATACTATATCAATGATATGCAGGAGAATGGACTTCCTAATCTTGTCCCTGATTTTAGTGGAAATGCTTTAAGTTTTCTCCATTTAATTTGAGGTTGACTATTGGATTGCTGTATATTGTCTTTCTTGTGTTTAGGTATATAACTTGTGTCCCTGATCTCTCCAAGACTTTTATCATGAAGGAGTGTTGAATTTTGTCAAATGCTTTTTTCTTCATCTACTGTGATGATCACATGGGTTTTTCTCTTTCAGTTTTTTCATATGGTAGATTATATTGATGCATATTTGTATATTGAACCACCCCTGTATTCCTGGGATAAATCCTACTTGATAATGTTATATGATGTCTTTGATGTATTCTTGGCTTCTGTTTGTAACTATTTTATTGAGTATTTTAGCATCAGCCTCCATATGGAAATTTGATTTGAATTCTCTTTCTTTTTTGAATTTTTGTGTAGTTTTTGTATGAGGGTTACTCTGGTCTCAAAGAAAAGGCAGTGTTCCTTCTGCTTCTATTTTTGTGAAATAATTTGAGGAGTATTGGGAATAGCTCTTTGTTAAAAGTCTGGTAGAATTCAACACTAAAACCATTTGACTCAGAGCTTTTTTTTGGTAGGGAGACTTTTTTTAGTGTTCGTTTTTTTTTTTTTTTTTTTATTGGATATTTTATTTATTTACATTTCAGATGTTATTTCCTTTCCCCATCACCCCAATACTCCCATGTCTCATCTTCCTTTTTCCTGCTTCTGTGAGGGTATGCCCCCACACACTCACCCACTCCTACATCCCCACCCTCGATTTCCCCCACACTGGGGCATCTCGGCTTCATATGATCAAGGACCTCCACTCCCACCTATGCCCAATAAGGCCATCCTTCTCTACATATACAGCTGGAGCAATGGGTCCCTACCTATGTACTCCCAGGCTGGTGGTTTAGACCCTAGGAGCTCTGGTTAGTTGGTATTGTTGCTCTACCTATACAGCTGAAAACCCCTTCAGCTCCTTCACTATTCTTTCTAACTTCTCCATTGGGAACCCTGATATCATTTCAATGGTTAGCTGTGAGCATCCGCCTCAATATATGTCAGGCTCTGGCAGAGCTTCTGAGGACACAGACATATCAGACTTCTGTCAGCATGCACTTCCTGACATGCACATCAGTGTCTACCTTTGGTGACTGCACATGGGATGGATACCCAGGTGGGGCAGTCTCCAGATGGCCCCTCCTTCAGTTTTTTTCCCACACTTTGTCTCCATATTTGCTCCCATGAGTATTTTGATACTTCTTCTAAGAAGAACTAAAGACTTTTAATGACTGCTTCTATTTTCCTAGGTCTTAAACAACTATTCTAACATTAATGCCTCTACCTATTTGAATGTATCTTTTGGTATTTCCTTGAGGGATTTATTCATGTCCTTTAAAGGTCTTTATCATCTTTATAAGATTGTATTTAAGATCTTCTTCTTATGCTTCAGTTTCATTAGGACATCAAGGATTTTCTGTAGCAAGATAGCTGGGCTATGGAGATGTTTTATTGCCCTGAGTCTTTTGGGTTGTGTTGTTAAGTTGTCCTTTATAAGGACTTTTCAGGAAGGTGGGGGAGCTATGCAAAGGACAATAGAGATCAGAGTACCAAACTCTGCTGGCTGTGCCTGAGGCAGATCCCACTCTGAAGGCTTGTCCTGGGCAGACTCAACTAGGATGGCAGGTATATCCAACTGTGATGGGATTGGTAGAGCAGGGTCCAAGATTGATTAGTCTGGGGGCACCTGTAGGCTTCCACGAGGAGGCAGCATGCTCTTACAGTCTAGAAAGGCTCCCCCTGACATAAGATCAAGCCCAAAGCTAGAAAATGGGGATCAGGGAACCACAAGCCACTCAATCTCTGCTGGCTGACTCAGGCATATCAACTAAGATTGTGGGCAGATCCAACTAGGATGGGATTGTTCAGGCAGGGTTCCAAGCTGGTTATTTTACCCCCACCTTTACCCCCTTTTGGAAGATTTCCACAGAAAATAAGAATGCTATTGGAATCCCAAAAGACTTCTCCAGACTGAAGAGCAAGCCCAACATATTTAGCTCTCTATATAACAAATGTACATTTTTTTCCAGTTACGTAGAAACCAGAATATATGATTAATTAAAAGCACTCAAAAATTAGTGGGACATAATTTGTAAAGTGAGACAGGGCCTTGGATAAGGTTGAATTCAATAATAGTCACACTCACAATGTGGATATTGCAAGGATAAAACTTAAAACAATAATGATTTTATGAAAGCCACAATAATATTGGAAACATGTATCCTCAGTGGATGACACTGAGTGTCAACTATTTGTGGCATCTAGAAACTTACTTATTTCTATCACTGAGTTCTCACAGATAAGGTGAGAATTTGGTTGTTTTATTTTCCATTTGGTTTGTGTTCCCTATAGTGAATTTTCTAAAGATTATGAAGACAAATCTGTTCTTCTGTTACATCTTCTCCATCTTGACCATATATAACTCGATTCTAAGAAACCAATGCATTTCAAACTCTCCTGAGGAACTCTAAACAGATGGCTAATGCCAAATCCTAATCTTAATGCCTGAATCTTAAAAGCAAACCAATAAACAACACACACACACACAAACACACACACATAGACCCTTCACATCTATTCAAATTTTGTCTCTTTGATGAACCTGTTTAAGAACTATTAAAGCAAGTTTATTACTCACCAAGTATCCACTAGCCCTTTATTTAAGTCCCTTGCCTTCTGCTCACCCTTGCATATACTTAGTTATTCCTAGAATATCTCCATATATTCCAGATATTAGCCAGATTTGTCATACTCATTTTCTAAATTCTCCTAAAATAAAAGCATAAATTGCAAGCTAATAGAAAATTTTCTCTCCATGATATATATTTGTGAGCAAATTAAGAGAAAAAGTTAATTAATGAAATCCACAAATATTACTGCCTACTGGAGTACAAAGAACAAACTATTCTACTGTTAATTACATAGAAAGTCAAATACACAGGGGAATGGATAATCACAGCACAGAAGACAATTACTCTAAATGCCATAATTTTATTGTTTTAAAATATACCTATTAAATCATTTATGATTTCTAGTACATTAAGCATGTTGAGTATTCAACTATGTTCTTTAATTACCTGGGTTCTTAAGTGTTAACAATTATATGCCTCCTTCCTATAAGAAAATGTGACTGCACATCGGTAATGCAGCTCTTCTTATGAACAAGTAGTGTGAGTTAATTAGAGAAGGAGATGAGACACTATTTAGATGAGTAATGTGACACTCAGCAGCACCTGAAGCGTGATTGAGAAGTGATTTTCTATAAAAAGCTTTTGGACTAAGGTCTTCTGAAAATTCATAGGCAAGGGGATCAGCATGTACTGTGTCTTCCACTAGCTATGATAGGAGAGTCTGAGCAACAGCACCTCAGTGGAGAGAGATTTATTTGACTTACACATGCAGGACACAGTCCATCATTAAGAGAAATTGGGGCAGGAACTTGAAACAGAAATCATAGAGGAATACTGCTCACTGGCTTGCTCACTGGTTCACACTTCGTAGCTTTCTTATACAGTTAAGGTAAGTGAAAAAGTGGGGCCTCCCATACTCGTTAACAAGCTAGACAATATAGCACAGATATACCAGAAGGACAATTTGATATGAGGAAACTCTCTATTGAAACTCCCTTTTAGATAACTTTGGACCAGTGGTTTATTCTCATCCTGTAGGTCATAACACCTTTAGGGTCAAATGGCCCTTTGACAGGAGTCACCTAAGACCATTTGAAAACACAGACATTAACATTACAAGTCATGGCAGTTGTAAAATTCAAGTTGTGATGTAGCACTGAAATTAATTTAATGGTTGGGGGCTCATCACATTAATAAGGATCAGTATTAAAGGGTCAGAGCATTAGGAAAGTGGAAAACCACTGCTCTAGACTGTGACAAGTTGATAGTTACATCATATTAAGACAAGGGAGCAAAGCAAGAAACCAGAAAATATTCAACAAGATGCAATTCATTTCTGGGACTTTGTTCAAAAGTGAAAATCTTCCCTTCCTTGTTTTCTGTCAAGAGTTGTCAAACAGGAATGCCACTGCTCTGGTTATTCCAGATGCCATCATCTGTTCAGTGATGGCTTCTCAGTCAATCCCTCCTCTGTCTTGAATGTTCTAGTCATACTTGAATACATTATCTCTTAGTACTGCCTGATTATTTTTAAAAACATCTTCAAGAGTTTTGATAAGTAGCATCATTCTTGGTGTTAACAAATCAAACAATTGTCAAACTATGAATTATTTCTTTTTTATTTTCATCCAAAATGTTACATCATTTGGCTACTTAATTGGCAGTTGATAAATGAGTTTTGTTAATTGTGTTTCTCATATAACATTAACATGAAAGTAAAAAGCCAAATATTCTAATGAGTTTTTGCTTGACACTTGGCGAAAACTAGAAGTTCTAATTAAATTAATCTTTTGTTCTCACCCATTACCTAACTAATTCTTTTATATAATTTTTGATAAGTTTATATAAAATTAAGATCTTGTTTCTTCCTGAAAGGAGCAGCGTGATATCATAAAGGAAGACAAAATCATCAGAGAAATCAACAAGCATTTGCTACAGGCATGTAGTTAGTCATCATTTAACCAGTCCAAAATCCAAGAAAACCATTTTCTGAACACTAGAAAATCAATAACACCTAAACTGTGTCCATTGTGATGGTTGAAGATACCATCTACAATGTATTTGTTTTGACAGTGAAACCAAAATATCGCAACAACTTTAGCTTGGGCTTGTTTTATTTAAAGACTTGTGTGGAGTTTGATGTGACTACATTGCTATGTTCAAGTCAATTATATGAGTATAAAGACTTTAATTTATACAAAACATATTTTCCAGAGTATAGCCTCATCTTTTCTCTATTCTTTTTGTCTTAAGGGTAGTGATGCAGGACATTGCTCTAGTAGTAATTTCAGACCATAACATTACTCCTGAGAGACAGTACAGCAATCTACAAGGAAGTTAGTTTTCACTAGGCATAAAAATAGAACAGAATACCAAATATGCTACTTCTACATGTCCTATGTATTTAACAAATAACAACTTGTTTATTGTTTGGTTTTATATTTCTTTGTTCCAGTATATTCTGTTATAATCTAGTCTAAATCAGCAGAAATTAAAACTCTTACAATTTCTAGACGATTTCAAACTAATAGTCATTGTGAAAAAAAAAGGTGATAAAAGCCCTTATTTCTGTTTTTAAAATAAACAAATTTTACATAAGGCAAACAGAATAGCAGTAGAAATGGAAGTTATTCATCTGGATGAAAAATATTGCAGACATAAAATTAGCATTGGATTTTTAAGACCCTAAACTAATGGCATGAAGTGTAATATGGCTAAAATTCTACTCATAGAGTCACCAAAAGTAGTAGGGATAAGCATAAAAGTTAATATCAACTATGGTGAGCTTGGTCATCAATGTACTGTGTTTGGTGTGCTGTCATAAAATATTTTGAATTGTGAAAAAATAGATAGTTGTGTACTTTTATATGTGTGGTAGTTTGAGTAAGCATGATCCCATAGGCACTTACATGTGAATGTTTTTATCAAAATTGGTGAAACTATTTGGGTAGGTGTGGTCTTAGAGGACATGCGTTACTGGAGGTGGGCTTCAGGATTTTAAAATCTCAAGTCAGCATTGCATTTAGCTTCACCACCACCACCACAACCGCCGTCACCACACAGCTTTGTGGTTATTGTCTCAGTATGTACATTCTCAGCTACTGCTACAGCACTATGCATCTCCGGCTACTGCCACACTGTATGACATGATTATCATGAATTCACTCTCTAAAACTGAAAGCCAAGAAACTCCTTTATAAGTTGCATGGGCATAGTGTCTTAGTACAACAGCAGTCATGTAACTAAGACAACATGATGTAAACATAAATGAGAGTATGTTTATAATAGTTATTCTTTAATTACCTGAAAAGTTTTCCTTTAGTAATTTCTTTTCCACAATTTTGGGTACTGAGTACACAGCTATGAAAAATGCAAAGTCCTTGCCCTAGATCTGAGCCAGAAAAGGTATGTCATTTGACAAGACTCGGTCACTATTAAAGTAGGAGAGTGATTGCATTGATACTTCACTATTATCTAGATATAAGTCAAAGCTTCATTTTTTAACATAACTTCTTCAGTTATATATTGTTATATCCCCAAACAGGTAGCTGCTTAACCTTGAAATTTTCAAAATAAAAGAGTAATTGAAATAAGGCACAAGTTGGAAACTAAAAAGTGTTCACATTCCAATGATTTTAATCTATCATTCCCTTATAAAACTGAACAGCATTGTGGAACTATGTGCATTAATAAACTCCTGTCTCTCCTTGCTAGAAATTTGGAGAGAGTATCTGTTATTATTGAGAGTACAAATTTAGCTCCGTCTCATGCAAACAGCTCTGTTAATATGTATGACTGTCTTTTTTTTTTTTATTTCGTGAGGTATCACTGAAGGTCCCTATTTTATCATAGAGAAAATATTTGAAAACATATAGTTCTGGTAGTGCTAAATTGTACATTATATTTTATCATCAGAACAACCATGTTTGTAGCAATTTGTTAGTCATCTTTAATAGTTGCAACATGATTTCGCTACTAACACTAAGAATTGCCAATCTTTCTTTGCTTAAGTTGTAGAAGAGAACTATTAAACTATAGTTTGGGACTCCCTCTCGACTAGATAAATGGTTTTGAACCAAGTCATAAACTTTAGATGACTGAGCATCTCAGTTCACTAAAATATTTATGCCTGGCTTTAAACATTCTATAAAAATACCAACATCAATTCCCATAACTCTTCTAACATTTTAAAGGTTTACATGCCAGTTGCTTTGGGATGCATTAAGTAAACTTTTTTTTTTTTTGTAAATACTTGAGTTGCTTATTTCACACAGGAGCCCCAATCTCAAGGTTAATCACATTAATATATCACAGTCAGAGTAGAACCAAGTTGCCCATTTTGTGATTAAATAGTCAGAATAATATGAAACAGTTTAAGGTTGATATACAAACTCACCGACTGATTGAAATACAAGATCATCATTGTTCTGTAGGATATAATTTTAAGAAAAAATACTAATTATAATTGTAAGAGCTACCAATAATTAGACAAACTTCTACAGTCACAAATATAATGGAGATCTTTGTCATATAATGAAATGAAGCCATATTTAACATTTGATAATTTGAATAATCTATATGAATAAAGATGAGTAATCTATTGTTTTATACTTAAAATATATCTTCCTGGATAAATTCATTGGTTACTACAGACTTATGTCTCTCCAGAATGTTCAGGAAACAGGAAACAACTTCAGGGCAAATGTATAAAATATGTATGACAATATTAACTTTTAAAATACTTTTAAAGGGAGCATAATTGATAAATTATTAATATACATTAACTTATATAGTTAAGATTTTGCAATAATTTACTGAATCTGAGTGTTATATTTTATATTTTACAAAGGCTGGTAACCAAATTGGTCAGGTTTATCCACAGAGGAATTGATATGTAAGGCTCTAAAATGGAGGACTGAAATCTTTGATTCAAATAGAAGCTTTGCCATCTGCCAGATGAATGATTTTGAGCAATCTTTCAAAATTTAGGGATAATGGTTTTCTTCATTGAAAAAAGAATTCTGTCTGCATCTCAGGAAATTATGAGATGTAAATTTGATAATTTATATCAAAGCACTTTACCTTACAAGCTCATGGGAAAAGTAAGATTTTAGTATTGGTGCTTTGTTGAAATACAGTATTTGTGGATCACTGATGAGAGATCATATGCAAATGAAGCAGAAAGGATATTCCAGCTCCTCTTTACTTATTATCCATATAAGCCACATTTTCTAAATCATGTCTGATCCTATTTGTACACACATCTCTGGTCTGTCTCTATAAAACTGTATTGGCAGAGAGCTAAGTAAGTTGACTTTGATGGCTCCACATAGGGAATCTACTTAGAGACTCCAGTTCCATGAATTGGGGTTGTGTACACTGATCTCTTTCTTGGAATATATTTTCTAGCATTCTATCAAAGGAATTACAAATATGCTCAGAAACTGCACTGGATAGTTTTATGTCAACTTGAATCTGGAATCATTGGAGAGAAGTGAGCCTCAACTTAGAAAATGTCTCCAAGATACTAGATATTAGACTGTAGACAGAGCCTGAATAGGCATTTTCTTAATTATAGATAGGGAGGCCCCTGGCATTATTGGCTATGCTATACCTAGAATAGTAGTTTTATATTCTATTAGAGAACAGGCTGAGAAAGCCATGGAGAGCAGTCCAGTAAGCAGCACCCTTCCATGGTCTCTGCATCAAATCCTGCCTTCAGGTTCTTGCCCTCACTGCTTTTGATGATGAACTGTTACTTTGAAGAGTAAATCAAATCAAACCATTTCTCTCCAACTGGTGTTTTTGGTTATGGTGTTTCATTGCAGCAATAGAAACCTAGGGACTTTATGAGTGTAACTTCTGATATTCCTAGGAGGCATAATCTAAAGGAAAACTGCCTGTTCCTTTAGTTCATAAAATATTTCTGCCCATTTTCCACAGAGTTATATTTCAGTTTTATCTTTGAGGCCTGGGTAAAACAAATATGCATTTCATGCTACTAGAAGGTTCAATATAAACTTTTAAATTAGGCTAGCAACTGACATTAATACACAGTCATGATACCTATGAATCACAACAATCACCAGCACGATACCCCTAAGAGTGCAATGTTTGCATGCATATCTTGACTTGTAATTAATAGCTCTTTAGTTGGTCTTAAGACCTATTCAACAAAAAGGATATCATAGCTGATACCAGGAGACACTCCAACTACCTTGAGCTAGTGACATCATATATATACCAGTAGAGGAGAATCTACAACTCCAACTTTACTAAAACAGCACAATTCCTAACATTATCTATGTTTATTCTCTTCCTTACAAATAAGTTTAGTCCTCACACCCATCAAGAAAAATTCTCTTTGAAACAGACACTATTACAAAAAACCAAAATACTTTTCATTTTTTATTAAAATAAAGTCATCATTGATCCCATATATGCATGTAATGTCATAAAATGTTTACTTTTTCATTTTTACTTAGAAAATAGGCAAAATCATGGAAGGGTTTTTCACACATTTTCTCTTGTTATATCTCTAGTATTTAATATAAAGTCTGACCTATTTTGATTTTACTTGTGGATGAGTTAATTAGGTGTTAATAGTTAAAGATTAGGATTATAACTGTCTCTGTCAAGACTTAAAAACTAAGATGATATTTTCTATAATGTAGTAAAATTCACAATGATGAAGTTATGGGGTCAGCCTACCTACATAGATATCTAACAACACAGAAATATATGAAGAATATATATATATATATATGAAATTTTATTCAGCAATGGAGAACAAAATCATGTATACAAATATAGAATTATATTGAGCAAACAAAATCAGACTCCAAAAAATATTACATGTTATTTCTGATTTACCAATACTAAATTCTGTACACAGTCACAAAATCATTTATGGACAAATAATGTGAAAGTAGAAGTGAAACTGTCTAGGGAAAGGAAAAATGAAATCGACCAGGAGAGAGAGATGGAGTATGTGGGAGGAGTGTGGTCAGAACAGCAAGTATACTCTTATACTATACATGAACATGTTCTCATGACACTGCCATGTGCCATGAATGTATGTCAATAAAAAAGATAATAGAAAAGTTCAAAATAAATCTATCAATTCCCTATATTGCTAGTTAGTGTTTTCACCATTTTTGATTCCTAAATATAGCAACCAAGTGTTTCTTCCAATCAGTACAAATGGTAGTGGTTTTCTTACAAAAATGAAAATCTGTCCTTTAAATTCATCATTGGATTTCTGTTTTCTACTGATCAACTCTAAATTTCATTTGGTGCTTCTCATTTGTACTTTGTGATGAAAAAATAAAAATAAAAATAAAAAAAAATAAAAATATAAAGACTGTCTAAAGCAATACCCAGAATGAATTTTTAACTTCATATAAACCCAAATATTTACTATATTAGCTATACATTCTATTTAGCCCACTAAACTATTTAAAATTCTTCCCTAATCTGTTATTTAATTCATTTGGTTATTTATCTTTACAATCAATATTCTGTAAGTTTACATAGTTAAATGCACAATCCTAAATAAGCATTTTTTTCTCTATAATATATTTTGTTATTAAGTAATAGCCACTGAAACAGATGGCTATAAGCTATTGTAAACAGGCAGCTTGTGTGGAAATTTACCAGCCTGAATAGTCATAGATCTTGTAAATAGGTAGCCTCAGTGGACAGTACCAACTTAGATAAAGACAAGTGAATCATGGGCAGAGTCATAGTGACCTGTACCCTGAACCTTCACCCAGCTGATACCCTGTTCTGAAAGGTATCTGTATTCCCCCTGAACACCTATGCTCTGGTGTCATCCCCTTCCCCACATCCTGATTTTTTGTGTTTATAACTCCTATGTGAGTAAGTAAATTATGATTTGATTTAAATAATTAAATAAATTTTTAAAAAATGTAATAGCCAGCTTGATGTGGCTAGGGAATGTTTGTCCTTCACATCAAATGGAGCTTCATTTTCTTTTAATAACTTGTCCTCATTTTTCCTTATTGTCCTTTTCTTCAACATAATATATACTCTTATTGATCTACCCTCTCTTTTCTACCTTCTGTATTACCAGACTTCCATTCTTTTTTTTTTTTTTTTTTTTTTTTTGGTATTTTTCGAGACAGGGTTTCTCTGTGTAGTCCTGGCTGTCCTGGACTCTGTAGACCAGGCTGGCCTCGAACTCAGAAATCCGCCTGCCTCTGCCTCCCAAGTGCTGGGATTAAAGGCGTGCGCCACCACCGCCCGGCGAGACTTCCATTCATATAAATGGCAATTCCAGTATTTAATGTAAAATACAACACTATTCATATATTTGCTGAGGAGAATTTGTCCTCCCTCCCTAGACAGGCCAATACCAAATGCATAGAAACAGCTGCTAACATGGACTACAGCTATGGCACTTATTTTTGTGTTTTCACTCTGAATTTGGATTTCAAATGAGGTACATCCTCATTATCACAGATAGATCCCTGGCTTCTCCAAGAAGTGGGATAATAGAATGCTTTATTTCATCTGCAAATGAATTGTTTTTCAGTTGAAATATGCCAGATCCAAATGACAGAAAATTCTTCTATTTTGAAATACTCACAGAAGTTCAATATATATTGCACTATCCATGCATTTTACCCATATACATTATTATGATGTCTCTATGCCTATACTATAAAGGAATATGGAAGTTATTATTTAGTGCTTAGAACCATTGAAAGGCATTATAAGTAACACATAAAATTGTTAAATTTTTATAAGAGTATAAAGATGTGTATAATATATCTGAGGTTTTCCTTCCCAATGAAGACAATTAGAAAAAAAATTTTCCAAAACAGAAAACAAGAAAATCTGCTTGGAATGAGAAAGGGAGGGGAAAATAGGGGGAGTATTTGTGTGAGGGGGTACTAGGAGGAAGGAGACTGAAAACAGGATGTAAAGTGAATAAATAATTTTTTAATGGAATTAAAAATAGAAAATCTGCTTAGAATTATGAGAGAAATAACATAATAATGAAGAACCTCATTTCTCTAGGGAAGACAAATTTAGCCATTATTCAAAGATAAGTATACAAAGATATTTTGACCCAACTATGAAAGTAACATTGCTATAAAAACAGATAATTTGGTATCATCTGAGAAATAGGCATAGTACCCAAAACAAATATCTAATAGGACCAAAGAGATGGCTTAGAAGACAGAGACACTTGACATGCACATAACTTTTATGATCTGAATTTGTTCTCTCAAGTCCCATAGTTGACAAGAAAAAATCAATTCCTGATAGTTTTCCCTGACTGCCACATCTATGCCTTCGCAAAGCCGTGACTGTACTCACATGTTTTATCCCCTCCTCCACTGTATTGTAATGCATATACAATATACATACAAAACACACACACACACACACACACACACACACACACACACACACACACATATATATATATATATATATATATATGTTTTAATATATATATAAAACCAATGATTATTCTTATTTAGATTTACTTGGACATTTGTGAAAATTAATATCATTTTTTCAATAGTCTATTCAAAAATCATAAGAATATCAAAGTTCTTATTTTTCACTTATTTTGCTGTGGTTAATCATTAGTAAAGTAATATAAGTAGTAGTTATAAATGTGATGTTTGCCTAAGTAAATGAAGTATAAAGTCTATTATTTTACATTAATGAAAAAATATTACTATGTTTTGAAGAAAATTTGCAAATAATGAGTACATAGATACCCTACTTTTAAGAAGGCTACAAATAACTACTGTGACAGTGTGACAGTTAGCTTAATTTTTGACTTTATATACCCCAGAAGAGTCTAAATGGGTATAATATATATAATATATATATATATATATATATATATATATAACATATATATACATGTAGGACATATATATATATATATGTCCTACAAGAATGATTTGGGGAGAATTATCTATTACTTATGCATCAGGTCCTCTCAAGAATCCTACTCACATCATAGTCTTTGTTCACACAGTTAGAAACCATTTCTATCCTTGCTCATCTCTTGAAATGGAAGGCACTACCTCAGGGGGTTTCTAAACATAATGCTCAGAAAACAATAAGTAATATTCTATCATACCTATGTCAAATTGAAAATTTTTTGAGTTTAACATCTGATTGCTTTTACTGAAAACAATTGCAAGCAACACTGGACACAAGACAAAGATTATTAAAATTCTGTTCTGTGACTGAATGTCATATATTTGTAGAGTGTAGGAATAATCTTTTGGTACAAGAAAAATGCATAATGAGTAATCTTCAGTAACTGGTGGTGGGAAAATAATTCAATTATGTCACATGTGGTGGCTGGATGCCATCCATTTAGTTTTCTAAATAACAACTCAACATAGGCTAGGTACTTAAAGTAACAGAAATTAGATTCTCACAGTTCTAAATGTAGGACACTATAAGAACATGGTGCCAACATGACTGAGTCTTTTCTCAGAAAGATAGATATTTTGTTTTGTTCTCATATAGCCTTTCCTTGCTGTTATTTACAGGACTAAAGGAATATGTTACTTACTTTCTTGTCTTAAAAGGCATCAGACATGTTTAGCACATTGCCCTCTTTGTTGGTGTGACAGAAACTAGAGTCAGTTGGGAAGAACATGATTAGATTAACTGTGGCTTTATTGGTGTTCGCTTTCTTAATTACTAATGATAGCTCCACTATGGGCAGTGCCATCCCAGGCAGGAGTCTAGAACGTATGAAATAAGGCAGCTGTCTTACCTAGGGTTTCCATTGCTGTGATGAAACAACATGAGCAAACAGCAAGTTAGAGAGGAAAGGGTTTACTGGGCTTATGCTTTCACATTGTAGTCTATTGCTGAAGGAAGCAAGGACAAGAACTCAAACAGGGAAGGAACTTGAAGACATGAGCTTATGCAAATAAGCATGGAGTGACACTGCTTACTGGCTTCCTCCCTATGGCTTCCTTAGCATGCTTCTGATAGAACCCAACACCACCTTCCCAGAGATTATAGCACCTATAATGGGCTAAACCTTCTCACAACAGTAATGTATTAAGAACATGCTCTATAGCAGAATCTCATGGAGCCATTTACTTAACTGAGGTTTTCTCCTTTCTGCTAAGTTTTGCTTAGTCCAAGTTGACATGAGAGTAATCAGCACAGTAGTTTACTTGATCCTTGAGCAAGTCAGTCGACATTATTGCTCCCTGGTCTCTTCTTTACTTTCAGGTTCCTGACTCTGGGTTCCTGACTTTAGATTCCTACCTTGGCTTTCCTGGATGATGAGCTATGGTGTAAGTCAAATGAATACACTCTTTCTTAAGTCAAAATTAGCCAGTGTTTTATTACAACAACTCTAAGCAAACTAGAACATTGTCTCACTTAATTTTACTTCTGAGTAAGCTTAACTGTAACAACTTTATAAGCCTTATTTTAGTTCAGTTTGTTAGTTCTCATATTAACAAAATATCTAAAGCTACATAAATCTGTAAAGAAAAGGGATTTATTTAGCATATAATTATGAAGTTTTGTGTCTTCTATCTGATGGTGGCTTTCTTGTTGGCAGAGTCCTGGGGTGGTAGCACAGGGAACTCAGGAAAATTCCACTGTGTCAAAGTTCTGGTTTAAGTCCTTATTAGTAACCACCAGTACTCAATCTTAGAACTCTGCCCTGATGAGCTTGTACAATGCCACCATGTCACAAAGGCCACCTCTAAAAACAATAGTTAGATAAAGCTTCTAGTCTCTCAATACAGTACTGAAGGGATTGAACTCTAAACATATGGTCTCTATACCTTCACATCATATCTATTTCATAGTAAGTTTCAACAGAAGAATTTGACTGGTAAATGGGGTATGAAATGCAACATTCTGTCTGTTACTGTTAAAATAATGTGTTGGGCAATAAGAAGAGGATAAAATTTCAAATAGCTATTATCCTGAGTTCTTATTACCAAAGAACAGCCAAAATATTATTTGAAATGAAGTTATAATCTAACTTTTGAAGTTCTGGGGAATATATAAGAGACAAAGAGGAAGTCAAGTTACATGACTCTGAATCAGAAAATGCCAACAGACCACTAGAAAACTTCTATAGGACTTTTATCTCTTACAGCTGGGAAACTGACTTGGCAGAGGACCATGCCTAACAACTAAATATAACAGAGTTATTGAGAACTCCATTCAGCCAGCTATGGACCCTAGTAAGAAATGAGTAAAACATTGAAAGATACTGACATGTTGTAGGCAACTCTAAAATCATTAATGGTTTAAACAAAAGTGGTTTCACTTAGTAATGGAACTGGCATTTTCTGTAAAGAAATATTCAGTATTTCCAGTGATAGTAAATAACTAAAAGCTTTCAAATCCATAATACAATCAGATCAGTGACTAACTTGAATACACTAGTAAAATGTCTGACTTATGAAGAGATCATTTTACATTAAGAAAAAGAATGCTGAACTGCAAGAATCTGTATTTAAATGGGTAATAAGAGTGATTGAACAATGCTGATGAATAAAAAGCCTGATGTGTACAATTTCCTCCACAGTGACTTTAGAATTCTAAATTTAATATGTTGACTTCAGCAGGGAAATTGTGTTAGATTAGCTAACTAAAACTTAAGCAGAAATGTAGCCCATGGCTAATGAGGCTGACATTCCAGAAATGAAGTGCATTCTGAAGCCTTTCTATATGATGTTGTGTCTACTAAACAGCAATATCACCCACAAAATATTTTAATAGAATCCTTAATCCTAAATTTAGTCTACTAAGTCAAACATTGGCAGATTAATCCCAGTATTAGAGCACTTGTTTAGAAGGTACAAGGTCCTGGATCCTCTCCATCACTATTAAAAATAGTAAAAAAAAAGAAGAAAATCTAACTGATAAAATTTAAAATCTTACTAAATCAAAATCAATATTCTAGAAAAAGGTCCCTATGTTCTGTATGAATATCAAGTAAAGAAAATAATCAAATGTTCAACCTGAAAAAAAATTGATCATCTGAATCCTTTAGGAAACACCTTTCTAACTTTTCCTACTTTTTCCTCATTGCCACAGAAAAATGTTTCATGAGCTGAGCCTGTGATTAGCCTTATTCAAAGACGCTTTTCAATTCTACCTTTGAAAGTTTGAAAATGATTTGGTTTGGGAATTGCTTCCTACTGAAGAGAAAATCAGGGAGATGAACCTCCTAGTGTAATAAATGAAACGTACCAGGGCCAAACAAGTCAAGTCTGTGGTCATCAATCATTTGGGGTCTTAAAATTCCAAGTTGCCTTTTTATACATTGAAGCTCCATATAATCAAATGTGGTGTTTCTTTTCACATCACCATGTGAACACATCATTGGAATAAGAAAATCCTTATATCATAACTATTGCTATTATTGGAATTAAAAAAAAAAGACAGATGTGCCTCATAGAGTAGTCTTGGTTTTCTGCCAGTGTCCATCTCAGATGCATATAGACTATGATACAGATCACTATGAATAGAATATTAATAAGTTTGTTTTGTGGAAAAAAATAAACAATATTGACATCTATGTGGAAGAAAAGTTAATGGGGAATGCTGTTGATTGCATTCTATAGCCAAATGGAGGCTTTTTCCAGTTTACTGCTCATCTATAAGGAAGAATTAGGAAATGACTGTAGACCAAGTATAAGTCAATAGGTTGAGAATACAGGTTCAGCTGCAAACTGAGGTCCTTGTTGTAGTCACTGTCTTGCTTGCAGGTGACTGTACTTAGAGAACTGGACAGTCAGCCTCAAAGAGAGTCATTTCATTGTAAAATCTGATACATTTCATCTAAAAAAAAGCAAGAGTTTCTAGCTACTAAAGAAAAGTAAGAAAAGTGTATTTTAATGGACATTACAAGAAGGGAAACCAAAGACCACAACTGGCTGAAATCAGGTGAATCATTAGAACTTACCTACTTTTTTCCTGTATTTATTTACTTTTGTGATAATTGTTTTGTGGAGAGACAATTTGTGACTGTAAATATGTTTCTTATCAAACTGACAATATGTTCATTTACTAGTATTCATATAGATTAATGGTTCTTCATTTTATTTAATGACATACAAGTTGTTGATAACAAATTTTTTTTATATTTAAATAAATTAAATTTTTGAGAATTTCAAAAAAAAAAAAAAAAGAACTTCAGTTGTATTGCATGTAAGATAAAGGGATTGAATACATAATTAGCAATAAAATCATAACTAGAACATTTTAAGGTTCAATTCATTATATGTGTTACCTGGCTAATTCCAAACTCCATTGAATTCCATTGAAGTCCAATTCAATGTAATAAAAAGTTTTCAAGGATGTTAGTCATGGAATTTTCATGATATACAATAGAATAGGCACTGATAGTATTTGAGCTTTGGACACTCAGAATTGAGATGGTTTTTTCCCTATTTTTCTTTCATTAAAAAAATTTTTACAATTTTTTTCTGATAAATGTTTCTGATTTCCCAACTTTCCCCAGATCCTCTCAACTTCCTGCCCCATTCAATTCTATAACTTCTTTCTTTGTTATTTCTCTCAATAGATAATAAACTGGTACCTAAAAACACTAATAAAATAAGATAAAACAAAACCAAACAAGAATAAAATAAAATAGACCAAAAATAGGTCAAAGAAAAAGCATATGAAATATATATAGATGCAGATACAGACTTTCCCACACAAGGAAATCCTGTAAAAATTCAGAATTAGAAATCATAATATATATATGCAAAGACCTGTAAACTAAAGTAATAGATAGATTGATAGATGACAATTAGATAGATGATAGATAGATAGATAGATAGATAGATAGATAGATAGATAGATAGATAGATAGATAGACCAAGCCCAGACAAAGATTTTTAAGACAAAAATACCTCCCAAATTACTTCTGAATGCATCTTGTGCTTGTCATTTACTTCTGGGTGTACAGTATATCCCTAAGTGTGGTCTGTATATCCTGTGAGATTTGGTATTTTTTCCAATGTGAAGAATGATCAATTGGAAATGGCATCTAGGGTAAGGTTGGAGGTTAGTCTCTAGTTTCCTATTACTACTGGGACCCCAAATGACTTAGACCTCTTCAGCTTATGTGCATGCTGCCACAGTCTATGAATTCATATTTGTCTTAGTCTTGTTGTCCCTGGAGTTCATTGTTTCCTTGGACTCCTCTATATCTTTGGCTCTCAAAAATATTTCTGTCTTCTCTTTTGCAGGGTCCCATGAGCACAGAAGGGGAGAGATTTTTATGGAAGAATCATATTTAGGACTAAGTACTCCAAAGTCTCTCACTCAGTTCTTTGTCCAGTTGTGGTCTCTGTATGTATTCCTAACTCCTGCAGGAGGATGTTATTTTGATGACACCTGATCAAGAAATTGATTTTTATTAGAATGTCATTAGGAGTCATTTTATTGATACTTTCCTTTAACAGAATAATCATATTTGGTTTTTCCTTAGGTCCATGGCCTAGGTAGCCCCCAGTTCTTGGACACTCAAATAATGTTGAGCATGGGTTTCATGTCATGGAGTAGGTCTTAAATCCAATTAGATAAGGATTGGTCACGTCCAGATTTGTGCAACTACTTCACCAGTATACCATGCAGGTAGGTTACCATTGTGGATCTCAGGATTTAAAGATGGATTGGTGTTTACCTTTTTCCTATGGTAGTATGCACAGTTCCTTTGGATACCATAAACACTAGTCAGTAGTGGTGAAGTCTCTAGTAGGTTTTAGCTCAACTTCTCTGTGTACAATGAGTTAGGTCAGTGTTGTCTTCAGCAATACAACATTACCATCAGTTTCTAGAGGTCAATAATAGTCTAGCTATTTGCAGGTTTATATGAGACCCTAGTGGACAACAAATCAGCTAAATATAACCAATTTCTGGCTTTGGACAGATTTGCTGATAAGATGTCTACTTGAGGCTCTGTCTCCCTCCCCTGTTATGTGGTAATTCCATTTAGATTTCATATACATATGGAACGTTCTACTGTGTTAGGGTTCCATATAACCCCTGAAATAGCCCTTAGTTTTAGATTTTCGTCTCTTATTTCCTCTTTTTCCAACTCTTCTCTCACCTTCTCCATTTGACCCACCCAATTAAATCTTTGTCCACAACCACATCCACCCATAAGGACTCTAGTTGTCTATTCTTAGGGACATAGACAATTTCCAAGTTCTGACTATTACAAGTAGATTGACAAGTAATGAGGATGTGCAACTGTCTTTGTAATAGGATGTAGAGTGTTTTGAGTATATGCCCAATAATGGTATAGCTGGGTATTGAAGTACAGATTGATTATCAACATCCTGAGAAAATGACTCAATGATTTCTATAGTTGTTGTTTAAGTTTACACTTGCACCAGCAATTAATGAATATTTCCCTTACTCCATATTTTTTATAAGCATGGATATCATTTGTTTGCACATATTGGCCATTCTGACTGGTATAATTTGGATCCACATTCTGCCCTGTTGCTGGAGCATGAAAGCACTGCTGGGGAGGTGAAATGGGGGGAGCGCTAGACTGTGTTTACCCTGTTCCACCACTGTTGGGGGCTAGGATTTAAGGAAGCACTGAAACACTCTTGAGGGGATAAGAAACCACAGGTTAGGATGTGAGAGACCATAGCTAGGGTTCTCTGACTTCTAGGCATCCAATCACCATTGAAAAACTGTACAGAGGAGTCAGCAATGAAGGGTCAAGGGTCAGAACCAGTGGATTTCAAACTCCTGGAGATAGAGGCACTGATGGGTCTCAAAGAGTTGCGGTCCACAGGTTGAGGACGATAAGGAGGCCCAGGCCGAGGGATTGGGGACTCTGGCTTAACTCATTGGCAAATGTCCTTTGATTGGATATGGTTGCAGGAAATGCAAAGGGGCCTTCTACAGAAGACTTAAGTCAAAGACTTTCTCCATTCTCCCCATGACTGTTCTTGATGAAAGAGACAAGTTCTTTATATATTTAAAACATGTTTTTCCATACTGTTTATTGACTGTTCATTGTGGAAAATGGATACATACCAGCTTCTCAAAGTGTACCAGAGATTAAATAACTTTTGCAGGAAGAAATGTCTGGGAAGGGAAGCTTATTGGCTAAACTCTCAGGTCCTCTAGGTACCATATTAGCATGGAGAACTCTTGTGGGATACCTGACTGATGTCGGGAATGGAGTCACCTGTTTTGGGCTAGGAATATAGTAGGAAGCAGAAGATGCCTACCATCTCAGATGAGTACCTGGGTAACAGTGTCTTGAACCCACTCAACCTTACTAAGTTTCCTGGCATGGTCCACTGTCTCACAATATAAGATGAAGTCTTTAGTGGTTTTGATTTGTATTCCCCATGATGACCATGAAGGATGAACTTTTTTTAAAGTGTTCCTTACCCATTTGTGTTTCTTCCTTTGAGAAATCTCTGTGTAGACCTGTACTCTATTTTTCATTGAGCTAATTATATTCTTGATGTTCCATTTTTGTAGTTCTTTATATATTTAAAACATTAACCCTTTATTGGATATATAGTTGGTAAAAAAAAAAAATTCTCTAGCCTACCAATTTATATGAATGAACATGTTGTGGATAGCCTCAGTCTTGTATTTTGATCCTACTTCCACCCTCCTGGGAGGGGCTGCAGAGGATGAGTGAATCAATGTTGTGGATAGCCCCAGCCTTGTATTTTGATCCTAGTTCCACCTTTCTGGGAGGGGCTGCAGAGGATGATTGAATCTGTACACAGGTGACATCTTGTAAACCTTCTGTCGAATTAAAAACTGTAAAATAAAGGCTAGAGCCAGAGATTGGGCAGTAGAAGGGGAGGCAGAGAAAAAGGTTTAGGGGAGGAGAGAGTGAGAGGAATTTGATATAAAAGGAGGCAGAAGGAGAAGCAGGCAGAAGAAGAAGAGAAGAAGTAGAAGCAGGAGGAAGCAGGCAGAAGGAAGCCGGAGATAGAGGAAGCCGGCAATGGAGGAGCCAGAGCAGAGGTAAATCTGTCTAATCTAGGCATGCAATTTATACCAATAATTATTGAGTTGTGTCTTCATTTATTGGTCTCCTTCTGGTAGGAGACCTTATTTGGGGTTTAAATAATACTACTATATGAACTATTCTATTGATGTACAGAAGATTTTCACTTTCCTGGGGTCTTATCCATTACTTGTTAACCCTAGTATCTGTGTTTTTCCTAAGCCAATGACTTCAAGATAGTTCCCCATTTTCTTTTCTATTATATTCAATGTAGCTGGAATTATGCTGAGGTCCCTGACTGATTTCGAGTTATGTATTGTGCAGAGAAATATATATGTATCCATTTAAATTCCTCTACATGTAGGCATTCCTCTTAAGAACCATTGTTTGAAGATACTATCTCTTTTTTCCCCAGTATGTATTTCTGGCTCCTTTATCAAAAGTAATGTGTCCATATGTGCATAGACTTGCATTTAAAACTACAATTAATTCCCTTGGTTAACATGTTTATTTTATGCCAATTGTGGAAAAATGGGGCACAGTGGTGGGCCTCAGGCCCACGTGGCAGCAGCCCAGGACCTTCGAGGTGGAGGCTGCCTAGAGGCTTCCTGTGGGTTCCGGCATTGGTAGGGAAAGTCTGAGGTTCCAAAGGCTGGAGGCTTCAGTGAAGGTAGGCCCAGCAGGCCCCAATGACACGAGGAAGTCCTTGGTTCCAAAAGGGTTTATTGTCATGGTGGATGGTGGATGGATCTGGATGTACCCCCCCAAACTCAGGGCAAACCTGAGTTAAATAGGGAGGGAGAAGTGGGAAGGGTCTGGGGAGGAATGCTTAATTGGCTCCACCCTCTGACCTTCATTAGTATGTAAATCTTTAGGGCCTGTGGCCTGTAGTCACACCCTGTACCTGTGCACTTTGGGAGGGGTTGTAATGGCCTACATGATGGAACAACGTAGGTCTATGGAGATTGGACTGCTTGTTAGGACCCTGAGTTCTGGGGACGTGGCCAAACTCCTGCCATTTCTCCCTTGGAGTCTCGAGGTTCTAGGCCCATGCCCAGCCAAGAACTAGGATAACCTTATGCAGTCCCACAGCCAATATTATGTTATTATTAACTTAGTTTTATAGTATAATTTGAGATCAGAGATGGTAATACCTCCAGCAATTGTTTTACTATTTTTGATTGTTTTAGCTATCCTGTGGGACTGCATAAGTGTATCTTGCTTCTTGGCTGGGCATAGGCCTGGAACCCCGAGACTCCAAGGGAGAAACAGCAGGAGTCTTGACAAGCAGTCTAGTCTCCATGGACCTACATTGTTCAGTCACGTAGGCTATTGGAGGGTGCCCTCCCAAAGTGCACAGGTAGAGGGTGTGACTACAGGCCTGAGGCCCTAGAGAGATTTACATACTATTGAAGACCAGAGGGCAGAGCCAATTAAACCTTCTTCCCTAGAACCTCCCCCCTTCTCCCTCCCTATTTAACTCAGGTCTGCCCTGAGTTTGGGGGGGAGGGTAGCATCCAGATCCATCCACCAACCGCCATGAAAATAAACCCTTTTGGAACCAAGGACTTCCTCATATTATTGGGGCCTGCAGTCACCAAAGCTTCCAGCCTCTGGAACCTTAGACTTTTCTCCTGTATGTGGGACCCGCCACCTGGAAGCCTCCAGGACTCCTCCACTGTGGCCCTTTTTGCCCACACTATCCTAGAATTTTTGTGTTTCCCCATGAAGCTGGAAATTGTTCCTTCAACTTCCGTGAACAGTGCTGTTGGAATTTTGGCGTGATTTTATTCAATCTGAAGATTACTTTTTGTAGGATGGACATTTTCCCTATATTAATCTTTCTGATCCATGAGCAAAAGAAATCTTTTCATCATCTGATATCTTCTTCAATTTCTCAACATTTTCATTATACAATCTCTCATTTGCTTGGTTAGAGTTGTCCCAAAAAATATTTTTGAGGTTATCGTGAAATGTATTGCTTTCCTGATTCTTTCCTCTGTACATTTGTTATTTATGTACAGGAAAGCTACTGACTTTTCTGTCTTTATTTTCTCTGGTGAAAATTTCCTGAAAGTATTTATTAGCTTCAAAACTTTCCTGTTGGAATTTTGAATCTTTCATTTAAACAATCTTATCATCTGTAAATAAAGATACCTTGACTTCTTTCTTTTCTATTTGTATCTTCTTGGTCTCCTTCAATTTTTAAATTTCTCTAGCTAAAAGTTCAAATCCTATTGAGCCAATTCCACTCCTGCCCCATCTCCAGTACTAGTTATTTTATATAATTATATATTGTTGTAAAACATAGAAGAATTTGGCATTTTGGAACTTTGCCCCATGTAAGGCATTGTGCTTTTTAACTACCCCTTTCTTAAAAGACCATAACTTCAAACAGACAACAAAACCAACTTTACAACTGACTTGCATATCATACATGGCAAAAACACAGTTGAGAAAACCAACAGGAAATACAGACTCTCCCACTTCATACTGAGCTTGTCACCATGAGATAGCATTGGCTACCCAGGATGTTGCTATTTAAGAAAAACAAACAAACAAAGAAATCTTCATTTATATGTGTATATCTTTAAAAGCTACACTCTGTTCAATATTTTTTTACAAATCTGATAATATGACATTGATAAACTAAAGTTGGTCCTTTGAGGAGAGTATGGATGTCATGGTCTGTTGCAATTTTGCCTTTACAAGGTAACTGAGGTGGGGAGAGGGAATGCACCTCCTTGTCATTTTTTCTTTTCAAGTTACAGGTTCAGTGAAGCTATGTAATGTTTTGAGTTGTTTATTGCATTGTATCATGTCATCAAATAGAGCAAAGTTTGTTTTAAAACAAGCAAACAATAACTACAAAGAAAAAAAACAGTTCAAGTTCTGTATTTACTATGTATTGAGAAAGTTAACAACATTGTCTTGTTCCTAATTTTAGTGGAACTGCTTTGTTTCAACTTGAGTTGATGTTAGCTAAAAGCTTTCTATAAATAGCCTTTATTAGAAATATGATTCTTTTATTCCTAATTTCTATAGGACATTTAGCATAAAGGGATGTTGGACTTTGTCACAGGCCTTTTGTATGATATGATCATGTGAATTTTACCTTCCATGATAGTTTGTATATGCTTGGCCCAGGGAATCTCACTATTAGGAGGTGTAGCCTTGTTGGGGTAAGTGTGTCACTGTGGGCATGAGATTTGAGACCATCATCCTAGCTGCCTGAAAGAAAATATTCTGCTAGCAGCATTCTGATTAAGATGTAGAACTCTCAGCTCCTTCTGCACCATGCATTACTAGATGCTGCCGTGTTCCAACATTGATGATAATGGACTGAATCTCTGAATGTGTAAGCTAGCCCCAATTAAATGTTATCCTTATAAGAGTTGTCTTGGTCATGGTATTTGTTCACAGCATAAAACCCTAACTAAGACACAAGTTGGTACCAGAGACTGGGGTGTTACTCTGATAGGCCTGACCATGCTTTTGTTTGGAAGAATATGGACATTAGAACTTTGGATTTGGAAAGCAATAGGATGCTTTAAGTGGGGCTTAATGGGCAATCCTAGTAAGAATATGGTAGACTTTGTTGCTGAGAATGAATTGAAATGTGTAAACCTGGCCCCAGAGGTTTCAGTGGAGAAAATTTTCAGAATGTGGCCTGGAGATTGTTTTTGTGGTATTTTGGTGAATGAATAATGTGGCTGCTTTTTTCCTTTATCTGAAATGTCTACCTGAGGCTAAAGTAAACTGAACTAAGGAAGTGCTGACCTTCGGGCAAAATCACACCTAGCTAAATTTAGGTCCAGGCATGGTAGAAGGAGCCTTTAATTCCATGAAGCAAAAGCAAGCAGATCTCAATTCAAGGCTACTCTAGGACAGAGCAGATTGTAGGTGAAGAAAAGCTTAAATCCAGGCATAGTGGTACACACCTTTAAGCCCAGAATTCAGAGCCATGTAGATCTCTTGAGTTCAAGGTCAATCTACAGAACAAGTTCAAGGACAGCCAAGCTTAGGTAGTGAAGAAAAACAGAAAGTGATACTGTAATAGAATGAGAGGAACCATGTTCCAGACCCAGCAACCAACAGAACTCTACAGCTTTGGCCATGTAGCAGTAGCTTTAGATTCAAGAATAGAAGGGACTACTAGGAAAGTTGATGCTGGTTATCTGGAGCTAAGAAATCATAGGTGATTAAGAAGACACCTATTAAGAAGACAGCATTACTGAGGTGAAATCTGGGAAGTGTTTTCTGAGAACACAAAGAAGCTGTGTTCCAGATAGTCAAGGTTGTACCCCATGCTACAGATGTACTTGGTAATGTGTGGTACTGGTTTTGAAGGCATAAAGGAGTCATGAAGAATAGCCAAGGGTTGACACTGTGAGTGGCCATGGAAGGCCATTGGTAATGGTTCATCTTCAGTTTCAGATGAGGGCCCAGGATTGAATGGGCCATGCAAAGGAGTTGAGGTTTGGCACCATGAAAAGAGTCTATGAGAGGCTATTGGTGAAGCATAGTTGCAGAAGACCCCATTGTATTAGAGATGCCAGTACCATGGGATGACCACCAAGAACAGTAGCAGCTGTGGAGTGGATTAACCTGAGCTTAGAGTGCTACAGAGGGCAGAGCTGGAGAATTGATGCCACGCCTTTTTGAGTAGTCCAGAAGATCATGTGTGGATCCCAGACACTGAAACAAGAAGCTGTAATACTGAAGTTGCCATGGAGACCCCAAAACATTTGAGATGCCAGAACCCTGGGCTATATGCTGAGGAAAGCTGCTAACAGGGAGTGGAATCAGCCTAAGTGAAAGAAGCTAGTTGTAGTCAACAAAGATAAAAAAGGAGTTGGAGATTTGAAGGCTGCTTTGAGACCCTCATCCTAACTGCCTGAAAGAAAATATTCTTCTAATAGCTTTCTGATGAAGATACAGAACTCTTGTCTCCTGCACCATGTCTGCCTGGATGCTGCCATGTTCCCACCTTGGTGATAATGGACTGAACCTGTAAGCCAGTCAGAATTAAATGTTGTCCTTGTAAGAATTGCCATGGTCATCATGTCTGTTCACAGTAGTAAAACCCTAAGACAACTTCCTGTCTGTTCATATGGTTGAATACATTTACTAATTTATAAATGTTGAACCATATATGCATCTCTATTATAAATAGTACTTGGTTACAATATTTATGATGAGTTCTTATAAATCTATAAATATCCAGATTTAATCCATGGTGGTCAGACAGAATACACAAATATATGGCAATTTTCTTCCATCTATTGAGATTTATTTTTTCTCCAAGTATGTACCCAACTTTGAAGAAAGTTTCATAAGATGCTGAGAAGAACATATATTTTCATTTTGGTGAACTTTTCTGTAGTTAATTGATAAGTCTGCTCGGATTATGATGTTAGAGCTCAACATTCATCTATTTAAATTTTGTCTGGAAGACTAGTCTATTGGTGACAATGAGGTATTGAAGTTACCCAATATTATTGTATGAAGGTCAATGTATTGTATGAAGGTCAATGCAGTGTTTCCTTTATAAATATGTTTTCCCTTTTGTTTTGTTTTGGTGCATATATCGTAGGAATTTCAATGTCTTCTTGGTATATATTTATTTTAATGAAGACATAATGTTCTTCCCTATTTTTCCTGATTTCTATTTTGTCCAATATTCTCATTGTTTTAAATGATTTTCTTCTTGAGTCCATTTGTTTGTGCTATCTTTCTCCAAACTATTGCTGAAGATATCTATCCTTTATGTTAAAATGTGTTTCTTGGATGTGGCAAAATGATAGAACCTCTTGTTTAATTGAGTATGTTAACTTGTCTCTTTTTCTTGGGTAACTGAGATACTTGATATTGAAAATTATCAATGACCAGTGTTTGATGATTCCTGTTACTTTCTTGTTGCAGTAAGATTTTTTTCTTTGACTCACTGTTCTGAGTTTATTTATTCCATGTGTTTACTTTGGTGTTGTTAGAAATCCACTTCAGTTTTTTTTTGCTTCTAGAGCCTTATGTAAAGCTGGGTTTGTAAATACATAATGGTAAAATATGGTTTCATGGTGGAAGGTTTTTCTATCTCTATCATGACTTAAAATTTTTGATTGCTGTAAGAGTCTGGGTGGTTATCTATGGACTCTTAGAATTTTTAGAACATTTTCCTATTCTGTTATGGCTTTTAGACTCTCTGTGGAAAAAAAAATCAGGTGTTATTCTAAGGATCTACATTTACATGTTACTTTTTTTTTTAACTTGTAGCTTTTAATATGCTTTTTGTTGTTGTTGTTCTACATGTTTAGTGCTCTGATTATGATGAGATGAGAGGAGTTACTTTTCTGGCCCACCCTATTTAGTTTTCTATATGCTTCTTTTACCTTGATAAGATCTCCTTTGATAGCTTAGGAAAATATTCTTTTATGATTTTGTTGAATATATTTTCAATACCTTTAAAATGGGGTTATTTCCTTTATCTGTCACTGGTATTCTTAGATTTGATCTTTAGATAATGTTCCAGATTTCCTGTATGTCATGAACCTAGAATTTATTATTATTATTATTAACATTTTCTTTGATTGAGGTATCCATTTCTTCTCTCTTTTCTTCAGTGGCTGATCTTTTTCTCTCACATCTATTCTGTTGATTGGGGTGCCTCTGAGGATTCTGCTCAGATTCCTAAAATTTTCTTTTCCCATGATCCCACAGTTTGAATTTTTCTTAGTGATTTCATTTCTACTTCCATGTTTTAAACTGTTTTCTTTATTTTATTCCACTTTTGTGTGTGTGTGTGTTCATAGATTTCATTAATAGATTCATCAGTATCCTTTTTAAGGTTCCTGAACATAGTTCTAGCATCCATTTTGAAGATCATGCTTTTTGCTTCATTTATATTAAATTTACTAGGGTCTACTATAGGAGAATTATTGTGTTATCATGGAAACAAGTCCTAGCTCTTATTATTTTATTTTTTATTTTATTTTATTTTATTTTATTTTATTTTATTTTATTTTATTTTATTTTTATAAAGAAGATGAGGCAGCAAGGTTTGGGATGATTGTAGTTCTAGGTCATAATATCTACTCTTGTCTTGGTTGGGTGGATGTTTCTTTTCTTGATTTCTGTTGCTTCTATGGTTGCCGGTGGAGTGTAGTGACTATGGGTTGCCTGATAGTTAATGGTTCTTAATCCCTGTCAAGTATGGTTATTGGCGGGTCAAATTTTTCTAGGTACAAGAAGCTCACATTAAGGAGTTACACTGGGTAGTATGTATCAAAATGAGGAAGAAAAGTGAAGTTTTCCATGATAATCTGTCATTTTCCCAGGGAATATTTTTAAAAAAGCAATGACATGTCCCAGCTACAGAGCTGAGTTGAGACCAGAAACTTGGTACGGATATCTGGAAGAATATCAATTGTTTTATTGATTCCCAGGCCAGTACTTTTCATCAAGTAAGCCTTATATGTAGAAAATTTTCAGGTTTAAATAAATTAATTAACAAAAATTGAAAAACGAAATAATATGTGAACAGAAAATCATAAAGTATTTAATTTTATACCTTTGTACTTTCTGTTATTTTTCACACACACACTAGAAATATATATAGTGTGTTTGAAAATAATTATGAATAGCTCAAAACAATAATGATCCGATTTTATCAGATAAAATTACTCAGCATCATTTAGATTATCCTATCTTTATCTTATTTAATTATCTAAAACCTAATGACTATTTATACGCACAAGCTTGAGGCAAGGACAGAGACTCCTATTACTCAACTCTGCTAAAAATATCTAGTATTTCGTAGTATCTTCCACTGAAAGTTCATATGAAAGGATAATAAGAGGAATAGTAAGAAATAGACATATCTATTTAAGAGTTTTTATGTCAACATAGTATTAAGTAAAGAAACTATATGAGGAATAACTTAAAATAATTATAGTCCATTCATTCTCTTCCTGTAGGATATAACTGTGGTTAAACAAACAAAGCTAGATATATAACTTCATGCCTTTATTAGCAATTTCCTTGGTTTCTGGGAGAATAGAATAATGTTATTTACAAATAAGGATTATTTTCAGTGGAATCCTTTTTACAAGGTACCCTTAGCTTAGAATCACTTATAGTTCATAAATCTCGAGTTACAGATTTACAAAACTTGGCTGTATAGTAGATAAGCTACAGCACACAACAATAATAGCTATAATTCTTCTCTAGCTGTGTTAGAAAATAAGCCTTTAGGAAGAAACCATAACTGCTTTTGGACAGAAAGCACATGTTCCATTCTAGCTGGAAGAAAGGATTCTGTACATGGTGTTTCAGAGTCATTCCTGTTTTCTTTAGGCCTTTAAATGTAAGGAGATTAAAGAGCTTTGATTTACAGAATACTGATTTTAAAATGTTTTCTTAAGTGTTGGCTTCTTAAAAACTAACGAAAATAGAGCCATAAATCAAAGCACATACTTATCAATTGATTTCTCCAAATGAGAGGCATTCTTTCAAACTGATAAGGAGGTGAATGCTCATTTGGAAGCCCCATAGTTTCTAACTCTTTCTGTAGTCTACATAGCAGGCAGTGTAAGTGCTATTTGCTTTTATGTCCCTTTGATAACATAACGTTCTTTGTAATGTGCAGTTTCACTCAGTTACTCTGGCACTCAATCCTATACTCAGCTCATGGTCACTTATTATGTTTAAATATATGCTGTGATTTTAATCTCCCTGTCTATAATGAGTTGAATTCAAGAAACAGTTCTCCATTTTAGAATCTGATATGAAATTCCAGTGTATTAGAAAAGAGTGTTTTATTGGTTTTACATTAGTGTACATATATTCTTGTAAGCTATATATATATTCAAAAAATAATAACTTCATGGACTTTCAGTAGCTATTCAGCACTGGAGTCCCAGACTCAGTGAGATGAAATGATTCTTCTCTAATTAAATTCCTTTGATATCACTCAGCACACACTCTTGAAAAGTGTAACTTTTAATTACACTTTGACATTTATTTTACTTTACACCAAAGACATATAAAAATAAACCCTATAACTTTTAATGAAATTGATGTAGGTTTGGCCTGGTAGTAAGTCAAAATTGAAAGGAGTCTCCTAGAAAGACTTTGAAAAGGCTTGATGGAATATACTCCTGGTTTTCATCTAAAAATAAAGTGCTACTTATATGCTACACAGGTAGAAATAGCTCTCCTTTTTTGACACATGATCTAGGGGGATTTACAACATTACTCTAGGATAACAAACTCTAGAGAGGATTCTAAGATGATGAATACTCAAAGTAATAGAGTTCTTTTGATGTTATTTCTAGGTACTTCTAAGTCTGAATGAATAAATATTATAGGGAATGAAAAGGTAGCAGAAAAAAAATGATGAGCTAGGCTTATGTTGTGTTTTACTGGGGGTTCATTGGCACATAAGAATCATGTTATGTAATCTAAGTCCATGGAATTAATCCACAAATAAGGTCATGTTTACTAGATGATTAAACGGATAACTTATGTAACAAGAACAACAAAAATCTCATGATATTACATGACTTTCACTTCACAGAGCCCACTGAGAAAGAAAGTATTTTACAAATGACAACAAATTAAGTAAGTTAATTTAACATGTACTGTTCTTTCAGTATATTATTTCTTTCAGGGAGTTCAATGAGAAAGGAAGTAATAGAGGAGATTTAATGAAAACATCTCGGTAAGTGTATGGCAAAAGATTATTAAATTTGCCATCAACCAATAGAAATATTAAATTTGCCATCAACCAATAGAAATACTTTAGTGCACTGGGAGTATTTATGATCTTCTGGGTTCTGTTTTACTCTTACGCTCCATTGCTTAGAGGGGAAAAAAATCACTTGTAATCACCTTATTTTTCTATCAAATATATGTGATTAAAAGATAGGTATACCCATACTGAGTATCTATTTTCAGTCACCTACAATCGATTATGATACCGTTTAGAATGTCATGCAGATGTACAAGGAATGGGAAAACACCACTAAATCTGAGCCATGGTTACTGTGGATACTAATTTTGTTATTAGTGTTTTGAACTTGTGGTTGTCCTTTGCAATTTTACATAGAAGAAATGAAGACCCTGACATTGACCAGGCACTGGATACTGACCTTCTCTGGAAGGGAAGTATAACCCCACTAAAACTATTCCCTTTTAGTTAGACACCTCTTAGAAAATGAGTTAATTTGAAGTCATTAGTTGTCAAAACTCACAGCAACTGGAAAAAATATACTGCCAGATCTGAAAGGGACGTCTGAATGAAACATTGTTGTGGTTATTCTTTGCTGTCTGAGCTCCTAAACTCCTGATATTCTATACTTAACATGATTTAACTTCTTCTTGATGTGACATTTATAAGAGACAAATTCTGAATGTAAGATAAGATAAATGCTAAAAATAATCACTCTGAATCATATATTTTTATTATGGCCCCTAAACTAAATATTTAGAACATAAATATGAAATTTGGGGAAATCTATTAATGTCCATTTATGTTGACTTTAGTATATGGATTGATAAGGACACTTATTTAATTTCTTATTTCACTTTAGTTTTATAAAAATTTCACATGGGGAATTGTGCTTTCAGGGATCAATGGAAAAATGGAAACAATTTTGTTTTTCATTCAGTTCCATTACTATACACCTACTTCATCTCTCCACAGGAGATTTCCTGACATACCTGATATTTAATTTGAATTTCAAAAGCATCACTCATTAAAATTTAATTTTGAATTTATTTTCACTACTAAATAAAGCATCAGCTGCAATTTATAAATATACTAATAATTATTATAATTGTTAATGTGTTATTATTATGGTTCATTAAATAGAATGTAACAAAAAAATCTAAGGTAATTTCTTCCCATTCATGCCATAAGCCACAGTGTCTGTGAGTTCATATGTGGATTAGATCTATGGTGATTAGATGGCATGTTTCCATGGAGTCTTCCAGCTACTATAGCTGTTAAAATTTTTCTGCTTCCTCTTTTTGAGCCCTGATAGGGGAGATTTAACGAAAACATCTTGTTTAGCACTTAGTGTTCTGCTTTTCTGTTCTTTCAGATTGGTGTATTTGGCCTTATATTGAGGTTCTTGATCCATTTGGAGTTGAGTTTTATGCAGGGTGACAGTTATAGATCTTTCTGCATTCTTCTGTATGCACCATCTAGTTGGAACAGCATCACTTGTTGAATGTGCTGACTTTCCCCCTGCCCCTAATATGTATTTCTGGCATCTTTATCAAGTGTCTATAGGTGTGTGACCTTATTTCTGGGCTTTCAATTTGATTCCACTTCTTAATTTTCCTGATTTTGACAATAACTTGCTACTCTCATTATAATAGCTCTTGTAAAATTTAAGGGAGAGATGGTGATACTTCAAGTGATTCTTTTATTGTTTAGGATCATTTTAATTATCCAGAATATTTTGTGTTTCCACATAAAGCTGAAAATTGTCCTTCCAATATCTGTGAAAAATGATATTAGAATTTTTGAAGATGATTGCACCAAATTTGTAGATTATTTTTGACAAGATGGCCATTTTTACTATACTAATTCTATTAATGGGTGATCATGGACAGTCTTTCCACTAGCTAATATCTTCAGTTCTTTAATGTCTTAAAGTTTTTTTCATACAAGTCTTTGATTTGCTTGGTTGGAAATAACTCCAAAATATTTTTAAGGTTATTGTGAAAGAAAGATATTGTTTCTCTGTTTTTTCATCCAGGAATTTATCATTTGCATATAGAAGAAATTTTCATTTTTTTGTATTAATTTTGCCTATTGCTATGATGTTAAAATCAGGTGTAGGAGTTTTCTGGTGCAACTTGTAGGGTCACATGTATATAATCATATGATCTGCAAATAAAGATGTTTTAATTCCTTCCCTTTATATTTGTATTTTCATGTCCTCTTTCTCTCATCTTATTACTCAAGCTGAGTCTCCTAATATGAGGTTGAATAGGCATGGAAAATGTGGACATTTTTGTCTGGTTTCTGATGTTAGTGGAAAGGTTTTAAGCTCATCTATATTTACATGGATATTGGCTGTAAATTGCCTCTTACTGTCTGAAGTATGTATCCAGTATTCCTAGTTTCTGCAGGACTTTATGATTTCCGGCTCTCAGATTTTTAAGGCCTTTTTTTCATCTACAGTGATTATCAAGGTATTTGTTTTTTTAATTTTACTCTTTTCATATGATGGAATACATTTATCAATCTATGTATCTTGAACAATCCCTGGATCACTGATATCAAGGGTACTTGATGATCTTTTCTATGTGTTCTTGGATTCAGTTTGCAACAATTTTATTGTGAATTTCTGCATCTATATTCATAAATTATAATTGCTTGTCTGATCTTGATTTAACTTTGGTAGGTGGTATATATATCAAGCAATTTATCTATTTTTTAGATTTTCTAATTTGATGGAGTACAGGTTTTTATGTCTATTCTTATGGTTTTCTGGTGTTTATGGTGTTATGTCTCATTTATTTTTTTCTCTAATTTTGTTAATTTGTATCTTCTCTCTGTGCCATCACATTTATTTGGATAAGAGTTTATCAATTTTATTGATTTTCTCAAAGAAATAACTCTTGTTTCATTGATTGTTTATACTATTTTTTTACTTTAAGCCAAGTTTAATTATTTTTTGCCATCTAATCCTTTTTTCTCTTTTGTAAGTTTTTATTAATTATTTGAGAATTTCATATACTGTACTTTGATGAAATTCACTTTCTTCCATTTATTTATTTATTTATTTATTTATTTACTTACTTACTTACTTTACATCCCAATCATAGCCTTCTCAGGGTCCCTCCCTCACATATCCCTTCCCTGAACTCATCCCTATTTCTTTCCCCCTCTGAGAAGGGGGAGATCCCCTCTGGGTACCAACTCACTCTAGCATATCAGTCACTGCAGGACCAGGTGCATCATCTCCCACTGAGGCCAGACAAAGCCGCCTGGTTAGAGAAACATCATCTACAGGCAAGCAATGGAGTCATGGTAAGTACCCACTCCAGTTGTTGGGGACACACATGAAGATCCAGCTGCCCAACTACTACTTATATATATGTCTGGGAGCAGGTGTAGGTCTAGCCCATGTATGAAGTTTGGTTGGTGGTTTAGTCTCTAGGAGCCCCCAAGTGTCCAAATTAGTTGACTCTGTTTGTCTTACGGTATCTCTATCCCCTCCAAGTTCCTCATTCCTCCCCCAACTTTTCCACAAGTCTTCCCAACCTCAACTAATGTTTGGCTGTGTGTCTCTACATCTGTTTCAGTCAGCTTCTAAGTGAAGTCTCTCAGAGGACAGTCATTCTAGGTTCCTATCTCCAAGCTTAACAGAACACTATCAATAGTGTAAGGGATTTGTTCTTACCTGTGGGATTAGTCTCAAGTTGTGGCAGTCATTGTTTGACTATTCACTCAGTCTCTGCTCTGTTTTTGTCTCTGCACTTCTTGAAGGCTAGGCAAATTTTGGGTTGAAAGTCTAGGGTGCTATTTCTTCTCTTTGTTCTAGGGCTTTCATATGTACCCTGCAGTTACTAATATGAGATCTACTAATTTTTAATGGAAACATATAATGCTATGAAATTTGCCTCTTAGAACTGCGTTCCTATTGTTCCATATGTTTGAGTATGTTGTATTTTTATTTTCATTCATTCTGAAAAGATTTTAATTTTATAATTTCTGTCTTGACTCATTTTTAATTAATTAGTGAGTTGTTCAATTTCCAAGGGTTTATAAATGTTCTGTGCATTCAGCTGTTTTTGAAAACCAGTTTCAATCTGTGAAAATAGATTGATACAGAGCATTATTTCAATATTCTTGTATTTACTGAAACTTGCTTTCTGTCTTGAGTATGTGATCATTTTGAAGAAATTACATGGGGTGCTGAGAAGACATAATTCTTATGTGTTTTGATGAAATGTTCTATATATCTGTTCAATATATTTTGTTTATAAAATCATTGGCTCAAGCATTTCTGTTTAATTTTGTCTAGATGACCTGTCTATTTGGAAGAGTAGAGTGTAAGTCTTCCACTATCAATGTGTGAGGGTCAATGTGTGACTTAAGTTTTAGTATTATTTCTTTTATGAATTTGGATACTCATGTTTTTGATGCATAGCTGTTTAGAATTGCAATATCCTCTTCATGAATTTTTCCTGTGATGTTTATTTCTCTTCCTTATATCTTCTGATTAGTTTTGACTGAAGTCTATTTTGTCAGATATTAATATGGCTATATCAGCTTACTTCTTGGGTCTATTTCCTTATAATAATTTTCTATTCATTTTCTCTGAGATAATGTCCATCACTGATACTAAGTTGTGGTTTTCTGGATACAGCAGAAATATTACCTGTTATTCTTATCTTTTTACTGAGGAATTGAAACTATTATGCTGAGAGTTATAAAGTAGCAGTGTGATTCTCTTCAATAAGAGATTTTTTTTCTAGAGCTTTCTGAAAAACTAGATTAGTAGATAGACACCACTTATATTTGTTTTTATTGTGGAATGACTTTCCTTATTCATCTAAGATGCTTGGAAATATTTCTAGGTATAGGAGTCTGGATTGAAATCTATGGTGACTTAGAGTTTGCAGAACATCCCTCCAAGCAATTCTGATTTTACAGTCCCCATTGAAATGTTAAGTATTATTCTAATATGCTATTTGCTATATGTAATCTTTTTTGTGTTACTTAGCTTTTCTACTTTCTAGCTTTTATATGATTATTTCTTTGCTTTATATGTTTAGTGTTTTAATTATCATGTGCTGTGGGAAATTCATCTTTGCTTCTAGTCTACTTGGTGTGTTTTATGCTTGTATTTTGATAGTCACTCCTATTTTAAGATTAAGGAAATTTTCCTTTCTGGTTTGATTCTGTCTGCATTTTCTATTATTTTTAGATTTGCTCTTTACATACTGTCCAATATTTCCTAGAGGATTTTGTGCCTAAACTTTTTCAGATTTCACATTTTCTTTGACTGAGGTATCAATTTTCGCCATCTTGCCTTCAATACCTAAGATTCTCTTCCATCTTTTATTCTATTGGTAAGGCTTGCCACTGTGCTTCCTGTTCAGGTTCCTAATTTTTCATTTTCAGTTTTGTCCGTTGAGGGTTTATTTAGTGATTGCATTTCTACTTTCATGTCTTGAACTGTTTTTTTCATGTCGTTCCAATCTTTGTGTTTTAAAAGATTTCAAGAATGCATTTGTTCATATATTCATATCCTCTTTAAGGCTTTGAGAAAATTTATAATAATTATTTTTAAGTTCTCATCTTGTGCTTTAACACTATTGAAATTCTCAGAGCCTACTGGGGTACAATTATTGAGCCATGGTGGAGATGCATAGTCCTGATATGTTAATTATGCTTTTCTACAGCATCCAGGCATCTGTGTTTGGGATGATTAATCATTTAGATTCTGCTATCTGGTTTTGTATTTGTTAGGTTTTTATTACATTCCTTGTTTGCTTTGTAGGCAGTGTTTCTGAGTTTCTGTCAAATGAAGACATTAGACAGTCTCAGGGAGAACTGCTTCTATGTATTAGGAGCTGGTACTAAGAAATGGGGACAGAATAAAGGGAGTGAATAAAAGTGTTCAGAAAAGGAAGCACATTCGGATATGCCACCATGATCCATGGAAACACATGGAACTGGTTGTAGATAGGATGGAGTGGCCATGACATGTAAACAACTACAAAGATGGGGGTAAGACAGGATTACAATTGGAAGTGAGGCAGGAAAGTGAAGATTGCCTACCTGATACCCTGACTAGATTGGCTGGTTCTCATGTCCATGTCTTTTTCTTTTCTTTTTTTCTTTCTTTTTTATTGAGTATTTTATTTATTTACATTTCAAATGTTATTCCCTTTCCCAGTTTCCCCTCGAGAAACCCCCTATCCCATCCACCCTCCCCCTGCTTCTGTGGGTGCTTACTCATCCACCCACCTACTCCTGGCTCCCTACCATGGCATTCCCCTACACTTGGGCATCAAGTCTTCTCAGGACCAAGGGCTTCTTCTCCATTGATGTCCAACAAGGTCATCCTCTGCTACTTATGCAGCTGGGGTCATGGGTCCCTCCATGTGCACTCTTTGGTTGGTGGTTTAGTCTCTGGGAGATCTGGTGGTGGGAGGATCTGCTTGCTTGATATTGTTGTTCTTCCTATGGGGTTGTAAAACCCTTCAGCTCCTTCAGGCCTTTATATAATCCCTCCACTGAGGACCCTGTGCTCAGTTCAATGGGCAACTTGGAGCATCCACCTCTGTATTTGTCAGGTTCTGGCAGAGCCTCTTAGGAGACAACTATATCAGGCTTCTGTCAGCATGCATTTCTTGGCATCCCCAATAATGTCTGGGTTTGGTGACTGTACATGGGATGAGTCGCTAGGTGGAGCAGTCTCTGGATTTTCTTTCTTTCAGTCTCTGCTTGACTCATTTTTTATTGGATATTTTATGTACTTACAATACAGATGTCATTCCCTTTCCCTTTTTTCCCCTCCCTAGAAACCCCTATCCCATCCCCCCTCCTCCTTTGTGCTTTTATACCATTTTAACTACATGCATGTATTAATGTCAGTTCTAGGATGAGGGTCTAGCAATATAATAAATGCAAATAGTCAAGGAACAAGCAAGACAATAAACACAAAAAGTCAAAGAGCAAGCAAGGCATTAAACCTAATTATGTGAACACTCCCTCCTGTGATCACTGTTTCTAAGGGCTTATGAGGATGACCAAAGTATCTGAGCCTACTTCCCTGTCCTAGCCCAAGGTCATTTTCATATCTGAGGCCTACTTCCTTGTTCTAGCCTAAAACTTAGATTCCTATCTGAAATTACTTCTTTGTTCTAGCCTAATATTTAGATTCCTGCCTAAGATTACTTCTTTGTTCTTGCCTACGACTTAGATTCCTACCTGCAATTATTTCTTTGTTTTAGCCTAATGTCAGATTCCTGCTTGAAGCCTACTTCCTTGTCCTTGGCCTATGTCATATTCCTGTCAAGCAGCACATTTTCTTGGCCTTGGCCCATGTCAGATTCTTCTGTTCCACTCTTTGTCTCCATATTTCCTTCCTTGAGTATTTTGTTTTTCAAAGAATGGCCTTTGATTGATGGGCTCAGTTGCTTTCTCTCTCTCTCTCAAATGCTCTCTCTCAAATACTCTCTCTCTCTTTCTCTCTCTCTCTCTCTCTCAAATGCTCTCTCTCTCTCAAATGCTCTCTCTCTCTCTCTCTCTCTCTCTCTCTCTCTGTCTCTCTGTGTGTGTGTCTATATGTCTCTGTGTGTACATTATTAATATTATGTTCCTACCCAAGTTACAGTGATAGTTTATTTTGAGGAGCAAGTGAACTGAATAACTTATGTTTCTTCTGTACTATATTCAATACCATGAATGTATATTAAATACCATTTTACACACATACACAAAGTATGGAAGATCATATAACAATGGAACTTTTAAATTGCATCCGTGAACCATGGACATGTTTTATTTCTGTAACTAACAAAATAGAAAATAACTCAAGAAAATAGAAAATAACTCAAGTCACAAAACCTGAAAAATTCATGCTCTACTTTAAACAATTTATATGACTCATTCTTCTGGCTTCAGTATAATTTTCATGCTGTTCATGATTGGATAAAACTTTCACAAAACCATGTACCACACACAGTGCTAGAAAAAAGGAAGGAGCTGACAGATTTGGTGTTATGTTCTACAAATGTTTATTCTCTGTGTAGATCTATGACCAAAGGCCACAGCATTTCTAAACTGGAACCATGAATGAGAAGAAACATAAGGCACTGACTGAGGCCCTTTCATTCTGAGACACAGAAACCCAGGTTGTTTCTTTTGATGTGCCTCAGCAGTGTTATTTTGGGATAGTTACTAGGCAACTCTGTCTGTGAGTTGTGGGAGAGCACTCAGCAGCAGCATCCATGTCATCTTTCAATAGACTTAACACAATAGATTAACACCAGCCACTATTTTTTTTTTCACAAACACCATGTGAGGAGTCAGGAGTGAATTCAGATGTGTACAATGGTTTTAAACTTGAGATTCTACAATTGGTTTTCATATATTTCAGGTGTAAACATTACTAGTGTTATTATGTAGATATGTGCCTTAATAAAGGGGAATTTGCATTAAGGAATAAGAGCAAACAAAATAACAACAACAACAACAAAAAAAAAAGAACTATTATCACAAACATGGAATAACCAAGAAGTCAAGCAACACTTGGAAGATTTATTGTGTTTTGAAAGTCAATTACTGGTGATTAAGGATCAGATCAACAGAGCCACAATCTCTGCAATTTCTTTGAATATCATATTCAACAGACACAAACATTTCTTTTAAAGTCTGCTTCATAAGAAACCAGTTCAATCATCTATATTTATGTAAATGATTAAGTCATTTTTATTTTTTAATTTCCCCTGAAAATTAATAACACACTAGATTATACAGACAGTACTCTCTTCTTGTCCAAATAAATAATTCTCACTTTGTTATTTTGCTGTTTTCTTTTTTATTTCTAATTCATTTTCAATTTTATATCTAATTTATTATTCTTACTGGATTCAAATTTATGACTCTGGTTTCCAATTTACTTTGGCTTCTTTTGGAAGTCCTTCATGTAAAATTTATAAGTCATGACATTTTCTGAAAGACAAGTATGTAAATCAAGTACAGTTTTATCATCCTGTAATAAAGTAACATGCTTTTGCAAAAACAAAAAGAAAACAAAAATTAATTTGGTTATATTTTCATGATTCCTCCATTTTTGACATAGAATAGCATTAACATAGAATTGTATTCACAACATGTTACAACTGTAATATTAGAAAAGCATTCTAGTGATTCAGAGACATCTTCACGCACAAACAACAGCTTTTTCATCATCTGATAGTTAGTACATCCCAGTAACACTTATAGAGAAAATATGCACACTACCTATTTATTTGAAACGGTCTCTTTGAATCTTAATGCTCAGTATACATTTTTTTTTTTTTTTTGGATTAACTCCAGCTCATGTAGGGCCATTTCAGGTCCATAGTCTCCTAACGTCAATAACTTAGCAAATGATGTCTTGATTTCTGGAAAACTAACTTTTACAATGATATTACTGAAGATAAGAATTAAATTAAATTCTGAGATGTTACATTTATAACCTATTTTTCTACATTATACATTTTTGAACCAAAATAGCACCAATGGCACCAATATCTTCATTACTAGACCCAAATAATATCAATGGCACCAGTATCCTCATTACTAGTCAATATTCAAGATCATCCACAGTGCACTATGCCTAAAACAATTCTCTGTGTCTTCATCCTACTTATGAATGATATGCTATACTTCACATAGAAAAACAGGAAACAAGTTTCAAGTAGGGTACAAATGTATACAATAAGCATTCTGGTAATACAATACCTGAAGTTCATAGAGCTTTGGTGTGTGTCAGTCACTGGTAGAAACTTTTCACAGATAAAACTCATTACCCCATGCAGTTGATATTATAAGTCTTTCCACAGTTTTCTTTTCAAATTTCATTGTTTGAGGAACAATTGATAGCATATAACAAAGTCTCCTATTTTCTCCACAATCTCTCTAAATAAGCAGAGCCTTGCAATAGAAACTTCAAACATCTCTGCAGTTCTAAACATGAATCACTTTCAGTGGTTTTTATGATGTTAAAAGGCAAATGATGATGGATATTTATTAGTTAGAATGTAAAAAAAGGAAACTCTTGCACACCACTGTAAAATAGTAAATCTATTATTGAGGTTTATTTAAACCTCAATAATAAAACCTTATTTTTTAAAAAATAAAGCTAACATATAATCTACTTATCACATTATTAGTAATATACACAAAAACATGAAACCAGTGATTAAAATACATGTTTATCACATTAGCTAATAAATAGAATTAATCTGAGTGTTCATTAGATGATGAGTGGATAAAGAAAAAATGTTACAGGCATACATGTAAAGAAGTGATATTTAGCTTTTGGCGGGGGAAAAAAATGCATCCATTTATAGTTCTGTAAGATACTGTAATGAATAAAATATATCACATACCCAAAGACAAATTGTACAGGATCTCACTCGTATATTCAATATACAGAAATTGGTCTCATAGGAAAGATAATTAAATGGCAATTGCTTTAAACTGGAGATGAAACTGTGAAGGTTGAGAGACACTAATTATAGGATAAAATTGTTCATCCATACAATAAGAGTAATGTAATGAAACCTGTTGTATAACATAGTAACTGGGGTTAAGAATATGATGAATGTATATTTTATTCTTGGAAAATGATGAGCGTATGGGTAAAATGTTCTCACAACTATATGAATTAATTTGCATATTAATTAACTAGAGCATCCCATGAAACATAATAACAATCAGATAATGTTATTCATAATTTAAAATTTTCCATTCATATGTGTGTGTGTACATGTTTATGTAGTGCTAGACATGTAGTATAGATGTATGTGAGGGTGTACATGTACATTTAGAAGCCAAAAGTCAGTCTCAGGAACCATTTACCTTGTGTGTTGAGATTGTCCGGAGATTGTTGGATTATGCTGGCTAGTTTTCCAGAGATCCTGGAAAATCAACCTGTATCTGCCATTTACATGCTGGGATTACGATTATGTACCACCAATCCAGGATTTTTCATGTGAATTCAGAAGATAGAACTCAAGTACTCATACTTGCATGGCAAACATTCTACCAATTAACCCATCTCCACTATTTTATTTTAATTACTTTTTCTATTTTATTGGATATTTTATTTATTTACTGCCCCTATCCATAGGGATTCAACAAGACTCTAGGGAAGGGGGGCAAGAGATGGGACAAGAGACACAAAGAAGAAGCACAGGTCTGAATGTCTGATCGAGTGCTTAAACTTTATTGTTCAGACTGACATTATAAAGGCAAGCAGGGAGGAGGCTCAGGGTCCAGGGACATCTGGTAATTGTTAAGTTCTTAGCAAGCACTCCTTAGCCCAAACCACTTTCTCATGAGCAAGAGGGCAATAAAACATTTGTTAGGCTCAAGTTGCTAATTTTCTCTCCAGGCAGGAAGGCCTATAAGGTCTTCCTTAACTCAGGCTATCTACTTAACGGAAATTTGTTCTCAGGAAGAAGGCAATAAGGCATTCCTTAACTCAGGCTATCTACTTAACTGACATTTGTTCTCAGGAGGAAGGAAGTCTTGGCTCCCAGCAATTTACATTTCAGATGTCATCCCCTTTCCCTAACCCCAAGCAGAAACCCCCTATCCCATCCCCATCTCCTCCTTTTTGCTTTTATACCATTTTAATTACATGTAAGTATTAAGGTCAGTTCTAGGTTGAGAAACTAGCAATAAAATAGATGCAAATAGTCAAGGAACAAGCAAGACAATAAACATAAATAGTCAAAGAACAAGCAAAGCAATGAACAAAATTCTGTGATCACTCCCATGTTCACAATTTCTAAGTGCTTATCAGCATGACCAAAATATCTGAGCCTACTTCCCTGTCCTAGCCCAAAGTCATTTTCATGCCTGAAGCTTACTACTTTGTTCTAGCCTAATATTTAGATTCCTGCCTGAAACTACTTCTTTGTTCTAACCTAAGATCTAGATTCCTGCCTGAAATTACTTCTGTATTCTAGCCTAATGTCAGATTCCTGCCTGAAGCCCACTTCCTTGTCCTTGGCCAATGTCAAATTCCTGTCAAGCAGCCTATTTCCTTGTCCTTGACCCATGTCAGATTCTTGCTAAGCAGTCCCAAAGGCTCTCCACCTCTCCTCCTTTTTTATTTTATAAACATGACTGAGCCTGTCTTAGGTTGTTCTGACAAGAATGTCTTCTTAACCTGACAATTCCTTCTTAAATGGAATATGCATTATCAAAAGCAATGCACTTTTGTGTTAGGTTGGTAAGGTTCTGTGTAGAATTTTACCTGTCCTTGTCTACCAGCCTGTTAAATTAATAACTGTCTGGGGGTCCATCTGCGTATTTATTTTGTTTTTATTTCTTTCAAGACAGTCTCTAATTATTTTGCTCTGGATGGCATAAAATTCATTACATAGGTCAGGAAGAAACAAACTCACAGAGATGCACCTTGCTCTTTCTCCTGAGTGCTGGGACTAAGGCATTCACCACTACACCTGGCTAATTATTTCTCTTTTTTTCCATTAAAAAAAGAAAGAAAAAACAATATTAGACTCTCTGTGGCCATAAGAGACATGTCGAATCTTCCAGGCATTCACATATTCTCTCTTCAAACAGGTGTTGGCTTTTGTGAGCAGTCATTTGAACAAAAAGAGTTATTTCAGCTATGTAACTATGCCCTTGTTTTGGCACTTGTGATGAGCTTAGGGTATTAGTGGGAGTTTCTTACAGGGCACAGCATGACTGCTGCAGTTATGTGTTGACTACATTTAACCACATCAGCATGTTTGCATTCTTGAGATAAGGCTTATTGCTTTTGGCAAAAGTTAAGAAAAATAATGTGATAAAATGAGTGAACATTCTTCTGTCTATGTTCAACCTTTCGGGGAGGTATTCAAGGCACTCTGGCTGTGCTTTCATCATTCCACTCGATGTTACTTAGAAACAAAACAGGGCCTCTATTCATACATGTTTCTTTTTTTCTTCAAATCATCAGTATGAGCTCAGGCAAGCCTGAGATAACATTCCAATCTGAGAAATAAGCCCTTTCCTCACAATTCTCCCAAATATTCTTCTTTCTGAAATCAAATATTTCTTTATTGGAACATATTTACAAATTAACTTACCACTCCTATAAGATAACATATCTAAGAAAATTACTAGTCTTTTGAAAAACAAAATTCAAGCAAACATCTTCTGTAAATAGAAAATTTATGATCAATCACCCTCATAGTGATGAATTAAGTCTTTGTTAATTTCAGTGCATCAATATAATAATCAATTACTATTATCAAAATGTTTTCTTTTCAAAACATTTTTATATATATGATTATATTTAAAAGATTATTGAATTTGACTTTCAACCAGTATCTTGGGCATAAACTATGGTGATTTACATCATACATTGCCATGTTTCTTGGACTTAACTGCTTTTGATGCATATGTTCTAATGCAGGTCAAAGAATAGAACAAGCCACAGTCCTATAGCTGTTATTTGCCCCATTGTAATTAAGGTACTATGTGTTGCATGTAATTTTAAAAGAACCCAAACTGAATCCGCTATTGTGCAGGCATTGGTGGTTTCTCCCACACCCCAAGGCTACCTTTATGTGATTGCCAATTGCTCTGGTTCCAAAAGCTAGCTTGCTAAGCTAACCAAATCAATTTAAGTTGAAATGCTCTTATCACTAGCATTTCTCAGGCTTTCCACCCCCCTGTAGCTGCCCTGCAGAACTACAGGTATCCTTAGCCCGGTAAAAATGAAAACACTAGAGACTTATACCAGCCAGATTTATAATGGTAAATCTCCAACTCCAAAATGTTTATGCCAAGAAAACCCAACTCAATAATATAATTACAAGCTGCACACTTATGTTGGACAAATATATTACTAAACTACTCTATTGCCCATCTATGAAATCCCTAGCTATTTGTGGCTCCTCCAAGCCATGTAGGTCTGCTCAAACTTCAAACTCTTATTCCTCCATCTTCTTCTCCCTTTGTCTTCTGTCTTTCTGTTTTTCTTCTCTCTTCTCTAAAACTTTCATCTCTACCTTCTTCTTCCACTGCCCAATCATAGGCTCTAGCATTATCTGACCAATTAAAATTTCACCTGACATCACCTCAGTACATGAACCATTCCTTTTTGAGGCATCCCTCTTGAGGGAGCAGAAAATACAAACAGCAAGTCACAACACTATGAAGCAGGAATAAACTGGTATAATCTAGACTTATATCATCTGAGAAGTTTTGTGCTAGTAGCATTACTTTCTTGGCAAAATAAGAACTTATGGAACTTATGAAATGATGATGTAGAAAGTCATAAAGAAAACTGATTACTGTAACCAAAAGCACTAGTTCCATTGTAATGTCCATAAGAAGTGGATGTATCCATAATGTAGCATGAGAAATAATAAATAATTGTGCATAAATTCAATTATTGTGTGTAAATTTAATTCTGATCACTATAGATTTGATCTGATCACTAAAGTTAAGTATCTATATGGGTAACAGTTTTTTAAAGATTTTAGATCCTATGAAAATGTTTTCTATTTGAAATAGCAAATGTATAAAAAGAAAAAGTGTCAGAATGAATTAAAAAATTAATGTTCTTAACATACTGCAGAAATAATCTGCATGAACTCAGATTCAACTAGCATGTTATTAAATACACATTTCAATTTAATAGTAATTTTGGTTATTTCTACAAATGTGACTCCGTTTAATCATCATTTAAAATTTTATATATATATATATATATATATATATATATTTTACAGATAGAAAAAAAGCATATATAATTAGCAATAAATTAAAAAGCCCTTTATCCATGTTTAGAATGAACTTTTTTCTGCATCATAAGTGTAGTCTCCAATGTATATAAAACAACTGAATATAAGTGAAGGAAATACAGTTGCATTCTGCTCTATAATTTTATTCTAAAGTTAAGCACAAAACATTGAAACAAAAAGAGGCAATTAAATATTTGGAGTTTTTCATTTATCTACTAAATTTCACTAAATAAATATCTAAGAAGTTCCTATATGTTACTTTCTCCTTGTGAAAGGGAGATCTAATCCTCAAGAAAGGAATACTTAATCTGGCATGGACAAAGATTTACCAGCTACTAAAATTTGACAGAACAGTCTGTTGTTTAGTTGAATGATTGCTGGGGATCATTGATCAGCTAGTCTAACTGAAATAATGGGTTAAAGTTTCCAAAAGGTCTCCAAAATCATGGAGGGAGACAGAGAGAGAAACTCGATTACAGTCTCTGATTTCTACTGGCCAATGAAAATGGTTGTGCATGCAAGTATGCACACATACACAAATAAAACAAGTTCTTAGAAAAAGTACTTGAAAAAATACGATGAAAGCTACATTAAATTAAATTTATTTTATTTTAAATATAAGCAACTTAACAACAATAATGCTAAATTTTCTAGTAAAACAGTGCTTCTATTAATTTAAGGTGTTAATAACTTTCCACAAAGTCTGCCAAGAGCATCATTTTACAGCATACAGGAATTTCCTGAATTAGTTTCATTTCCAAAAGCAAACAGAAGTTTTCGTATTCCCAAAACTCATTTTCACTTCAGCACACCAAATAGAAAATTAGTATCACCTGTAAGCAAAGAGAGAAACTGAGGGGTTGAAAGTTCATTCAGTTGTTCTTTGTGAAGTTCTTTCTAGAAAGGATTAAATGTAAGGCTGTCCGGAAATGGAATGACTTGGCAGAAGGTTGAAAATTCATTTAACAACGGAATGTAAACAGTCCCTTTGCTGTCAACTTGCTTAGATATCAGAGTTTTGCCCGAAATTTTTCTATGATTTTAAACACACACTTTTCAGAAGATTATTATTCTGATTATTATTCTAAAATGTATTTTTTCTTTTAGATAGTTATTTATCCACTGATTGTCTAATTCAGAATGATTGACATTCAACCCCTTACATGTTTTAGCTTTTCCCTAAGAGAGGCCTTTCATTAACTGAGTTTATATAGTGCCTAATGCCACCAAAGCAAAAGTTCTATCACAGCCACGGAAAGCTAGCTGGGAAAGGTTGATGAAGATGAAGACATGATACACTTTTCAAACTGAACTAGAGACTTGACCTTGTTTAAAATACGAGAATTAATTAAAACAACTTTGTTAAAGTTTTTCAGTTTGTCTGCTTGTATTTTGGAGGTTGTTTGTTTGTTTTGCAATTTTGTTGTCATTATTCACTCTGTGAGATTATATAGCCTAGCCATCAATCTCAGACATAGTTTTGCTGGAAAGAAATTACTGAAATTTCCTTCATACATAAAATATCAGCAACTAAAATACAGGGAGTCAAGAAAAATTTATCTTTCTTGCAAACAATACACCAAAGAATCACTAAAAGCTGATGATGCCAGCTACTAGCTTACTCCATAGCAACACTACTCCAAAAGGCCTACCTAGGGATATTTTCCATGAACTGGTAGAAATGAACAGTAACCTTTACTTTCATTGCAAAAGTTCAATGGTCAATTCCAATTCATTCCTATCCAATGCATGCTATAACCATTATAATTAAAAGGATTCTGTGAATGTTTAAAGAAAGCAGATCATGTAAAATAAAATATGTAAGTAAGTAAGTAATACAGTTCATGACACTGACCAAAGAAGTTCTCTTAGGAAGCATAAAGTACATGCTAATTCTAAAATAAAAGCATAATGATATTTAAAATTCTAATTTAATAATTTAAATATATTAAAGATAATTTTCTATTCATATATGTATGTAGCATTACATATCTATAACCTACCACTTAAGAGACAGAGAAATGAACATGGGGTTCACAAGTTTGAAACAAATATAGAATATATAGCCTGTCTAAAAGAAACCAAAGTCTATTCATAAGATCATAAAAAAATCACATTACAATCCATAGACCCAGAAAGGCTAAGTAACAATGGGGATTCTCAGGGGTGTACATGGATCTCCTTGGAAGGGAAAACAGAATAGATTTTGTGAGTGGACTGGAGGCAGATGACAACAGGAAGGATCGAGAGAGGAGAAATGGAGAGAGAGCTTATAAAAAGAGATGACTGGAATTTCAGGGCATTTGGGGGCTATTTAGAAACCCAACAGAGTAGAAATACCCAGGAATCTATGAGGGTGACCATAGCAATGACTCCTAGTAATAGAGGATATAGAGCCTGAACTGAATATCTTCGGTAACCTAGAAACTTCCACTTATGAGACTGGGACATCAACTCAACCACAAAACCTTAGACCTACAATCTACCCTGGCCTATAAGATATGCTAAGCAATGAAGGCCCATGCTCAAAACAGGGACCTAATGCCCAACACTATCTGCATGACCAGGAATTTGATTGTGTAGACCAAGGATAGAAGAAAGAATCAATAAAATGTTGCCTAAACAATACTTCGCTATGCTTTTATATTGGTATGTAGCTCAATCATCATCAGAAAAGCTTCCTCTGGCAACTGATGCAAGCAGATTCAAAGACCCACAGCCAAACATTAAGCAAATAGAAAGCCCACATTGGAGATCTCCATTTTGTCCCTCCCTCAGAGCTGAGGAACTCGATGAAAGAAAGTGACAAAAAAATATCTGTAGAAGCCATTGTGTTCAAGGACACTAGGAGAACACAGCCAACTGTATCAACTAAGCAGGGCTAAGGACTCACATAGAATGGTACAGCAGCCATAGAGCTTGCATGGGTCTGCATTAGGTACTCTTCAAATATGTTATAGCTTGGTGTTTTTATGCAACTCCTAATAGTGGGAGTGTTGGTGTCTCTGATTCTTTCACATGTGTTTGGAACTCTCCTACTACTGGGTTGTCTCACCTGTTACGAGGGTTTGTGCCTAGTCTTTTTGCATCGTGTGAAGGTGTGTTTGGATCCCTGGAAGACCTGAGCATATCTGAAGGGAAAAGGAATAACAATGAATCTGGGGGAGAAAAGAGGTGCTAGGGGCAACTGGGAGGAGGGAGGACATGGAAGAGAAACTGTAGCCAGGATGTATTGTATGGGAGAACAAAGAATATTCAGAAAGAATATTTTATAACACAAAAATAAGAGAATTATTCTCCCTCTCCTCTATGTCCATTCTCACCATATATATTTATTCTTTACTCAGTATGCAGTATTTTGTAAATGCATTTTAATTCCCTACAAGACAGCAATCTTCAGCTGGTCTTGTCTTTAAAACATTGCAATTCACAGCCTGTCTTCAATGTATGGGATACAGGTAGTGCAATATAAAACTTAGTTAAGTATAAAGAAAAAAAACAGGAGTATCTGATGATTTACTTTAAATTTACATAGTTTGCAAATTCATCCTATCTCCTTTGTGACTAACTTTATTTACATATTATGGAACCAAATGTTTTAGCTTAAATATATACATATGTATTGATTGAAGTAATAATGTACATAATAAAGCATATATTCTTTACTGAAAAATTATCTTTGTTATATAGTCTTATGTAAAAGTTTACTGCGTGCAATATTAGGACAGTCCCACTTTCTAAAAATTGGTAGATAACCAGTGTTCTTGAATGTTTACAATACCTCCATGAAATTATATATTCCAAAGAAATGCAAGTAGAACATAGTGCTTCATGTTTCTAACTCATTGCTTTATACAAATCTCTGTTTCCCTCAGTTTTTAGTGCTTTTGCTTCACAGATTTCCAGATGCCCTTTTACTTGTAATGCCCCAACTTATTTTGCTCAGGAGGTAATAATCAAATGTTTTTATCAAGAAAATGTCAAAATGATCATGCCTGCTTCTTTTTCTCAAATATCTGACATTCCTTCCATTTAACAACTAGTAGTTACTATGAACTCCCTAGAAAACAGAAATAACTGAGAATTAGCTAAGCCTCAGCTAATTCCAAATAACAGTGTGTACACAGCCATCCACATATGGCCTTGTTTGTGCAGCTATAGAAACCAGAATCAATGTTAGTCATACTGGAGAGGCAAAGTCATCAAAAGATTTCATTATCTCTCTAATAAATATCAGATCACCAAGAATTTAAAGTCCATTTATTTGTAAAATAATGACTTTTTTAAACAAAAGGTATTTGAATATTATGAATATTCTAATAAGAAATCATGTTTATAAAATGCTGGAGCTAAAGATGGTTAAAGATTAATTACTTAGAATATGCCATGAACAACAAGAGGCAGAAATAGATGATTCTTCAATCATTAATGCTTGACTACTTTATTGTTGTATTCTTAGATGATAAAGCAAAGGTTCAACCTTCTGCAGGTTAGAGTGTTATTTTAAGAACAAATTAGAGATGTTTCGATATGTATGTAAAAGTTATTGTTGACTTTAACAATCACAACATGACATATGAGATGTTCTATGGAAAATAATGATTTTATTAAAAGTCATTAATTACAAAGAAACAGAGGGACTGCACTACCAGTCATCGGTATTTAGCAGGGAGCAAAAATACGATATATGATTTAGTTCCAAAGGAGATAAGTATACAAATAAAATTAAAAAAGAGTTTTCAGAAATATACATACATATATTGATATGCTATTGATAAGAAAGAAATACTTGATTAAAAAGAAAGTGATAGAAATACTACTTCAAAAAGTTGATATTAGTCATTATTACATATTTATATATGTACAACCCATTGTATCAACTAAGCAGGGCTAAGGACCCACAGAGGATGATACAGCAATCAAAGAGCCTGCATGAGTCTGCATTAGGTACTCTGCAAATATGCTATAGGTTGGTGTTTTTGTGTGACTCCTAACAGTCATATTACTTATAATAATTACTTAAATAAAATCAACTACTTCTTGTGAACATATACAAAATTAATTCTGAGTGGATTATACTTCTAAACATAAGAGGAAAACATGAAATTTCTAGAAAATATATAATTACTATAAAATTATACTCTCCTTTCTACATGTGTACATGAAAGTATCAGAGAATTCCCTGAATGGTGGCTCACTATGGCACATGTCTACTTTGTGTGATGTTTTTGTATCAGCATTTTGTATTCATAGTTAGCCTTGTATAGCCATTTTTAAAACTTTTTACCTCACGTCACAGTATGCCAGGAAAACACTGTAACCTTGGACTGCATCTCCATCTTGGATGGCCGTTTCATAAAATATATTATTAAATGGCTTATTAAGCATATAACTCAGTTTTTCATCAACTCTTTTTTTTAATTGATCTCATTGTGTTTTATGCAATTCCCCACATATTTCTTTTTTTATTGGCTATTTTATTTACATTTCAGATGTAATCCCCTTTCCCCCCTCCCAGGAACCCCTTATTCCATTCCCCCCTCCTGCTTCTATGAGGATATGCTCCCACCCACCCTCCCACTCCCACCTCCCCACCCACGATTTCCCCCACACTGAGGCATCCAGCCTTCACTGAACCAAGGACTTCTTCATCTCTTAAAGACATAAATTAAAAAAAAAAACAAATAAACAAAAAACATGATTATATGTTGTATTGTACAGAATGGCTAAATTTAAAACTGAAAAAAACTACCTAATACTTGATTGTACCATATGATTTTATAAAGTCTGAAAATCCCTATACAAAATTGCCTAGACATATTAGAGCTGATAGATGCAAATATAAAGACCAGTGATTCTATTCCTAAGTATTGAAATAGTTATATATGGATATGTTCATGTGAATAAGTAATTATAATATTCAAAACCTGAAAATGATCAAGATATTCTTCAATTAAAATGCAAATAAATTATGCAATATTCATAAAATACAATACAGAAAAAAGGACACACACACACACACAACCCTGATGATCACAGGGATACTACTGAAGAGAATCAGTAGATAAACAATGCATGTGTGTTTATATACGTACACTAAATTAAGCTATTTGAACTCTGTATTTCTTTAATTTGATTCTACTTCATTTTACAAAGGTAGAAGGAGTATGGCTAGTGTAGGCACTGGTGATATACTTTATTCTGACCTTGACTTTGGACATATGTATAGATCTTCAGGTTTCAAAAGCATTTTACAATTTTCTGAATGTATTTTGTATTCTCAACTTTCTTCTTTTCAAAAAAAATTAAACCTTGACTTTTGTCTCTGATCAAAAAATATCAGAAGGATGATATGTAAATTTCCATCCTAAATTAACAAAGAAATACAAATAATGTGAACTCATAATTTTTAAGGCACTGCATATTAGGCTGTAAAGGAGAGTGATCTCTAAATATTCAATTAAAATTAAATGAACCTTACAAAATCCTAGGCTCGCTGACTAAAGAGACTTTTCCCAAAGGAAGATTATAACAGATATCTAAGCTGAAGGGAAAAAAAAAATGAAAGTATGGAGAATCAAAGATGTCAAGAGCTTACATCACAAAACCCCAAAATCCCAAAATTTTGGGAGGGGGAAAATACCAAAACAGAATGGCAGAGTTTTGCAAAAGTTCTAAAAAACTTGTCAAAAGGGATTCATTCAACAAACACCAGATGGACAGACACATAGTTCAGATACATACATGAAGGCAAACCACTAATACACAATATCCAACAATAAATAAATAAATCTTTTCTTATAAATCCTGATAGAACTTGTCCTAGAATCCCTATATACGTCTTGATTTCTGCAGCTATATCCTCACATGTAAAGATTCATAATTAAAACCTACAAATAAGAGAGAACATGTGGCTCTTGTCTTTCTTGTTCTGGATTGCCTCATCACTCAGTATAATATTTTAAAATTCCACTCATTTACCTGCAAATTTAATGAGTCAAAAATTCATCTCCAATTTATTTATTAAAGTAAACTGAAATAGCATGTACATACAAAAATCTTATCCCTAAATGTTCACTTTCCCTTAAAAAAACAAACAAAAAACTATAGTAGTACTTCCATCAACATGTGAATTGTTGAAGAAATTACCTTATTTAAAAACATGAAACTTTTGGGAGGGGGAAAATACCAAAACAGAATGGCAGAGTTTTGCAAAGGTTCTAAAAAACTTGTCAAAAGGGATTCATTCAATAAACACCAGATGGACAGACACATAGTTCAGATACATACATGAAGGCAAACCACTAATACACAATATTAGTGTAATGTAACTGTATCTATAATTTGCACAACAGTGTTAGCTTATGTTACATCCATGATCTCAAATAATTATATTTAGTAAAAAAAAATAAAAATAGGCAAAACAGAGAATATTGCAGTACACAAAATATGCTGTTTTAGAAAATGCCAACATGCATAGTGTAGAATATAAGCCATCTTTTACCTGAAGATGAAATGGCAAAAGAGTGGAAAAAAGGACTAAAAGGAAACATGAAGATTGTTTGGCTTTGGAAAGCATAAGTACTGGTAGTTCCCTATACTTATATACATGGTGAAGACCACATCGTATAATTTGAAAATGTATACACTAGCACATGCCAACAACACATCAACTCACATGACTTTAAATGAGTTATATTTATATAATGCATACATCTACTCAAAGTTTGGTTAGTTTATTGCAGCTCTTTCTATTATCACACTTTCTGTGATAACATGTTCAGTTTCAGAAAATAATGTTCCTCTTTCAATTGTTCTCCCAATAATTGTGAGTGGTTTCCCACCTTGATCACAATCATTACTCAATCACGTCATTGCATTTAAAGCCAATATATATAACTTGAACATTAGATAGAGAAGGCTATGACCAATCCTCTGGTCTCTGTAAAGACTATTTATATTGACTATGTAACCTTGCTCTTACTAGGATTCAATTACTCACTCCTAGAGACATGATGGAATGAGAATGAACATTGCATTGGGCAGCCAAGGATCCATGTTCTTCACTTCCATTTATTAAGTAATCACTTATGAAGTCCTAGAAACTCTCAGAACTGTAGTCACCCTGTAGAAAAAAAAAAGCAAGTCAGCAGTTTCTCTTAGAGTATTGAAGACAAAGAGGCCTGGGGAGGTATTTCAGTATCAAAGAACTACAACTCTAAATATAGCACTTAAATTTAAAAATTAATTTTAGTAAGTCAAGACCATACAAGTAAAAAATAATAGTGCTTAATCAAGTTTGGTTTATAAACAACTATTTTAACAATAATTTGTGTTTAGTGGTATAATTATTAAGGGTATATAGGAAATGCTATTTGCAAAAGATATTAAAAGACTGTAATTTCTGGTAATATTTATTTTTCTGATTTTGAGGATCTATACAAGAATATATCTACTTTTTTTTTAAATATCGAGAAATTGTCTCTGGCGGCATTTCTAAAATTAATTATGACATTCAGAAAGTATGCACGTACTCAAATATATTTGAAAAGTCATTTTATAAACATTTGAAGAATATGCATCATTTTGGACTTTTAAATTAGTCTATTTCAAATCATTCTCTTAAAGAAGAGAAAGAAACTGAATCCCATAGGGCTTACAAAAAATACCAGTGGCACTCTGCTATAAAGCATAATTCGATGTGTGTATTGATATAATTTACAGCTAATTCATAAAATACTATCTTTACAGATTAATTATCCAGATAATTATATTCTGTGCTCATGATCCCTAAAGGAACTGTGTGATGGCCATAATGTAAATGGGCCTATGTTTGTACTCATATTCACCCATTCAAGAAAGCTTCACAATTGAAACTGTGAAGTCTGACAGGACAGAGGAGATATAATTTCACCTTTCTCCTTGGAAACAATTAAGAATTTCCTCATAGTTATTTTCATAATGAGAGTGATATTTCTCATATTGGTTCTATGAAAGTAGATAAACTTTGAAATAAAATCTTAATTTTGCATGTAATGATTTTTCCTGGGAGTCATTATTAGTAATTACAATATTTTTAACCTGTCTTATTGGGGAAGTATTTAATACAAACACTAAATGTATTAACGTGCAGTAAAACAATATGGTAGAGACTAAGCTTGATTTTTCCAAGAGTATGAGTGTATTTGGGATTCATGATTCTAAGCTGACTAGTATACAATCCTCAGTGGGATGAACAAAGCTAGAATAGTCATGAATATCCATTAATTGCTCTTTTGTTTTCAAATAGATAAAAAAAATAGTTGGTAGATTCTTGTAAATTTTTCAGTCAAAAGTCCAACACAAATACAGTACATAATGCAAGGGCATTATAATGTTGCTTATTTTCTAATAATTCATATATGCTATTACCTATAAAATACTACATGGGGAGATGGCTCAGGTAGTAACAGGCACCCACAATTGATGGTCAGCATTAACCTACAGAAAGCCAAGCACCTGTAATCCTAATCCCAGCACTAGAAAGCAGAAATAAAAACATGACTGAGACTTTCTGGCCACCAGTTTAAAAAAAAAAAAAAATAACGTTAGGTTCAGATCCTGTCTTGAAAAATAAGGTGGAGAAGTGATTAGGAAATAACAGCATTTCTCTGGTTTTCACACTCACATGCACATAAACCACATATACATATGAGAAATAAATCTATTATATAATCTAACAAATGCATATTTTAAATGTGCCATGATAAACATAAATATCTCAGAAATCTCACTATGTGCCCACAGTGAAGATACATGTCTCTCTCTTTCTTCTCTAATTATACCACACGACAACATCTGAGAGAGGGTAATGCAAACTAGTATCCAAGAAGGAGCCTTCAAGGTCACACGGACCTTCAGGCCTTATGGAATTTGTCTTGTCAATTTCCAATACATAATGACAACAGTGAAATAATGCACAGCAACAGCCTTTGTGTATTAGCCGGCAAGCAAGTCACATGACTGCAAGCTTAAAGAAAAGATCCTGGCAAGATCCAATCAAATTTAAGACAATTACCTTGTAAACCTTCACTGATATGGGAAGGGTAGTATGTACAGGCACACATGCTAATATATGCACATTTGGAGGCCAGATGTGGATGTCAGACACTTTATTCTATTGTACTCTACCTTATTTTCTGATTGAAGGTCTCTGACTGAAGGAAGAACTCACTGTTTGAGCTAGACTAGCTGGCCAACATACCCAGGAGACTGAGTTTCTCCATTTGCAGCACTGAAGTTACAGACACAACACTGCACTAAACCCACATTTTCAGTGAGCACTGGAGATCTCAACTCACGTAGTCACGTTTGTGAAATAATCACCTTACCCACTGAGTCATCTTCCTAGCCTCTGCCCTGAGATTTTAAAAAAGAATGCATTTATATTGACATAGTTTAACTATCGTACGGAAGAAATTTTGTAAGCCAGGTTTCTCCCCATGGACAATCATTTAACTCTATTATGCTTTCCTGAAACTGCTACTTTAGTTGGAATTATTATAAAATTCAAGCTCGAATTGCATGTTGGTGTTGCCTTAGCTTAGTGTCTTGTATTTATAGATACTATATAGTAAGGAAAAGTTAGTTTCTTTTATTGCTGCACATTATGTAAGCACAGCACTATGTTCCCTATGGACAATTTTCTTTTAATGATATTATGTACCTATATTATATTCGATCTCCTTTCATCCCTTCATTTTACTTCCTTACCTCTTTTCCCTTCAACCTTATCTTCTCTCTACCTCTGTCCACCTCTACCTTCTGTTTCATATCATATGTGCACTTATGTATATACTCGCATGCATACATATAAGATAGTATATACAATGTACTACATATAAGATACATACAAGATAGTATATACAAATAAGGTAAATGTACATATATATGGTTAATGTGAGATAAACAGATGTATCCAACAAAAGATTTTTTTCTAATCTATGTATTCAAATAGAGGCTGACTAATCCACAAGTGAGAAAATGTGTATAACCTAACTCCAGAAGAGTCTGGAGCTTTTCAGTCTACATTATTTTCTCTTCTACTTTTGTTGGTTAGGTCCTCTAACATCTTTGGTAACTTTATAAATCTTTCTATCAGGCCCATTTCATTACATGCAAATCAATTTTGAGTTGTGTTCGAATCAGTCAAACGTGGGTTACCACTAAGGAGTGAGAAAGAGGTGGCCTGCAAGTAGAATAACCCTATTCTCCAAGATACAGCAGTTTTAAAGTCAAAAAGCTACCTGTGACAAAGCAGGAATATTTCTAAGACATTCCCCATGTTTCAGATATGGGAGCTGGCATCTATAGAAGTTCCAACAAACTTCACACAATATACCTCCCTCCATCATGGCAAGGATGCATAATCATTGTTCCCTGGCTAAAATAAATTCTTTTAGAAAAGCATAGATGTTTCCAAGAAAATAAGATAATATCACTAGGAGATTGTATTTTGGTGAAAGAAAAACCCAGAGCCAAACAGTGGATGGAGCTTGAGGACTCTTATAGAAGAATAGGCAGAAGGATTGTGGGCCCTAAGGAGATAGGAACTGCACAGGAAGATCAACAGAGTAAACCAACCTGAACCCTTGGAGCTCTCAGAGACTGAATCACCAACCGTGGAGCATACCTAGTCTACACAGATCTACCTCCATGGGCTGGACCTAGGCCTCCCTGCACATATATTGTAAATGTGCAGCTTGGTTTTCATGTAGGTCTCAAACATCTGGAGTGGGGGCTATCCCAAAACATGCAGCCTGTATGTGGAGTATGGTCTTCTAGCTGGGTGCCTCATCTGGCCTCAATGGGAGAGGAAGCACCTAGCCTCTCAGAGACTTAAAGTGGCAGGGTGAGGGATACAGGAGGAGGGGGTACTCAGAAAACAAGAGATGGGGAAGGATTGTGGGAGGGGTGACTGGGACGGGTTATAAAGTGAATAAGCAAAAAAAAATAAATTAAAAAAGGAAAAAAAAAAAAACACTGTAGACCTAAGGTTATCACTAACCTGTAAGCTAAGATTATATTCACTATTCCTCCAATGTACTAGAGCTTCACTATGTTCCATGTGTTAAACATTTAAAACCATATGAGCTTCTGATTTTCATAAATGTTGGTCAGTGTACTTAATCACACATAAATTAATTTTTATTTTTCCCAAATAAATGAACAGTGTTTTTTGATATGTTCTGAAAGCATGTTCACAAACTAAAAGGATTAATTCTTTTTTCATGAATTATGAGAAAATAATCTGTGAGGAGGAACTAATACATCCATATACCACCGCCTCAGTTACTCAAGGGCTAGATAATTTCTAGAGTGATGAAAATAATAAAAAAATTACAATATGTGTGCATTATGACATTTGCAAGCAAGTGTTTAAAATACTGTTCCTAAACTGCTGGCACAGTAATCATTCAGTATCTCTATTTTTTAAATTATTCAGAGCCTGAAGTTTTATCCCTACAAACTTAAAGTTGAACAGAAATATGCTCAGCACACTTTTTTGAGCAAATTTGGGGTACCTTGAACTTGAAAATCTATGTCCTTTCAGCCCAGAGACCTTATAAAGTAATTGGCATCTCTGTAAAGATGAGAACTATATTGGTTTCTGTGTTCATCACACAATGAACTTCTCTTGAATATTCAATTCAAATGTATAAGATAATAATGAGAATTTATTCACAAATTATTAATGTCATGTTCTATTTTAAGACTGTGTAACCTCAATGATACAATTGAAAAAATGATCTAAATCAATAACCCAAGTTAAACTATATTCAAGGGCCTTGCTTAGTCTTATGATCTTGACTTTACAGCAGCTATTATTTTTGTTGAAAGTTAAAATCAGTGGGAATAGAAACACCTGTAGAATAATCACTTATTCCTCTAGATTCCAACAGTATAATTACTCAAATATCAGTAGTTAAGTGAACAATGAATGAAACATCATAAAAAAACAAGCTTGTTATATACATTAATAATGTGCATGTTATTATGTACAACATGTTTGTGTGCCCAATTACAAATGACATAATTTTTACAGGAGAAAATTAACACGAACATTTTTATGCTTTATTGACTCCTATGCTGTGAAGGCTCCCCTTTCTGTGTATCATTTTTGCTAATGACGAAAGAGCTGAACTGGATCCTTTATTTAAACATTCAGAAAAATAAATGTTTACTCATTTATGAAGAAAAAATAATCAATAAACTACAGAGAAAACAACACATACTTCATTGTGATTGAATGCTTTGTTTTCTCTAAACATACTCCCTGACTGATTAGAATATCCACATAGTATCTCTGCTAAACAAACTCTATTATGCTTCCTTGTTGTTGCACAAAAGTAAAAAAAATATACTTCTTGGAACATGCTGTTAATGTAATGTTTCCCAACAATATACTACAACTGTAGAAGTAGTAAATATTATACATAGCAATGTTATTGTCTGTATCTAATGGTTTGAAAATGCTGGAAAATTTGTACTTCTCAAGAAACACTGAAAACATGAATTAATAAATAAATGAACTCTCCTAAGTTAGACAAGTCAAAAGGAAGCACAAACCATTCAATAGACAGACGCAAAAAGTTTGTAGTTATTTACAAACAAAAGGGATTTTTTTCATATTAAGGAATCAAGTAAGTCAAGACAATTAATTGTGATTCAACAAGAAATCTTAATCTATTTATATTTGTGCACTAATTTTATGTTTCCATGTTTCTTTGTCAGTACTACACAAATTAAGTTCTTATCTGAAACAAATATGCCTCATGTTTAGGGAAGTTGGTATTACTAATAGCTTATCATCCTCAGGTTCTAAATACACACTTGTACCATTGTCAAAAGGAAATTTTCACACAAAAGATAATTTTTTATCTAATATCAAATTATCATCCCTGAAAATATACATATGAGCAACAGTATACAGATTTTGTATGATGTATTTGTTTATTTAGAAATATAGACATATATTTAAATATTTTATATGCAAATATATGTATATACATGTAAATATAATAAAAAGTGCTATGGATTTGAAAGAAAGCAAGGAAAGATATATGGGATGGTTTGAAGGAAGAGTATAATTAAAAACTCAAAAAATAAAATAATCTTTAGAAGATAAGAAAATTATCTTTTTTATACTTCTTTTTAATTTTGTTTCATTTTTTGGTTATTTTTATTTATTTATATTTCAAATGTTTCCCCCTTCCAGTTAAGCCCCCTATCCCCTCTCCATCACCTCTGCTTCTATGAGGGTGGTCCCCCACTCACCACCCCCTCCTGCCTCAGCACCCTTAGGATTCGCCTATGCTGGGTCATCAAGCCTCCAACAGGATCAAGGGCCTCCACTCCCACTGATGCCTGATAAGGCCATCTTCTGCTACATGTGCAGCTGGAGCATGGGTCCCTCCAGTGTACTTTTTGGTTATGGTTTAGTCCCTGGGAGCTTTGTGGGGTCTGGTTGGTTGATATTGTTGTTCTTCCTATGAGGTTGCTAATCCCTTCAGCTCTTTCAGTCCTTCCCATAGCTCCTCTATTGCTGTCCCAGTGCTTATCTCAATGGTTGGCTGCAAGCATTTGCATCTGTACTGGTCAAGCTCTGGCACAGCCTCTCAGTGGACAGCTATATCAGGCTCCTGTCAGCAACTCTTCTTGGCATCAGCAATAGTGTCCAGGTTTGGTATCTACAGATGGGATGGATCCCTGGGTGGGGCAGTCTCTGGATGGCCTTTCCTTCATCATCAGTTCCACTTTTTGTCTCTGCATTTCCTTTTGTGGGGAGCAATTCTGGATTAATATTTTTGAGGTAGGTGGGTGGCGCCATCCCTTCAATGGGGGTCATGTCTACCCACTGGTATGTCTCTACAGGTTCTCTCTCCTCTTTGTGGTAATGTAATCCCTGTTGGGTCTTTTGTTTTCCTGGCATCCAGTACTTTGTGTATCCCCAGTCCCCTCTCTATCCACCATGTTTATTTTCTCCCCTCTTCTGAGTAGGACTGAAGCATCCACAGTTTCATCTTCCTTCTTCTTGGGTTTCATATGGTCTGTGAGTTGTATTGTGGGTATTCCAAGCTTTTTTATAAATAAATAAAAAATAAATAATAATAATATTTTAAAAAACAGAAAGTTATCTTAAGAAAAATCTCAGTTTTTTCATTGTTGTTATTATTCTTGTTGCTCAACTTTTATATTAGTTTTTGAGATTCTTTATATAATATACTTTGATTACATTCATACCCCTTCCAAAATTTTCTTAAGATCCACTCCTGTTTGCCATCTACATTTGCTTTGCATCTGTTTACATTTGTTTGTTTGTTTTTGTTCATCTTTAAAGCTATCAAGTCTAATTTGTACTGTCAATATACTCTTGGCCATAAAACTTCCAGTGGAGTGTGGTTTCCTTTGTTGGTCACAGTCCTTTTACAATGATATAATAGATGAAGAAATTGTTGACAGCTATATTTGTCACTGCTGGACTAATAAACAGGTATTCTGTGTGAGATGGGCATAAATGAATGCAGTAGTAACCTCTGACAATTTGGGAGGAAATGTGTCCACCTGTCTTCAGAAGATCCATAGGGACACATTGCAGGCCTGCCTTCCTCCTTCAACCACTTTTGAGCCTCAGGCTATGTTTTTAACTATTAGAGCAGTGTAGCTCAACAGTCCTCTGAGAGCCTCTACCCACTGCTAACTGAAACAGATGCAGAGAACCACAGTCAAATGTTAGACCAAGTATTAGAAGTCTTTTGGAAGAATTGGGGAAGGATTAAGGAACCCTAAGAGGATAGGGACTCCACAAGAAGATCAACAAAGTCAACTTAACCTAGACCCTTGAGGGCTCCCAGGGACTGAACCAACAACCAAAGAGCAGACAAGGGCTGGACCTAGGCTCACACACACATAGCTAACTGATGTACAGATAGGTCTTTATGTGGGTTCCTCAACAACTGGAGTTGGGGCTTACCCTAACTCTATTGCCTGCCTGTGAAACCTATTCCCCTAACTGGGTTCTAATGTCTGGCCTCAGTAGGAAAGGGTATAACTAGTCCTGCAGTGATTTGAGGTGGCAGGGTGGGTTGGTACCAAAGGGGTGACATCCCCCATTTCAGAAGTGAAGGGGGGGATTGATGGAGAGAGGGGTCTGTGAGGGGAGGACTGGAAGGAAGAAAGGGAGGTGCAATTGGGATGTAAAGTGACTAGATAAATTAATAAAAAATAAGGTAAACAGCATCTCTTAAAAGGAGAGATGCATTTGTTTGTGAGTTTTTCAGCACAATGAAATAATCTTGAAGATTAAATTCATTTATATAAGATAACAATGAAAATGTATTCATAAAATCTCATGACCAATTGAACCTCACTATAAAGTATTGGAATTTAATATTATGGTAGTTGTGAGTCAATACAGGATGTGTTCAACTTGTAGAGATTGCTCAAAGATTAGGAAAATTGTATTTTTCTGAAATTAGTGGCCAGCACCCAAATCACAGCTCACAATCACCCATAACTTTATTTCCAGGGAAACAAAATCCCTCTTCTGTCCTCTACAGATACCTGAATATACATGGCATACATACAGTCACACACATGGGCACACACACACACACACACACACACAACACAAAATAGAGAGGGGAATAGTCTGAGGGAGAGGGAAAAAGACAATAATAAATAAGTATATAAATAAATTTAAATATTTTTAAATAATTTACAAATATATGTCTGTGGGACTGTGTAAGAGTATCCTGGTTCTTGGCTGGGCATGGGCCTAGGACCCCAAGACTCCAAGGGAGAAATGACAGGAGTTCGGCCACGCCCCCAGAACTCAGGGTCCCGAAAAGCAGTCCAGTCTCCATGGACCTATATTGTTCAGTCACGTAGGCCATTACAGCCCCTCCCAAAGTGCACAGGTAGAGGGTGTGACTACAGGCCTCAGGCCCTAGAGATTTACATACTAATGAAGGTCAGAGGGCAGAGCCAATTAAACATTCCTCCCCAGAACTTCCCCCTTTCTCCCTCCCTACTTAACCCAGGTCTGCCCTGAGTTTGGGGGAGTACATCCAGATCCATCCACCATCCGCCATGACAATAAACCCTTTTGGAACCAAGGACTTCCTCATGTCATTGGGGCCTGCCAGGCCTGCCCCACTGAAGCCTCCAGGCACTGGAACCTGGGATATTCCTCCAGTACAAGAGACAGGCCGCCTCGAGGCCTCCAGTGGCGCCCGAGTGGGCCTGGGGCTTGCTGCTGCAGCCCACCAGCTTTTCCCACATGTTTCCAACTTTCAGAAAGTTGTTTATCAATAATTTCTATCTCAGCACAATCTTGCCTTCACTTGTGTGTGACTGGGTCTTATATAACAGATCTGTTTGCATTGCTTATCATTTGGCCTCAAAAGTTAGCTTTCCAACTTTGAGCTGCACCTTACCCACAATATTTAGCTTCCATTTTTAGTCCCACTAACCCAAATCCTCTCTTCCTTTCAACGTTACTCACAGTGGATGATGTTTTTGTACACTAAAATATATTATTAATGCCAAAATTCAGGTTATCTACCTCTCATTGGCCAATCATATCAACATGTAATATCTCACAACAACTAGCATGAAGTCCTATGGACATCAACAGGAATTCAGATGGCAGCACAGACTGTGGACCATTCCATATGACCTTGGGTATCTGACCATATGTGCTGCAACCTCAGGCCATATTGATGTCCATGATACATAATGCTCCTAAGGATCATGTCTGGGTACAAGGTCTTACTGCAACCAGGATACTTATTGATGTCTGTGTCCAGTGTTATCACTGAAGGCCACATGGATGTCCTGTGGGTCCTGGGGTTATGCTGCCAGCTAAATCCATGTTGGTGGCTATGGGCAGGGCTGCTGCCTGGCATTGTATGACTAGTTATGGTCCTTTGTTGCCTCAGAGGTGATGTTTGATGTCATTGGTCTGTGCTACAACAGAAAGCTGTTATGTGCATTGTATGAAACAGTACCTGAGATCAGAATAAAGCCTCTGGCAGGTGCTCTCACCAGGAATCATGTGGAAGACCATAATCCATGCTCCTTCTGGCTGTAAAGGACAAAGAAACTATGTTTGCAGTGGTACTACTACAGACTTAGAGTTGTAAGAAACAAAGAAGGCTGACAACCCCTACCCCCTACCCCTAAAAAAAAAAAAAAAAAGTTAACAGCCTAGAGAGGAAACCTTGGAAGAAAACTCTTAGAAATGTAATAATGGGCCGGGCTGTGGTGGCGCACGCCTTTAATTCCAGCACTTGGGGAGGCAGAGGCAGGCGGATTTCTGTCTACAGAGTGAGTTCCAGGACAGCCGGGGCTACACAGAGAAACTCTGTCTCGAAAAACAAAAAATTAAAAATAAATAAATAAATAAATAAATAAATAAATAAAAATGTAATAATGGTGGGATAAGTGTATCTCTTCAAAATTAAGGTCTTCTGTCTGAGTTGTAGTTAGAGAAAGACTCAGTTTTCTTTAAGCGGCTGGTTACTCGGAGTTTGGCCATGCTCCAGTGAATGTATGGGCAACCAAATTAGACTTTCAAGGATCTTATTATTATTGAGGGTGAGTGGGTATCAAAGCAAGTGTAAACCTTGGAGGATTGAGAAGTGAGAGCTATGATGGTGCATGATGTAAAAATTTAAAAAACTAATAACAATAATGAAGAAACATAAACCAACAAAAAAAAAGATTGGACTTTATGGCATTTTCTGAATTAGTGATTTATGAGCTTCTAGCATGCGTCCATGGTGCCATCAGTAGGATGGTTGTCCTAGGGGTTCTATAAGAAGCAGAGTCAGCAAGCCATGGAGAGAAAGCCATTAAGCAACACCCTTCCATGGTTTCTAGGTCAACTTGAGTTTCTGTCCTGATTTCCTTCTGATGAACAGTGATATGGAAGTGTAACACCCCATCCTCCCCCGCCCCAATAAAAAAACCACTTTCTTGCCCAACTTGCTGTTTGGTCATGGTATTTCATCAAAGCTATAAAAAGCCAAAGACAGTCATCTACTTTATTATCTTTATTTTACATTTCCAAAACAAATATTAAAAATAAACATATATGAAAGTATACAATGACTTTTAGTGATATATTTCTACCTCTACTCTTGGAAAGTTTGATTACTCAAAGATTAATTTGCTTATTTTCTCTAAACTTCTGCCTTTGAGACTAAAGGAAAAATAATAGACTTGAGATTCAAAATATTATATTTTAATGTCCTCAATGTCATTTTGTTGATGAATAAATATAGAAATTTTCATGGTGAAGAAAAACCTTAATTCATTTATATAGAGAAGAAAACAAAAACTGTTTCTAACTGGAGGGGAAAAATTGCACCATCCATCCCTTTTAAAGCCTCCAGAAAAAAACATATGTCCTTTTTTGTTTTAAAACATGGTAATTCCAAGCAAAATGATAAACCGCCAAAAAGCTTTGGGGTACTCACTTAGTGCACTAGGATTGGACTTCTTTTAGATGAAGAATATTCTAGAGCCAGTGTTAGTTATTCATTCATAACACTAAAGTGGCAGGCAATGCTTTCCCTGAGGTGGACTCCCTTTGTTTACTTTGTAAACTTGGTATACTTTGAAAATTTTGTAAACCCTCAAGGGAGAAAAGTAGCTAGGCCCCTGTATGAGGATATCCATCAGCCTAGACCCTTTTCTACGACCTCATTCACTGTCTTGTCACAAAGGTCATCTTTAGGCCCTCAACAGGACTCTTCTCAGATTATCTAATTTTAGGTGAAAAGTCTGAACAAAAGCCACAAATCTCTAAATAGGAAAACCCACCATTCCCTGGGATCCTCCAAGCTCAGGACTGAAAAATCCCACTAACCCTCTCCCTGGAACTTTCCACCCTAGAGATCTCCACCCCACTCAAAGACCTCTCTATAAGCACAGTGCCTTGTCCAATTCTCTGCTGCTGTCTGCCTCCTCCCAGAAGCATAGCAGCCACTCTTGGACTCTCGGATAACTCTTTTTCATGAGATTTGCTGTTTGCTGTGACTCTCTGGAAGATGTCAAGAAGCAATGACTAGAAGAAGGGAAGAGGCAAAGAGAAGGAGCAGAGCTGAGGCTCCCAAGCTTCTCAGCTCAGTGGGGATACCTTCCCTTGGGAGCTGCACAGCCTCTGCTGAGGAGGCTTCCTCTCACAGCTTTGTGGTTCCCGGGCTCTTGTATCTCAGTCTTAGGATTCCCTTTCATTGGTACACTGTATCAACCTCGGAGCTCTGTACTTCCTGCCCCCTCCCCCATGTCTCTGTATACCCATTCATTGGAATGTATTCTTCCCTCAGAGTTATTTGGTTCCTGGACTTCCTGCCCTAAGAAATCTTCTCATCTGAGCAGTAAGTCCAACAGCCATGCTGTACAAAACAACTGAGAGCTGTACTGTCTTATTAGAGTATCTTAAATAATAAATGCACCTCAAATTTGGTGTCAGAAAACACCATGTACTCAGAATGCAGGATTTGTACATGTAAATTGATGTTTTAGAAACCAATCACTATGGTTTCATGATGATATAAGTGAAATATGTGCTGTTGCTTATGCCATCATAATCTACATTGTTCTTGTGGCTCCTAATTCTGCTTTTATACCTCAGGATGTCCAGACACTGACACCACTGCACACATGGCTGTAAAGATGAAGTAGAGCCCAGAATGGGTGGGATCTACAGTATAATGGTTCACCTGGGAATGACAGGGAGAGAAGGCCTTCTCCAAGGATTTTGGTATTACACCTGTTTTTAAATGTACTTAAAATGAAACAGATTTCTTAGATTATCTTCAGTGAAACAGCTTGTGCATGTACACTTTATTCTGGGTGAACAAAGGCTATATATGAACCTTAGAGTGTGGAAAGGAGTTTTCAAGGTGAATATAAATCATTGGCTAGAGTTTAAAGTACTGGGAATGCTTCATTTGCTTAGAGAAGCATTCCAGAAATTCCAGGTACTTGCTAGGTAGGTTCTTATAGGGGAAAGAGGAAGTTGCACTTGTAGGTTTGCTAAGGACTACATGTTTTTCCTCAGATAGATGGTCTGGGGACAAAACTTATCAAAGAAGGCCAGAGAAGGGGAAATCCTGCTGGAAAAGAGAAGTCCTTCCTTTTGTACAGAGCTCAGCAAAGCTATCCAAACATGGTATATTGCAGCCTTAAGTAGTAGAGTGCCCCAATACCTCCTGCTTTATTTATAATGGAGAGGTGTCATATTAGCCTTCAACCTCTATGTTAGGAACTATTTGTTATTTAACCAGAACATGACTGGTAGTGGTTTATTTTTATTTTATTTTATTGTAATCCTATTTATCTGCCATTTTAAACATTGGACAATGAAGGGTGCAGGAGGAGCAGGGCTACGTTGGCCACTTCAGGGTCAAGGAGAGGAAGAAGCCAAGACACAAGGGAGGTTGAGAACCATAGGATTGGATGCTCCACTCATATCTTCCTCTGAGATTCCACCAGAGATCTTTAAGCCCTTATATGTCTTGTTCATCGGCCCAGAATCTTTAACATACAAACAGCATTCCTACCCCAACATAACACAAGCCCCTCCCTATTTAGTAGTCATCAAGTCTAGAGCTGTACTCCCCAGGTAAGGACTTTATCTGTCACTAAAGGGACAAGAGAGATGGTCAGAAGTAGAAGTCATCATCTGGCAGTCTATCATGGAAGTTGCTGGCCAGATGGTGTGTTTAGAAGAAGGCATCTCCAAAGGATTCCCTGGAACCCAGGGAGTCTGTGAGGCCCAGTCTAAAGAGCCAAGGGTTGAAAAAAAAATCTTTTCTTTTAGTGTCCTCCCAGATGCAAGTTCAGTTCTTCAGGCTCATAGAGAGAAACCTGGGGAGCAATCATTATGGGATTGTAGAAGCCTTAAAAGGAGGTTTAATACAGTAATCAGTAGTGTTACTATATCAGAGAAGAGCATGGCCAGGGGTAGGGGGGAGGATAGCACTTCTTAGCTTGGTAACAATGATGTTATGGGATCATATAGGATGGGACCTTGACTAAAGCACTGCAAGCAAGGGATAGGTTGAAGAGAGATATGTTTTGTAACTTCCATGAGGTTAAGGATCCATGTTGTTCATGAAGCTAGATGTTAATGGGAACAGCAGCCAATAGTGGCCAGGAGAGGAAAGCACAGAAGCATTGAACCAAGTTGGGGTAGGTGGTTAGGGGAAGGATATGTACTGTAGCAGGAGAGAGTGCTTTGGATGTCCTTCCATGTTTGATTTTTCTGTTAAAGAATGTTAATGTGGGTAGAAACCAATTTGGAGGAAGGAACATGCTGCCTGAAGATTTGGAGGTCAGCTATGGGGTGTTCTCATAGTTCTCATTCTCTATCGTTCACCTCATGGATCATCAATAGAAAGCTAAAAATAAGTTTTAAAGAATGAATTGGCATTTGCAATGTCTGAAGCCTCCATTTCTGGAGGCAGTCACTGGTATTGCAGTAAGGAAAGCAGAAAAAGGAGCTGAGGGTAGGAGAAATGGAATTGGAGTGTAGAGGAATCTCAATCTTGATCCAGAACCCTTCAAGTGGTCATTCCTGGGTTCCTATGATTTTGTTGTGTCTTCCATATGTCTCCACAGTAAAGAATCTCCAGTAGTAGTATTGGGAAGGTTAGGAAGAGGCTGGCACAGTAGCTGAGTTAGAATGTAGACTACCAAAGACATCAATAAAAAAAGAGGAAAGGGAAGCCTGTGGAGGGTACATGACTTGGGCAACAGCCACTAGGTCATGGGTGTCCTTCCAGCAGATATGGTTGTTTTATTTTGGGTGGCATCTCCTTCACATCCTCTTTGGTCTGTTAACAAGAGACACATCATATTCTTGTCTGGGGGGGTGTCTCGGACATTCCTGGCAAGGATGAAATAGGCCTAGGCGATCCGATGAAATAGAAGGGAAAATCTAGTTTTAAGGAGGTGGTCTGGTCTTGTCCAAACGCCATCTAAAGTATCCAATCATCGCACTAGGAGGAGTTATTTCTGGTATGTGCCAATAGAGGAAGATAGAGGGTGTTTGGAGTTTTTGTGAGCGTTAACTATATTTAGGATTGTTATATATGCGTTAAATATATTTAGGATTGTTTTATAACCTGGGCTTTAGGAATTTGGTGTGTTCTTTCTATTATACTTGGGTATTGAGAGTCATGAGGAACTACTGTGTGATGGATGATTTCCCATTTTGAGCAGAAGATTTTGAATTAGGTCCTTCATTTGTGCCACTCTCAGAGGAGCTATCTGGACATGGTAGACTGTGAACTTAATAAGCAGTTTTCCTAAAAATTTCTTACTTGTTTTTCCAAAGTGATTTCAGAATTCATAGACTATTTACAGAAAAGTACATTTGATCGTCTCTGGGTAGGTAAAACAAAGACATGAGATAAGGGGAGAAAGAAGAAAAAATTCAAATTCATGGCCTCACTATCACTTTTTTGAATGGAAAAGTAAATTGGAGATAGTTGGAGAGGTAGCTGTCAGATGTGCACTTTTCTTCCAAGCATGAAGACCTCTGTTGGATGCCTAGAACGTATATTTTAAAAGGTAAGCTGTGAACAACTACCCCTTTTCGTATTTGTTTTCTGATTTTTTTATGGTTATAGCCTTTCAGACTACAAAAAGTTGAAATCTCAAAGTAATTTGGTCTCTCTGATTGCTAAAACTCTTAAACAACTTTTGAGATATCACTTAGTTATTTTTATTTTTTTTAAGAACTCTCTGTTCAGATATTTAAGCCATTTGTAATTGAGTCTTTTCTCATTTTTTGTTTGTTTGATTTTAAGTTTTTGCATATTCTATATATTAATTCTCCATGACATATTGTTTTAGTTTTGTTTTTTATTGCTGGGACAAGATACAATCACCAAGGTAGATATTATAAAGAAAACATTCATTTGGAGCTAGCTTTCAGTTTAAAGGTTTAGTCAATTATAATAATGATGGGAAGCATGGTGGCATGTAGGCAACCATGTTGCTCAAGAGGTACCTAAGAGTTCTATATCTGGATCTGCAGGCAGCAGGAAGAGAGAGTGACACTGAGCCTAGATTGAGCATCTGAAACCTCAAAGCCCACACCAGTGACATACTACCTCCAACGAGGCCACACTTGCTCCAAAAAGGTCACACCTCCCAATAGTGCTGCTTCCTGAGTCTAGGATAGCTATTTTCATTCAAACCACCACATTCTACTTCCAGGCTTCCATATCTGTTAGTAGCCATATCTGTTGGGGTCCAGGAGTCAGCTGACAAACCACCATCAGGAATAGTTTTTGAATGTATGCCCCATGACTGATGGATGAGGGCACAAGTCAGATTTGAGTGCTGTCTGCAACCTTGAGTCTAGATATTATAGGACATTTTAAGCCTGAAATCTATAAAAATATGTGCCAAAATATTCCATCAGTTAGGATTTAGGGATGGGGGATTTCCTTAGAAACATGTCTTCCATTTATCCTATTCACATTGGTTGGGGTACTCAACTGTGGTATGGGACTTGTCTTATTTGACACTCATGTCTTAACTTGCCAACTAGGATGTCTGTTACCCACATACACGTCTCTTTTTGCCCAGTAGAATGTCGGTTCCCAGGGAGGTCTTGTGTAATTAAACTTCATTGGACTCCTTGTCATATTCTAAATAGTGGCAAGTGTCTCTCTTATGTTAAGGGTCCATCCTAGGGGCATCTTATAAAGGCAAAAACTATGAAAGCTCATATACAGGTATAGGAAGTGCTGCTAGGCGGTTGCTTTTGGTTCAAGCTTGTTGTCACTAACTATACAAAGCAATATAGTTACTAACTTCTATTGAGAATGGTTTTCAAGAACACCAAAGTATAGACCATCATAGTAACAGCAATAACAGCATATTAGGAAGTTTCTTTATAATATGACCAACATCACGAAATGGCAGGTTAGACATATAGGCATAATGTTTTGTATGCTGTGGAAAATTTACACTTGAGTTATTCAAATATTGGTTTCTCTGCTCTCATATCTTGCTTCAGTTTGGACATGGCATTGGGATGCTTATATCAACAATCTCCTGTCCAAGTTCATTTTAACAGTTCTTACCATTTTCAATACATGTTAGCGTTGTCAATAAATGCTGATCATCCAATGGCTGGGCAGAATAGTGAATGGAGTGGAACTTCCACTAGTAAGAGGAAGGAGAGATGGAGACTCAGATACACCAGGAGGACAGAGGTACTAGAGGGATGAAGACAGGGTCCAAAGAGCAAGATTAATAATAATATGCAAGTATCATGGGATAGGGCTGTGAGTAGCCATATTATCCTAGAAGTTTAAAGTAGAACATTTAACTGCTCAGCTATTGAGGTGTAGTTTTAATTCTTAGATTCTCTGTGAAGTTATTCAAATTAGCATAAAGTAAACAAATAGTGCAACAAGACTAATTCAGGGTTTATATTTATATTAAGAAGAATTCATTTACATTGACAGGTAACACTTCCCTAGGCCTTAACATTTTACCACGCCTCAACAATATCAAAATGCAAAAAGCATTCAGCCTAGCTTCAAAAGTCCCCAGAGTCTATCAGTCTCAACTTTAAAAATACAAAGTTCAAAGTCTCTTCTGAGACACATGAATTCTCTTAATGGCAATCCCTATAAAATCAAGATCAAAAAGCAGATCACATGCTTCCAATGTACAATGGCACAATGGCACAGAATATACATTACCATCCCAAGAAAAGGGAAGAAGGAAAGCATAGTGAGAAAATACTGGACCAAAGCAAGTTTGAAAATTCATTCAGCAAATTCCCAACTCTGCTTCTTCTGATAGGATATCCAAGCATGCTCCAGATCTCCAGCTCCTTTCAGCTTTGTTGACTACAACATATTTCTCTCTCTTAGACTGCTTCCAGTTCCTTTCAACAGCTCCATATGCTGCTTAGAGAACTCCATAGGGACTTGAGAACACTGGAATCTCCAACATTCTGTAGTCTCCAAAGTAATCCAGGCTTTAATTTCACAGCTTTTCTAGGCTTTTATACATAGATAACTCTGCCACACACCTGGTTTCAGTGGCTTTCCTTAGTTGAGGAGGGAGATTCCATAACATCCTTATTATATTTTTAACTGTAAAGCCAGACCCATGTTACTGAAGCTACCAAGTTTTGCTATCAACTGAGGCTAAACTCCATTCCCGTTGTTCAATTATATCTTCACCAGATATCTGTTTTTAATGGTTTCCCTCACTGCCTAAACTAGACTCTTTGGAACCTACTCTGTAAAGGAGACTAGCCTTGAACTCAGAAATCTTCTTGCCTTGATCTCCTGAGTTCTGTGATTAAAGACGTGTACCACCATGCCCTGGATCTAAGTTCTTTAATTCCTTTTCCCAGGTTGGAAGCTTAGCTGAGTCAGGTCTTGCCTTGAGGTTACCACTCTCTTGATTCCATTTAGCTTCAGGTTTTGCTTTGATCGTTTTCCTGGTGTTCCTATTTTCTGCAAACTATATTTTCTCTTGCTCAGCTTATTTCATTGATTATCCCTCTGTATAAAACTGGTCACTAATAGCCACACAATACGGTCAATATTAAGTTGTTTAAAATTTTCTCTGCCAAAGCTGTTCATCAACTTCAACTTTGCTTCAAGCATATTTTTTTTGGACAAGGACCTAAAGTAAACACATTTCTCAACAAAATATCCCCCCAAACAGTCTCTGAACTACTTATTAATAGTTTTCTCCTTTAAATCTCTTGAGACTAAACCCCACATTTCAATTCATCCTCACCACTGGTTCCTAGTATATCTTTGAAAAGCATAGTCTAACCTATCATAGCCATAGTCCAGTTGTTGGTACCAATTTCTCCCTTAGAGCTTCTATTTGTGTGAAGAGACACAACACGGTCACCACAGCAACTCTTATAAAGAAAAACATTTAATCAGTACTTACTTACAGTTCAGAGGTTTATTCCATTATCAACATGTTGGGAAGCATGATGAGTTGCAGAAAGCATGGTGCTGGAGAGGTAGCTGAGTTCTTCTTCTAGATCTGCAGGCAGCAGGAAAGAGAGTGACACCTGGGCCTTGCTAAATACCTGAAACCTCAAAACCCACATTACATGACACCTTACACCAACAAGGCCACATCTCCCAGTAGCACTACTGCCTATTAGCCTATAATGGTTATTTTCATTCAAACCACCACAGATATATCTGGAAATTTTTTTTCCAACTATGGGATATCTCCTGACTCCATTGATTGTTTCTATTGCTATACAGAAATCTCTCAGATTTATGAGGTTATAAATCTGTTATGTTTGGGATTGCATTGAATCTGTTAATGTTGGCCTTAATTTGTGACCAAATTAAGTACTATTGAGAAAATCCTTTTTCTAAATCTATACTTTGTAAGGTACTGACTATATTTTCTTCTAGACATTTCAGAGATTCAACCTTATATTGAGTTCATTGATTTATTTGGAATTAAATTGTATGTAGTGATAGATGTTTCTAATTTGATTTTTCTACATGTATATATCAAGTTACCCAAGGTTTCTGAAGATGGTGTTCTTCCTCCAATGTGTATTTTTTAAATCTTTGTCAAATCTGGGATTGCAATAGTTATGTGCACTCGTGCTTAGGAATTCTATCTGTTCTATTGATCTACATGTCTAGTTGGGACCAATGTAATTATTTATTGCCATAGCTCTGCAATACATCTAAAATATAAATTTTAGAGAAGTTTATTTTTCTGTATGTATTATGTATATTTTATTTTGGATTTCATTGAGTTTCTAAATTACTTTTGATAGGTTGGTCATTTTCACAATATTAATTTTATTATCTATGAGTATAGGAAACCATTCCAGTTACTAGTACATTCCTCAAACTTGTCACAGGTCTAACATTGTCACTGTAGAAGTCTTGTTGATTTATGTTTCATCTTAGATTTTCATTGGGGGATATTGTAAATGAGTATTTCCCTGATCTCTTTCCCAAAATGGTTGTTACTAGGATTGAGGAAAGCCACTGATCTGTGTCAGTTAATTGTGTGTCATACAACTTTGATGAAAGTATTGATAATTTCTAGAAGTTTCTTGGTAGAATATGTGTGATTGCTTAAACATGATCTACAGATAGAAATACTCTGATGTTTCCTGTTTGAATTTAGTTTTCTTGTTATATTACTCTAGCTAGTACTTAAAGTCCTATATCATAAAAGAGTGTAAACAGAGAACAATTCTATCTAATTACTGATTTTAATGGCATTGCTTAAATTATTTCTTCATTTACAAATGTTGGATTGAGGTTTTCATTTCATTTTTCCTCCTCTTTTAATTTTTTTTTTAATTTGAGATTGTAACACAATCACACCACTTCTTTTCCTCTCTCTAAACTTTACTACATACCCTTTTGTTCTTTTACAAATTCATGGCCTTTCTTTTTTCAATAATTGTTGCTGTACATGTATGTTCCAAAATACGACATTCTCACTCTGTATAATTTTATGTTGTATATTTTTATGGCTGACCATTTGCTACTGAATAAATAATTGGTGTGTTTTTCTCTGGAAATAACTTTTTCTCTTACTCTCTACAACTCTGACCACCAGTTCAAAACAGGGTTTCTCATGCCTTGTGTTGGGTTTCTATGTTGTATAGTCTTTTCTCTTGGAAAAAATATTTTCTGGCAATATATTTTTATCATAATATTTCCCTTCTTTTAACTTGTACATGATTCTTCACACCTTACAGTATTTATTTTACTATTTCTCTAAAAAACTCACAGATTATAAAAACAAACAAAGCCAATAAGACAAAAATACAAAACCATGGGAAAACAAAACAAAATTTACATTGAAGATACAGAGTCATTTTTTGTGTTGGTTGACTAATCCCAGGAACTGGACATGCTCTGGAGTGTGGTTGATATAATCACTGTTACTCCATTATAAATTGCTGGTTTTATCTTTACCAGTAAGTATCAATTACTAGAAGCTTTTGGTGCAGGCTCAGATTTTGTGTAGACTTCTACTTCTCCATGCTGAAATTTTGTCTGTTTTGAATTATTGCAGGTTTTGTGCATGCTGTCACAGTTTCAGTGAGTACATATGTGTATTAGCACTGTTGTCTTTGTGAAATACTGTTTACTTAGAGGCATCTGCTTCATTTGGGTTTTACCTTTTTTTTTTTTTTTCTTGCTCTCTTCCACATAAAACCATGGCCTTGAGGGGAAGTGTGTGATGTAAGCTTTCTATTTAGAGTTGAGTATACCAAAGTCTTTCACTATCTATATGTTGTCCAGATGTTGGATTTTTTTCTTGTTGTTGCTGTTAATTCCCATCTACTTCAGGAAGCTTCTTTGATGAGATGCATAATCTACTGATTTAGCAATATTCAATTAGAAGACATTTTATTTCTATGTTTTTCAACAAAATAATAGAAATACAGACGTGCGTTTTTCCCTTACTCCCCATGGTCTTTCTAGTCTCAGACGCTTTTCTTGTAAAGCATTTATGCAACTATTTCAGTCTCCTTGGTTCTTATGGGTCTGCATAAGTTTTTAATTTCTACTTGACTTTAGTGATTAGAATAAATCTAGAAATTCATTGTTTTTTTTTTTTTTTTTTTTTTTTTAGATTTTCTAACTTACTGGACCATAGATTTTAAAGTATTTACTTGTAATATTCTGAATATTTTTTGATGTCCTTTTGTTTGATGACTTTTAAATACCTATGGAGGCATACCAGATGCTGAGAATAATAGGGAAGATATGTTCATAATGGTGATAGAAAAATGATCCATCAGGATCAATCCTAATATCAGAGTCATATGCTTAATAAATATTCTCAAATAGGAAAATGCAGTTAAATGCTATATTTATATGGTAATTACTTAAAATAATTATCTTTTCTTTATTCTTTGTCTCCTCTGTGAAAACTATACATTTCAGAAAGAAATAATTTCAGAAGAAATGCAGCAGTGTGAGAAGAAAGGGCATACTTTTCAAAGTAGGAGGAAATAGGTGCTTTCTGTGAGCAATGATAATTTCCTTCACTGGCAGATGCAACTGTAGTAGATGGATACAAAATATCATTCCCCGGGACTTCTAGCAGTTTTTGCTTCTTTGGCCTAAAATGAAAAGTTTGACATGTAATATATTACCAGAAATCTGTGTAAATCAAAACTAGAGAGCAGGCTCTAACAAACAGAAAGGGGTGGGGGACTACAGTCTCTGCTGCATTCAGGCCAGCCCTTTCCCAAGTAGGGACAGAAGCAGTACTTCAAAAATAGCAATGAAAATGTTTAAGCTACACAGGGTGTTTGGGGAATATGGACTGTGAATGTCTAACAAGTTTCATACATCCCGAGGGCAATTGCATTGAAAAAAATCTAGTATGTTTAGTAACTTTGGGGAAGTCTTTTTAAGAACAGGCACAAGTCATTTGCATAAGAGGCGGATTCAAACTACTATGTCTAATAGAATGAGTGCCACAGTTCTTCCAAGAGGTCATTCTGAAGAGTGTTTTAAAGGGCACAGCAGTGAGAGCAGCATATGTTAGCTTCTATGAAGAGTAAAATTAGAACAACTCAATGCAAATCATCTGTATAGACCCTGGAAACCAATTATTGCAAATATATAAACATAAAACAACAATGCTTTCTTGTAAGTAGCAAATCTTCATTAAGTCTTTGGCATTGATTATATTCACATGATTCATTTCCAACTCTTCTTAGTAATGTGAATTTAATGCATAATTTCTGCATAATGACTTTTTTTAATTACCACATAATCATGGGTAGAAAAAAAACGTATCTTCCATTTGGTCCATTTTGTGAATCTAAGCAAATAAATCTATAAAATAATTTATTCTGCTGGTTGCCTGGAAACCGTATTGTTGATATGACAACGCTGGCATATAAATGCAGTCACCATTTTCCTTCATTTGCATGTAGAAGTCATATATTTCCAATGTAACAGAAAATTTCTTTTCTTTTCCTATGCTACAGTGACATCTACAGAATAGAATGAAGAAAAATTATAGGGAAAAATCTCTCTTCCTTTATTTGGTAAAAATATGTTTAACATAAAGTATATTCAAAAACCTAGCTTTAAACATAAGTTGGAAATATTTTCGCAACACAGAATCATTTAAATATATCCTAAAAATCTTGGAGAGCCTGCTATAGGTACGCCTATAAATTCCTTCACTAAAAATCTATCTCAAGTGTAATTTTTCAAGCATAGTTAGTCATAATTCCAAAAAACTGAGTAACTTCCCTAAAAGTGACCTGCATTGTTAAAGGATCAGTGACAGTCATGAATTATTAACAATCATTTGTTTCCATAGCTTCCATTTGAAATAAAATGTTCCAGTATGCATTTTGCTATCCATTCCTACATGTGACTATCTATTTTTAAATATGTTCATATGTACTTTATCTTTATTATTGAATGAAAAAAGATCCAACTCAGTTTTCTAACTCTACACTTTGTGAACTTTCTATTAAGTAAACTATAAATGAACCTGTTCATTTTTATTTCACTGAATGTCAATCAACTTTCTGACTACAAATGTAGATAAGAAAGAAAAAAAGCTTAGTCTAATGTTGTAGTGTAGTGCCAAGGAAGATTTGAGTTTCCAAAAACAGACAGGAGCAGATCTAATACAATCACATTAGGGTCTTTTTATTCAAGCTAGCTCGGGCCCCAGAGCACCACTGTCAAGCAGGATAGTTTTGGTGGTAGAGAGTTCCAAATATTTATCAGGGCAAAGCTTTATAGTAAGCAACCCATGAGATGGAGATGGGATGAGTGTGCAGGCATCTGATTGAAAGTTACTATGGCCTTTAACATAATTGGCTGGTACTGGGAGTCATATCATAGACTTAATTTCTGCGTCCCTCTGCATTGGTAGTTATTAGGCAGGGGGCAAGCTTGTAATCTGGGAATGTAGTTTTGTTGAGGGAATAACCTGGAGACACAGGTCTTATTGGGAGAGACTGGAGTTAGGTTCAGGTTTTGTTGGGCAGTAACTTAGAAACTAATGTTAGGTACTGGCCTATTAGTTTACCTGAGTTCAAACTTAAGTCAAGTTCTCTAAAATAGAGTCTGAACTTAAAAGATTTGGCCTCTCATATATTTCTCTCTCTCTTATTAGAAAAACAAAAAAATACAAAAATCTGCAGAGTCACTATTACTAGAGAGACATCTCAGGGAAACAATGTTAGTTGAGTAGTACGTATTGAAATCTCTCACCTTCCTAGAAGGCTTCAACAAGTTCTGCAATGAGAAATTTGAACAAAACTTCTGAACAGAAATAAAGTTATACCAAAACCTGTAGCAAAGCACTGTATTAGTGAAAAGAAATCATTCAAAAATTCCATGTCATGAATATATCCCATCAACTATATTTCTGTCACTAACCAGGTTAAAGAAGAAGTAGAAAATATCTTCATCAATATCATGTGTAATTATTATGTACTGGAAGGAATATGGACTGTATAGCAGTGATTAATTCTGATAAAAAATTTAATGAGATTAAGAAAAGCTTTTCAAAGTGTGAGGAAAGGAGAATCAAGCAGAGAGGGAATACATTTAGGACAAACATGAAAATGAATTAACAGGATACTGATGAAACACCTGGAATGTTCTAAGTACTGTGCTCATTGCTAGGTACAAAGTACAGTGGATGTATGAGTATCAAAAAGAAAAAAACGATTCTGGGACACACTGATGTTCTATAGTACAATCTTAAAAACAGATATGTGGGTAAAAGGCAGCAGTGGAGTCCTGGAGGCTTTCCAGGCCAGCAGGTCCCACAAACAGGAGAAAGGTCTGGAGTCCTAAAGGTCTGGAGGCTTTGGCAGTGGCAGGCCCCAAAGACACGAGAAAGTCCATAGTTCCAAAAGGGTTTATTTTCATGGTGGATGGTAGATGGATCTGGATGTACCCCCCCCCCCCCCCGCACACACTCCTGTGAAACTCAGGGCAGACCTGAGTTAAATAGGGAGGGAGAAAAGGGGAGGGTCTTGGGAAGAATGCTTAATTGGCTCTGCCCTCTGGCCTTCATTAGTATGTAAATCTCTTTAGGGCCCGAGGCTGGTAGTTATGACCTCTACCTGGGCATTTTGGGAGGGGCTGTAACGGTCTACATGACTGAACAATATAGGTCCATGGAGACGGACACTTCATGTCAGGACCCTGGGTTCTGATGACATGGCCATTTCTCCCTTGGAGCCTCAGGGTTCCAGGACCGTGCCCAGCCAAGAACCAAGATACCCTTATGCAGTCCCACACAGATACATGAAAGATACCCATAAGTTAGATAGATGATAGGGAGACAGACCAACAGACAGATTCCTACCCCCCAAACACACACCTAAACAGCATTATTTTTGTCTTGTAAACTTTATTATAGGAATGGATTTAGCTTCTGGGAATAGCTAGGTACACTTTGCATAGTTTTATTATTTTAAATGAATTGAATTGGTGTTTTCTAGAGAGGATATTACTTCACCAAAGTGATGTCCTTGCTTTTCTGCCCTGGGCATCACACATTTCAAAAGAGCATGATTTAATATATCAGAGCCCTTCTTTCCAAGAAAATCCCTTAATCCTTCCTTCATCTAGGAGGCAGTGAGCTCATTCCAGTAAGCCCCTCCAGAGCATTCTGCAGCATTAGAGAGTTTCACATTCACAGTGCCTCTCCCCTAAACAGTTAAACACTGGTAAAAACTAAGATTCCAAAACTTGATGCAAAATATTAAAGAAGCCAAGAATGACAAATATTAATAAATATTGAATAACTAAGTGACCACATAAGATGTCCACTGTATAAAATATATAGTATGTTATTGTAAAAATTTAGAGAAATATTAAGTTCATGAAATGACCGGCTCCAACCTTGCCAGTTTTTCTCTTTTATTGCTTACTATAACATGTCAAGCCCAGTTAAAATTAATTTGAGACTCCCTTTTCTAGAGGGTGGGACAATTGCTCACCAAGTAAATTCTTTGTCTTTTTTGTTTTGTCTTGTTTTTTGTAAGCACCAATCCCCAGAATCCATGTGTGCATATATGTATATAGATGTTCTTTCTTTGCTTTAAATTTTAAAAATAGTTTTATAAAATATATCTTTGTAACTTTAACTAAGATGGCTCTTAAATACTTTAACCTCCCTACTAGACCACCTCTCACCTGAGTTAGTGGAAAAGAAAGGATATGGGTGAAGTGTACCAACTTAGAAATGGTTCTTTGGATCACCTCCCACCTGTGTTATCTGGAAATCTGCAGTTCAGTTCACAGGTCAATAGTGGCAGCTCAATCCACTTGTAAACAATTCACAGATACACCAGCAGTCCATTTCAGTAGAGTTGGGATAGCAAACATAAACCAACACTGGTAGCACTACCCAGCTGAGACACTCAGACCTCAGCCTTGGCACAAGTCAGCAGAAAGGACCAGGGACAACAGGAATTCCAGGAGAAGTTCTCGGCTGTGCCTCTCTCAGCACAGTGAAGATCAGTAAAGATCAGTGAAGACATGAGATCAACAAAGGTATCACGGCTAGCTCTATAAGCAAGAGAAACTCATCCTCTGTCATAGTCTATTGAGCTTATTTATAGTCCCTCCAAACATCATAAATCCTCCATGGGTCTTGCCCCACCATGTGTCTTGCCTCAGCATGTAAGTCTGATTTAGCAAAAGTCTATGTGAGAGTGTCTCAGCTGACATCACTCTGTCAATCAGCCTGAGTCCTTTGAAGTGGCAAGAAACTTGTAGCACACCACCAGAAATTTTTGGTGAATTTCTCTCTATGGAGTCCCAACATACGGAGTTCAACTATACAATATAAGACAGACCAATACATGCATGCTGTTAGCAAAGAATCCTTTATCATATGTCCTTTCACGTGCTTGCTTTAACAGAACATCCCTTATCCTCTGTGTGTTTCAGCGAAATTTAACATTCCTTCATGAGTCTGCCTTAGCCTTTCATTATGTACACTCCAGGAAAACACTTTTCATATGTTTGTCCCAACAAAACACCATTCAACACAAGTGAATTTCCAAAAAATCCTTAAGTTTCCATTTCATATTTCAGTCATGTTTTTCCTTCTCAACTCCTCACAGATCCTCCACACCTCCTTACCCACCCAAGAATATGTTTTTTTTTATCCTTTTTTTTAAAAAAAGAAAGAAACTAAACAAATCGACACAAAGAAAAGAAACATGAAATAATCCACAAAAACAAATATCAAAGTAAGTAGGCAGAAGACCAACAAGAAAACAAACAAAGAACCACAAAAAATACAACAACAAAAATATTTAAAGTGTCTTAAAAGATATCACTGAGTTTATTTTGTTGTGGGGAATTATGCTTGGGCCCAGGGCCTACCCTGAAGTATGGTTGATATACCCAATAACATTCCATTAATGAAAAAATTATTTTCCCTTTGTCAGCATGTCCCAGTCACAGATTCTTCATTAGGAGTGGCTTATAGTGTCTATTCCCTCCTCTCAGTGCTAGAAGTATACCCACCTTAATGCTTTGCAGGTTTTGTGGAGTTGCCACAGTCTTTGTGAGACCAAAAGTTCATCCGTCTTATTGTGTCTGAAAGATGCTCTTTCCTTAAAGTAATTCATCACCTAGGGCTCTTACAATCATTTCATCAACTCACCATCAACTCACTCATGAGCTGTAAAGCTAGTGATTTGATGATGACATATAATTTAGGACTAAGTGCTCCAAAAATCTCTCATACTCTTCACATTGTCTAGTTGTTGGTCTGATGTGTGCCCACAAATTCTTTTTTTTAAGACAAAAAAGTACTAACTTCTCATTGCCATTTTACATTAAACCTTAATGTGCAAGACAGAAACAGACAAACCATTCAGAAATGGCTGATAGGATTGGAGTGAATTTTCACTCATTATAACATATAACCCTGTAAATAAGTTTTATTATATAGCTGCATTCTTTAGAATATATGCTTGTGACAGACATGAAATTCGTTAAGACTTAGAATAATTCAACAAACATTATGCTCAGGAAATAAAGTCCAATTCTTCTTTCTTCTACTTTTTTTAACTTAAAAAGTCTTTCTCAAAACTTAGCAGTTGGACAGATGGCTCAGCAATTAAGAGCATTATCTGCTCTCGATCCAGTTACCATTCCCAGCATGTACATGGCAGCTCAGAAATATCAGCAACTCTAGTTCTAGGGATTCAACACCACCTTCTGGCTTCTCTGGGTACCTGGTAATCATATGGTACAGAGACAAACCATTCATCCTGATCCATTCACCACAGTTAGGAAATGGAAACAATCTAAATGTCCTTCAACTGACAAATGGATAATAAAAATGTGAAAATATACACTACAGAATCCTATTTAGCTGTAAAGAAAAATAAAACCATAAACTTTGCAAGTAAATAAATGTAACTAGAAAAGATAACATTGAGTGAAATAACCCAAAACAACAAAGACAAATGTTGCCTGTTCTGTCTCAGTGGAGACTGCTAGCAGACAATGCTCTCTCTAAGAACCAAGACTAACTAACAAAAATGCTTTTGAGTTGTTGCCCAGGTTGTTTAAAAGACTCACAAAACATACAGTCTTTTGTCATTGCACTTGGATGCCCATAGAGGTAGAAGATAAGACCCCAACGCTGAAGACACCATACACTTTAGACACAGGGCACAGAGGACCCTGAGCTGGAACTGATCTGAATGTCTCCTTTATGAGAACTAACTTTGATCATACCAGAAGTTGCCACATAATCTTCCTTCCACCTATATATGATGCTTATGAACTACATTAATAGTTATCACAGCACTATGGTACACATAACCTTAGGATATGGTGCTGGCATTCATACGTTAGTATGCTCTCTAGTTTGACCTGAGACCCACTGAACTATATAATACTGGAAATCTAGCCAACTATTTAAGGTTATAAATTCATAGATCTTGAGGAAAATCTATAACTACTACATTACTAAACCAGTATAATCCATAACATTTTCTTAGGGATTTGTCTTTATAACCACTACCCATAGATAAATGTAGCTCTCATCCTTCATAAAAAAAAAAAAAAAAAAAAAAAAACAAGAAACAAAACCCCAACATTTTTGCAACTGACAGAAAGCATTACAGCAAACTACAACCAATCAAATATGGAGTTGTTGAGCCCAGTCCCATCAGATACACCTACTAAATATCTAAGATATCACCAACATCTAAGGTTCAGGAAACATTGCAGAAATATTATAACAGCAAGATGGGCAAAATATTTCCACAAGACTTTGTCTCTTAGTAATGTCAGATACTACACCCATTAAGTCTCACCAATATGGCTACTCAAACATGAGATGAACAAAGATAACAGTAATCACACTAAAGTGAGCAGGGAAGCTCATGAAGCTTCAACACTACATAAAGAACTACTGAGGCAACTAAGGAAAGAGGACACCAATTGATTATACAATCCTAAATAGTCAACTCTGAAAACAAGCATCAAAATAATGTAGTAGAGACTGAGAAGGTTATATTTAGGAATATATGTGTATATACTGATCTGGTAATAACAATTAATGACCAAAAGAGAATATGAATTTGAAAAATAGCATGAGCAGGTATTCTAGAAGGCTAGGAGGAAGCACAAGAAAGGGGAAATGATGTAACTATATTATAATCTAAAAAATATAATAAATATTAATATAATTTATAAGATAAAGAGTCTTTCTCAAACCTGCCCATGCCTACCCTTTTCCTCTTGGGTATGTCTCTAGACCTTTGTTTCCTTACTTCTGTCTCTACTTGCTAAGATCTATTTATCTAGAATCCCAATAAATAGATTTATTTGACCCTGCAATACCCTATTTCATTTCTAGCTCTGAGTTTGACTCTGCATCTTTGCCTCTTATTCACATTTACACTTCCCCCAATCCTACTCAGAGTGACAGAGGAGAATACTGAAAGAGTGAAGTCAAAACAGCCTTACAAAATTAACATATGAAGAAAATAAATAGGTCTAAAAAGAAGGCTGCTAACACATTTCTCACCCCTCCCCTCATATTCTAAGGAACACTTACCAAAACAAGATCAGGCCACTGGCCCAATCAAAGGCACACCATAGAGTCTATAGTAATGTATCATTTATACTAAAACTTACATGTTTGGTTAGATATTTAAGAGTCTGAAACAGAAGGCTATAAGCTATTATAAACAGGCAGCTTCTGTGGAAATTTACCAGCCTGAGTAGTCATAGATCTTATAAATAGACAGCCTCGGTGGACAGTACCAACTTAGATAAAGACAAGTGAATCATAGGCAGAGTTATAGTGACCTGTCCCCTGAACCTTCACTCAGCTGATACCCTGTTCTGAATGGTATCTGTACTCCCCCTGAGTACCTATGCTCCAGTGTCATTCCCTTCCCCACATCCTGCCTTTTTGTGTTTATAAACCCCGTGTGAATAAGTAAATTATGATGTGATTTAAATAATTAAATAAATTTAAAAAAAAGAAAAGCTGGGGGGGGGGAAGAAGAGTCATATATATATGATATTGTATATAAAGCTAAATGTAGCAGGTAAAGCATGAGTTGATCAGCTTACATTATACAAATGCTATAAAAAGCTATATTCAGGGGCTAGAGAGATGGGCCAGCAGTTAAGAGCACTGACTATTTATTTATAAAATTCATGTTCAATTGCCTGCATCCACACAGAATCTTACTTTCAAGAGAAAATGCAGGCATGACCTACCTGCCACACTATGCTTCTAAATCAGTAGCATAGGTACACAGTGGCCCAAAAGTCAGAACACTGAATTCTCAATTAGCATGAGTAGCTTGGTTACTGGCCTACAGATGAGTCTGCACTCTCTACATCTCCCTTAATGTGCTTCTTCTGCATAGAGACGCTGGTGATATGAGTGCTCACAATCCAATCTGAGATAATGTGCTAAGCTATCATAATAGACTTCCGCTGTATACATGGTTGCTGATGGGCAATAAAGCAGATGCTGCTCCCTGAAACTGTCTCTAGAGTGATTTATCTCTGGTCCTGCACTGACCCATGAGTGTTGATGTCTTCGAAGGGTACTCAAATGTGAGGCAGTTGAGAATATTGGGTAAAAACACCCATGGTAAAAATAAAAAAAATCTACAGCACCACCAGGTCAAAGAGCACCAGTGGAAAAGTGCCTGCTCAAAGGGTAAGAAATTAACACAAAGGCTTGAGTTAGAATAGTTTGGATCTGAGTTGCTGCAGATAAATCCTTGGTTTGCTATAGAGGTTTTGGTTGATCTAAGCTATGGCCAAGAGCTTTAAATAATGCATAGAGAGAAGAAGATAGAACTGGACATCGTCAGTCAGATTCTTTCTATCTTATTATTATGGCTATAATTGAGTACTTCTATGTGTGTTGGTGCAGTGGGGGCAAGGGTTGAGACAGAACATTGTTAAAGCTCAACAACGTTTTCTAATAACAGATTGACACAAGGATGTTGACTAAAGAACAGGGAGGAAATCAAGATGACATCGATAGAAATTTCCCCTGAGTCACAAAAGAGGATGTTTCCTGCATAAAGGAGGAAAGTAAAGCACCCAAAGGGTGGTTCTGGTGATGGCCTTTGGGCATCTTTATATCCTTCCTTGTGTGCATTCCTTGAACACTATAGCTTAAAAAGTGAAGAATCTCAGCTGCCAACACACTTAGATTCTTTTTCACAGCTTTGTGCTAATCATGATGATTGCTAGCTAAATGAGCAACCCAATGTCTCTACTTTTCCAGTGAATTTCAATCCTACCCTACAGAGACCTTTAACATGGTATCTGCATGAATTTAAAGCTATCCAGCAGCTGGGGACTGCTTGTTATGATGACAGTTGTGGTGCTCCATATGTAATGCCCCATGAGCATGAATTTAACATGCCAGAGGATTTCAAACATCTGTCCAGAGTGTGTATAAACTTTCAGAATCTTTTGATTTGAGAGTCACATTATGGTGAACAATGAGAACTTTAGGCTGAGAGGAATTGCAACCCAGGTATACCATTGAATGTGGGTATGTTACATGGAGAAGAAGCAGTTTCTTCTCTTATGAGCAGATTCTTGGACCTCATCACTATTATTACCAAAATTATATGTATCACCTAAGAGCTTAGAAGGCTATACCATCTTCTGGGTACACAGTTTCAAAGATTTAAGGCATGGACATACTGAGCCATTTATTAAATTTCTGGTTCTGAGTACAAAGTCCTGTGGAATGAAAAGTGTAGCACACTGAGGTAGCTGGCATGCTGATGTGCCAACATCCTTATTATGGGTACACAGCAGAGGTTAGGCCTGATGATGAATGTACTTCTGAATGATTGGATCCTGCCATGTCAAGAAATAAGGACTCAGATATTCTGACAATGTCTCTGCAGACACTCTTGCAGCATCCCTAAAATCTAGCATCCCCTATATAAAACATTAAAACAATAATTATTAAAAAATTAATTTTCCTTCAATTTTGATCTTAGGTAAGGAGACAGCAACACCCGCCCCAAACAGGGAGTAAATGGGACCCACTGGAACCGAGGAATTCCCTCCTGGCCCAGAGCACTGGTTCCTTCTGGTCCACGCCTGAGCACAGAGCAGATCTTGGGGCTCAGCTCTAACCCAGAAGTAACACACACCCCAAACAGTTCTGACAAAATCAAGTTAATAGGAAAGACAGGCTCCAGTCAGTGACAGCCCAGGTAGCACTAAGAAGATCCAGATGGCAAAAGGCAAGTGCAAGAACATAAGTATCAACAACCCAGGGTACTTAGCATCATCAGAACCTAGTTCTCGCATATTAGGAAGTCCTGAATTTCCCATATCACCAGGGAAGCAAGATTCAGATTTAAAATCACTTCTAATGATGATGATAGAGGACTTTAAAAAGGACATAAATAACACTCTCAAAGAAATTGAAGAGAACACAGATAAACAGGTAGAAGCCCTTAAAAAGGAAACACAAAAATCCTTTAAATAATTGCAAGAAAACACAACTAAACAGGTGAACGAATTGAACAAAACCATCCAGGACATAAAAGTGGAAGAAACAATAAAGAAATCGCAAAGGGAAACTACCCTGGAGATAGAAAACCTAGGAAAGAAATCAGGACTCATAGACACAAACATCACCAACAGAATACAAGAGATAGAAGAGAGAATCTCAGGTGAAGAAGATACCATAGAAAATATTGACACAACTGTCAAAGAAAAAGCAAAATGCAAAAAGTTCTTAACACAAAACATCCAGGAAATTCAGGACACAATGAGAAGACAAAATCTAAGGATAATAGGTGTAGAAGAGAGTGAAGATTCCCAACTTAAAGGGCCAGTAAATATCTTCAACAAAATTATAGAATAAAACTTCCCTAACCTAAAGAAAGAAATGCCCATAAACATACAAGAAGCCTACAGAACACCAAACAGACTAGACCAGAAGAGAAATACCTCCTGCCACATAATAATCAAAACATCAAATGAACAAAACAAAACAAAAAAAGAATATTAATGCAGTTAAGGGAAAAAGGCCAAGTAACATATAAAGGCAGACCTATCAGAATTACACCAGACTTCTCACTAGATACTATAAAAGTGAGAAGATCCTGAACAGATGTCATACAGACCCTAAGAAAACACAAATGCCAGTCCAGGCTACTATACCCAGCTAAACTCTTAATTACCGTAGATGGAGAAACCAAGATATTCCATGACAAATCCAAATTTACACAATATCTTTCCACAAACCCAGTACTACAAAGGATGACAGCAGGAAGGAGGGAAATTATACCCTAGAAAGAGCAAGAAATTAATCCTCTTCAAAAAACCAAGATAAGATAGCCACAAAAACAATGCCACCACAAATAACAAAAATAATAGGAAGCAACAATCTCCTCCCCTTAATATCTCTTAACATCAATGGACTCAATTCTCCAATAAAAAGACATAGATTAATGGACTGAATAAGTAAACAGGACCCAGTATTTTACTACATACAGGAAACCCACCTCAGTGACAAAAATGAGTGGATGGTGGGAGCACACCCTCATAGAAGTAGGAGGAAAGGGGATGGGATAAGGGGTTTTGGAGGGGAATGTGAGAGGAGATAACATTGAAAGGTAAATAAATAAAATACCCAATTAAAAAAGAAAAAAAATAGATAATGGGTCTGGCAATTGTAGTTGAGCAGTTGAGACTTTTTGTCAACAATTTATAATGGGGATTTCATATAATCCTCAAGGCCAAGGAACTGTGGAAGAGGCTGATGGAACTTTAAAAAGATTGGTGAGATATACTGTTCCTGAGACAAAGCATTATGTCAACATGTGAGCTTTCTGAATGCCCTGACAAGGGTGACTGGGGAGCTGTATTGAACATATGTTCCTGACCCACCTTTGCTTGTCCCAGGTGGGACAAGCTGCCTTGCCTCAAGTTTTTAGACCTTGTGGGATAGAAAATCAAAAAGAGAAAGAATAATGTCTCTTATATTCTTCTTAAAGGTGTCCAGCTATTAGGACTCAATCATGGACTGGTCTAAAAATCAATCCAATATGGGAAATAACAATCTACTTTTGGAAGACTAGATCTGGACTTTGTCAGAGATATATTTGGAAGTAAGCTGTAGCTCACTATGATGTTACGATATCAAGAGAAAAAGTTGGGACAGGATTTGGATTTCAAACAAGGGTTAGTACATATTTTAAGGCTCTTTTAATTGTCAAGCTAAAATTGGTTTTGTCTCTTCTACAGTATTTATTGTAGGTTGCATTGAGTGTATAATTTCTAATTCTGTTAGTGTGTTGAAACCTGGCATGTCTGTTACGGGGAGTCCATCAACTAGCTTTTGCCTCACTGCCCTGAGTTTTAGAAAACCTTGATTTTCTGAAAAAAAGCTTAAAAGTACTGGAAGAAGTGAGTTAGACTTTAAGCAGAAGCAAGAGGGTAGCAGGCTTGATTATTGCTGCTATAACAACTTTAATTCCATTAATTGCTAGCACCACTGCTTCTGTAATACCATTGACACAAGGAGTTAAGACAACTATTTTTGTTAATCATCTAGCAAAAAAATGTTACTAATGTTTTGAGTATACAAAAGGATTTATATAGGTATCTGGAACAACGGATGATGCTCTATAATCCATTCAAACTATCTGAAGGAGGTTCAGGGTTACAAGAGTTAGGAGCCATTCCAAGTATCATGACAAATATCATTGGAGTAGTGTTACTTTTGAAATTCACAATGATTGTCATTATAATTAGAAAAAAGTTTAAAGACACCTGTAGGAATATTTGGCATAATCCTAACACCTCTCTGGATGTGTTAACTTTGCATAGTGAAATTATGAATTTAAAGAATGCTGCTCTGTTGGGCTTTGATGCTGCAGATAATGCTATAAAAATTATCCATGCCTGAGGTCAGGATTTTCATTTTGGTCAAACCTCAGGAATGGCATACATAGCTTGATTAGGCTAGCCCTTCTTGTCCTGGGAATACTTTTATTCCTGACCATAGTGTTAAAGCTTATCTTAAACAACATCAACATACTGGCAGCCAAAGTACATGACTTGAACCTGAAAATGGAACCCTAGATAGAGTTATTAATTAATAGGTTGAAAGCAAGGAAAGGGGTGGCAGACAGATCCTGGCCGCAGCTTGCACGAACTAGACAAAATCTTGCTTTGAAAGGGGGCAACCAGCATGTAGACCAGGCAGTTCTCTGTAACAGCAACACCACCCCAAACAGGTTTAATGAAATAAACACGGGACCCACTGGAGACCCGATTTGACTCCGGCCCGGACAACGCTCCTTCCACTGGGTCGGAGCACCCAGCAGATCCCAGGCAGGATCTTACACCAAACCCACAACAAGGGGAAGCAGGGCTCCTAAGACTCAAACCCAAGCAGCTTCCTAGGCAGGAGGCAGCAAACACTTGCCCCAAACCGGGAGTAACTGGGACCCACCGGACCCAGTACTCACTCCTGGCCCCAGCACGGTTCCCTCCGGTTTGGACCTGAGCGCGCAGCAATCCTGCACACAATCTCACAGAACCCAGAGGAACGAGCTCCAAGGAACTCTAACTCGAGCAGCTCCTTAGCAAGGAGGCAGCAACACTTGCCCCAAATAGGGAGTAGCTGGGACCCACTGGACCCAAGAACAAACTCCTGGCCCAGAGCACTGGTTCCTTCCGGTTGGGCCTGGGCGCTCAGCAGAACCGGGCGGCAACTCTGCACCCAATCTCACAGAACCCAGAGGAAGCGTGGCTCCCAGGAGCTCTAACTTGACCACTCTTAGCAAGAGGCAGCAACACCTGCCCCAAACATGGAGTAACCAGGCCCACAGGATCCAGGAACCACTCCTGGCCCAGAGCACTGATTCCTTCCGGTCCGGACCAAAGCACGGAGCAGATCCTGGGCCCTAGCTCTATCTCAGCAGCGACACCCAACCTAAACAGTTCTGACACAACCAAGAGAACAGGAAAGACAGGTTCCAGCCAGAGACAGCACAGGTAGCACCAAGGAGAACCAGATGGCAAAAGGCAAGCGCAAGAATACAAGGGCCACAACCCGGAACACATGTCATCATCAGAACCTAGTTCTCCCACATTAAGTCCTGAACCCCATATCACCAGGAAAGCAAGAGTCAGACCTAAAATCACTTTTAAATGATGATGATGGAGGACTTAAGAAGGACATAAATAACATTCTCAAAGAATCCGAGGAGAACACAGGTAAACAGGTAAAAGCCCTTAAAGAATCACAAGAGAACACAACCAAACAGGTGAAGGATATATACAAAACCATCCAGGACATAAAAATGGAAATAGAAACAATAAGAAATCACAAAGGGAGACTACCCTGGAGATAGAAAACCTAAGAAAGAATCAGGAGTCACAGACGCAAGCATTACCAACAGAATACAAGAGATAGAAGAGAGAATCTCAGGTGCAGAAGATATCATAGAAAATATTGACACAACTATCAAGAAAACGAAAAATGCAAAAAACTCTTATCACAAAACATCCAGGAAATCCAGGACACAATGAGAAGACCAAACCTAAGGATAATAGGTATAGAAGAGAGTGAAGATTCACAACTTAAAGGGCCAGTAAATATCTTCAACAAAATCATAGAAGAAAACTTCCCTAACCTAAGGAACGAGATGCCCTAATCATTCAAGAAGCCTACAGAACAACAAATAGACTAGACCAGAAAGAAATACCTCCCGTCATATAAAATCAAAACACAAAATGCACAAAACAAAGAAAGAATTTTAAAAGCAGTAAGAGAAAAAGACCAAGTAACATATAAAGGCAGACCTATCAGAATTACACCAGACTTCTCACCAGAGACTATGAAAGCCAGAAGATCCTAGTCAGATGTCATGCAGACCCTAAGAGAACACAAATGCCAGCCCAGGCTACTATACCCAGCAAAACTCTCTATTACCATAGATGGAGAAACCAAGATATTCCATGACAAATCCAAATTTACACAGTATCTTTCCACAAACCCAGCACTACAAAGAATAATAGCAGGAAAGACCCATTACAAGGAGAGCAATCATACCCTAAAAGAGCAAGAAAGTAATCACCCTCCAACAAACCCAAAAGAAGATAGCCACACAAACAATGCCTCCCCTTTTAGCAAAAATAACAGGAAGCAACAGCCTCCTCTCCTTAATATCTCTTAATGTCAATGGACTCAATTCCCCAATAAAAAGACATAGACTAACAGACTGGATATGCAAACAGGATCCGACATTTTGCTGCATACAGGAAACCCACCTCAGTGACAAGGACAGACACTACCTTAGAGTAAAAGGCTGGAAATCAATTTTTCAATCAAATGGTCCTAGGAAACAAGCTGGAGTAGCCATTCTAATATCGAATAAATTGACTTTCAACTTAAAGATATAAAAAAGGATAAGGAAGGTCATTTCATATTTGTCAAAGGAAAAGTCAACCACCATGAACTCTCAATTCTGAACATCTATGCACCAAATCAAGAGCACCCACTTTCATAAAAGAAGCCTTACTAAGCTCAAAGCACATATTGCACCTCACACAATAATAGTGGGAGACTTCAATACCCCACTCTCAGCACTGGACAGATCAGGGAAACGGAAACTAGACAGAGGTACAGTGAAACTAACAGAAGTTTTAAACCAAATGGACTTAACAGATATCTATAGAACATTTTCACCAAAACAAAGAATATACCTTTTTCTCTGCACCTCATGTACCTTCTCCAAAATAGACCATATTATTGGTCACAAGACAGGCCTCAACAGATATAAAAAAATCGAAATAATCCATGCATCCTATCAGATCACCATGGTCTAAAGCTGGTCTTCATAACAACAAAGACAATGGAAAGCCCACACTCACATGGAAACTGAACAATACTCTACTCGTTGATAATGGGGTCAGGAAGCAATAAGAAAGAAATTAAAGACTTTTTAGATTTAATGAAAATGAAGACACATCATACAAAACCTATGGGACACACTGAAGGCAGTGCTAAGAGAAAGCTCATAGCTCTAAGTGCATACAAAAAGAAACTGGAGAGAGAACACACTAGCAGCTTGACAACACACCTGAAGCTCTAGAACAAAAGAAGCAAAAACACCAAGAGGAGTAGACGGCAGAAATAATTAAACTCAGGTTGAAATCAACCAAATAGAAACAAAGAGAACTATACAAAGAATCAATAAAACCAGGAGCTGGTTCTTAGAGAAAATCAACAAAATAGACAAACCCTTAGCCAGACTAATCAGAGGGCAGAGAGACAGTATCCAAATCAATAAAATCCAACTGAAAAGGGTGACATAACAACAGAAACCGAGGAAATTCCAACAATCATCAGATCCTACTACAAAAGCCTATACTCAACAAAATTGGAAAATCTGGATGAAATGGACAATTTTCTAGACAAGTATCAGTTACCAATGTTAAATCAGGATCAGATAAACCATCTTAACAGTCCCATAACTGCGAAAGAAATAGAAGCAGTCATTAAAAGTCTCCCCACCAAAAAAAGTCCAGGTCCAGATGGTTTTAGTGCAGAATTCTATCAAACCTTCAAGGAAGATCTAATACCAATTCTCTTCAAACTATTCCACAAAATAGAAACGGAAGGAACACTACCTAATTCATTCTATGAAGCCACAATTACGCTTATACCTAAACCACACAAAGACCAACAAGAAAAGAGAACTTCAGACCAATCTCCTTCATGAATATCGATGCAAAAATACTGAATAAAATTCTCTCGAACTGAATCCAAGAACACATCAAAACACTATCCACCATGATCAAGTAGGCGTTATCCCAGGAATGCATGGTTGGTTCAATATACGAAATCCATCAACGTAATCCGCTACATAAATAAACTCAAAGAAAAAACCACATGATCATAATCTCTTGACGCTGAGAAAGCATTTGACAAAATTCAACACCCTTCATGATAAAAGTCTTGGAAAGATCAGGAATTCAAGGTCCATACCTAAACATAGTAAAAGCAATATACAGCAAGCCAGTAGCCAACATCAAACTAAATGGAGAGAAACTTGAAGCAATCCCATTAAAATCAGGGACTAGACAAGGCTGCCCACTCTCCCCCTACCTGTTCAATATAGTTCTGGAAGTCCTAGCCAGAGCAATTAGGCAACAGAAGGAGATCAAAGGGATACAAAATTGGAAAAGAAGAAGTCAAAGTTTCACTATTTGCAGATGACATGTTAGTATACTTAAGTGACCCCAAAACTTCCACCAGAGAGCTCCTAAACCTGATAAACAACTTTAGCAAAGTGGCTGGGTATAAAATTAACTCAAACAAATCAGTAGCATTCCTCTACACAAAGGATAAACTGGCTGAGAAAGAAATTATGGAAACGACACCATTCACAATAGTCACAAATAGTAAAAATATCTTGGTGTGAATCTAACCAAGCAAGTGAAAGACCTGTATGACAAGAACTTCAACACCCTGAAGAAAGAAATCGAAGGAGATCTCAGAAGATGGAAAGATCTCCCATGCTCATGGATCGGAAGGATTAATATAGTAAAAATGGCTATCTTGCCAAAAGCAATCTACAGATTTAATGCAATCCCTATCAAAATTCCACTCAATTCTTTACAGAGATAGAAAGACAATCTTAAAATTCATTTGGAATAACAAAAAATCCAGGATAGCGAAAACTACACAAAACAATAAAAGAACTTCTGGGGAATCACCATCCCCGATTTCAAGCTGTACTACAAGCAATAGTGATAAAAATGGCATGGTATTGGAACAGAGACAGTCAGGAGGATCAATGGAATAGAATAGAAGATCCAGAAATGAACCCCCATACCTATGGTCACTTGATCTTCGACAAAGGAGCTCAAACTATCCAGTGGAAAAAAGACAGCATTTCAACAAATGGTGCTGGTCCAACTGGAGGTCAACTTGTAGAAGAATGCAAATTGATCCATACTTATCTCCTTGTACCAAGCTCAATTCCAAGTGATCAAGGACCTCCACATAAAACCAGCCACACTGAAACTAATAGAAGAGAAAATAGGGAAAAGCCTGATCATATGGGCACAGGGGAAAAGTTCCTGAACAGAACACAATGGCGTATGCTCTAAGATCAAAATTGACAAATGGGATCTCATAAAACTGCAAAGCTTCTGTAAAGCAAGGATACGGTCAACAGGACTAAGCGGGAACCAACAGACTGGGAAAAATCTTCACCAACCTTACATCTGATAGAGGGCTAATATCCAAGGTATACAAAGAACTGAAGAAACTAGATTCCAGACCATCAAATAACCCTATTAAAAATGGGGTAGAGAGTTGAACAAAGAACTCTCAACTGAGGAAACTCGAATGATTGAGAAACATCTAAAGAAGTGCTCAGCATCCCTAGTCATCAGGAAATGCAAATGGAAACAACACTGAGATTCCACCTCACACCAGTCAGATTGGCAAAGATCCAAAACACAGGTGACAGCAGATGTTGGCGAGGATTGGAGAAAGAGGAACACTCCTCCATTGTTGGTGGGATTGCAAGCTGGTACAACCACTATGGAAAGCAGTCTGGCGATACCTCAGAAATTGAACATGGTGTTACCTGAGGACCCAGCTATACCCCTCCTGGGTATATATCCAGAAGATATTTCAACATGCAACAGGGCCACATGCTCCACCATGTTCATAGCGCCTTATTTATAATAGCCAGAAGCTGGAAAGAACCCAGATGTCCTTCAACAGAAGAATGAATACAGAAATGTGACATTTACACAATGGAGTCTACTCAGCTATTAAAAATAATGAGCTCATGAAATTCTTAGACAAATGGATGGAGCTAGAAAATATCATCCTGAGTGAGATGACCCAATCACAAAAGAACACACATGGTATGCACTCACTGATAAGTGGATATTAGCCCCAAAACACACAATACCTAAGATGCAACGCATAACCTCATGAAACTCAAGAAGAAGGAGGAAGACCAAAGTGAGGGTGCTTTTGTCCTTTTTAGAACGAGTATCAAAAGATTCAACCAGAGCTCCCAGGATCTAAACTCCAGCCTGAGAACAGACAGCAAGCTGTCCTCTGAGAGGCTCTAACCAGCAGCTGACTCAGACAGATACAGACATCCAGAGCTAAACAGTGGATGGAGCTTGAGGACTCTTATAGAAGAATAGGTGGAAGGATTGTGGGCCCTAAGGAGATAGGAACTGCACAGGAAGATCAACAGAGTAAACGAACCTGAACCCTTGGAGCTCTCAGAGACTGAATCACCAACCGTGGAGCATACCTAGTCTACACAGATCTACCTCCATGGCTGAACCTAGGCCTCCCTGCACATATGTTGTAATGTGCAGCTTGGTTTTCATGTAGGTCTCAAACATCTGGAGTGGGGCTATCCAAAACATTGCAGCCTGGTATATGGAGTACGGTCTTCTAAAAAAAAACAGTTATTCAGTTATTCATGGAATATTATTTTTTATATCTCTTGTATTCAGTTTGCAACTACTTCATTGAGAATTTTTGTATGTATATCATGAGGGATACTGGACTATAATTTATAATTTTTGTTGGGTTTACACTTGATTTCACTATTTCAATATTATTTGCTTTGTGAAGGAAAAAAAAAGTGGTAATGAATCTGTAATTTCATAGTTAAAAAAAAAAAAAAGAAACTTTCCCAATGGAAAAAAAAAGACAAAAAAAAAATAAAAATAAAAAAAATAAAAAAAATAAAGGAAGGAAAAAAAATTAATAGGTTGGCAAGCCAAGAACAGGTAAGATTCTGCACAGAGCCTTACCAACCTACGACCGAAGTGCATTGCTTTTGATAATGCATATTCCATGATGGGTAAGGAAGGCATTCTTGTCAGAACAACCTAAGATAGGCTCAGTCATTTTTAATGAAATTAAAAAGGGGGAGAGGTGGAGAGCCTTTTGGGGCTGCTTGGCAAGAATCTGACATGGGACAAGGACAAAGAAATATAGTACTTGGCAGGAATATGACATTGGCCAAGGACAAGGAAGTGGGCTTCAAGCAGGAATCTGACATAAAACTAAAACAAAGAAGTAATTTCAGGTAGGAATCTAAATCGTAGGCTATAACAAAGAAGTATCTTAGGCAGGAATCTAAATATTAGGCTAGAACAAAGAAATAAGTTTATACAGGAATCTAAATTTTAGGCTAAACAAGGAAGTAGGCTTTAGTCATGAAAATGATCTTGGGCAAGGATAGGAAAGTAGGCTCAGATACTTTGGTCATCCTGATAAGCCTTTAGAAACAGTGATCATGGGATGTTCATATAATTGGGTTTAATGCCTTGCTTTTACTTTGCTATTTGAGTTTATTGTCTTACTTGTTCCTTGACTATTTGCATCAATTGTATTGCTAGACCCTCAACCTAGAACTGACCTTAATAAAATGTAATCAAAATGGTATAAAAGCATAAAGGAAGAGGGAGTATAGGATAAGGGGTTCTAGAGAGGGAAAATGGGGAAAGGAGATGACATCTGTATTGTAAATAAATAAAATATCCAATTAAAAAAACAAAAAACTTAATTTTCAAAATTTGTCTCAAGGTTATAAATACTCAAAATAACATTTTTTTAGAATATGATGAACTGCCTTGAAATAATTCTGTCTTCATTGAAAATTCAGGATGTTACCAGAATCCTTGTAATCTCTGAAGTCAAGCTGTAGTGGAAAAAGCACACCACTTAAAAACCTAAATGATAAATACTTATGGGGGATATGGGCCTGGATAAGGTTTACCTTCAACATCTTATTAATATGGCATATTTAATTTAATATTTTGAAAAAATGATGATAAAGGAAATACTGCAGCTCATAAACATTGGCCATCTCTGTCAGTGCCTATTAGGTTACCTCTGGTGGCCTGGAAAGGTGTAATAACAGGTACATGGCAACCACCAATCCCATTACTTGCCATTGGGACAGGTTGTGCTTATAATTTTTCAGAAAATAGACTGCATCTTATCTGAATCCCAACCTTGGCTCACTAGACCACTTTTCAGCTAAGACCAGCAATGAAGCAGATAAATTAAGGAGAATTATCTCTTTATTTGTAATCTATTGACTAGCATATTCTGCCCATTGTTTGTAAGGCTGTCTCTTGAGAAACAAAATGAATGGAGCAGAGAGTTGTACATGAAAATGTGGGCATAAGCTGAAAGTTTGCTTACATGGCATGCTGCACTTTGAAGTTCGGTGAGTAACTGGTAGCTGGCCTACAGATGAGTCTGCACTCTCCACACCTCCTTTGATGTGGTTCTTCTGCATAGAGACCTTCATGATAGTATCCAATCTGAGATAATGAGCTAATCAATCTCTGTCAATAGGCTTCCAAATATATAAGTGGTTGCTCATGTGCAATAAAGCAGATGCTGTTCACTGAGATTGTCTCCAGAGGGGTTTGTCTCCATGGCATTTAGTGATCTACAAGCATGGCTGTCTTGGAGGCAGATGCCACAATAATGATGGCAACTGCTATCTAGAACTTTAGTTACCTAGAAATTGACATCTTTTTCTGGACTTTACAGAATCCCGACAAGCAAAATATTTTTTTTTTTTAAATCTAAGGATAATGTTAGAACTGTCCTCATCCTCTTCATAGTGGTACCTTTCAGCTCTTAAATCTCCCTTCACCATCCACTAGGATTCTTCCTTGAAATTTTATCTCCTTTTACACTGTCCCTGATTCTGTATCAACTATATCTTCACCTAATCACTCACTTTGGGGTAAGAGGTCTTGTTACCCCTGTGGAGGTGTTCTCTAAATGATAACGTCATCCAGTATTAAAACCATCATGGAGAACTCTGTGGCCCATGTTTTTGTTTGCATGAATCAGAAATAAGAGTTAATGAGAGATAATCCCCACCTACAAAATGATGATCTACTTAGAAAAATCAGAAAATGCCTGAGTATCAGACAGTACTTGATATTTTACAAAATCAACACAAACAACAATAAGAATTGTGAAGATGGTCACTGTAGATCTAAAGGACTCTGTTTGATGTGTGCAATGGATATGCTTTACCTATTGTTCAATATCACATTTAAAATATGTAACAATGTGTATAACATATGTATTTAATAGAAAATAGGTATGGCTGTAAGGACAAAGTAGAATATAAGATATCCAGTTTTGAGATATCATAGGTAGATTTTAGAATTGATTTATACAGTAATTCAAAGGTTATATGGATGATAGGAATCTTGCAAGCAAGACAGGTAGGCACCATTTCTTACCTCCATTTTCTGTCTTATACTGGGGAACAGAATGTACACTATGGTAAAATCATCAATTGTATATGTAAAAATTGAAACTGTAAGAACAAATGTACATAACTATTGACTTTGATTCCCTTTAATAATTGCATGTAGTTTTCTCCTCAAGATGTTCTTGTTGGTTTTTTTTCCTTTTATAGAAATATTTTACTCAGTGCCCAATCAAGGAGAAGTACTTTTTTTTTCCATCTCAATACTTGGTTTTCATGCCTGGAAATGCTTATAATTGATGTAGCTTGATGATCTTCTTTTTAAAATTTACTTGCTTTATTTTATGGCTATGTGTGTATGCTTGAGTATATGTTAGAGCACCAAATGTGTGTAAATACCCACAAAAGATCTAAAACGGGGCATATCTTCTGAGGTCATTTGTAAAGGCTATAAGAATATCAATGTATTTGCTGGTGTTTGAAAAGGGGATAGAAGTTAATTAAGTAGTGGATATATTGTGGATAGGAGACTTCCATGGAAGGGAGATTAGCCTGGGAGACAGGAAGGAATAATAAGTCTTTGGGAAACTTAAAGAACACTGCTATGCCTTTGACACAGAAGCAAAGAAAGCACCATCTTTGATGACTCCCACTGATGTAACTACAAAACTACCTCATCAGGAATGCATGTTTTGTGTGTCCCTCTGCCTACATATAGTCATTAAGTAGTTTTTCATACCAACCCTATTCTAAAATTCAGCTATTTCCAGATCAAATAATATCATCTAATTTAATTTGTGTCTGAGTAATTTTTATCCTATTTATTGATTTTTCAATCAAGTTAAAGTGATTGGAGAATGCTATATCCTGTTTACTAGCTGATAACATGCTAGATTCTGCAGTTGTCAGGACTCAGCACTACCTATTTATTGTTCATAAATTATCAGATGTATGGACAAGAAATCCATTGCAGAGCTTTTCATCACAGAGATACAAAGTGGCAGAGTTGATATAATTACCCATTGCTTAGCTGTTGTCCAAACTGTGGTACACTGTCCATATAACCTCAAATCCTAGAAACTAAAGAAGGACTGGGGATAATAACTCAATTAATTAAATAATCATGCAACTACATTACATCAGGGGCTGGAAAGATGGTTCAGCGGTTCAGACATTTGCTGCTATTTCAGAAAACCTGAGTTATTTCCACCACCCAAATCAGGTGTCTCACAACCAACAATTCTGGTTCGAAGAGACCTGACACTCTTTAGGTGGGTACTTACATATATATGGTGCACAAACATAAACTCAAGCATACACACATAGCTTAAAATAAAATAAATAAATCTTATAAATTAAATCAAAACCCAAAAATCGTCAAGCCACATCAATTATAAGCATTTCTAGGAATAAAAACCAGTGTTGAGAAGAAAAAAAAATTACTTCTTCCTGCTTTGACACAGAGTAAAATGTTTCTATAGAAGAAATGACCAACAGGAACACCCTGAGGAGAGAAACATGCAAGCAATTATCAAAAGCCCAAATCAAAGGGTTTGAAAGGAAAGAAAGAGGAAGCAGGGAGAGTTGAGTCACAGCTGCAAATGGAGATGAAGTTAGGAGACTAGAGAGGACTTGTCTCCCATGACAAGGACTAAATGCACCTGGAGCAAGCAGGGTGACAACAAGTCACTCTTTTAAACTCATCCTATCTAGATGTGGACTATAGAGGAGGAACAGAACAGAAGCAGGAGACCAGCTAAAGTGTGGACTGCAGTAGTTATTCCTCTGACAAAATAATGAACAACAGAACTGTGTTGTGTTGATTTAGGAATTTGTGTATCATGTTATTTTCAATAAACTATCAACATGTGACCCCCTAGGCAGTCTAAAGAGACTTCCCCAGCCTCAGTAAACTATTTCCACATTGGTGCTCTCAGCCCACAGAGGACCGATTTCCCTTATACAGTCACAGCTGGAACTGTATGCTTCAAACTGTGGGTGTTATGTAGCATGTGTTCAGTCTGTGGTTTTACTATCAAAGCTATTTTTAGCCTCTGACCACTAAGTACTTACAGTCTTCAAGCAAACTGGAATTAATTACTTCTCACATAGAAAAATATGAGAATATGCTTTAACGGAAAAAATCTACTTACTAGTAATTCTATAATACTGCTGTGCTTACTCAATTCAATACAGGGAAATTTATAACACATCTGAGTAAAGTAAGAGCAATAATGTCATAGAAGTCAGATAGCTGATAGATGTTTTAGATTATGTTTCCAGATTTCAGAATAAAATGCAGTGACAGCTTTGACTATCTTGTATTGTTTTGATGTACTTTTCTCTCCACTTTACAAATGTGTAAGAATTGTTTTCTTGCCTGTTTTTTTTTTTTTTGACTCCTAAACCAAACTGTTGGCTTAAAAATATTGATGCTTCAATAATATTTAAAAATGCACGTTTTCTTTTAAAGTGAATACTAATGAACAACAACAACAAAAGCATTTATATGTGTATATCACTCATACCACTTTTACAAAACATTGTGTACCTAGGTCCTCACTCTGTCTCTGTCTGGTTCTGTGACTTTGAGAAAACAGTTCATTTGGGTCACCATAGGAATTCTGATTGACGTGTGGAAAAAGAGAATTACTAAGAATAGCGGCTCTTTTTTGCCATGTGGGACACTATCATTTTGGTTGACTCAAGCAAAAGCCATCTTGAAATGCATGTGAATATCCTTAGTGACCAATTAATTTTTCCCTAAATGTATCTACTGAATAGACTACTGTGATTAGTCAGTGAGTTTCCAGTAACACTAGCCATTACTGATGGCAAATTTTAATTGTCAACTTGGCAAACCTGGGAAGAGAAAATTTCTATTTAAGTATTAATTCATTAAGATTGATCTGTGGGAATGTCTTTGGGCATTCTCATGAGTACTAACTGATGTAGGATGGTCCAGGCCACAGTGGGCAGTACTATCCCTAGGCAGGTGGGCCTGGGCTGTAAATGAAAAGTAGATGAACATAAGCCAAGGGTCACTTAAGTAAGCAGCATTCCTTGATGGTCTCTGCTTAGATTCAATTTTTACCTTGAGTTCCTAGTGAAGCTTTTTTGGATGCTAGACTGTAACTGGTAAGCTGAAACAGACACTTTTATCTCGAAATTTCAACTGATCATAGTGTTTATCACAAACAAGAGAGAGCAAAGTAGGTTGCAAGCTGAAACTTCTTCACACTGGAACCACATATTTCTCTTGTCATCTCCTCAATAAGTATTTTAAAATTCCCTATGTATTGTTAAAAATAAACCAAGTTTTCTTTTTTTCTGTCTTTTTCTTTTATTTTCTTGTTAAGAAATTTATTTCTAAATGATTTCATCCCTTGATTTCTTTTAAATGAACTTTTAAATATATGAACACACATGAATATCTCTATAAGAAGCATTTTTTTTCATAGCAGAGAAGTATTATTCTCCAAAAATGAATGTTAAAGCTTATTTTTGTCACTATAGGATCCAATAAACAAAAGTCTGAATTTCTATGAGTTCCAGAAACATAAATAGAAATAACATTGGGAGATAATCAGCAGCACATTATTTTCCTTAACATGGGACACGAGTATGTTTTGCTAGGCTACTCCAAATATGCAACTGTTGAACAATGCTTTGTAATTCATTTACTGGGGAACCACAATTCAGATACAGCATCTGTTTTTTTCAGTGAGTTTTGGCTTTCCCCTGTATTTTCCATCTGTATTGATGATTGAGGCTTAAGTCAATCAAGTGTAGAACCAAAGGTCTCACAGTAAAGTACTGACAGGTCCAATAATAAAAGTCTAAGAGCTATCTTTATAAGCAATGTATTTTACACATTTTTCATAAAGACATATTATTTCTAATTCTTGTTTTTGAAATGTGAATTATTTTAGCACTGCCATTGTTAAAGCTCTGCATCTGACAAAAAGATTGTGGTCATAATGGCCATCATTTAGAGCATCTGCTGCAACACATGTCCAAGTTAGCAGCTTTAATATTCAGCAGCATGGCTATCTTTAGTAGGTAAACATCCTGTTTGGAATAGGATGCTACATGATCTACCGCTCAAAATAATTTTGCAGCATGTTCCTTTCACAAAGCAAGAGACACAGGATTTTGAGGATGAAGCCTTAGGTTAAGACCCAATGCTATCAATACACAGCTCAATGAATGCCCCTGGATCTTCAACCCCTGCAATCTTGATTAATATTTACAAAATTAATTGTAAAATTATTACTGAACTAAAAAAATACTGTGAAAGAATGACACATAGAAGGAAGTATATTAATTGAAATAAAAACACTTGGCCATATGCAGAAAGTAAGGGTTATTTGACAACATTAATTTCAATGGCTTGGCTGAAATTAAAGAAAAAATAAACCACCAGCTAAAGACAAAGTCCTACGAAAACAGATATGGAATTATAATGGGGCCCTCAATATACCCATTCAAAATTCCATACATATCATGCTTTCTTTCTTATTTCTTGCAGAGGAAATACTGAATTCCAGGTAATGGTTTTGTTTCTCTTACATGCTTTACCCTTCTTCAATTAGATGAATAGATGTTATTGTGTGATCCAGGTCCAGGGGTGGTGGTGAGGAGAAGAAGCTTTTGACAGAAGCAGAAATGGTCTTAGACATTTCCATATAGAAAATTTGAGGCCTGAAACTCAATATGCCACTATTTTCCCTTACATCACTAGTCATTTATTTTTATGTAATAAATTACCCCTACATTTAGCAGTTTCTAACAGTACATGTTTGTTTCTTAGCATCTGAAGACAAGGCCCCATAAATCAGTTTCCTCTTCTTTAGTGCCCTAATTAATGCTGTAGTAAAGGTGTCAGTAAAGCCTGGAATCCCATCCTAAAATCTATCTGGTAATAGATTAACTTCTAATTCCACTTACTAATCTATTAGCTAAATTTAGAATCATAGAAGTTTTTTTCTTAAAGAATCAGTTCATTTGGCTATTAGCTAGAGCCCAACCTCTTTTATAGAACTTCAAAATAGCAGCAAATATTATTAGTTAAATCTAATAAGAAATAAAAAATACTTGAAAAATCAATAATGTTCAAGATATCTGAATACTATACACAAATATTTGCTAAATTACATACTGCTAAGGAGTTCATACTGCTTTTACTATTACTTCCTCTGTTAATTAATTAATTATAGTAGATTTAGTTATTTTGTCTCACTGAAATTTAATGGAATGAAGGTGATTATCGAAGAGCTTAAAATTCTCATGGATCAGATCCTATCCAAGATCAGCAGCACCTAAATTCTTTACTTTGTTTGACATGTTTGTCACAGAGAGCCCGATACTTCCCCAAAATCATTCATGACCATTTCTTCTGACCTAGTACAGGCAATGAATCAGTAGTTCTACTTAGCCTGACTATAGTCCAACTTTAAGTCTCATATAGTGGAATATAAAACTTTTGCCTTTCAGAGTAATCAAACCTCATATTTCTATTCTCTAATCCTTTTCTATAAAGCCACTTACTTAGGCAACTCTGTCTTAGTCCACGTATGCTATGATGACAGAATACTACCAGGTCATTTCTAAAGAACAGAAATTTATTTCTAACCCCATGCAGCCTGAAAAATCAAAGATGGTCCATATCTGATGAATTCCTCAGCTTTCAAGACAGAATCTTGAACACTTCATGCTCCTTAGGAAGGAAATGCACTGTCCTCCTACAAGATATTCTATGAGGCTAATCACCTTTTATAAAGCTTCTTTATAAGTATATTTCATCATAAACTCTCTTAATTCAACTGTCTCCAAAAAGCCATTCATCCTAAACCTGGGGATCAAATATCCAATACTGAATCATGGGACATACATGTAGATGCCATTTACTGGCTATGACATCCATGAAGTGGTAAACTGAGACAGGTAGCCTTTATAGATCATTATTTACAGCTGCTGACAGAAATGGATCCAGATACCTACAGGGGCTGCTGCCAAAGGCATCCAGGGATTAGAGAAGTTACTCAGCAGACTTTTCTCTAAGGAAACAAAGCTTAATTTACTGGGGTAGCACTTCCTGTGTCTAGCAGGAAAGCTATGAACTCTTTTAACTCGTTGGTCCAGGAGAGAAAGAAGGAAAGAGAGAACATTTATACACACACACACACACACACACCACAACACCACTCACTCACACACCGAGTGGATGAAACTAGTGACAGGACTTCTCAAACACAAAAGTATACATACAAGCATAAATACATACACACATACATACATGCACACTGGGCTATAGACAGAATATACACATTTACACTTGCAAAGCTCCAGCAAGCCAGCTCTAAGCATTTCACAAATACAAATACATATATACACACAATTGGTAAATGGAGCAAGTTCCAACAACACACACACACAGACAAGCTTTACATAATATATATATATATAATATTTATTGTGTGTGTGTGTGTGTGTGTGTGTGTGTGTGTGTGTGTGTACAAAATGTGCCAACCACCACTCTCAAAACTTACTCATTCACATACATACACATAGTTGATGGATGCAAGGACCAATGTTCCAACCCTCCATTCCCACCAACTTTACATATCCAACATAATTAATAGATGGGAAAAACAACTTTCCAGTCCCCCTTCACACAAACCTTACACATAAACATACATACATATAGTTGTTTGCTGGAAGGAATGATGCTTCAACTCTCCATTCTTTATTCTTTCTTCCTTCACTTATATATCTCAGCAGAATTTTTCAAGCATTATAAAATTACAGAGTAATTATGTTTTAGTTTTCTTCTAGTAAATGACTATGACAGATCCAGTATGTTCCCCAATATCTTTGAAAGAAATAACATTATACAGTACAGGTAAAAAAAAAAATTATTCCCAAAAACCCACATACATTGTAAGTAACCAACTTTTTATAGATTAACAAGGTGTAAGCAAGCAAAGTAGTTTTCTCACCCAATGTCTCTTACTGGCAGGTAGCAATTTGAAGTTACAAAAAAAAGAAATTATTTTATTATTTTATCTTTAAATTAATTATGTAAAAATCTTAGAGAATCACAAATCTAAACATTTATATAAAAATCAGTCATATCTACTTTAAATACCCAGAATGCATATCTACTGATCAGCCAATCTTAATAAGTCATATCAGGAAGCTGAAGGTGAAAATGAATATAAGAAATTAATCATCACCAGTCCAGCTTCAGCAAGAGTCATATCAGCCAGTGCTGACATTGATATTGTTTCTCTGACCATGGCCCCAGCTTAACTAATAAGAGTGAACCTTTCTGAACTTCAAATTGTTTCCTAAGAGTTTCTACATCAGAGCCAGTAGTAAGAACATCTAACCTAGCTTCACTAACAATTTTATTTTTCAAAATGTTTTCTAAGGGTGGTAGTAATTGCCTACAATCCACTTATCTAAATTCTTTCCTAGGGTGGTGATTGAATCATTAATCTGCTCCAGCCGCAATGCCTGAAGGAGATCAAATATTATTGTGAGTGCCAGAGATACTGTCCAGTGTAGGACTGGAAGCCCCCTTAAAGTTTTCATACAATTCTTAGATTAAGAGGGATGTGAGGGCAGCAAGCAGAGCAGAACTCCATAATAGCATGAAGTCCTCAGGACACATGGTCCTTGGGGCCATGTCACACCGAGGCTCACTCTTGTGGTTGTGGTAACCCATGGGCCACATTCCATGAGTTCAAAAGCATTTGTCCATCCTCCTGTATGGCCCTTGGCATGTAAACAATCACATTTTTAAAAAAGAAAATGAGAAAGAAAAATGGGCCTGAGTTTTTAATCTAGACATTATTTTATGCTCTTTACTTACTAGAGCAACACAACTTTGATCCAAAAGATTTAGAATCTTTTTCTTCACATATGATTCCCAAAGGTCAACAGCTCTCAATGAACTAAGTTGTCCCAAAAAATAATTCAATTAAAATAAAGCCTAGTCTATTATATTGTTTCACCAAGTCAAATACTACATTCAGTGTATTTGATAAGGCTATGCATCTAGTCTCAGTTGAGAAGTAAGCAATAACAGGTTTGACGGATCATCAGTCAGTTTATTCAGTAAACAGAATCTTAAAAACTACGAATAGTCATTGTTATCTTTTGAGAACATGTTCATTTCAGTGGTCTTTGATTGCTTTAGTATAGTTTCTTTATCTTTATATTCTAACTATCAATCTTTGTCAGACTTTCTCTATTGATATTTGTCTCTTCACTCACAAAAATAAATGAAAAAAAATGTTTAATTAGTAATTCATGAAAGGAAAAACAAATAAACTACATGAGGATTGAATCATAAGAAAAATAGATGCTAGCAATCAAGGGGAAGAAAACATTTATACATAGCTGGTGGGAAGGTAACTGGTTCAGGCTTTATGGAAATCAGCATGGAGGTTCATGCAAACACTAAAAGAAAAATCAATCAAACAAACAAATACAAAAACAAACAAACAAATAAACAAATTGATCATTAACCATATGTACTACTCCTGAGTATTTATCTAAAATATATTAATTCAACACATCACAGATACTCACACAGTAACACATATTGCAGCATCTTTCACAATAGCTAAACTACAAAGTCAACATAAGTATCTGTCAACAGAGGAAAGAATAAAGAAAATGTTTATTTTATCTTAAAGCTAAAGGTTTAATCATCAGCAGACCTCAAGACAAAAACTCGAAGCAGAAACCTGTAGTCAGGCACAGAAGCAGAGACTATAGAAGAAAACTGTTTACTCGAAGATTTTGGGCTGGTGTTGCTTGTTTTTAAACCAACCAAAGGTATCATTCTAGTTTCCTGGCATGCACTCTTGATTGAATATACAAAATTGTACCTTTGAAGATAAGATTCACATATGAGAGAAAACATGTAGCATCTGCCTTTCTGTGCCTGTTGTTTCACTTAGTATAATTTTCCAAGTCTATTTACCCCTGGATTTCATGATCTAATTTTTCCTTAGAGGCAGGTACTATTCCATGTATTCATTCATGTACTTACTCCTTCATCTATTGATGGCTACCTACATTGATTCCCTTTTCTAGTGATTGTGAAGAGAGTAGCATGTATGTAGATGTGCAAGTGTCTTTGTGGAGACTAAAAATTCTGTTGGGTATATGTCTAGTTGACTGGTCAAAAGAAGGGTGAAACTAAAATACTGAGTATCCATCACAAATAGGATATCTACAATAATCCCATCTGATCACCAAGGCTCAGGGAAATGTGCAGAGCAAAAAGTGGAAAGAATTTAAGAATTAGAGGATGAAGAGTAATGCTGCATAGTGTTCTTTTCTGGACATGGCATGGCTATTGCTATCAAATTACAAACAAACAAAAAGCAAGCAAAAAGAATCACAGCAGCTGTCCTTACCTAGATAAGACCTGTACAAGATAACACCAAAAAGAGATAGATGGTCTCCAAGCACCACGCCTTTCTGAGGAGCTGTTAATGGATAGTAATTGTATAAAACAGAAAAAAAATTAATGTCCTTGTGATACAATATACTGTGTACAAATAATATAAGACAATAAAATAAGTAAAAATTACATGCTAAATGGCCACCACTTCCTTCTTTCTGTCAAACCTTTCTCTCATCCTTAAATGCTTTCTGGTACATTCCCTATAGAAATGCTAGCCTGAGGGTCTGTGATTTCCTAACAATATTTTAAACTTAGCAAAGATAGACTATTCTCACAATACCTTCATAATAGTCTCTCATAAACGATAAGTTACAATGTAAAAATAAAAGAAATTAGAAATTAACAATAGCCTAGATTTAATAAGTATTCACAATTGGACAGGAACTATTCAAAGAACTTAGCATACGTTATTTCAGTTGATCTCCACAAGCATCCCTGAGATAGGTGGCTTCTTGATCTGTTTTTCAAATAAAAACTTCCATAATAAATAAGTTTAAATTACTGGCTAAAGATTTCTCTCAGGTGGGATTTATTTTCTTTCCTTTTATTTTTCCTTTATTTTTTGGACCAGGCTGGCCTCAAACTTAGAGATCCACTTGCCTCTACCATCTGAGTGCCACAGAGCAAAAGTGTATACCAGTACACCTGGCCCTCAGTGAGAGAAACACAGGTTCTCAAATTCTAGTTCCAAGACTAAGCTGGTATGCTATTTTTCAGTTAAAATATAAAATTGCATTTTGGAATCTATCCCAAAAATTTCAAGTTCAAATAATTTTATTAAAAAAGATTACATTAAAATAATTAAATCAAACCAAACAAAACAGAACTCAGCAGCTCTTCTCTTAGGTGTGCTTTCACCTCTTGCACTGTCAATCCACCACTTCTTTATTCCAGACCTCTGCTGGAGTGTCACCTACACATGTACTCAGTCTTGTCTTGCATCTCTCAAACACTTCCAAAGTCTTTACAGTAAATTCGAGAAAGTCCGTACAAATAAGTGTCTTACAGTGCTTTAGTCTGACTGCTCCTGCTTCTAGACGCTCTATGTCATCTTCTTCCTCACACTTCCCATTCTTGCTCCAACCACACAGAGCACATCCCTGGACTCCTGTTGTCCCCTGAGCACATCGACACTGCTCAGGGACGTTTCCAGCTTGCTATTCTATCTTTGGTATTCTTTGATCTCCTGGCTTGATCTTTCAACTCCTTGAATATTTTCCTTAAATACAGTTGTCTCAGTGAGACTGTGTCTGAGCCCTGTTTAAATTACAAGCCATGTGTGACATTTTATTGACACCCACATTTTTGCATTCATCGGAAATTCTGTTTCTTTTATTATCCATTTTTTTGTGTGTAAGCACTAAGACCCTTTGTAGAAGAGATATGTTTGTCTATTTCATTTGCTATCAAATTTATTGGGCTTAGAACACTGTAATATATAAACATGTATAACATATATATATTATGAAATTTATTCTAAAATAAGAATGTTTAAACAAAAAGCTACTAAAATCAGAATGTACATGAAGATAATATTATGTATTCTATTCTATCAGTAAATGGGGAAATATACACTTAAACTATAAGAATGTATGTTTACAAACACACAAAAAAAATGATAGTAACTGCAAGGTAATGTTAAATAAATAAAAAAGACAAGAAGCTTTCATATGTGTACATTCTGAAATTATTAACAAAGTACACCAAACATTGTGGAACAAACATAAAACAGTAACCGCCAAAATTAGCTCCAACGAAAGTGCTCCAAAGAGAGTAACTAGTAAGGTTACCAAACAAAATATCATGTTGGGCCCAATCAAGACTACAGGTTCCTGGCTTCATTGTTTCTGTCAGCTGAAAAGTAGAGGAAATGAGGTAAAATTTAACTGATGACACAGGTGAACAGAGTGACAAGGAGACAGGGGAATAATAGCTTCATGGCAATGAGTCATTCATATTTGAATTCATGCTCACTCTTTAGCAGCTTCACATTAAAATCTGATGGAGAGAGATAAGACACTGAAATGAAGTCACATAAGGCCTTTATGAGATTTTAACCTGAACATCAGAGAAATCGAGAGTCAGAAAGAAGAGTGAACCTTAAATAATTTTGAGCAGGCTTGAATTTCTCACATCACCAGAAATGGAAAAGAAGGCTAGCACACAAAAGGTGAGCTGGGGTTGAGAGGAAAATGACTGAAGAAGCATTAAGTCCCTAAACACTCTCAGACATGCGTTTTCACTATAGTTTCTTATCATCCAGACCAGACAATCATTATGAACATGGATTCCTCTATAGATAGAGGGCGTTCAACTTCTTCTGCCCTCCTACATACTTGAGAACTAAGGAAGGCAGCTTCTAAAGATTTGAGTAGCTCAACAGAAACAAGGAAGCATCTTTCTATTTTGGCAGGACTGTGTGGCTTCTTGGCAGGGAGAGCAGTCAGTTAACACGTTTTCCACTTTGTAGTCACAGTTAGTTAACACAGTTAACACTTTGTAGTTGCCTGTGACTTTTGCCATGTGTGTTTAAGCTGATTAGATTCTTGGTTGACTTTGGCTTCCAAAGCAGTATTTTCCTCGTACAGTTTACTGTGGGGAAGGATATCTGGACAACAGATAAACATCTTACCCCTTATTTATGTATATGATTTCTACTGACCTATTTTAATAGTGCCTTGCAGATTTATAAGCTTTTGGCACTGGTAATGTAGTGTTTTGAGATGTTAATTAAGGAACAACCAAGCACTACTGGTGACAGGCAGCAGGGGCTGCAGGTATGTACCTTATTTAGTCTTTTGCTAAACTCTTTACAGTCTCTGTGTTCACAGTCTTAAATTTGCTCTTGCCTTTTCATATCTACAGTCAGTTCTCTTTCTCAGCCTGTGTTATTCAGGCCTGAAGATAGAAGCATCTTGGCTCATTTTTCTTAATCTGGCACAGTTAAATCTTTTCTAGGCACTATCTGTATGAGTTCCATGTAGGGTATCAGATTTAACTCAGGGATTATATTCCATGGCAGATGCTAGTAAACAATATAACTCAGAAGTAGAATAATTAGAACTTAAGTTCCATATGTTAATAAACATTGAAAACATACAAAACAAATATGAAAGGGTAACGTCCTTTAGGAAAATGTTCATTGAAAGGAGTTGATTCACTTCTCAAACAAACTGAATATCATGAGAACACCATGGCAGGAGCTTTTAGGACAGGTTAATATGACCAGCTATTTATGATTGGTTTATGTTTTTCCCTTAGATTTGCATTATGTACCTTCTAGGAACTATTAAAAGAAAGGGAGAGGCATGGCTAGCAAAGCGTTAACTTTCTTCGTGTATGGCTTTCACCAGTTCATCAGTCACCTTGGAGATACAATGGTGATACCATAAACAGAACCTCTAATATCTATGCCAACCCTAGACACTGTGCTAATCGAAGACCTGCACAAATGATCCTCATTCACACAGAGAAGAAATGAAATACAATAGTAGTGGTGATATATTCAAGATAAAAACAAATATTCATTTTATTTCCACCCCACAGTGATTGTGAGTAAAGTAGGAAAGAACATGGATGACAATTGTCTGTATATAGATTTAAATGTTATTTGCAAATCAGAGAACTACTAAGGATTTCTCATATAAAGTGCAAGAAACTAATCCACGTCTTCTTAACTAATCTGAGATACACAGTGCATTAACAAAACATAAAACCTACACTTCTACCAGCTCGCAAGTACACCATACAGAGGGCTAACTATGAGTACAGCACTATATGGCACATCCTTAGAATGAATTTTTCTTCCTATGATTTCAGATTCTCTTCTTTAAAATTCAGTCCTACTTTCTCTATTATTGCTATTCCTCCCTGTGATCAGTCAACTCTTTTCCACCACCCTTATGTACTCCTCAAAATATGGGTATCAATATTCATATGCACTGAAAGGATGGATTTAGGGACTGGTGGGGATCATACCAGCTCTTAGAACTGGACCATTTTATATATGCTAATGGCCAGAGCACTGCTATATCACCCTCTTCTTAATGATAAGGGGGAGGAAATGCAAACATCTATTTACACAGTGTCTTTATCCAGTATATTTTCAAAGCAGTCAGTACTGACCAACACATTGGCTCTCTACCCTTCACTCTACCTAGCTGGCAAAGCTATTATGGTTTCTTCATTGTTTGTTTATTAAGTTTAAATGCAGGCATTGGGTTTATGCTCTGTTGTTATCATCCATTAGCACTAAAGCAGCAACCTTCTTTTGTATTCTCTTTATTGATGTATGCGTTATCTCTCAGTTATAAATTGCTGAGATACTCGCAATACATTTGTTATGGCTTCAACCTCCTTTCTGTTTAACTACAAAGAAGCCATCTGTCTTTCAGACAGTAACCCACAGTGAGACTAGGACAATGAGGCTGTTAGAAATGAGATGTTTCAATGACATATGGAGAAAACAATTTCTTTGAGAAATTATTTTATATTTAATTAAAGTCTTTCAAACAAAGTGTGATTTTTTTTAAATTGGTTATTTTATTTATTTACATTTCAAATGTTGTTCCCTTCCTGGTTTCCCTTCCTCAAATCCCCCATTCCCCTACTTGCCTCTATGAGAGTGCTCCCCCACCCACCCACTCTTGCCTCACTGCCCTAACATTGCCCCTAAGCTGGGGTATCTGAACCCCCACAGGACCAAAGGCCTCCACTTCAGTGTGATTTCTGTCAACATTTAATTATGTTCTTAAAATTTGAATTAGTTTTACTCAGTTTTATGTATTTTTAATCAAATATTCTATGTTGGAAAATACTGTTGTTTTGGGGTTTTCTCTGTTAAGTGTGGCATCAGGACATTCAATTATTAAAACATAATAATTATATTTGTTTATTTGTATATGGGCAGGAGATGGTGTAAAATGTGGGTGGACAAATGAATGCCTGTGAAGTGATACTTGAGGAGGCCAGAAATAATAAAGACTTTCCTGTCAAGACAGTCTAAGGATTCAGGTAAATCTCTCATGAACTAGGATAAAATCCTGCAAACTTTACTTACGTAAGCATGTACAACCCAGAGCCAGAGTCTGGATGCATTCCAGAATATCTTTGACTATGGTCCAATAGCAAATCTGAAACTTACTTAAAATGTAAAACTTTTTGCTTGTAACTCTGTTAAGTGTTTCTTGAGTATTAACTTTAGAAGAGACAATTTTGTGCTTCAAGGGTTAAACATATCTAATAGAGGTTTTGTTGTTGTTGTTGTTTTAAGAACCAAGGAAAACAGCCAGTAAATGATAAAATACTTACTAACATTGGAACAAATATTTTAACTAAAGAATAAAATTTTGTTATGTAGAGATTTCTCTGATTCATATAAAATTTAAGAAATTTTTGGACCATAAAGGAAAATATCTATGTAAACATTGCCCAACAGGGAATAATTTAAATGGAAGAGTGAAAAATAAAGCAGCCTGTATTCCAGACAAATCCAGTAGGGAGAAAACCATATGTACACCTTACACAGTCTCATTACTGATAGTCCTAGGTTTCAACATGTGTATTTAGAAAATAGAGGTTTTATTGCACTGGCAGACTTTTTAATTTGGGTTGTTACTTCTAATGCATTTCATTTATTCATTTTCCAAATGTTTAACACGTCAATCTTAAATATAACAGCTCTTTTAAACTAGAATAGTCCCCAAGAAACACCATAAAAATATCTAGAAAAAGAGACGACTCACAATGAAAATGTAGTTTCTTTTTTTTTTTAAGTTCTTTTTTTTTCTGTTTTTTTATTGGATATTTTATTTATTTACATTTCAGATGTCATTCCTTTTCCCCATTTCCCTTCCCTTGAAAACCCCTATCCCATCCTCACTCCTCCTTTTTGCTTTTATACCATTTTAATCACATGCACATATTAAGGTCAGTTCTAGGTTGAGGAACTAGTAATACAATAGAAGTAAATAGTCAAGGAACAAGCAAGACAATAAACACAAATAGTCAAAAAACAAGCAAGCAATAAACAAAGTTCCATGAACACTCCTGTGATCATTATTTGTAAGGGCTTATCAGAATGACCAAAATATATGATCCTACTTCCCTGTCCTAGACCAAAGTCATTTTCATTTCTGAAGCTTACTTCCTTGTTCTAGCCTAAAATTTGATTCCTGTCTGAAATTACTTTATTGTTCTAGTCTAATATTTAGATTCCTGCCTGAAATTACCTCTTTTTCTAGCCTAAATTTAGATTCCTGCCTGATATTACTTCTTTGTTCTAACCTTATGTAAGATTACTGCCTGAAGTCTACTTCCTTGTCCTTGGCCAATGTCAAATTCCTGCCAAGCAGCTCCAAAAGCTCTCTGCTTTACTTTCTTTATTTACATTTCAAATGTTATCCCCTTTCCTGTTTTCCCCTCTGAAAATCCTCTATCCCATCACCCCTCCCACTGCCTCTATGATGGTGTTCCCCTAATTGCCCACCGACTCCTACTTCCCTGTCCTGGCATTCAGTTTCTTAAATATATATTTTTTCTAAAATAGTATAGATGTCTATTATAATCATGTTGCATTGTTTCCAAAAAAGTCTACTCTGTGTTAAAAACAGCTTTCATTGGGGATGACCCAGATATTGAAAACCCCAGAGATCAGCTTACTTTGAGAATGTTAATAATAGCTAAGCTGGGTGAATTAACAAACAGTTTATTCTCTTCTGAGTATGTAAAAGACAAAGAGTTAAAAGATAGTTAATATACCTTTTCAATAAAATGCAAATATTTTGAAATCAGAGACAGACCTTGAGACTTATACAATGCTAATATATTTTCCACTATAAAAATGGAATCAAGTAAAACCTGCTAAACGGGCTTTCTACTAAAATGCAGCTATATGAAAGATCTGCATTTTTTCCCTTGCACACTAAAACTGAGCATATGAAAGAAACAAGACCAGCTCTACTGATCATGGGGTCTCATTCCCATCAGGCAAGTGGGAATGAACTAAAGAGGATCTTTCAGCAGTGTTTCAGTACTTATAAGTAGTAGTCATTTTGAATATCAGTGTAACTAATTGTTTCTTACTTATTTATGTAACTACTTAAGTAAAGTTAATTGCAAATAAAATCATGTTTGGATAAAATTTAAATTCCTAGAATACTTTGCACTCTCCTTTGAGTGAAATTATATATAAATATATGTATATATGTGTATGTATATATAACAGATATTGGTGACAAAGGGGAATAGTAATGTGTTATGAAACTCAGAGATATTTCTATGCTCTCCCTATTTAATGTTTTGAATTTTGATTAGCAAGAAAATGAATATGGCACAAATTTGTCTAAGAAAATGGTTTAAAATATATAAGAAGATGAGATTGGTTAATGGATTGTAGGAATCTGTTAACTGAAGAATAATATCTAAATATGGTCAACTTTAATAAATTTAATATGTTATCTTGCACGTAGATAAAACTTGGCATTCATAAAGTACTAAAGTTTGGACTTTCTGAAGAGACATGCCATTCAGCATGTGCAATTTAACTTGGTGTTTTTATTTATTACATTTAGAAGAAGTTTCATTGATGTTTGTTTCAATCTCCACTAAATACATGTATGAAAATGAGCTTTCTATTAATGTCTTGCTAATCATGACTGTCTTTTAATATGTAAGAAATATGCTTCTCCAGAAATAAGAAGGGCAATATGCAACAATGACTTTTTCCTAAAACTTTGATCAGATATACAACATATTTCTTCAAAATTATCAGTCATCAAAACAGCCTTTGGCAAAGATAAAACCTAAAGACAGTTCATTGCAAACACATTTGCCAGAGAAGGTGAAAAACATTAGTTCATTTACATATTTCACTACCCATGTTCACATGATGTTCATATTTCATTTCTGTAACATCTCTAAAGCAATATGTTTGAGCATTTCTCAGTGATTAACTTAAATTTTCCAACATAAAATTTTCATTTGCATATAACGATAAGCAAATTCAAAAGATAATTTCTTATTAGATTGCATGTCACTTCAGATGTGCTTTGTTGTTGTAGGCAGGTCTGTTAGAATACTGCTTTCTTTGGCTTTTCTTTTCCTTTGATATTATAATATAGTTATAACATTTGTTTCTCTTCTTTCTTCCAAATACTTCTCCATGCTCATCTTCAAACTTACTTTTTAAACTAATTGCTATTGTGTGTACATATGTATATGCATAAGTAGATATGTATCTATGTTAATACCTGATAAATACATTTTGAAAATTATAGTAATTTTGACAAAATTTACTATAAGTAGAAGTGAAGAAGGAATACATCTGAAAAATTTTCAAGTTAAACAGGTAACAAAAATATTAGGGAAATATTTATCAAGATAAGTTATGTAACAATAAAATTTGTGCAACATTGCAAAATTGAAGTTAAAAAATACAGTACTAAGAAACATGAGGCCAAGAAGGATTTTATGAAGATCCTCGACATTAGGATTCTTTGAATTCATGATAAATTTGCTATTTGTAATAAAAGCATATCCATGTATTTGTTTCAAAACAGGTAAAACAATACCAAATCTGCATAAATGTTTCTATCATGTTCAACAGAATGAAAATTAAGAATTAGAACTGATGAAATGCCTCAGCAGCTAAAGTCCAGGAAGTACAAGCCAAAGACCTTAGTTTGATAATCAGAATCCAAGTAAGGGCAGAAGGAGAAAACCAATCCATGGAGTTGTCCTTTGACATGTACTGTGGTACAAGTACACCCATCCACACAGATCACAAATACACATCATCATCATCACTATAATAGTGGTAATATAATAAATGGTTTTTAATAGAAATGATTAAAATTAATGTCAAGATAAAAATTAGGCTAATAGAAATAGTAACAGAAATCACCTTATTATGAGCTGAAATGCTTTACAGTATTATGATAAACCTATCATCTGCTTGGAGGCCTTATATAGTAACTTGATAAACTAAGGTTGGTTTTCTATTAGTCTTGGGCTGCCCCTCTTCAGCTTCATCATGTGGTGATATGCAGTAGGTTCTTGTCTAAATTCTTGTATGTTTATTTTTCTTACTTTTATTTCTAAGTCTTTCTAAGGCCTGCATCTTATCATTCTACTTTTCATACTTTTTTACCTGCATGTCTAAAGCTTTTTTCTTTGAAAGCATACATAAAGCTACTATGGTTATTAAGGATAAACATGAAAGACCAAAATGATAATAATGACAATCAATATTGAACGATTTCAATTATATCATTTAACTTTTCATTGTCAGCTCCTATTTTCAAGAGGCCATATCAAAATCTGGCATGTACAGGTTTGAACCATTGTATATCTCTGCCCAGTGACAATGTTATGTGTTGAAGCACCAACTGTTGTTTATAACCAAAATCTCAAACATTCAATTTTACCAATAAAGACTTGGGAACCAAATGATGGAATAAATCCTGCTAGCTCAGAATGGCAGAGAAAACATATAACTGACCCTCTTCCACAGCCAATGACCCAAAAGGAAAAGGAAGCTCTCCTTTTCCAATTCAGCTCAAGAACCTTTCAAACTGAATTTTCCTCCATTCTACTTCCTATGTGGATCTCTATCTGTCCTCCTGACATCCTCTTACTGTCTCTTTTCCCCTATGTTCACTCCTTGTTAGCTGGTAGCTTGTTCCAACTCTTAACGTATGAGTGACTTTACTTAAACCTGATCACAACAAGCAGAAAGTTCTTAGATTAATAGTGTGTGCTAGGGCAGATCCACATCACAACAACAAAGAAAGTTTTCTCCAATAAATAACACAAAATTGCAGTTCACAGTGTGATCAAATATCCTGCAATGTAGAAATAAATCAGACTAGGTGGGGAGCTAACTAAATAGTCAAATTGTGATTATTCTTTATTGATTTTATTACTTGGGACTATATTTAGTCTATCATGGATTGACTCTGAGTCTTTAGAACATAGATAGTGGTACCAATGTGGAATTAGTGTGGTAAAAAGTTGAGATGTTATATGCAAGTTACTTGACACTTGGGATATTAAAAAGCACTTTTTCACATGTCATTCCTTGTAATACTAACAATTTCCTTTAGATTATTTTAAATCCACTATGTGCTTATATACAATTGACTAGTATACATTAGACATGACTCACCATTATTGTGTATGTGATAGGACAATGAATAAATTGTGTGTGTGTGTGTGTGTGTGTGTGTGTGTGTCTATGATGCTGACCGTAATTAAAGACAGTGTGGCTAGATAGAATAATCTGAACATCATATTCAGGGAAAAAAAAGTATTATTTTAAATTTTTTAACTCTTCCCTTGAACCAAAGTATATGAAAAGCTACCTTCAAGAAAAAAATAAATGTGTACTTAGCTACCTTGAGGGCAATCTAATTGTAGCCTAGAAATATTGTATAAAAATTTCAGGTAAAAAATACAATTATCTCAGTTCTAAAGGCAAGATGTAGGTGATGATGAGAAAATGCAGCCTCTGACTCCACTGACTCTGGGTCAATTTACATCTTGAGTGCAATACTTATTATGAAGTCTGGGACAAGGCCATGAGATTGGAGAAATTCCCCTTATCATGTAAGAAGAAAGGTAGAAAAACAGTGTAGTCTGAAAAAGTATACATCTTTCCTGCCTTTTTTCACCTGTCTCTTTGATGAAAGACTAGAGGCAAGATAAAATTAAGCATCTGCTCTAGGACAGCAAAATAGGCTTACCCTTAGGGAACCTGTGAGTAATCACTGCTGTTAGGTGCAGAGAACAGAAGAAGAATTCAGTAGTAATGATGCTGTGCCCTTGGCCATGCCATTAAGTATCTCAGCAAACTCTTATTTTTAAGTAAAACCTGACAAGATGATCTTTATATTTATTACAAAGGCAATCTAAATTATACAAAAAATGTTTTAGAAAGAAAAATAAAGTTTGAAAAACTACATTAGATGGCTCCTATATTTTCCTGTTATTTCTTGACTACCAAGATATTTATGCATTAGTAAAAGGATGTACCCATGGGGCAATGGAACTAAATAGTGAGTCTGGAAATACATTTCTACTTGATTATAAATAAATACATAAGACAATATTATAAAAGAAAATGTGCATCTGAACATCCATAAAACTACAATAATCCTATGAATAGCAATAAACAAATTTATATTCATGTATTTTATGATACTTAGAAAAACAATTTAGCAACCATGAACATGAACTATTAAAGACCACACTGTTAAAATAAACAATCAAACCTAACATTGCTTTTTGGAAGATAAGGTGAAATAATGTAATGGCAAGCTATAGACTAGTAGAAATTAGTAATACTACAAATGGAATCAAGATCTTGAAGATGAGAATATTCAGAACTAATACATTGAAAATAAGAAAACAAGAGAGATAAGGTATTTATAAAATCTTACCAAAGAAGAACTAGAGATAGAAAATAAGTTCTTCATAATATACTTGATAAAATTGTTAAATAGAAAATGCAAATTAAACACAAATAATACTACCTTTTGTATTTATTTATTTATTTATTTTGGTATACAAGCCCAATTTAAATGGATGCAAAGTGCTGATCATGATAAGAATCATCACAACTCACAGGCTTTTTTAGTAATGCCAAACCATACACCATTGTGGTTCAGTGGCCAAAAAGGTTTCTGAGTTAAAGGCATGTTCTCAAGTTGATAGTGTTCCTGAGAAACAGCAGAAATGTAAAGATGCAAGGCCTCATTGGACGTCTACCAGACACATAAGAAGATGCCAGTGGCATGAATTTTGGAGCTCTGGTAACTCTTCTTTATGTCTATAGTCACTTCCATTAAGGAAAACATCTTATTTTACTATGTGAAAACACAGCAATATGTGATATCTTATCCCAGGTACAAAACCAGGCTACACATTAAATAAAATCTCCAAAATAATAAGTTAAAATAACCTTTCCTTTCTCTTTTTTAAATTTAATTTTATTTTGTACTTACTCACTTTATGTCCTGATCACTGCACCCCAGTCACCTTTCCCACAATCCTTTGCCCATATCCCCTTTCCCTTCTCCTCTAAGTTGTGGGGGTCCCCTGAGTATTCCCCGTCCTGATACTACAAGTCTCTGCTGGATAGGCAGTTCCACTCCCACTGAGCCCAGACAAGACTGCCTAGATAGAAGAACATATCCCACATACAGGCAATAGCTTTTGGGATAGCCCACTTTCCAGTTGTTTGGGACCCTCATGCAGACTAAGTTTCACATCTATTACATAAGGGGCAGGAAGGTCTATGTCCAGCCATGTATGTTCTTTGGATGTTGGGTCAGACTCTGAGAGCTCCAGGGTCCAGGTTAGTTGACTCTGTTAGTCTTCTTGGCCACAATCCTTCCTCCTATTCTTCTATAAGACTCCCATGTTCCATCTGCTGTCTGGCTGTAGTTGTCTTTATCTATCTGAGTCAACTGCTGGGTGGCACCTCTCAGAGGAGAACATGTTTCTGTCTGTAAGCATAACAGATGTATCATTGATAGTGTCAGGGATTTGAATTGCCCATGGGATTGGTCTCAAGTTTGGCCAATTATTGGTTGGCCATTCCCTCAGCTTCTGCTCCATCCCCAGTGCCTCCATTTCATATAAAAAGAATAAATTTTTAGTTGAAAATTTTGTAGGTGGGTTGGTGTGTCTATCACTCAACTGGGGTTTTTGCCTGGCTACAGGAGGTGGCCTCCCCAGTGTTGTGAGTCACAATGTTGTAAGGTCACCCTTTTGATTCTTAGGTTCCTCCCTTATCTCAGATCTCTGTATCATCTTGGAGATGCCACCCACCTCCTCATCTCCATCAGTGGTAGATTTCCATGGCCATCTAGTTATCTCTCCTGTTCATCCCAACATATCCTTATGGGACTGAGTTACCACACTCAGTATGATATTCTCAAATTTTATCCATTTGCCTAGAAAATTCTTGGTGTCTTTGTTTTAAATAGCTGATTAGTATTTCATTCTGTAGATGTACCACATTTTATTTCAATTCATTCTTCAGTAGCATGACATCTAGGTAGTTTCCAGTTTTGGGTTAATATGAATAAAGCTGCTGTGAACATAGTTGAGGTAGTGTCATTGTAGGATGTTGGATCATCTTTTGGTTATATGTCCAGAATGATTCTGTTGATCAACTTATTTGTTTCTCTACCAATACTGTAAATTTTTATCACTATTGCTTCATAGTATAGCTTGAGGTCAGGAATGGTGATTCCTTCAGAAGTTCTTTCATTGTTCACTTTAGGTTATCCTGGGTTTTGTGTTTTTCAAATGATGTTGAGAATTGCTCTTTCAAGGTCTTTTAAGAAACTGTATTGGAATTTTGATGAGAATTGCACTGAGTCCATAGATTGCTTTTGATAAGATGGCCATTTTTACTTTATTAATCCTGCCAATCCATGAGCATGGGAGATCTTTGGTCTTCTGAAATCTTCTTCAATTTCTTCCTTCAGGGACTTGAAGTTCTTGTCGTACAAATCTTTCACTTGGTTAGAGTTATACCAAGATATTTTATATTATTAATGGCTATGGCAAAGGGTCTTGCTTCCCTTATTTCTTGCTCAGCCCATTTATTATATGTATAAATCAGGGCTACTGATGTTTTTAAGTTAATTGTGTATCCAGCCACTTTGCTGAAGGTGTTTATCTGCTATAGAAGTTCTCACTTAGAATGCTTTAGGTCGCTTATCATCTGCAAATATGATACTTTGAGTTTTCCCTTTCCAATTTGCATCCCCTTGATTTCCTTTAGTTATTTCTCAGCTAGAACTTCAATTACTATATAGACTAGATAGGGAAAAAGTGGACATCCTTGTCTTGTTCCTGATTTTAATGTAACTGATTTAAATTTTCTCTATTTTGTTGATGTTAGCTATTGGCTTGCCATATATTGCTTTGATTATGTTTAGTTATGTGCCCTGTATCCCTGATTTCTATACCTCTAACATGAAGGCATATTTGATTATTATCAAAGACAGCTTCTAATGAGATAATCATGTGATTGATTTTTTCTTTCAGTTTTTGTATATGGTGGATTATATTGATAGCTTTACATATACTGAATATCCATGCATTTTGGATGGACAGGATAGATGACTAGATGGCCATGAAAACATCTTCGAGAAGAAGCCTACTTAATCTTGATGGATTATGTCTGTGATGTGTTCCTTGATTCAGTTTGAAAGTATTTTATCAAGTATATTTGCATCAATGTTCATAGGAAAAATCAGCCTGAAGTTCTCTTTGTTGGTTGAGTCTTTGTTTAGTTTAGGTGTCATGGTGACCGTGATCTTATAGAATGAGTTTAGTAATTCTCCTTCTGCTTTTATTTTGTGGAATAGTTTGAGAAGTCTTGATATTAGCTCTTCTTTGAAAGTCTGGTATAATTCTGCACTAAAACATCTGGCTATAGGATTTTGGGTTGGGAGATTTTAATGACTGCTTCTATTTCCTTAGAGGTTATAAAGTTATTTATATAGTTTACATGATCCTGATCAACTTTGGTAACTGATATCTGTCTAGAAAATCATGCATTTCATTAAGACTTTTGAATTTTATGAAGTACAGGCTTTTGCAGTAAGACTTAATGATTCTTTGAATTTCCTCAGTGTCTGTTGTTCTCGCTCCCATTTCATTATTGAGTTTGTTTATTTATGTTCTGTCACTCTGTCTCTTGATTAGTATGGCTACATGTTTGTCTATCTTGGTTTGATTTGTTTTGTTTTTTCCAGTAAGATCCAGGTCTTTGGTTTGGTTGGTTCTTTGTATCAGTTTTTTTTTATTTTTTTGGATTTTTTGTTTGTTTGTTTGTTTGCTCCTAACTGATTGATATCAGTTCTGATTTTTATTATTTCATGCCTTCTTTTCCATTGTGGTGTGCATGGTTCTTTTTTTTTTCTATAGAGCTTTTAAATTGCTGGTATGAGAATGTTCTAATTATTTTGAAGGCACTTAGTGCTATTAGTCTTCCTCTAAGCACTGCTTTCTTTCATTGTGTTACTTAAATTTGGGGATGGTGTGCTTCATTTTCATTGAATTCTAAAAAGTCTTTAATTTCTTTCCTTCTTTCTTCCTGGCCCAGAATTATTGAGTAAAGAGTTGTTCTGTTTCCATGAGAGTATAGGCTTTCCAGTGGTTTTGTTCCTGTTGAAAACCAGCTTTAATCCATGGTAGTCTGATAAGATATAAGGCATTATTTTCATTTTCTTCTATTTGTTTTGGCTTGTTTTGTGATTGACTCTTTGGTCAATTTTGGAGCAGGATCCTTGAGGTCCTGAAAAGAAGGTGTATTCTTTTGTATTTTGGCAAACTATCCTATAGATTTCTGTTAGATCAATTTTATTCATAATATCTGTTAGCTTCATTATTTCTTTGTTAGTTTTTGTCTAGATAACCTGTCATTGATGAGAGTGGAGTGTGGAATTCTCCCATGATGAATTTGTGAGGTTTGATATGCAACTAAGCTTTAACAATATTTCTTTTGCAAATGTGGGTACCATTGTGCTTGGGGCATAGATGTTTAGAATTGAGATATCATCTTGCTATATTTTTCCTTTGATGAGTAAGAAGTGTTCTCCCCTGTCTCTTTCTATTAATTTTGGGCAAAAGTTTATTTTATTAGATATTAGAATGGCTACTCCAGCTTGTTTCTTGAGTAAATTTGCTTGGAAAATTTTTTTCATCCCTTTACTCTGAGGTAATCTTAATCTTTATTGCTGAGGTATGTTTTTTATATGCAAGAGAATGATGAATCCTGTTTTTACGATCCATTCTGTTAACCTGTGTATTTTATTTAGAAATGGAGTCCATTAATATTGAGAGATAGTAATGACCAATGATTAATTATTTCCTGTTATTCTGATGTTGTTTTTATTGTTGGTGTGGTGGTGATGGTGTGTGTGTGTGTGTGTGTGTGTGTGTGTGTGTGTGTGTGTGCGCGCGCATGCGCTTTCCTTAGTTTTGCTGGTATGGAGTTACTCATTTCCTGTGTTTTTGTGGATATAGTTATTCTCCATAGGTTAGAATATTCCTTCTAAAATTTTCTGTAGGGATAGATTTATGAATAGATATTCTTTGAATTTGGATTTGTTCTGAAATATCTTGTTTTCTCCATCTATGGTGATTGAGAGTTTTTCTTGGTATAGTAGTCTAGGTTTGCATCTGTTGGTTTTAGAAGTTTTAAGATATCTGTCCCTGCCTTTCTACCTTTTAGAGTCTTTGTTGAGAAGTCAGGTGTAATTCTGATAGATCTGCCTTTTATGTTACATGGCCTTTTCCCCTTATACTTTTAATATTATTTTTTTTCTGTAGATTTTGTGTTTTGACTATTATTTGCCAGGAGAATTTTCTTTTCTGGTCCAGTCTAGTTGGTATTCTATCAGTTTCTTGTATGTTCATAGCATCCCTCTCTTTAGGTTGAAAAAGTTTTCTTTCTTTTTTTTTTATTGGAACTTTATTTATATTTCAAATACTATCCCCTTTCCAGTTTATCCTCCTAAAACCTCTATCCCATCCCTCCTCCCCCTGATTCTATGAGGGTGTTCCCCTACGCATCCACCTACTCCCACCTCCCTGCCCTCAAATTCCTTCCTCTACACTGGGGCATCAAGCTTTCACAGGACCAAGGAACTCGCCTCCTATTGATGCCTGACAAGTCCATCCTCTGCTACAAATGCAACTGGAGCCATGAGTCCCTCCATGTGTACTCCTTGGTTGGTGGTTTAGTCCCTGCAAGCTCTCGTGAGGGTCTGCATGGTTGATAATATTGTTCTTCCTATGGGGTTGGAAAACCCCTTCACCTCCTCAGTCCTTTCTCTAACTCCTCCATTGGGAACCCCATGCACAGTACAATGGTTGGCTGTAAGCATCTGCCTCTGTATTTGTCAGGCTCTGACAATATCAGGTTCCTGTCAGCATGCACTTCTTGGCATTCACAATAATGTCTGGGTTTGGTGACTTTAGATGGGATTGATCCTCAGGGGGCAGTCTCTGGATGACCTTCCCTTCAGTCTCTGTTCCATACTTTGTCTCTGCATTTGCTCCTGTAGTATTTGGTTCCCCTTTCTAAGGACTGAAGCACCCACACTTTGATCTTCCTTCTTCTTGAGCTTTACATGATCTTGAATTGTATCTTGGGTATTGTGAGCTTTTGGGCTAATATCCACTTATCAGTGAGTGCATATCATGTGTGTTCCTTTGTGATTGGCTTACCTCACTTTGGATAATATTTTCTAATTCCATCTATTTGTCTAAGAACTTCATGAAGTCATTGTTTTTAATAGCTGAGTAATACTCCATTGTGTAAATGTACCCATTTTCTGTATCTATTTTTCTGTTGAAGGACATCTGGGTCCCTTCCAGCCTCTGGCTTTTATAAATAAGGCTACTTTGAACATAGTGGAGCATGTGTCCTTATTATATGTTGGAGAATGTAGGCAGCCGAATTAAGATGGTGCCGGTTTCCGACATGGCCAGCACAGCTTCCTGTGTAAACAAGCCTGTTGCACATGCGTCGGCCTCAAGCCCCTCCCAAGAGGGCTTATGCTAATGAAGCATGAGCCCTAACCAAATCAAGGGCTTATGCTAATGAGGCATGGGCCCTAACCAATCCTGAGAGAACAGGCCGCCTGGCCTGCCCCCTTGGAAGGGTATATAAGCAGTGCATTTTTGCTGCTTGGGGTTCCCCATCGATGAATGAAGATTGTGCCTGGAATAAAAGAGCTGTCAGAGAAGAATCCAGGCTGGCGTGTCTTACTTGCCAGCCAAGGAGGACACCAGGAGAATCCTTTGGGTATGTGTCCAGGAGTAGTTTAGCTGGGTCCTCAGGCAATACTATGTCCAATTTTCTGAGGAATCTCCAGACTGATTTCCAGAGTGATTGTACCAGCTTGCAATCCCACCAGCAATGGAGAAGTTTTCTTCTGTGATTTAGTTAGAATATTTTCTTGGTCTTGGAACTTGGATTCTTCACCTTCTTATTTTCCTGTTTATTCTTAGGTTGGGTATTTTCATGGTATGCTCGATTTCCTGGATTTTTTGTTAGGAGATTTTTTAGATTTAGTACTTTCCTTGGATGATGTATCAATTTATTCTATTGTATCTTCTATACCAGAATTCTGTCTTCCATCTCCTATATTCTGTTGGTGATGCTTGCATCTGTTGTTCCTGTTCTCTTCTCTAGGTTTCCATATCCAGGATTTCCTCAGTATTTGTTTTCTTTATTGGTTCTTCTTTCAATTTCTTGCAAAGATTTATTTCTTTCACCTGTTTAACAATTTTCCTGTATGTCTTTCAGGGATTTATTTGTTTCCTCTTTGAAGGCCTCTTTCTGATGATTGTATTTTCCTGTATTTCTTTAAGAGGTTTATTCATTTCTTCTTTAAAGGTCTCTACCATCTTTATAAGACTAGATTCAATGTCATTTTCTTTTGTTTTGTTTGTGTTAAGATATCCAGAACTTGCTATATCATGGTAGCTGAGCTTTGGAAGTGTCATATTTTCCAAGATTTTGTTGATTGTGTTCTTTTGAGGGCCTTTAGCCCTCTGGATGGTTTTAGTTCCTTGATGTCTTATTGTGGTAGGTATTTGGAAGGGGGTGAACCTTGAGGATCCTGATGTTGCATTCCTCTGAAGGATATCCTTGTGCTACATGTCTCTGGACCTGCAGGATTGTATATTTCTGGACATGCAGGTCTCTAATGTTCAGAGAACATTAGGTCAGAAGGAGGTGGATGAAGAGTTGGCCAGATAATGAAGTTCTCCTGGGCTAGCAGGATGTTCAGTGTAGCTTGGTTTTGCCCAGAGGCTCAAAGAGAGGAAAGATAGCTGGGCAAGGGAAGCTTACCTGTATGATTCAGGATCCATACAGCTAATAATGTGAGGGAGAGGCAAGATAGAAAGGAGGTATCCCTGGAATAGCAGGCTGCTCAAGGCAGCATGACTTGCCTCAGAGGCAACCTTTCTTCTCAGAAAGTGTATTTTTCCAGGTGTCTTTGACAGTAAAGGAAAGCTATCTAACACCAAATAGCTGTTGAAAGTATTTTGAAATTTAAATTTATAAACAGAGATGTTCTCACCATTTGGCCTAGTGTCCCACTTTTAAAAGCCTATTTAAAACATAGTCAATAAAATGCTATACCCTAAAATGTAGAAATGAATTGTAGACAAGCAAGGTAGGCCTCATAATCATGTACGAACTTGAAGTTTATCTCCAACTCAAAGACACCCAGTGGCTGACATGCAAAGACCGATTCCATTTCGACAAGCAGCAGCATTAAGTGTTAGACTTCACTGACTACAGGTGAACTGAGGGACTGAAATATATAGTCAGTCCAAGTTCTCTATAAAAACTGAACTGGAATACTGACAGACTTGAATCTATACACACACATCACACATACCACATAACATAACTTCCACCCACATACACCAGTTGCTTCAGGCATACAACATACACACACATATGTATATGTATTTGTGTATGTGTATATGTATGTATAATACATGTGACACATACATATATATGTATATACATTTTACAGCTTCTTAAAATCACATCACTAGGGGTAACTCAGTGAATATACTTAGATTACAAATGACTCATCTCTATTGTTTCTTATACATGTGCGCAAATCTTGAATATCTATATGAAAATGTCAACTAAAATGAGAAAGTAGCAAATCAACTCTATACATAAACATTTATATGTATTTTTCTGATTTTGTTTGTACAAACTAGAACCAAGCAAAATGTTCTTCTACATTTAAAAAAATTATTTATTTAGTCATTCATTTTAAATCCCAATAGCAGTTCCTCTTCCCCTCCCTGTCTTCCCTCCACAGCCCCTCCCCACATCTCCCCCATTCTCCTCTGAGAAATGGGAGTTATCAGCATCAATATCACCTCACCTCCCTCACCTCCCACTGCCTCACAATAGCATGAAAACACTAAAGTGCTAGGCACATCTTCTTTCAGTAAAGCCAGACAAGGCAGCCTAGTTAGAGTAACAGGATCTACTGGCAGGCAACAAATTCAGGGACAGCCCATGCTCCAATTGTTGGGGAATTCACATGAAGACAAAGATACATATCTTCTGCCTATGCACCTCACCTAGGTCCAGTCCATGCTTGCTCTTTGGTTGATGGTTCAGTATCAGCAAGCTCTCATGATTCCAGGTTAGTTGACTGTGTTGGTCTTAATGTAAAGTCCCTAACCCCTTTGGGTTCTTCAATACTTCCCCTAACTCTTTCATAAGAGTCCCCAACTCCATCTAATATTTGACTATAAGTCTTGTGGGAAAAGGGGCCACAGAAAGTTTGGCTGTGTTCCTCTCAGATCATGCCAGGTAGATGCGGCTGGGCTGGTACTTGGGTGGGGAACAAACTCAGCCTGATTTCAGCAGGGCTGGACACAGGGCTCTCAGGTGAGAGTCTCTGTTCTGGGCCCCAGACACTATGGGGGGTTGGTGCTCTGCAGGACAGAGATTATGGGAGGTGTGTGCCGTTGTACTGTGAGCAAGCCACACTGATATTGGCCTCCGTTCTGGGGGTCTAGGGATGCCCAGCAGAATGCAGGCGGGGAACGCTCGGCGTGTGCTGAGACAGTACAGGAGAGCCCAGATGCCGTGCCCTGTTGGAAATATACTTGCTTGGCGGTAATGGCTTGTTCCTTCTTGAAGTCTGTGGGTGTCTGTGCCCCAAGTTGATGTTGTCAAATGTGGGAGAAGTCCCCCCACCCCCCCCCCGCGCAGTGGCAGAGTCCCTGGAGGCTTCCACACGGTAGGTCCCACATGCAGGAGAAAGGTCTGAAGTTCCAGAGGCTGGAAGCTTTGGTGATGGCAGGCCCCAATGATATGAGGAAGTCCTTGGTTCCAAAAAGGGTTTATTTTCATGGCGGATGGTGGATGGATCTGGATGTACCCCCCTAAAACTCAGGTCAGATCTAAGTTAAATAGGGAGGGAGAAGTGGAAGGTTCTGGGAAGAATGCTTAATTGGCTCTGCCCTCTGACCTTCATTAGTATGTAAATCTCTAGGGCCTGAGGCCTGTAGTCACACCCCTCTACCTGTGCACTTTGGGAGGGCTGTAAAGGCCTACGTGACTGAACAAGTAGGTCCATGGAGATTAGACTGCTCATGAGGACCCTGGGTCCTGGGGACGTGGCCAAACTCCTGCCGTTTCTCCCTTGGAGTCTCAGGGTTCCAGGTCTATGCCTAGCGAAGAACCAGGATACACTTACGCAGTCCCACAAAGTCTCTTCATCTTTTGGCCAGCTTCTGGATGGGGCCTCTCAGAGAACAGTTAGGCTAGGATCCTATCTGCAATCATAACAGAGTATCATTAATTATGTCAGGGACTGGTTTCTGCCCATGGGTTAGGTCTCCTTGGGCTAGTCATTAGTTGCCCATTCCTGCTGACTTTGCTTTATCTTTGACCCTACACATCTTGCAGGCAGGACACATTTTAGGTAGAAGGTTAGATGCCCTTATTCCTATCACTGGGAGTCCAGCCTGGCTATAGAAAGTGACCACGTCAGAATCTACATCCAATACTGTTAGCAGTTTCAAGTAGAGTTTCCCCCAGAGCCACCCTGGAACCTACCCCGTCTCAGGTCACTAGCAAGTCCTAGAGATGCCTCCCTCTGCCCCTGCCTTCTCCCCTACTCTCCCTACACCTGATCCTCCCATTTCTCTTCACTTCTCATCACCTCTCCTACCAAGGACTCTCAGTCCATCTATGTCTGATATCTATTTTATTGTCCCTTCTGAGAAAGATTTCACCAGCATCCCTTGGGTCTTCCTACTTATCTGAGTGCTGTGGGTCTATGGATTGTAGTATGTTTATCTTGGAATTTATGGTTAATATTCACTTATAAGTTACAAAATACCATGCATGTCCTTTTGGGTTTGGGTGCTTTCATTCAGAATGATATTTTCTAATTGAATTCATTTACCACTCCATCTAGTTCGATCCTACAAAATTCATGATGTCCTTATTTTTAAGAGCTAGGTAACATTTCATTGTGTAAAGGAACCATATTTTCTTTATCAGTTCTTCAGTTGAACCAGACCCCTCAAAGCTCCAGGACTAAATCACCAACCAAAGTGTACACATGGAGGGACCCATGGCTCCAGATGTATATGTAGTAAAGGATGGCCTTGTTGTACATCAATGAGAGGAGAGGCCCTTGTCCTGGGAAGGCTAGATTCCCCAGTGTAGGGAAATGCCAGGAAGGCAAGGTGGGATTGGGTGGGTGGGTCATGGAGCACCCTCATAGAAGCAGAGAGCAGGGGAACTAGATAGGAGCTTTCCAGAGGGAAACCAGGAAAGGGGGTAACATTTGAAATGTAAATAAATAAAATACTCATTAAAAATGATATAAAATAGAAAAATTGAAAATAGATTCTTCTTTCATATGCATCCTGACCACAGTTTCTACTCCTTTCAGCCCAAACCCAGCATCCCATGTCCCCCATATTCACTCTCCTTTTATTTCTTTTCAGAAAACAGCAGGCCTCCAAGAGACAAAAACCAAACACCTGAAAACAAGATAGGATAAGACAAGGCAAAGCTCTTGCACCAAGGCTGGGCATGCAACCCCACAGGAGAAAGATTCCAAAGAATGGTCCAAAGAGTCAGAGACACATCCATTCCCACTGTAAGCAGTTCCTCCACTCCTACCCTCCAAAATACCAAGCTAACAGCTATAACATATATGCAAATGACCTGGTGCAGACCTATGCAGGTTTGTGTTGGCTATTTCAATCTCTGTGAACTGATATGAGCTCTACTTAGTTTATTCAGTGGGCCATGTTTCTCAGGTGTCCTCTTTGCTTCTGACTTCATCCCCTAGGGGAAATATGTAAATATATATTGTATATTTATATATAATATAATTTTATATATAATATAATAAATATATATAAATATTATATATATATATGAACTGTTCAGTCTGTTGTATAATGTTTCTTGTATGTTTTCATACAAGTATCATTTCAGGGATGACAATTTGATACTGGATAACCAATTAGTGTAGTCTTCCCTGGGGAAGACTATATCTCTAGCTTTTGACGTTCCTTAGTTAATTATAAACCATTTAATATTTTAATGTATGTTCCCAGGTTTTTTGATATTTCAATGCATGATTGTGAATAAAGAATTGTCTCTAAAAATAGGGCTCATATTCCCTGGAACATTTTTGTTTATTTTATACACCCAATAGAATTTTTAACAATTCTACAATTCCACTTATATAATAGAATATAAATGTTATACTCTAATTTTACTTTTTTTCTTATAAATTGGATCATATTACCTTAATTTTACATTTTCATCTATTTTGTTGATTATGTTATTTCAACACATTTTTTTAATTCCATGTCTTCTTGGGACATAGTTTCCTGTTCTTTGCCCATAGACAATTTTAGATAGTAAGTAAAGGAGTTTTGTCTTTCATAAGTATTTTTTTCCTAAATGTTCTTTCCACATTTATGAGAATTAGCCTCCAAAAATTCCTAGTCAGGAAAATGAAGGTAGTGACACAAATTGTTCATCAATGACCAGCATGGTGATCAGCACATAGTAGTGAGAATAGCTCAGAAAATATTGTTGAGAAAACAAAAGAAGTAGGAGAAGAAAGGAGAGAGTGCGTTAAGGGGATGCAGGAAAGAAGGGTTGAGAGGGTAGGAGGGAGGGAGGAAGCAGAAGAGAAGAGGGAAGAGAAAGTGATGGAAGAAATATTATTTTTAAGCATCTTCACTCAGTTCGACAATGGTTTCAATTGAATGTTTTGTTTTCTTTCCTTGGTTTGGTATGTTTTGTTGTTGTTTTGGTTTTTTTTTTTTTTTTAATTATGTGTGTTGTCTTAAGCATCATAGTAAAAAACTTATTTTTACAATGTTAAAGAAAAATAAAACATCCATGACTATAAAGAATAAGTCAAAAGAGAAATAAATCTGACTGAAATTCAAAGCATGTTCAAAAATTAGTTGGAATATCATGAAACAATATTTAGACAATAAACAGTGAGGATGAGATACGGAAAAATATTTAAGTTTGAATCTGCAATATTTCTAGTATGTACACTCAGATGCTCCATCCCTAGTTGGTGATATTATTCTGGAATTTTCTGCAAACTTTGTAAGGTGTGGCTGCCATAGAAAGGAGGCCTTTGGCGACAGATTGTTGAAAGTATATCATCCTTGTGAGCCTCCTGTCACTGTTTTAATGATGCAGACAATTATCTCCCACCACACTCCCACTGATACAATCTTCTACACAAGAGTATGGACTGAATCTATAACTGTAAACCGAAATAAATCCTTCCTACTTCAAAGATATTCTGTCAGAGCCTTAGTCTTAGTGAAAACTAATACAATCAAAAAATTGTGGTGGATAACTGTACTCTAAATACTCAGCCTGAGGTTTATGGCTAGTGCTGGCAATAATAACATGAGATGCTATCAGAAAGAAAAGGAAACAAGGAGGGAGCAGAGGTATTGGAAGGAGATATGAGAGGAGGGAAGTAGACAGGAATGAAGGGAATAAAGAAAATTCTGTAAAGGAATGTCATTTTGTAAACATAGACTTTTATAAAGCATGCTCTAAAAACGATGTTATAAACATATGCAGAACAGATGCTGGCAATGAGAATAAACAAAGGTAAAACCTTTGGTGGAATTAAACACAAGGGAAATATTTGCCATGCTTTAAGAACGTTACACCACTCTCCTGGTTTGCAGTGATACCTAACAAAACTTTTATATATCAACAATTGTTATAACTATGATTTTTCCACAATCAGCATAAAATATTTCCAGGATATAATTGAACTTTTTTTTATCATTGTAACACCAAGACACAGACTCACATCTAATGTGATGAGACTATTATATTTAACACACACTTAATTCCTCTTCCTGTGGTACTCTCTGAACATCTGCTAGAAGTGATTACCAATATGCCTATATATTTATTTTTTTTTGCTCATTGATTGTTGACCCCTTTAAAGAAGCAAGTTTGATTCTTGACTCGATCCATAATAAAACCCCCAGGTAAAAAAAGTCCACTTTGGTAGAGGTAAATGTCTACTAACCATCCTGAATATAATATCAAGAATGATAAGGTTAAATAAAACCCCACCTAGGAGGTTGTTGAGAAACCTCTGCAATACTTGGTCAATCTAAAAACTGTTTCTACCAAGACCATAGGTCATTTCACACTTAGCCTATCTTATCAAGGTGATGGGTTGCTTTGGGAGATTAATAAATAATCAAAGTTAAAAAAGAAATTGGAAAATCATTGTAGTTTAACAACACAAAATATTTCAGACATTTCCTTTTGAAAGAAATTAAGTTTGGTTTAAGAAGTAATCTGACTCTGAAGTTATATTCATAATAAAATTAAATGGCTCCAAACTCTAACAGGAGAAAATCTTTTTATCCTTTATTCCCAGAGTATTTTTTCCCATTCAACTAAAAGACATATAAAGTTTTTAGGCTGGATAAAACGAAACAAATTATGCTTTATGAATACAATTTAGCTATTTTTAGAAAACCTCTTTCTCTATTACATCATTTAAAAACACCTAGGTCATCTCAATTTGAACAAAACTTGTGCCTGAGAAGCTTAGTAAAATCCAGAGTCTGTGTCATCCATTATAGCTACCCATTTTGATATGTGCTATCAAGTAAGGGGCCTCACACGATCCAAAACTTCCAGAATTTCACATCCAGTCTTAATAACTATCAAAGATAACAGTACAATAAGAATACATCCCAGTAAACCGATCCTAGGTTTAAGGTCTATTTTTATAATAACTTGATTTGAGCATTATAGCTTTTCAACATCACAAAATAGTACCTTTTCTCTATGAGTTTAGTACTCTTTTCCTGAGAGTTAAATATCTTATGGTCCCAAATGGATGCCTGGTACTACACGTTATGTATCAATTGTGCGATTTTCTGTTTATATTTGTTTGTTGCTGTTTTTTTTTTATTGGAAATTTTATTTATATTTCAGATGTTCTCCCCTTACCCCATTCCCCCTCCTCCAGGAACTCCCTATCCCTTCCTGCCTCCTCTTGCTTCTATGAGGGTGTACCCCCACCTACCCACCGCCTTACCTCACCTCCCCACCCTCGAATACCCCACACACACACACCGACGTCCAGCCTTCATGGGACCAAGGATCTCTTCTCCCACTTATATATAGCTCCCTTGCATAGCTGGAGCCATGAGTCCCTCCCTAAGCGCTCCCAGGCTTGTGATTTACACCCTGGGGGTTCTGGTTGGTTGGTATTCTGGTTTTCCTCATGGTGTCGTGAATCCTTTCAACTACTTCAGTCTTCACTCTAACTCCTCTATTGGGAACCTCATGATCAGTTTAATGGTTAGTTGTGAGCATCTGCCACTGAATATGTCAAACTCTTGCAACCTCTAAGGAGACAGATATGTCAGGCTCCTATCAGCATGTACTTCCTGACATCCACATCAACGTCTACCCTTGCTGACTGCACATGGGATGGATACCCAGGTGGAATGGTCTGCAGACAGCCCCTCCTTCAGTTTCTGTCCTGCACTTTGTATTCATATTTGCTCCCTTGAGTATTTTGTTACTCCTTCTAAGAGAGGCTGAAGCCCCCCAATTGGTCTTCATTCTTCATGAGCTTTATGTGGTCTGTGAGTTGAATCTTGGGTATTTCAAGCTTCTGGGCTAAAAACCAATAATCAGTGAGTGAATACCATGTAAGTTCTTTTGTGATTGGGTTACCTCATTCAGGATGATATTTTCTAGTTCCATCCATTTACATAAGAATTTATCGAATTCATTGTTTTTAATAGCTGAGTAATATTCCATTATGTAAATGTACCACATGTTTTGTATCCATTCCTCTGTTGAAGGGCATCTGGGTTCTTTCCAGTTTCTGGCTATTATAAATAAACTGCTATGAACATAGTGGAGCATATGTCCTTGTTATATGTTAGCAGCATCTTCTGGGTAATATGCCCAGGAGTGGTATAGTTGGGTCCTCAGGTAGTGATATGTCCAATTTTCTGAGGAACTGCCAGACTGTTTTCCATAGTGGTTGCACCATCTTGCAATCCCACCAACAATGGAGGAGTGTTCCTCTTTCTCCACATCTTCGACAGCATCTACTATCACCTGAGTTTTTGATCTTAGCCATTCTGACTGGTGTGAGGTGGAATCTCAGGGTTGTTTTGATTTGCATTTCCCTGATGACTAAGGATGCTGAATATTTCCTTAGGTGCTTCTCCACCATTTGCATTTCCTCAGTTGAGTATTCTTTGTTTAGCTCGGTACCCCATTTTTTAATAGGGATATTTGGTTATCTAGAGTCTAATTTCTTGAGTTCTTTGTATATATTTGATATTAGTCCTCTGTCGGATGTGGGATTGGTAAAGATCTTTTCCCAATCTGTTGGTTGCCGTTTTGTCCTATTGACAGTGTCCTTTGCCTTACAGAAACTTTGCAATTTTATGAAATCCCATTTGTCAATTCTTGATCTTAGAGAGTAAGCCATTGGTGTTCTGTTCAGGAACTTTTCCCCTGTGCCTAGGTATTCAAGGGTCTTCCCCCTTCTGTTCTATTAGTTTCAGTATGTCTGGTTTTATGTGAAGGTCCTTTATCCACTTGGACTTGAGCTTTGTACAAGGAGATAAGAATGGGTCTATTTGCATTCTTCTGCATGTTGTCCTCCAGTTGACCCAGCACCATTTGTTCAAAATACTGTCCTTGTTCCACTGGATGGTTTTAGCTCTTTTGTCAAAAATCAAATGACCATAGATGTGTGGGTTCATTTCTGGGTCTTCAACTCTATTCCACTGATCTTCCTGCCTGTCTCTGTACCAATACCAAGCAGTTTTTATCATTATTGCTCTGTAATACAGCTTGAGGTCAGGGATGGCGATTCCTCCAGAAGTTCTTTTATTGTTGAGAATAGTTTTTGCTATCCTGGGTTTTTGCTGTTTTTTTGTTTTGTATTGTTTTGTTTTTTGTTGTTGTTGTTGTTTTTGCTATGTGCCTACATAAAACTGAAGCAGGAAAACCACTTATGCCAGCTGTTATGCTTGCCTTCATTGTTATTAGCATGTTTATCTATCAGTTTACTATTACATCTCTTCACCAATATTAGAATCACTTTCTCTATGATCACAATGTAGACTGAAGACCAGCAATTCTCTAGAAATCCTCAAGGATTTGATCTCAACTGATACTCAACTGATAAAACACATCAGTGCAAGGCAGCCATTGTTGGACTATCCAAACTGCATCCCATAATTCAGTCTAATTAAGTCATATTATAAATTACTTCATTGAATGAATTCATTCTATAGACTCTGTTCCTTTACAGAATCCTAACTATTATAGCATTATAAACTTGTTATGTAGTCAGAAACTTCTTGGTTAAGGCTTCTTTGCTTTCATATCTTTGTCTTTGAATTATGCCTGAAATTGTTGGGCTGATAAAGCACACTTCCTTGAGACAAAACAAAACAACACAAAACCTGATGGTTCCTTTTTGTCTCAGCATCTTCTATGCAATTCAGCATTTCTCTTCTTATATGATATCTCTTAAAAATAAAGTTCATCAATACCGTTGTTTATAAATTTGCTACTCCTTCTTGAATGCTAACTATAAGAAATTGATCTAATTTACTTGAAAGTATGAATGGAGACATTTCTTTCTTATCTAGAATCAAACAGGAATCCCCAAAAGCAATAGGAAATGTTTTTAATAACCAAGACATAAAATATGCCAAACTAGCATCATTTTAAAAAAGGTTTTATATATATATATTAAAGATGTGTAATTATATTGAGATCATATATCTATTTGGCATTAATTTGTATTCAGCTGTAAATTGATAAAACAATTTTGTTTTTCTTGTAGATGAAATAATTCTGATATTACAGAATCATACCATCTGTTGTGACATTAACGTTTTCAGAGTTTCTTAGAGAGCATATTTACAAAATAGCTATGCTCTGAGACTGAAAGCAATGATAGCCACCACATAAATCAATTCTGCTGTGTATAATGGCCCAGAGAAAGCCCCAAGCCATCTCCACATGTGTCAAATTCTAAAGCAGTACTTCCTACTATAAACTTCTCAAAAACTGTCACAGGAGTTATGTCATCCAGTATACACTCAATCAAAGTCTCCACTTAACATTTGAAACTCATGGATTTCATGAACTCTGCATGAAATCATCCTTGGATTCCATAATATAGCTGAAAGCAAATTATATACATAATAACTCATGGGGCATGTGTGAAATCAATGAAGCTGATTATTAATTATCAAAGTTACTATTACTACCAAACATTCTCCTGTATAATACTAACCATTTAGTTGTATCACTGATTACTCTGAAAATGAAAGTTGCTTTCTCTTTTTTTTTTTTTTTTGGTTTTTCAAGACAGGGTTTCTCTGTGTAGTCCTGGCTGTCCTGGAACTTACTCTGTAGACCAAGCTGGCCTAGAACTCAGAAATCCGCCTTCCTCTGCCTCCCAAGTGCTGGGATTAAAGGCGTGAGCCACCACTGCCCAACTGAAGGTTGCTCTCTTAACTTACTTTTCTGTTGCTGTGATTAAAAACAATCTAGAAAACATTTAAGGGATAATGATTAATTTAGTACAGAGTTTCAGGCTACAGTCCATAGTGGGCACAGAGTCACAGTATCAAGAGAGAGGAGGAGCTTGTCACATGACCTACATAATCAGGAACAAAGAGCAATGAATTAATCTAGGCATGCAAGCCCTCAGTTTTATCTCCACAGTCATACACAGTATAGGTTCTCATGCTTAAGAAAGACTGCAACCCAAAATGAAAAAAATCTTCCCACCTTGATGTAATCAACGTATTTCCCAAAGACATATCCAGTGGCCCATCTCTCAGGTAATTCTAAATTCTGACAAGTGGCAGTTAAAACTACTTATCACCACTGATTTCACATAACAGATTTGGTTAGTCATGGCAAATATAGTAAAGTCCATGCCACTGGCACATAGGCAACAAACAAGAATTGAGTCTATAAGCTACATTTATTGTTAAAGATCTGTCTCCCTGTCATCTGTACCCATCATATTATTTAGGGAGGGGAAACAAAGGTAGCCAGTCATTCCAAATCCTAGTCTTGTACTTCTGTTAAGGTAATTAGTCTTCTCTCTGAGATTGTGTTTGTGATTTTCTTCTCCTTATCTCCTGTTAACAAGTTATGGGGTGGAGCTTTAAGAACATCAACATCTTTGAACATTTCATATTCAGATTCTTTCCTACAGAATGAAATAAAAATATATTATCACAATAGACATTATAAAATACCTCTATCATAGAAATTATTTCCTTCGTGTCTGTGATATATTTAAGAAAGTCATTATACTAAATAGAGGTTTTATTTACAAAAATTATGGAGTATCTACAAACTTTCTTAAGAACTCAATTCTATTAAAGCAAGTTTCATATGTCACAATGATTATGATACTAACAAATTAAATTCCTGTGTGAAAAAATAAAGCTTTAAACAAACAAATCTGATATGTGTCTTGTAAAATTCTTTTTACTAGATAAAAAATAAGCATACTAATTTACTGGAATTAGAGGCATTGCTTAAATGTGAGTCTGAGCAGATCTGATGGCTTAGTTCTTTTGGATATATTGACTATTGGCTAATCTTATCCCTGTTCAAGAGTCCTTTTAAAATTCTTTTATATATATATATATATCATATATATATATATATATATATATAATGTGTTTTAAGCATATCATTCTGGCTCTCCTTAAAATTCCCTCCAGAACTATTGCCAGTCTTCCCAACTTTACATTCTAGCCTACCAATCTGCACATGGAAGAGATACCCAGGTGGAATGGTCTGCAGACAGCCCCTCCTTCAGTTTCTGTCTGCACTTTGTATTCGTATTTGCTCCATTGGATATTTTGTTACTCCTTCTAAGAAGGACAGAAGCCCCCCCACACACACACACACACTTGGTCTTCATTCTTCATGAGCTTCATGTGGTCTGTGTGTTGAATCTTGGGTATTTCAAGCTTCTGGGTTAAAATCCAATAATCAGTGAGTGAATACCATCTGTGTTCTGTTGTGATTGGGTTACCTGACTCAGGATGATATTTTCTAGTTCCATCCATTTACATAAGAATTTCTTAAATTCATTGATTTAAATAGCTGAGTAATATTCCATTGTATAAATGTACCACATTTTTTTGTATCCATTCCTCTGTTGAAGGACATCTGGGTTCTTTCCAGCTTCTGGCTATTATAAATAAAGCTGCTATGAACATAGTTGCTTCCTATTATTTTTGTTATTAGAGGGAGAATTATATTTGTGTAGCTATATTTTTTTGTGGCTGTTGGAAGATTACCTCCTTGCTTTTTCTAGGTTGTAGTTTCCTTCCTTGTGTTGACGTTTTCCATCAATTATTCTTTGAAGTGCTGGGTTTTTGGAAGATATTGTGCAAGTGGTTTTGTCATGGAATATCTTGGTTTCTCCATCTATAGTGATTGAGAGTTTTGCTGGGTATAGTAGCTGGGCTGGCATTTGTGTTCCCTTACGGTCTATATGATATCAGTCCAGGATCTTCTGGCTTTTATAGTCTCTGTGAGAAGTCTGGTGTACTTCTTATTGGTCTACCTTTATATGTTACTTGACCTTTTTCCCTTACTCTTTTAGTATTTTTTCTTTGTTTTGTGCATTTAATGTTTTGTTATTATGTGACTGGAGGTATTTTTTTCTGGTCTAGTCTGTTTGGTGTTCTGTAGGCTTCTTGTATGTTTATGGGCATCTCTTTCTTTAGGTTAGGGAAATTTCCCTCTATAATTTTGTTGAAGATATTTACTGGCCCTTTAATTGGGAATCTTTACTCTCATCTTATGTATTATCCTTGGTTTGCTCTTTTCATTGTGTCTTGGATTTCCTGGAAGTTTTGGGTTAGGAATTTTTTGCATTTTGCATTTTCTTTGACAGTTGTGTCAATGTTTTCCATGGTATCTTCTGTGCATGAGATTCTCTCTTCTATCTCTTGTATTCTGTTAGTGATGCTTGCGTCCATGACTCCTGATCTTTTCCTATTTTTCTATCTCCAGGGTAGTCTCCTTTGAAGATTTCTTTATTGTTTCTATTTCCATTTTTAGATCCTGGATGGTTTTGTTCAATTCCTTCACCTGTTTGTTTGTGTTTTCTTGCAATTCTTTAAGGATTTTTGTGTTTCCTTTTAAGGGCTTCTACCTGTTTACCTGTGTTCTCCTATACTTCTTTAAGGGAGTTACTTATGTCCTTCCTAAAATGCTCTATCATCATCATGAGAAGGGATTTTAATTCTGAATCCTGCTTTTCCTGTGTGGTGGGGTATCCAGGGCTTGCTATGGTGGGAGAACTGGTTCTGATGATGCCAAGTAACTTTGGTTTCTGTTGATTGTGTTCTTCTGCTTGCCTTTTGTCCATGTGGTTGATTCTAGTGTTACCTGTGTCTGACTGGATTCTGTCTTTCCAGTTATCTTGCTTTGTCAGAACTCCTCAAAGTCCAGATGTCTCTGTGTTCCTGTGATTCTAAGCTCTTGGTGGATGAACTCCTGGGACTCAAGCCCCCTCTGGGATCCTGAAATCCTGCTGAGTGCATGGTCTCTAGGATGGCTCAGTATGTGTCTCAAGGAACAGACAGCTGGTGTCCACTGCTTCAGTGCAGTGCCCTCTAGGATGGTCAGATATGGTGTCTCCACAGTAGCAGACCAGCTCGGTGTCTGCCAGCAGAGGACCAGGCCTTGCTCTGAGTGCGGTGGGTCTTCTAATGATGGCTCAGGATAAGGTGTCTCCACAGGAGCATACCAGCTTGGTGTCTGCCCCAGCCAAAAGGACCAGGCTCAGAGCGGAATGGTAGTGGTATTCTGGAGGGGGGGTTTGGGTCCTGATGTTCCTGGGCACCCCTGGCTCCCAGTTGTAACTCTGGGGCATGGGGCAGTGGGTGAGGTTTCTTACCCTCTGTTCTGAGTGCAGTGGCTCCTCTAGGATGGCTCAGAATAAGGTGTCTCCACAGGAGCAGACCAGCTCAGTGTCTGCCCAGCCAAAAGGCCTATATGCATATTTATACACAGAGGTACTGGTGCAGATCCATTCAGGTCCAGTGCTTGCTGCTTCAATCTCTGTGAATTCATATTAGCATTGCTCAGTGGATTGAGGGGGCCATGTTCCCTGTCCTTCAACTCTCTAACTCTTACAATCTTTCTCCTTATCCACAGGGTTCCCTGAACTCTGAGAGGAGGGATTTAGTGGAGACATTCCATTTAGATCTGAGTATCCTCTGCTCTAATGTCTTACGGTGTGTCCATGTATTTGTTCTCATATTCTATCACAGGAAGCTTCCTTGATGGTGGTGGCTGAATAAGTCAATTTTACCCTCTCCCTCTTCTGCAATGATCCTGAGCCTTAAATACACTCAGAAGTTGTGTTATACATGTAGCAGTTGGTACTGGGTTCCATGATTCTGCATTTGATTGGTTATGGTTTTCTGTATTGGTGTCTTGTTGTAAGAGTCATTTTTTCTTAATGAGATTTGAGAAGTATACTTAGCTGCAAAGTAAAGAGCAAATATTTATAGATTATTGTTCAGTATTATGCTGGTTTAGTAAAGTAGTAGCTGTAGGTTCTTCATTAAGGTTCATCCATGACTCCAATAGCCTTGAGTAGTTGACTGGGTTTCCAGTACTAATCATGAGTTCCTATTTGTTAAGTGTGTCTTATATCCAATTAGGCAGTTGTTAGTTACAGCAGGATATACATGCCACTATTGTACTTTAGCATTATTGTGCCATGTTGGACATAGTGGATTGGACTGTGGGTACTTTCTTACTTTAGGAGCTTGTATATCCTAATAACATGAAAGTTATTTCTCAGGAAGTTGCTTTGAGGTTAGTTCCACCTATGGTCCCCTGGGTCCTGATACAGAAGTGGATGAGAAATAGTAAGGCCAGAAGAACATAAAATTTATTGTGATATTGTGTTCACTCAAAATGTCAGAAAAGCTATATCTATGAAGTGTCACTAACATGGCTGCCTAAACATTACCTGAGCAATTATGACACAAATTGACATACTAATATAGAATAGAGAAAACTCATAAAGCCTCAATCCTGAAGAAAAATTTCAACCCAATCAAGACAAAACAAAAACTACAGGCAACAAAGAAATTCTGAAAGCAAAAGTTTCTCCAGGGAAGAGCACACAAATCATTTCATTATTAAATGCTAAATGTTCAGACTTGAAAAAAAAATATATAAAAACATTATACAAACTGAGCATTTTATTTTTATACATCTAAGGATATATATATATATATATAATATATATATATATATATATATATATAGTTTGTGTGTGTGTGTGTGTGTGTGTGTGTTACCTAAACTAAACTCTTCAAATCTATTATATATATAATATAATATATATATATATATATATTATATATATATACTATATACAGATCACATCACATTCTAGTATACCTATACAAAGATGATATGAAATAACATGTCTCTCTAAGACTATACTCAGTGTCCAGACATTTGTAAGTGGGATGGTTTGAATGTACTTGACCCAGGGAGTGACACTATTAGGAAGTGTGGCCTTGATGAAGTAAGCATTCATTGTTGGAGGAAGTGTGTCACTGTTGGGGTGGGCTTTGAGATCCTCTGCCTAACTGCCTGAGGAGTCAGTCTTCTCCTGTCTGCCTTTGGATAAAGATGCAGAGCTTTCAGCTCCTCTAGGCCCACATCTGCCTAGATGCCATTCTCTTACCTTGATGATAATGGATTGAATCCCTGAACCTGTAAGCCAGTTCTAGCCCCAATTAAATGTTGTCCTTTAAACGAGTTGTCTTAATCAAGGTGTCTATTCACAGCAGTAAAACCATAACTAATACAGTAAGTTATGTTTTTCCTGTTTCTACATACAAGATAGATGTGTAATGATAAGCAAATATCCACATTAGTTTCAGAAGAGCATTTAAAAATGCTCTTTTGTTCTGTAGGATTTAAACACAAAAATCCTAGGCTCTTAGGTGGTATACAGAAGACTGCAGTTTGATCAAGCTCTGCTCCCTAACACTTAGCCCAGCCCCAAGGATGGCCCTGGATATGAGAAATGACAGGATTCCCAGTTGAAGAACACTTTGTTTTCAGGATTGGGCCTCTTTGAAAACTCTTCCTGTACATGCCACCACCAGAGGACATGTTACTATATATGGCCTATGCTACAGCCAGGGCCATACTATGTCTACAGGGCACTATCATTTCTATAAAAACTGTGCTTTATCCACAATTAAATAAAATATCTTATAAATATAAAAATTATATTTAACATCACTTAACATGTTTTTTTCCCAAAATTTCCCTCAATGATCTTTACTTTGGAAAACCATATTTATGAAGACAGACATACACACACACACACACACACACACTATACCTCTGTCCTGGCATACGTTCACATTCAGTTTTTACTATAGAGATAGTTTTTTGTTTTTTTTGTCTTGTTGTTATTGTTTTTCTAGTGAGTGAACTGAATCAAGGAAAATGTTTGTGTTCTTGATAGACTTGATGTCTAGCCTATAAATGACACAAGCATTTCAGTATACTTGTACATTACTTCAGAAAAATCCAGTTGATTACTCATGAATCAACTCAGATGCTTGTTTAATTTCTTAGTTGATGGATGAAATGGTGTTCATTCATTGTGCACAGCATGGTATTTTGAATAATAAGCACATGACCAAATATAATCAATAAACACATTCACCACTTTATGTAGTTCATGTTCTTATGGAAAGAACACTTTATATCCATCAGTACATTTCAAAAATACTATTCTTATCTAGAATGAGTCTCCTATTAACAACGAACCGAAATGTATTTGCCATTCTGAACCAAAATTTAATAATTCTGAAATATTCCTGACCTATCTCCACACCACTCTACCTTTGGCAAATCCTCATTTTACTCTTCACATCAGTATAAACTTGTATTTCCCACTTACAAATGAAATTACAGAGTATGCTTCTATAACCAGGACTCAGTTCTTAATCAGAGCAAGGTCATTAGATAATCATTTTAAAAAGTCAATATTCATGTTTCTGAAATGTTATTTCAGTATTAGCTAAAAAAAACAAAAGAAAGGAAAGTCAAAGTACTTCTCCAGGTATCCAGTGGACCTGAGGAGGATGTTCAGTTGTATTCCACCCAGTATAACAAAAATAACTTTTCAGAATTAGACTAGTGCTTTCTTTCCCCACTATGGCTTGCTGTGGTTTTATATGCCTGCATTTATAATTGAAAGAGGCCCTTTCCTTTAGTTATTTTAATTGTCATAGACACAAATATGATCTAATACACTAATAGAAAAAGATTTGTAGTATTCCTGAAGCATCCTTAGTGGGATACAGACAGAAATTCCAACAATATTTTCAGACTCAAGTAATATGCCTCTTTTGAAAGTCAATTACTTATTATTAGCATAGACCCTATGGCTATTTAAAAAAAGAACATTAAACAAATTGAAGTCATACTTTAAGAATGGCTGTGTTTTAAGTACTGAAAGATTAAATAAAGAAGACTTGTCTAAATGATCTCCTTTAAAATTATGCCAAACTTCCAGCAGATAAAAGAGATGGAAATACTTATCAGATCTGAGTAGAAACACAAAGCTTTTAAACCACAGAGTAAAAGCCAGGTGAGTAGGGCATTCTAATCATTTCATTAAAACTCCAGCCACTGGATTTGTTAATGACATAGGCAACTTCAAAAGAGTTCTGTTCCTATCAGACCTCCAAGAGTTATCTTTGTCAGTCAGAATTCAAGAGTATTTGGCTAAGCTTTAATTTAATTTTAAAAAGTGGAAAAAAGTCCACTGGAAAGAGTGCATGTAGATCTCACCTTCTGAAAAGTAATTTAATAATATTGTACATAACAATCTAAACTGTACATTCACTTTGAGTTTGCTTAGATTCTCTCAAAACATAAAAGAAACAGGAGATGAAGATGAAGAAAAGGTTGAAAGAAAAAAAGAAAAAAGGAAAAATCAAGCACTAAGATGAAAATTGACCTTCAGTAAGCACATTCTTGAAGAACATATGTCAGTATGAGTGGCAGGTAAGGAAGCAAAAGCAATAACAACCATGGGCAGGTCACCTCTCTGAAAAGCTACGATTAAATCCTGTGATGTAGGATTTATTTTAAGTGGGAAATATAAGTTTATACTGATAGAAGAATAAAATTAGGGTTTGCAAAAGGTAGAGGCAGTGTGGAGATAAGTTAGGGATGCACTATATTTCAGAATTGTTAAATTTTGGTTCAGAAGGACAAATACATTTCAGGTTCATTGTCAATAGGAGACTAAGGGAAAAGCAAAGCATGTCACAATTACAACAATTAGAGGCCCCAGTGATAGAGTAGTTGGTTGCTCTGTGTGAGGCTGTCCATTCAATTTAGAATACTTAAAAAGAAAGAGAAAAGTTGGATTTTTTGAATGATTCATTTCTTTCCATCTCTTCTACACTGACATCCAAGGGCATGAAGTTGTTTCTTTTCTGCCATTATGAATCAAAGCATGGCTTCTATAGAGGTAAGTAAGCAGAGTCAGCTAGAAATCCTAGGTGTGAAACAATACAACTGTACGATAGTATATGTAGGCAAAATGACTCCTGGAATATTATGGACAGATAAATACAAGTGCATACACATTCTGAGATTGTACACATATAACTCAAAAAAACTACATGTGTAGGTTCTATCACAATGCTTCTCACAATAGAATGTTTTTAGCAGAAACTTTTTACAGATATGGTTGTATAAATTTTTAGTGAGTCTCTGACAATAACTATATTTTAATACAAGTAATAAAATGATCTTCTAAATTGTTTTTAATGGGTTCAGCTTTAAAAGCAAGAAAGTTCAGTTGTGGTTTAAGCATGAGGAAATGAAATTAAATCGCAAGCACCCAAACAAGCAGCTATGGGCAGATGTGGATTGTATATGATTGTGAACATAATGCAGGTGAGGTGGACATAGACCTTTGGGGCTAATTAGGCAGCCAACCAATCCTAGTCAGTAAATTGCAGGGTAAAGGGAGAAACTTAGTCTCTACCCCCACACACAAAAAAAAGAAAGAAATGAAAAGCAAAAACAGAAAGGGAGAGAGAAAAAGAACAGCTTATGAGACAAGTCACCCAATTATTTCTTACCTCCACATATGCACATGTAATCTCTATCATGAAAACATGCACCTGCACATCCATATAAAAGTGATACTACCCTGGAGGCCTTGCCTATTCCAAATGGAAACAGAGGAGGACTGGACTGAGAACATGTGAGAGCAGAGCAGGGAGGAGAAACTTCAAGTCTGCATGTAATAGATGAGAAAAAAATAAAAATAAAAATGACACATAAACTATCATTATAGTATATGCTATCATTAATTACTGGTTCAATACAACAATTTAGTTGCAATCCTCTACCAGCTTTGTAAATTTGACAAATGAAACATGAAAAAAAAATCAATGTATTTGTTTCTGAGGACTTCCATAATAAAAACCATAACTCACGTGGCTTAAAGTGATAGAAATGGACGCCGCCAACTAGGAGTGCAGGTAGGCTACTTGCTGTGTCATGAAACACACACTAACATTGAGGATATGAGGATAGACATCAATAATTCCTACAAAAGAATAGAAAAAGACAGTATATAATAATATTTTGAAACAAGCTGGGACACTTAAGTTCACAAAAGAAATAAGGTTTAAATAATGTTTTGACATTCACAAAATGATAGCAGGTGATACCCTACTCTCATCAATAGGGGCCATCTTGATAAAAACTAAACATGGGAATGATAAAGCTAACTTGCATCATAAAACAAATGGACCTAAAACATATTTACAGAACACTTCACCCAAAAACAAAAGAATAAACCTTTTTCTGAGCACTTTCATGGATCTTACTTTAGAGTCAATCACATGCATAATCCAAAGCAAGCTTGTACAGAAACAAGAAAATTCCAATGACATCCTACCTAAGCATCATGGATTAAACCTGGATAACAACAGAAACAACAGAAAGCTTATAATTTTAGGAAAAATGAACAACTCAGTATTGAATGAAAAAATGGGTGAAGAGAAATTAAAACTCTGTAAAATAAAATAAAAATGAAAATTAACATACCCTACCTTATGAGACACAATGATGGAACCTGTAAAAGGCAACCTCATAGCACGAAGTGCCAACATAAGAAAGTGCAGAGATCTCATATTAGCAACTTGACAGCACACCTAAAGATCGAGAGCAATTAGTGATGAAATTGGGGACAAAGCAACTGAAACTGAGATAACCATTGAATCATAAAAGTATACTTTAAAATTCTGAAATCTGCCAAGTTAAGAATCAAAAAGAAATGGGATGCTTTTTCTCAACATATACCATTCACCACAGCAAATGGAGATCAGATAAATAATTTAACCAAACTGAGAAACTCTAGTGAAATAGATCCAAAAGAGAGCCTTTGACAAAAATCTAACACCCCTTCATGAAAACACCCTGGAGAGATTAGGGTTACAGGGAAATACATACAATAATAAAGGCAGTTTTAGGGAAGCCCATTGCCAACTTCAATTTAAGTGAGAGAAACACGAGCAATTCCACAAGCAGTTCCAAAGTCAAGAACAAGATAAGGTTGTCCATTTTCTCCATACCTATTAAATATAAAACTTGATATCTTAGTTAGGGAGTAATAAATAAGAAGTAGATCAAGAGGATACAATTTAAAAGGCTGAAGTCAAAATATCTCTATTTGTAGATGATATAAAAACATATATAAGTGACTCTAAAATTATAAAGGGAAGCTCCTACAAATCATAAAATGAAAGTAGCAAAATAGAAAATTGATTCTACAAAACCAGTACAGTAACCTTTCTGTATGGAATCAAGAAACAGATTGAGAAAGATATCAGAGAAACCACAGTGTTCTGAATAGCTAAATCATATAAATATTTTGGAAAAACTTGAATCAAATAAGGAAAGGAATTGTATGATTAAAACCTTAAAAGGGCAAAGAAAGACACTGAAGAAGACATCAGAGGGTGCAAAGATCTCCCTAGTCATGTACCCATAGGATTAGTATAGTAAAAGTGGCCATCCTACCAAAAGCAATCTACATGTTCCATGCAATCACCATCAAAATTATAATACAGTTTTTCACAGATCTTGAGAGGACAATTTTCAGTTGTGTACAGAAGCATAAAGAAACAAGGTTAGCTAAAATAACCATGAATAATCAAAGCATTGCTGAGGATACCACCCCATCCCTTGTGTTCCAATTGTACTTTACAGCTGCAGTAATAAAAACAGCATATTATTAGCACAAAAACATAAATGTTCATCAATGGAATCGAATTGATGATCTAGACATCAAGCTTTACACCTGATTTTTGATAAAGAAGCCAGAAATATGCACTGAAAAAAACAGCATTTTCAACTGCTGCATGTGGAATAATTTAAATAGATCCATGTGAGTTACCTTATACAAAACTCAACTCCAAAAGGATCAAAAACTACAGCATATGAGCAGATACATGAATGTGGCACAGGAAAATATTTTCTGAACAGTACAACCCATGCTCTTGTCAAAGATATAAGTTGTTCTTCACGAATGGACAGCAAAGCCTTATGGCTGAAAACAAGACCTACACAACTCACTGATAACAGAGAAGTCAAGCTAGTGTCTACATTAAGCCTTCACCACTACTGGCTATAGTCTAGGTTATATAGAAGGTTCCCTGGAGGAAACCTAGGAGAAACATAAACAGCAACCCATGTATGAACTCTTTGATCTGTAATCCCATCCACAAATCCTTTGACCTATAATGGTGTCCTGAATGACAAGATATGCTAGTGCAGTGGTGGCACATAACTTGTGGAGTAACCAACTAGCATCTGATTTGATTTAAAGACCACTACATGAGATGAAACCCATATGCAACACTACTTGGTTGACAAGAACTTGAGACTAGAAAGATCAGGGGCCCAGGAGAAAACCAAACCCACTGTTCTACAAAAGGAACACAAATACAAAATGACTCATTTTGACTCTATGTTTTACACAGAGATCAGTGTAGGCAGAGTATCCAGTAGTAAATAGCCAATAGAAAAATGCAATAGCATCTTTGGAGGTTCCTTGTTTCAGAATGTTATGTCATCCGATTTTCATGTTTGTTTAATTTTATTTTTATTTTAACTTTTATTTTATTGATTCATTCATTTACTTCAGCTTTTTATTTTATTTTTTATTTTATCTTTATCCTACTGGCTTTTCATATATATTATGGGTTCTGGTTTTGTATTTTTATGAAATACAAAAATGGGATTCATGAATATGTAAATTAGTGAGTCTTTGCTTCAGTATCTGTTTCTTTTGCCTTTTCTTGGATTTTATTCCTTTTGTTTGTTGTTTTGACCTATTCTAATTTGATTGGTTGTTTTATTTTAGTTTCGTTTATTATCTCTTAGATGCTTGTTTGTTTTTATTCTTTTATAAAAGAGACAGAAAAGGTTGATCCAGGTGGGAGAGTCTAGGAGGAAATGAAAAGTGAAGAGGAAGAGGAATCCATATCAGAATACATGGTATGAAAAAGATCTATTTCAATAAATAAGGAAAGTTTTCTTTCATTGCTCTGTGGGAAGAGAGAGAAGAGACAGAGAAGAGAGAGAGAGAGAGAGAGAGAGAGAGAGAGAGAGAGAGAGAGAGAGGAATGTGTGTGTTTGTATCGAAATCTAAATTTCAGTACAACTATGCTCAAAAGATGTGAGAAAAGTTCCAGCTTTTGGGAGTTTTTTGGCATGTCTATATTCCTTGGCTTCTCCATGTGTAATTCTAGTTTATCTCTCTCTTTACATGAAAGTCTGTGTTTTTCCCAAGGGCATCATTAATAGGTTTTAAGACTTATATTTACACATACTGAACTCATTTAAAGTTGATTTTATCTGCATAATTACATTTAGTAAAGGCTTTATTTCCAAATAAAAGTCATTCTTGGGCTCAGTCCAATGGTTGGCTGTGAGTATCTTCATCTGTATTAAATCAGATGCTGGCAGAACCTCTCTGGGGACCGCTATACCAGGCTCTTGTCAGCAAGTGGTTCTTGACATCAGCAATAGTGTCTGGGTTTTTGTCTGCAGATGGGATGGACCTCTAGGTAGAGCAGTCTCTGGCTGGCTTTTCTTTAGTCTTTGCTCCATTTTTGTCCCTGCCTTTCTTACTATGATTATTTTGCTCTCCCTTCTATGTAGGATTGAAGCATCTACACTTTGATCTTCCTTCTTCTTAAGCTTCAACCTGTCAGACTGAGCACTCAGACGACAATAGAAGAGTTAGGGGAAAGAACTGAAGCAGCTGAAGGGGAGGGACTACAACCTCATAGGAAGAATAATATCAACTAACTGGACCACCCAGAGCTCCCAGGGACTAAACCATCAACAAAAAAGTTTACATGGAGCCATCTATGTCTCCAGCTATATAAGTAGCAGAGAATGGCCTTAACTGGCATCAATGGGATGGAGATCCTTGGTCTTGTGAAGGTTTGATGCCCCAGCATAGGAGGATGCTAGAGCAGTGAGGCAGGAGTGGGTGAGTGAGTGGAGGAGCACCCTCATAGAGGCAAAGGGGAAGGGAATGGAATGGGGTTTTGTGGAGGAAACTGAGAAAGGAGATATCATTTGAAATGTAAATGAATAAATGATTAATTTAAAGAAAAATAAGAAAAAAAAGTCAATTTTACAGATCCTAGATAGCACAAATTCAGAAAACTCGTAGAGAGGAACATATGTCAACACACCATATCAGTTCAATTTGAAAATCATATAAAATATAAATATTTTCTCAGATATTACATACCACATATTTTCCTTGTAACTAAGTATTCTGAGAAAGTATAATCCTCAAGAAAAAAAATCAAATTTCAACATAATATCATTGATTCATACAATTCTGTTGAAGATTGAAGAGGAGGAGCCTGACCTTTATAAAAAATAAAATAGCAACAACAACAACAACAGTGTGAACTGTCCCTTGAATTGTCCTGCTACTTGAACTCAGAACCACATTCTCTCAGTAACTACATGAGCATACAGTGAAACTTTTCTCCAGTGTTGCTTCATTTATTCTTGGGAGTTAAATCATTATTTGAGTTCTATCTGATAAATATTTATTGAATTGCTCAAAATATGTGAGAAAGTGAATAACGAGTACCCTGTCAAATGGCAGAAGAATAAAATTAAATATGCTCCATGAGTTACTGCTAGTAACAAGGTGGAACACCTAAATATTTGCTGAGAGACAAAATTGTGGACCACCAAGTCACACCATTAAAACAGAAAGAAACAACTAATATGCCAGCAATTTGTAAGATTTGGGTCAGATTTCATGAAGTAGCTTTGGTAAGATAAAGAAGCTTCAGGTCTGTGTATAAGGATAGAAACTGAAAACCATTCTGGAGAATAGAAAATGATTTGATATAATATAGTAGCAGATACCTATTTAAAGAAGAATGTGTTCCCTAAACTAATAGATACCACACTTCACTCTCTTTTAGTATTTGGCTGCATGCTTAATTCCCATAGTTAATTTAAAATGGAGTTGGTTCAGTAGCTCAAAAATCTTTCTTTTGTTTGTTTGCTTTTTGTTAAGATTTATTTTTGTTTTGTAAAAGTTCTATGTATGGAAGGAAAAGCAATACATACACACACTCAACTGTTCAATGAATCAAATATTGCTTGTTTCTATGTACTCTTCACGTAACAAACCACAGTTGATGTGTTAGATTGGGATTGGATGGAGTACAAGTATGGGGGTGAAGCAAGTCAGTCTTGTCATCATGTACCACATGCAATTTTTAGGTCTAGTTATAATCTGAGAATTCTGTATCTAAGAGGATTTTGCATTAATATAAGCCTTTTGTAGTCTTTATTCTACAAATACCAAAATGTCTTGCTTGTTAATTATTTGCCACTTAACAGTTAAAAAGTTAGGAAATTGTTCCCTTGTCCAGACTAATCTGAACATGGTTTATTACTGACTGATAGATTCCAGTCAGTAAAGTAAAATGAAGACAGAATATCCCATGTTCTAAAAGGTGGCCAAATATGCACCAATTGCAACTTATTTTAAGTTACTCATACAAACAAACCAGGAGCACATGAGGTAAATTGAAGTACCCTAAAGCAACTGGCTCACTTTTCATGTAAATTGCCTCAAAAAATGGTTTCTAAAAATAATACTTTGAATGTCTAAAAATAAGTGTGTGAGTCAAACTCCAGGAAATGTTGATTTAGATTGCTGCCTGTTGTGTCTCTGCATTTCAAATAATGAAAGGGCAAAAAAAAAATTTCACAAAACAGCAATGTGAATTTTTTGAAAGATGTTATATGACATGTCATTTAACTGGAAAAATTCTTGTCCTCTATACCTCAGGAAAGATGGTTCACAATAATTTTAACAACATATGCTTATACCATCTTTGCCTAGAATTTTGACAAGTGCATTGTTTTCTGACAAGGTCAATCTTCATATCAAACGGCAACGATAACTAGCATGTGGCTCATAAACGTGTGTGCCTCTTCTTCCTGTATGGAGTCTCATAGAGTAATTTTGGGAGTGAGATGGGCTAGAGTCAACCTTTCCCTATCATTCTCATGGTCAGGATTAAACTTGTTACTGGAGATGTCAAAAAATCTCCTGAATCTCAGCTTCAGACAAGGGCTTGAAGCAAATTCCTGAAAGGATACTCAATATCCTAATCCATCATGAGAGTTGTTCCTTTCAGTTAAAATGCATTCTCAAAAATGCATTCTCACAAAAACTAAGTATTTGATAAGTCTTCTCAGACTTGTGAGGTATTCTCAAGATACAGGTTTAAGAACTTGAAAATAGCACTGAAGTAGGCCACCACTATTAAGATTTAATATCTCTCTAGTTTTTGTTTGTTTATTTGTTTGTTTCTTAAATAACTCAGAAGGCTAACCTCATCAGCAGGATAAAATATTAGTCAATGGACTTCTATTTAAAGTAATGCTGTCAGAAGTATAGAATCCAAAACCAAAATTAGAAGTTAGTAAGCATGTGTTAGGGATTTCCTTCATTATCACTTTCATGAAATTCAAGCCAAATGATAATGGGAGTCCAGAAATGAAGTTCAAAAAAAAATCATAAAGTAAAAATTTATTCATAGGAGTTTCATTTTGATTTATGTATTAATCACAGTTTTAATGTCTTGAAAAGACAATGTCATGGGTGAGGGAAAGATGCCATCCCCCTCCCTTGTGTTGTGCCATCGGTGACAGGTGGAAGAGTTGGCCCCAGGTCATGAGATCAGGAGTGCTGGCACTGCCCCTTACCAGCTGCAGCATTGAGGAGAGCAGTCACCCTGCACCTCGCCTGGGCAACACAGTAGATCTGGCCCTGCTGGCATGGGTTAAGGTGAGTTAGTCCCAAGGGCATGATAGCAGGAGATCTGGCTCTGCCCCTTGTTGGCTGTGGATCTGGGTAAGCTAACTGGGGCAGTGCTGTAGAGCTTGGCCTAATTTTGTAGGTGCAGAATAGCTGGTGAACCGGCCGGCTCAACTACCACCCAGACACTGATCCAAGGCTTTGTGTTGACTCACGGAACATCTGTCCCCATCTCTGAACTAATAGAACACATTAAGGGGCTAGTCCAACAGATCCAAAACTGCAGGTTTTTCACAACACAGAGCAACACCAGGATATTTGATATGAATCCTGATGAGAATCCAGAATTGATAGAATAACAGAAGCCAAAGGCCTTGAACCAAAGTATTCATTGTAATGAACATTTGCAAGTAAAGAAGTGTGGACAAAAGGGTATACGATGGGATGAAAGGTGACACACTACAGCTTCCACAATGGGATTTCTTTTCTTCTTTCTTTTGTGGGGAAGGCTATAAAAGGCAGAGGTTGGGTATGAAGGGACAGGGAGATAGATGAGTGTAATTTGAGTGTGTGGTATGAAATTCACAAAGAATCAATGACAAATGAAATAAAAAATATCATGAGAAGAGATCTTCCTATTGGTCATAGTGCTATCAAAATGCCACTGTGGAAAAGCAGTGTTGGTTGCCATGGAAAATATTATGCCTATATGAGTTGACATCAGTGTGAGCAGTCTTATGTCCAAAATAACTATTTCCTACCTTCCTGTTCCCAACATCATAAGGAACTCAGAGATTCTGTAACTCACAATTTCAAAGGTGTCTCAACAAACAAAAACAAAAGCTGAAAACTAGGGGATAGTAAATTAAATTATGATGTTTACCTGTAGTGTATATTAGCTTATTTTAAAGAAGTTTTATTAGCATGGAAGAAATACTATGGATCTAAAGTAAAATGTGAGGGAAAACATGATAACAATTATATTCTTTTTCACAGGCTGCCAGAGAGAATATTGCAAATGTGATCTTCACAAATGTGGAGATTAGAAATGTAAAGTTAATTTATTAGGAAATCTGGTTTACTCTCAGACTGCTCTCTAACCAACAGACATTGCCTCCTAGTTTCTCTGTATGAATGTGACATGGCATACTTTGTTTCACTGTGAAAATTATATGTAGAAAGATAATTCTATGGCAGTATGTAAAAAGGAATATCATAAAAGTTAACAAATAAATGATAAAATTAGAGGTTTTAACATAGGAAGTAATGAATATATTTTTATCTTTGAAATCTCAAGAAATGCTGAGAAAATATAATGTAAATAAGAGGAAATATTTATTAAACTATACCAGTTATTATCTTTTTATTTTGTGCTTTTACTGTAATCTATTTCATCAAAACTTCTCTATCATAACATAAACTATCAGCAAACAGAATTATTCTACTTAACAGAAGATTGCTTGTCTTATAATTTGCAAGCATTCAGATACCCATAAGTAAATTTCCAAGGGAAAAGAATGCATATTTAATCATATTTGAAATTTAATCTTTTCCATATTGCCTTCAACAGAACACATGTTCAATAACTGTGTCTAAAGACAAAACACTAAAATATCTCTAAGCCTTCCTCAGTATGAAGACAAGAGAAAAAAACATTTAGTATGAGCCTGGGTAGCTCTGCTCAACTCTAAGTAAGGTTTTAAGCTTACAGTTTTCTACACTGGGTTGAAGCATGTGCTTATAATGCTAAAAAATAACTTTCTTAATATTTGTTTCAGCTCCGAGAATACATTCAGTCTCTGGAAAGTCTGTGATAGTCAGAGTCAAGAGAAGATAAGATACTTAGGCCTACAGCCAAGACCAGCAATCAAAAGCAAAATGGAAAAAGAAAAAAAAGAGAGAAAAAAAACATGAGTTTTCTGGGATAAAAAATTGTGTTTTTTAAAGATATTTTTATTTCTTATTATTGATGTGGAAGTATGGGGAAAAAAGGGAAAGGAGAACAACATCAGAAATAAGAGGAGAGAAGATAAATCACGGTGTAAATTTATGGGAACATAACAGGAAAAAACCCATGCATTCCAACATAAAACCTCATTTTCTATAAACTACAACATTCTGTAAATGTATGTAATGTGTCATTCTCTGTTGATTAGCTGAACAGTAAGAATTCATAAAAGAAAGAAAGAATGGGGGAGGTGAAAAATTTCCCTCTCTGTCTCTATTGTACATGTATTGGAGGTGGACTCTAAACTACATGCATATGTATATACATCATCCACAGTTTTGTAAAAGGGAGGGGCCAAAATCTACTCCATTAACATATTACAGCACATTATGTTAAAATGCAGTCCTCATGCTGTTTACCTAGACCCTTGACACATTCTTCTTACATAACAGTGAGTCTGTGTCTTTTTAGAATTCTTGCTATTTTCTCTCTTCCCTGGCCTGATTAGCATTGTTCCTGGCTCTCTCCTTTTATGATTGACTCTGACATTTTATTCCATGTGTAAGTGACATCATGTGTCATCAGTGTTCTTTCTGTGCTTTTTTATTTTCTTTATTGCTTGTACATTGTTATAAATGGGGATAATGTATATCAAAAGCTGGAGACTTAATACTGTCCTCTTAATTATATATTATTTTATATTAAGTATATATTTGTAATATTTTATGTATTTAATTTTATTTATGTAATGCACTATCATGGAATTAATTATCATTTAGTCTTACAAAAGCAAAAGATATTGACATTTAAACAAGTACGTACATCCAGAGCTATTTGAAAATATATCCACTGGCAATTATAAATAATTCTGCAGTGATCTCAGAGCAGAGATATATATCTTCAGGGTAATGATTTTTTATTTCAGTTTTGTGGCTAAAAACAAAAAACAAACAAACTAAAGGAGAGGCAAATAATGAAAAATTTTGGGATTTTAAGAATGTGGTTAAAATTCCCCGACTATCCAAAACTATCTTTATCAACATTGCAATGACATTTTCTCACAAAATAGGAAAAGTGATAGGAAAGTTCCTTAAAGTTCAAGAATTGCAAAATAATCTTGAGAAGGAAAAACAAAGTCAGAGACACAGTACTTCCCAATTTCAAACTACTCTACAATGTTGTAGTTATCAAAACAGTATGGTTTGATCAAACCAGAATACACGGACCAATGAAACACTCTGCACATACTAGCAATACGCCCAAGCACATGTACTCAACTAATTTTTGGTAAGGCCACTGAGAAAACAATAGGCAAAAGTTTACTTTTAAGTGATTTTCAGAGAACTGGAAATCCACATGTAAAATGATTGGGCCTGATACTGTACTATATATAAAACAAAACAAAGCAAAACAAAACAAAAAACTCAAACAAGCTAATGACTTAAATGTAATGACAGACTCACAAACCACCTAATACAAAGCATAGGAAATGTTTGCTCTTATCCTTAGCAGTGACTTGTGGGTATTACAGGAAATGCCCAGACAACTAAAAGAAAACCAATGAACTATAGCTACATTATGATTAAATTTTCTCTTTTATTTTTCAATATAAGCTTGCTATGCCATAGAAGTTAGCTTTTAGCTCTTGATCTTCCTGCCCCTGACTCCTGAGTACTGGGATTAATTATACTCATGTGCCATTAAGCAAAATAACATAATAATAAAAAGATAAACAGGCTGTGGGAAGGGAGAAAATGTTGGAAAAGATGTCTGATATGGTAATTCAAACAAATCAAGGAAAAGACAGAATAAATTGATTAAAATGGTCACTTCTAATGTGACCTTTGGCCTCTGAGATGAGATGCAAGGTTATGTTACTTTCTAAATGTGTTTCTTCAGCTACTACCAGTTTTATACTTACTTGATGAAGTCTGATTGTTGTAAACTAATCACAATCAGGGAAATGGTTCTGGCAGAAACTTAGTCACTTTTCTTTGTCCTAGCTACTCACCTACATGACTATAACCATCCAAAGGACAAGTCTATTTAAATCTACACTTCTTAAACTTTTCTAGTGGGTCCTGTTCTTTATCCTAGTGCCTTACTTATACTGACACCACTTGCCTTCCCTACCTTCCTCCAAACCTTCCATGCCCTTAACCTCCTCACCCTATCCAGAGGCTGTCACCTTATCTAAGCCAAAGATTCATTTGTTCTTTCTTTTAATTGTTCTTTTGTGAATATGTATACAAACAGATGGATTTCACAGTAGCATTTCCATACATGCCTTGTTTTTGTTGGTCTCCCACCTTCAACAACCTCCATTTGTCTTGTTGTCTACTAGTCTACTAGTACCTTCCTGTCTGCTTGAGTCACACATGTATTTTATTGCTCACTTTTACCCTTCTCCATAATGGCCCTTTTCTAATGTTCTCCCTAATTTTATGAACTTACCACATCTATTTACATATGAACAAAAAACATATGTAATAATAAGGAGGGCATGCTCTTATCATTTTAAGCCTGAGTTACAATGACTTTCACTCACCTATTTTCTAGCAAGTCACATGGTTTCTATTGTCTTTTTGTCTGAATAATGTTTCACTGTGTGCATGTTTCACATTTGCTTTTATCTGTTCATCTGTTAAGGACATCTAGACCAGGTACATTTCCATTTCTGTTGTAAATAGAGCAGTAGGAAGGGATGTGAAACTATCTCTGTGGTAGGATGCAGAACTCTTGCCTATATCCACTCAGTAGTGGTAGAGCTATACAGTTCATTAGTTATTTTTGAGAAACCTTCTCTCTGATTTCCAAAGTTGCTATATGAATTTTCACTGAAGTGTAATATTCTTGAGCATAATTTTGGTTTTGAATAAGGAATTGAACAAATATATTTTCTTGGAGTTGACATTAAAATAACATCCTAAATCCAAGTAGGGTCTCCCTGCAATGGCATGGATGTGACACCATCCTCTGACACATGTTCAACCTTCTATCGTCAACACCCCTGAAGAAAACAGACTCACCCTGTTCTAGCAGCCACCAGCTCTCCGTAACACTTAAGTTAGGAATTGAGATGTACATGTTCCTCCTTAACCTTGGAATCTTAACAGACTTAAGCTGGTGCATGTATTTTGCCAACAACCACAGCTGATACAAGTTCACGAAACAGCTGTGCAACTCCTGGAGACTTTATTTCCTACTACAGAGCAACATATATATCTGTGTTTATCACTGCTATCTTCAAAGTAGCTAGGAAATGGAAGCTGCCTACAGGTCTGAGTTGATGAATGGACAATGAAAATGTGATACCTACACACAATGAAATGTTATTTAACAGCAATGAAAAAATAAATTGTGAAATTACAATTAAATGGAAACATCCTAGAGAAATGATTCAACTAACTCTTTTCTTCCATCAATTTCAGTATGCCACGTCTGAGGCTAGACCACCTCCTTCCCTAAGCTGTATGAGAACTGCATTCTAGGCTCAGGACCATATGCTCCTCTGTAGTTCACCCCAGATTACCTTCAAGCACAAGAATATTTTTAAATCACTCTGATTAGTTCAGTTTCTTGTGAGTGAACGAAAATAGATCATAGAGTAACTTCAAACATTCAAGTGTTTCCTCTAATTCCTTCACAGCAGAAGGTGAAGAGTTAAAGTGCTTCTTAAACTGATGAAAGTTCATCATCAGAACAATGAGTCAGCTCTGATTCAGGCTTAGTTCCTTCCAGCACAAAGAGCTCTCCAGTCTGTTTTAGGCATTTGTGCATTATGCTACACTAAGCATGTGCATAGTAAAATTCCATTCAGCTAAAATAACATCTATAAGAAGGACTCATTTCACATTAGACTGGATTTAGAAAAGTGTTATCACTCCTTGATAAACCTTTATAAGGGAGATATATTCCAAAAAGAGTGACATGAAAAGAGATTTTCTTACTGAAAATTGGGTACAAGTTGAGAAGCCTTTCCTCTGGTGCCTTGCATCCTAAGAGGTCTCAGAGTTCTAGCTCTGTGGAACATCATTTGAAAAGCATTGGAACAGGAACTGGTTTTCCTCAGACTTCTCTCCATTTTCATATCTGCATTTTTTTTCAAAGAGGAACAATTACAGGTCAGAATTTTGACTGTGGGATGGTAACCTCCTCCCTCACTTGATGTCCTGTCTTCCTGCTGGAAGTGGGCTCTATAAGTTCCCTCTCCCTACTGTTAGGCATTTCATCTAAGGTCACTCCTTTGAGTTCTGAGAGTCTCTCACTTGCCAGGTCTCTGGTGCATTCTGGAGGGTCCCCCAACCTCCTACCTCTCAATGTTGCCTGTTTCCATTCTTTCTGCTGGTCCTCAGAGCTTCAGTCATTTTCCCTCATCCAATTACCTTTCTTCTCCCTCCCAAGAGGAACTGAAGCATCCTCACTAGGGCCCGTCAGCTTGTTGACCTTTTTGAGTTCTGTGGACTGTATCTGGTGTGCGTTTTGTTGTTGTTGTTGTTGTTGTTTGTTTGTTTGTTTGCTAATATCCACTTATTAGTGAGTACATAGCATGCATGTCCTTTTGGGTCTGAGTTACCTCACCCAGGATGATATATCTTAGTTCCATCCATTTGCCTGCAAAACACAGGCCCAAGGTGGAATCCAGCTCAAGGGGAGGACCCAAGGCCTGACACTGTTACTGAGGTTATGGAGTGCTCATAAAAAGGGACCTATCATGACTGTCCTCTGAAAGGCCCAACAAGCAGCTGAAAGAGTCAGATATAGATATTTGCATCCAACCAATGTACAGAAGCACAGATCCCTGTGGTTGAATTATGGAAAAGCTGAAAGAAGCAGAGAAGAAGGGTGACCCTGTAGGAGGACCAGCAGTCTCAATCAACCTAGATCCCCAAGATCTCTCAGACACTGGATCAAGAACCAGGCAGCATACACCAGCTGATATGAGGCCCTCAACACATATACAGCCAAGGACTGCTAGGTCTGGGTTCAGTTAGAAAAGATGCACCTAACCCTCAAGAGACTAGAGGCCCCAGGTAGTTAGAGGTCTGGTTGGGTGGGGGCTGGAGGATGATGACATCCTTGTGGAAACAGGCTGGTGGAGAGGAGGTATGGGATGTGGAACACTCAGAGGGTAGGAATAAAATCTGGAGTGTAAATTAAATAAATAAATAAATAAACAAATAAAGGATTAAATTTTAAAAAGCATTTTCACAATACAGTTTGCTCTGCATTGAACTCCAAGTTGCACATGACAATGCAGTAAGTAAATACCTTAGTGATAGCACACATGATGCCTTAGATCAATACTCCATCACTCATGTTTCTGGTTTCTGGTAATATCTGTTTTTCTAGGAATTTTAGAAAGCAAATAAGCTCATTGCCACTAAGTTGAATGACATACACCTGCCACATCTTGCAGGTGGTAGCTTTTGTCAATATGTCATTAGAAACGTTATATGTCCATGTTTTTTATAGCCTGGAATTATAACTTTATGATCTAGATTTAAAAGCAGTTATTGATACTTTCTGTCTCTCTAGAACAAAATTCCAAATCTCTTTAGCTGTAGACACATAAACACACACACACACACATACACACACATACAAAAATCTTTAGATAATTTTGTAATGTAAAACTTCAGAATATTTTCATCCTTGGTTACAAACTGACTAAGTGAGAGCTAAATGATCACTCTGTGCTTGGGATATTGGTACATGTGGATTTTATAAGGAATGTTTTCTCTTCTCCTCCAACAATTCACTAGATATACACAATATAACTCATTTCTAAGACCTAAATTAAACATCATGTATTTTGCAAAGTTTTTCTTAACACAAGTATCACAAATATGAAGGCATTCTATTTCCCTTAACATGATTATTTGGCATTTATTCTCCCTATCAACCCACAGAGTACTGAAGGCAAGATTCATATTTTATTCATTTATACCCCAAGCCTTATCACATAATATGTTAGCAAAAAACAGATAAGAATGACAGTAGCTATAAATGCAGTACTTCCTAAGATTATCTTGTAGGTAGCCATACTCAGGATATTGGATGATCAAGTGTTTACTGAACTTGTCAAAGACATATAAGATACATGCGTTTTGAACCCTCCTCAAAAGCATCTCCCATCTATCAATGTACTACTCATTTTACCTTTGAATGAAAGAAAGCTGTTTATTGCAAACCTAAGAATATAAAAAGAACATGGCTGGAGGTTTTTTTTTTGGATATCTTGTTTAAAACCAAAATTTGTTGACTGCATTTGAGGCTCATATTATGAAAAAGATTACTTTTTAATTTTTTCAAGGATATATATTTTCAAAAATTAAGGTACACATTACAAGTAATAAAGTTAGATAACTTATTGTTAAACCTCTATGTTCAGTCCTAGAATCTAGAGTTGATATCAATTTTATTAAGCATTACTAAACTATCATTAACATTTACTTTGATGTAGGAAGAAAATATCACATAGTTTGAATATAGACTATGGAATTTGAGTGCCTATTTTGAACCCATAATTTCTGCTTACTGACTTATAACACTAGTTATATTATTTTACCATTTGATACCAAAATCTCCTCATATATCTTGTGTGGATTAATAATAATACCTATGAGCCAGAAACTTCTAAGGTCTATGAAAAGTGCTTATAATACATTATAGATGCTTAACATGTTAGAAAAATACAGAGGAAAGCTTTCCACCAACCTCTGTTGTCATATGTCTTTGTAAAATTCTTTCATTCAGTTAGCATTCACTGAACACTTTCTCTCTGCTAATTGTATGCTAATGAGATGGTTATGAATAAGGCAGCCTGTGTCATCATATTTTGTAAACATTTGAGAATTTTCTATGCCTTCCCTTGTACTCAAATATGACACAACGACGTATTATATGTATTAGTAAACTTCAAACATTATAGGTGGTCAGGATTTTGAGCTATTCTCTCCAGATGATACTGCCTCATTCCCCCCTGGCAAGTCCTCCTGGAGATTCTTCAGGGACATAGAAATTCTTCTTATCAGCTCTTTATTCATGATCACCAAAAGATGGAGAATAGTATTTTACAAAATACTGTCAGGAAACACTTCATAATAATAACAATACCAAGTCCTGATTTTTAAGCTTCTACAGTTGAGACAGAAAGAATGTAGTACAAACCACATTTTAGTTGATTAGTAGTACAGAAAAAAAGCAACAATGTTTCTAGGCATCATTTAAAAACAGAAGTTTTATTACTATATTTCTGAACAATAAGTACTACCTGTTGAAGACTTTGCCATTTATATGGCTGTAGCTATTTATTTTTGTTAATGGAAAAAGAAAAGAAAATTTCATTCATTCTGAGGTTTCATAGAATCAGATGTGTTAGTTAATTCTTGAAAAGCCACAGAACGGGTGGTGTTTTAAGGGTGGTATTGAAAATTAATTGAGACTGCTGTGTTATTGTGAGTTAAAATTCCTCTTGCTTAAGAATACAATGAACTATGTATCACTAACATTTAGTGAATGTGTTTTCAATGTCTTACAATGAAACTAAAATCTTGAGAGAAAAGTGATGCTGACAAAATAAAATTTTTCAAACTTGGAAAATAAACCAGTCACTGAAAATGTAGTACTCATTGGATGATAAATGGTTCATTTTCACATTGGAATTTGTGTAAGAGAAGAAGAGAAGTAACCTTGGTAGAAAGTTCTGCTACCATTAGCCCTCATTTTAATCAGGAACATCTGCTAGAGGGTTAGTTCATCCTCTGGTTAGAAGAAGATAAAACCATTTGAAGAACCAATAAAAGGACATCTCTATGAGACTGGAATGAGCTTCCTCTAGAATCTTGTGGCCCTTATACCAACCAAGCAGAGGGACAGCACTTGCTTTTGGTCATACAACTTTTTGACAAATCTTCTGGAAATTCAAGGAAATTCTTTACCCAGAGAAGAATTAGGTATGAATCTTAAGTTTCATATCCTACAGAGTAAATCATACCTAGAAATGGACATCCATCTAGATGAAGATTAAGAAGTAAAAATTGACTCCTCCATTGGCCATCTTCCAGATGGCCCCTCCTTCAGTTTCTTCTTCATGAGCTTCATGTGTTCTGTGAGTTGAATCTTGGGTATTTCAAGCTTCTTGTTCATGGCCATTAGCAGTTTTAGTAGGGACAAATAAACAAATGAACAAACTATCAAAAAAGCTAATGAAGAAGGAAGACCAAGTGTGGTGCTTCGGTCCTCTTAGAAGGAGTAACAAAATACTCATGGGAGCAAATATGGAGACAAAGTGTAGGACAGAGACTGAAGGAGGGGCAGTCTGGAGACTGTTCCATCTGGGTATCCATCCCATGTGCAGTCGCCAAAGGTAGAAGCTGATGTGGATGTCAGGAAGTGCATGCTGACAGGAGTCTGATATAGCTGTGTTCTTAGAGGTCTTCTAGAGCTTTAGATATTCAGGCAGATGCTCACAGCTAACCATTGAACTGATCAAGGGGTTCCCAATGAGGAGTTAGAGTGAAGACTGAGGGGGCTGAAAGGGTTTTAGACCTCATGAGGAGAGCAACAATAACAACCAACCAGAGTTCCCAGGGTCTAAACTACTAGCCTGGAAGCACTTAGGGAGGGATCCATGGCTCTAGCTGTATATGTAAAGGAGGATGGCCCTGTCAGGCATAGGTGGGAAAGGAGATCCTTCGTCCCATGAAGGCTGATGCCATGTGTGGGGGAATTCAAAGGCTTCTATGAGGTATGAGTGGGGGGTAGGTAGGGGCATATCCACAGAGAAGCAGGAGGAGGGACTATGGGATAGGGGATTTCTGGGTGGGGGGAAATGAGGTAAGGGAATAACATCTGAAATGTAAATAAAATATCCAATAAAAAATGATAATAAAGAAGTTAAAAAGAACCTACTGTTTAATCATTTCCAGCCTCAGTTCATGAGAATAGAGTAAAAGTTATTCCAAATTCTACATGAGACAGTAACCATGAAGAGAATTATGAACATGACATTCTTGGGTTGGGGCTGGTTTCATACAAATAGCAAGAGTGATCCTGACTTACCACCTACCTTTAATAACCATTCTTTATTGCACAATTCTTCACACTCACCAGGGTACTCATGGATTCCTTTCATATAACTCTTCTCCATTGATCCTGAATCCTTTACCTAAGTCTATCATAGAAGCCTATAGTCTACTAGACTTCACTATTTAAAACCTTCCTTAAACTGCAACTCTGGGATTGTTGAGATATGCAGGTCATAAAGTATCTCAAATTGTTCTGCCCTTCTCCTAAAGTCTCTTTGTTACAGCTCAGCCAAATTATTTGTATCTGAATTAGATGTCCAATGTCTCTCTTTTGATTTAGAGTAGAAGTTCAATTTGGAGAAGCAAAGCTGTCATATTTGGATGAAAGCAAGGCTATGATATAGAGTGACTATTGAACCCAAGTAAAGTAAACCCTTGGTCAGAAGCAGATACTAAGAGTGACTTCTGAGGCAAGAAACCTCCCTTAGCTGTCTTGGTGTCCATGGCCATGGCAGTCCTATGACAGAGATGCCTCAGACTCTAAGAATCTCAAAGCCTCTTTGAAACCAACTTGTTTCTCTGTAGTTCTTATTTTCAGGTTTATAATCAATTCTGGTGTTACTCCAAGTTCTTATTTTCAGTATCTTCAGTGACTATCTGTGCTTGAAGAAATTGTATATAATCTGCAAACTAGCCATCAAAACACCTGCCAGACACTGGGTCAAACTTGAATAGATTTCAGTGAATTCAAGATGAACTAAGCGCTATCTGTCCTTCTCTGGAGCCTAAAGTTACAGTAAAAAGATGTAAATCCAGCCATCTTAACAATTCTGGACAGCCGGGCGGTGGTGGCGCATGCCTTTAATCCCAGCACTTGGGAGGCAGAGGCAGGCGGATTTCTGAGTTCGAGGCCAGCCTGGTCTACAGAGTGAGTTCCAGGACAGCCCGGGCTACACAGAGTAAAACCCTGTCTCGAAAAAACCAAAAAAAAAAAAAACAATTCTGGACAACGATCATGCCAGAATAGCAGCATAAGAATGAGACTCAGGGACCTGGAAACTCTAGAAAGGCATTTCAGATTTGAAGACAGAACCCTTTCTCTTCAGTTTTTCAGAGTCTCGTTTTATATAAATCAAATTCAGGCATGTATGTGTTTCTTGAGCACTCAGTTTTCTTTCAGACATCTCAACAAATTGAGGAATCCTCAGTTTCCCAGAAGTCAGCTCAAATACAGTATCCAATTGTATACATGTCATAGAAAGTATTTAAGCTTTGCATTATGGGGACAAAGCAGTGAGACTATGTCTCAGATCATCTGGAAATCTTGGCTCTACTGTACTACAATACAGCATTTCTATAAAATATCATTTTATATTTGTTCTCTGTGTGTACTTGTGAACATTTCCAACATCATGAGTTTCAAAATACCTTAATATTGGAATACTCTTTTAAAAAAATATTTCATATCACATGTTTGCAACACTATACAAGGGAAGGAAGTCTTGGTCAAGCCAGGTTGGATTGGGGCATTATTAGCCCAAAGTCGAAACTTCTCAAAGATGTAGAATATATTTGAGGATGTCTGCAGGAGAGAAATTTAATCTGAATAATAGTAAGTTTTTTAGTATTGTATGCGTAGACAAAACTGAGGATATGGCTTATGTAATAAACAGGGTGAATTAGGCACAGAATTGTCTCAAAATATGACTTGTTTAAAGACTGGCTTGTATCACATATGTAGGAGGAGCTAAAGTGGGAGGAGTTAGGAGAGGAAGAGAAAAAGGAAGAAGAGAAGTTAGGGAGAACAGAGATGTAGGAGCAATGGAGAGCCAGGGAGGTATGGAGAGTAGTCGTGGGTAACAATTTTTATTTTGGTTAGCTAATTGGGAAACAACTCTCTTTGTATGGGCATATTGTTATTGAGCATTACCAAACATATAAACCCTTTGCTTAATCTTTAAGCATTAGAGTCTCACTTTCTTACTAGGCCTGCATGGATGGAGGGATGGTCTGGGCAATGCCCAGCCTTGCAGAGACAGTGTGGAAGATTGGCAGAGCCATCTCCCATGCTGACCTCTCATGGTTGGCTGGGCTGTTGTTTCTGGCTGGCTATTTCTAGCTGCAGTGTACTCGTGGCCTCTGGCCACAGAACATGGCGGCTAAGCTAGGCAGAGCTGCCTCAGCTTAGATAGTCATTTTGACCAGTGGCCAATTTTAAATAATTATTTCAACACACATGTTTCAATCTACACTAGCTGCAGTGTCCATATGTTCTGACAACAACCAGCTAAAGTAGTGAGGACAGTGTCACACCCAAAAAGGATGCTACATACATGCATTTACTACCCTCTTTTCTTGTCTTCCCTAGTAACAGAGCTTTAGTTCTATTCTGAGAATTCATGTATTCAGTCACATGTCCAATTTCATTATATCTAGACATAATTATGTTCTCACCAATAAAATGTAAGTTTATGTCTCGTAACAAAGGCCTGAAGCCCTGAAGGCCAGCAGAAGAATGGAAGCATGCAACCTTGGGAGGTAGGAGGTTGGGGGGGACCCTCCAGAATGTACCAGAGACCTGAGAGGTGAGAGACTCTCAGGGCTCAAAGAGAGGGACCATAGATGCAATGTCTGACAGTAGTGAGAGGGAACTTATAAAGCTCACCTCCACCAGGAAGACAGGACATCAAATGAGGGAGGGGATTACCATCCTACAGTCAAAACTCTTAACCCATATTTGCTCCTGTCTGAAAGAACTGCAGGGATAGAAATGGAGAGGAGCCTGAGGAAAAGGAGGTCCAGAGACAGGAACGAAGTGGGATCCTGCTCACGGGGAGGCTCCAAAACCTGACACTATTACTGAGATTATGGAGTGCTCACAAAAAAAGGGACCTATCATGACTGCACTCTATAAGACCCAACAAGCAGCTGAAAGAGTCAGAGGAAGATATTTGCACCCAACCAAGGGACAAAAGCTCCTGATCCCTGTGGTTGGATTAGAGGAAAGCTGGAAGAAGCTGAGAAGGAGGACAAACTTGTAGGAGGACCAGCATCCTCAATTAACCCGGACCCTTGAGATCTCTCAAACACTGGACCACCATACTGGTAGCATACTCAAGCCCCCAACACATATACAACAGAGGACTGCCTAGTCTGGGTTCAGTTAGAGAAGATGCACCTAACCCTCAAGAGACTGGAGGCCTCAGATAGTTTAGAGGTCTGGTTGGGTGGCAGATGGGAGGTGGGGACACCCTCATGGAGACAGGGGTATGGGGAGCAAGTGTGGGATGTGGAACAGTCAGAGATTGGACCAGGTGGGGGAAATAAAATCTGGTGTATAAATAAATAAATAAATAAATAATAATAAATAAATAAATACCAAAAAAATAAAAAAATAAAACAAGAAAAGAGCAATCAGGTTAAACACTAGGGAAGAGTTGGGAGAAGAATTGAAAAGTCAAGCAGGGGATAGGAACTCCTTAGGATGACAGAGTTAACTAACCTGGATCCTTGTGGGCTTGCAGAGACCAAGCCACCAACCAAAGAGCATATATGGGCTGGACTCAAGACCCCAGCACATATGTAGTAGATGTGTAGCTCAGTATTTATAGATTCCCCAACAACTCAAGTAGAACCCATCCCTAAAGGTGTTGCCTGTCTGGGAAACCCATTCCCTAACTGGGCAGCCTTGTCTAGCCACAGTGAGAGAAGGATACACCTAACCCTGCAGAAACTTGATGTGTCAGGGTGGGAGGATACCTACAGGGTGGGGACCACCCTTTCAGAGAAAGGGAGGAGAATGGGACCAGGAGGGACAGTAATCTGGATGTAAAATGAATAAATAAATAAATAAATAAATAAATAAATAAATAAATAGATAAATAAATGGAGAAAAAAAGACAGTAATTTATGAAAATCTTCACTATCTTGAAGGATAAAGTATCCTTCGTAATGAAAACACGATGTAAAATGTAGTTGCCATAGAAATGCCTGACTACCCTATTATCAGATTTAATTTCTCTCTAAAAAAAAACCAAACCCTTACTGGTTTATTATCTTGTTATTTGGTGTCTCTTATGAAATTAAATCAAATTAAAATTCATCCAATAGCATAAGTTTCCTCTGCAGTTGGGCACAGATCAAAGAAGGAAGTGAATGTGATAAATATTCCTGAAAAATTATAAGGAAAGCTCATGTCCTGCCTGTGCTTTTAATTCTCACATTTTCAGTCCAAAGCCATTAAGAATAAACAACACAAGATTAGAAAGGTGGCTCAGTGAGCGAAGAGGACTTGCTTTGCAAGCAAGCATAAGAATCTGAATTTCATTCCCTGGTACCTACAGAAAGAGCAGGCTTGGCTTCCCACTGTATCTGAAACCCAAAACTGTGAGAGGCAGAGACAGGTAGATCCCTAGGGTTCACTGACCATCCAGCCTTCTTAAAATGATGAGATTCAGATTCATTAAGACTCTGTATCAAGAGGAGAGCAATAGACAGGACACTCAGAATCTTCCTCTGGCTTCAGGATGATGCACCTTCAGGCATGGACATGGGCATGGGCATGGGCATGGGCATGGGCATGGGCATGGGCATGGGCATGGGCATGGGCATGGGCCATGGGCATGGGCATGGGCAAGTGCATGCAGATGAATACACATGCACATGAACATGTACACTCACACGTGAGTGCACACACACACGAGCATGCACACATACTCACAGAGGTGAGAAATTAACCTTAAAAATCCATTTTACATTTATTAAAACATATATTAACAGCTGTTAATTCGAGCTAAGAGAAAAGACTATTCTTTAAAGAAAATTCTTGAAAGAGTTCGTATATATAATAGCATATGCATATTTTTCTGGATGGAAGGTATGCACATATCTCTTCCTTTTACCACAAACAAGAGCAGAGACACCATTCAGAACTGTTTGCATCCACTCTGATTGTATATTATATGCATTTGAGAAAGAAGATTTATCAGTCAATTAATTCATTTCATTTAAAAGGTAACTGTCACCTAATGGAGACTGTTAAAGAATATCCTCTCCCTTTCCATAACAATGGAAGACATTTGCATTAAATGAGGAGGTTCTTTATTTCCTCAGGATTCATTTATGCCTGCTGGTTATTCCCCAGCTAAAGTCATAATCTTGTTTGCAACATCATAATCATTTACCCAGTGAACAATCAGTGTGTCACTAACAAAGAGTTATGACTTTAGGTAAAGGATAAACTACAGGCACAGATGAACTCTTAGGAAATAAACATTGTTTTCATGCAAATGTTTCTAGTAATAAATAACTGGGGATGGAAATTATGATGAAATAGAATATACTACAAAAACAGGGATGTGGTTGTGTGAGAGGCTGGTTTAAATTTTGCTTTTTAAATATATGGTGCACAAAGTGTTTATATGTTTCTGGCATAGCTTTAGTACATAAATTTTTAATTATTATAAAAATGTTAATATATGGCACAATGGTTGATCATTTTTAATAAAATAAATGTAGGTCTGGCACTCTGTGTCCTTTAATCTAATTGCCATAGTTGATGAAAGTAGTTTTGATGTTGATTTTATTGGCTTGTTCATACCAATTTAACCCTAGATTTACTCACAAGTTTATGATGATGAGCTTTAATTATGGAACTAACACAATGTGGAATTATCTGGAAAATGTAGTAAATAATTATCTTAATTATGTTGGCTCATAGATATATCTGTGTGGGATTGTCTTAAGTATGCTATGACCTATGCCACTGTGGTCAACACCATTCCCTAGACTAAGGTTCTCTTAGGATTAAAACAGTGAGCTAGGAACAGATAAGTAAGCAAGCAAGAATGTGCGCATTCACTCTCCCAGCTCTTGATGGCAGATGTGATATGACTAGTTATTTGATGTTCCTACCTTAACTCCTATGTAATGACTGACTATAAACTGGAAATATTTGCTGAATTAAAACCCTCTTACCCCAGGGAAGTTTTGTCAAGACATTTTTTAATGGAAACAAAAATGAAACTAGAACACTATTACACCATTTATTTATCAAATACATTATTTAGGTTTGAGCTCCGGAAAGGTGATAGTAGACCAGACACCTTTTTTAGCTTCAAAAGCATTTAAATATTCATCATTTAAATTTATTCTCACAACACACTAGATAACCTGAGGAGGGACCTTATGCTTCTCTCTACATATATTATTTTTAATATTTAAGCATAATGTATTATGTTTTCTCTAAGTATATTATATGTATACATATGTTTGCCCTTGGGAAACATTGTGGAATGAGGTCGCTTATCATTTGAGGTGTGTGCATTCTTTTATTTCCTAATCTCCTCCCAGTCTGAAGAGGCATCTCCTAGTTTGAGTACACAATGGTGAACAAAGAAACACAGTACATGCTCAATCAAGATGTTCCACCATGCCAGTTAAAATGTATAATCTACCAATTAAAATAATATCTTCAAGAGCACAGGGAAGCAGTAATAACTATAAGTGTGGATTTCTCATTATGAGAAACCATAAAGGGGCCAGGAGAATAAATGTGATACGGATTAGATGTACTACTTTGAGACGATCCTTGATGAGACAGACCTAAGTGATGAGAGCAAACATCTTCCCAAACCTGCATGAGATAAGCATGCCTTAAGCCATTTTAAAAAGCTTAATCAGAAACAGAGAACTTGTTTTTCTGAATGAGTGAATTACTTAGAATACCTAAGTCTCCTACTATACAGGTAGAGCTATTTCATAATGTTAATCATCCACAAAACATTTCTGTACACCACATGTGTCTTACACAGCATTAAATGACCTGCAGATTTTCAGATATCATGATCCTAAGTTCTGTACAGGACAGTGTAGTGCATCTTGGTGGCCTCATCACATTTAAATTATTGAACAAAATTTAATATCATTTTGTTTCTATTATGTGGAAGAGCAATATGATGATATAATGTTGTCATGTATATTGCAACCCTAGAGTTCTAAGTCGTAGTATTTGAAATGTAGAGTTTCAGGTGTTTAGAGAAAACAGAGGTCTTTAGTAAATGCTGAACATAAGAGGCAGGCTTGGGCTGCATGTGATTTAACTGCGTGACTGAAGTAGAAAATGGAATGCCAATGAGTTAGGCTTTGTGACAGTGATCCTTCTTTGAGGCTGAGAGGACCCTGGCTAACCCATGTTACGGTGGTAGTTTGAATGAGATGCACCCCCAAAAGTCTCCTGCTTTTGAATGTTTTACCCCCAGTTGATGACTTTGTTTGGAGAAGCTTAGGTGTAGCCTTGTCTAAAGAACTATGTCCCAGGAAGCAAGCGTTGAGAATTTAAAAACTTGCACCATTTATAGTTTTTTCTCTGTGATTCTGCTTGAAGTTCAAAATAGAAGCTCTTAGCTGCAGCTGCAGCTCTCATATCTGATGCCTCTGTTCTGTCAACATGGTGTCTAACTCTCTGGAATCTCATGAGCTCAAATAAACTTTCTTCTATAAGTCACCTTGGCCATGATCTTTTACCAAAGCAACAGAAAAGTAGTATGAATCTGTAGGCTATGGTGGTCTTTAAGCTGTTAATGATCTCTGTCCTCAGGAGAAAGAGGAGCATAGGTATTAAGTGTGGTGCTGTCTTCTTTGCTTAGGCATGGGCAAGATGTAGCTTCTAGAGTTTCCTGGTTTCTGCAAGAATCCTCCACTAGAGGAATCAGATTTACAAGCTTTACAAGATTAGGTTTTAGTTGTGTCTAGAAATTGAGTTACCATTATTTTTTAGCTAAGTTTGTGTGGTGTTTTTCTTTTTGCAGAAATTCAACCGAGTTGAAGAGAGAAAGATATGGCGGCTAAACATGGGTTTGCCGTGATGCACCCCACAAAGGTGGTAGGGGTTTGAAGAACAGGGATGGCATGGTAGCGACCTGCCAGTGAGAACTTTGCGAACCAGGTGGAGAGATCATGGAGCTCTGAGTCAGAGTCATCACAAGATAAACATGTCACCATTGCCTGTCAGCACCTGACCTGCCAGGCATTCTGACTGAGGTGGCCTGCCAGTGTTGGGCTTAGTGCAGGAACATGGATGGTAGTAGAGCCAGAAGCTTGCTGGTCATTCTTTTTTAATATCTCCCGCTACAGCACCGGCCCTCCTTAGCAGTCATACAAGGTTAGTACTTTGAAACTTGTATTGCCTGGTTCTCATCTATCATTGTTCCTACCTACCATGAACTGAGGAGAGTCCTATTCATACTCTCTCTACTCTGTGAATTCCATCATGAATTTTCACTCATGACAGAAAGTATACCCTAAAACTGTGAGCCAAAATAAATGTTATTACGTTTTAAGTGGTTTCTGTCAGGAATTTTGACCAGAAATAAGAAAAGTCAAATGTCAAATTTTAAGCTCTATATTGCACATTCCATATTTCAAATTTTGACCAAAATTACATTTATGTTATTTATTAATTTAATTTTTTATTTATGTTTTGATTTGAGACAGAGTTTCTATTAGCCAGCCTAGCCTATAGCTCACTATAGGGCTCAAGCTACCCCACAATTTTTATGTTAGAAAGGTAATATATCATACAAAACCCATTACAGTCTTGCCTTTTACCTACAGATATAACACAATCACCTTCTTAGAGAGAGATTACCTTGACCGAGAGGCTAGGAGCTAGCTGACCAGAAGAGTACAATGATATATAGATGTACAGTAATGGCAACATATATTGTAGAAAGAGGGAGAAGATACTAGGACCTTCACTAGGCATGAAACTATTTTTCCTCTTGCCCTCTTCAAGCTACAGAAGTTCTTGAAATATGTTAACAATATGTTCAGTATATCAACAAAGTACCTCTACTTTGACCAAAGCATCTAGATGCTTGAGGCCAACTCTATCAGCAACTTGATTTGCTAAAATAATTCCAAGGAGTGAATCTTGTTAAAATTTTTCAGAAAATGCTCACCATTAAAACCCCTTTACCATTGCCCAGGAATGTAATAAGTGTTGTAAAATAATGAGCCATCTGCTTATTCTAGCTTCTGTAAATTTGCTTAATTGCTGCATGCAAAAGGCTTGGGATTTTATCTCATGTTTGCAGAAGTGCATGTCTTCAGGAAAGTAATTGTGTAATTGTGTTTTTTGCCTTTAAAAGTCCATGCTAGATTCAGTCTGGGTAGCAGTTCCTGCAGTCCCAATTCCAGAAAGGATACAACAGATACAACTGAAATAAAATTTGAATGTTAAAACTTGATAGCCACGGTGGTCGTTTCAGTGGTCTTGAACTCTATGACAACAGACCATGGGAACTCCAGGATGCAACTTCCATAAGGACTGCATCCACAATACTATGAGACTTTGCTGGGATGAGACTGCTTTCGGATCACCCACAAATCTGTGAGTAAACCCTCACCCATGATCTGTAGGCAAATAAACTTTTTGGGGGTTTCAGAAAGTTGAACTTTTATAGAACTGTTATTGGTGCCTGACATTGGATAGAACTTTATGTGAGGAGAACAGACATTTGTCCATGTAGCTCCAGGAAAATGTTAATGCAGCATCTTGAAACATGTACATAAAAAATTAATACCATGGCTGACAATGCGAAAGGAATAGGAGAGAGACAACTCTGACATGAAGGAAGATTCACTTTTACATTTCCCTAGAAAACCACCCAAATTCTAGAAATTATATCTGGAGGAACATTTTTTTCTTCAATAAAAATAATATCTTTGGGAAAGGTTGACAAGAACAGTCAAAATCCTCAAGCCTGAGCTAACATGCTAAAAGGAACACTTTTCCATGTTAATAGATAAAGGAGCAAAACATATTTGACTACAAATACCAAAATTCAGACGGCCGGTGACAGCAGGGGAGATGTAAAAAGAGATTTTAAATAAATTATGATAATTTGGAGATGATGCAATGCTGTATCTATGGAATTATAAAAACAGACATGTCAAGAGAAAAATTAAAATTACTGCCCAAGGAGGTAGGCTTTTAGCAAATCATCTCCTTTCCCTCAGATCCTCCAAATCTAGTCACCTTCCAACCCCTAGCTTGCCCTGAGCTCTGAGGCAGATGATAGGCTGAGGCCTCTCATTGCTCCCAGCTCCCATGTCCAGCAGATCTTTTCCTTCAACTCTTTCCTTCTTATCCAATTGTCCTAGCTATCAACTACAGCAGGTGAATACCTTGCTAACAAGACAAGCCTGTCAAAGTAACAAGAAAGCTAACTAAGCAGGAAGGTAAGCTTCAGACTTCACTCTTTCTCTTCTCCAAATAAAATCTGCCACTCTCATCACCAGATCTGTAGCATACTACCTGCTGTTGTCTTAAATTCACTGTCTACTTCACTCTCTATGCTCTGTCCTAGGAGATCAAGCAGATTTTGATGGATCATGCTGTATTACTTCCTCTTTCTGAAGATCATGGGCCAAATCAGCCCTATACTCATCTCCAACCCTAGCTTTCAGCCAATTTCCATTTCTAAACATCAGTACCCAATACACATTCTAAACAGAACCCACCCCCCACCCTCCACCCCCATGGCCACAACTGGCAACAACCTGGAAGTATTTCCTACCAGGCATTATGCATCTAATGAACACTCCTACATACTAGATAGGGCACTAGAAACCAATGGATAAAACATCAACCCAACAAACAGAAGACCATATATCAGCACCCAGAATGACAATGATGCAATCCTAGATGCCTAGACTTCAGCATTAAAAGCACAGTAACACCCAGGAAAATACTTCTTCTCTAGAACCTAATAAAACTACTACAGTAGATCCTAGAAATGTAATATAGCTGTAGCAGAAGACAGGGACCTAATGGTAATGCATTTATAAATATGATAGAAGTACTCAAAGAGGAATGAATAAGTCACTTAAAGAAATCTGTGAAAGACAAACAAGCAATGGAGAAAATGAATAAAGCAGTTCAAGACGTGAAAGTAGAATAGAATCAGTAGAGAGAACTCAAACTGAGGGAAATATGCAAATGAAAATTTTAGAAATTTAAAATCAGGAACCTCAGACACAAACCTCACCAAACAACAACAACATAAAAAAAACAAAACAAACAAACAAACAAACCAAGAGGTGGAAGAAAGTATCACAGGTGTTGAAGACATGGAAGAACAAATAATTCTGTCGAAGAAAATGGTAAATCTAAAAGCCTCCAGGAACAAACTATCCAGGAAACCTGAAACACTATAAAAAAAATATAATCCATGAATGACTGGAATAAAGGAAGGAGAAGAAACCCGCCGGGCGGTGGTGGCGCACGCCTTTAATCCCAGCACTTGGGGCAGAGGCAGGCGGATTTCAGAGTTCGAGGCCAGCCTGGTCTACAGAGTGAGTTCCAGAACAACCTGAGCTACACAGAAAAACCCTGTCTCGAAAAACCAAAAAAAAAAAAAAAAAAAAGAGAGAGAGAGAAGAAACCCATGTCAAAGGCATCTACAATAATTTTTAAAATATATAGAAAAAAAAATTCCCTTTCCTGAAGAATGAGATGCCTATCAAGGTCCAAGAAGCATAATGAACACCTAATATACTGGAGAAAAAAGAAATTATTTTAGCACATAATAATCAAAACACTAAACATATAGATAAAAAGAAGAAGAAAATCTGCAAGGGAAAAAGAATATGTAATACAGAAACGCAGACCAATAAGAATAGCACCCAACTTTTGAAGGGGGACTCTAAAAGTCAGAAGGCCTAGATGATATTCTGTAAATGCTAAGAAGTTACATATACCAGCCAAGAATACTATAACTAGCAAAACTTTTAACCATGATAAATGAAAGAAGAAAAACACTCCATGATAAAATCAAATTCAAGAAATTTCTATACAAATGCAGCTCTGTAGAAAGAGCTAAAAAGAAAATATCAATCAGAAAGATTATAACTATGTGCAGGAAAACACAAGGAATAAATAATTTTAGACCAGCAAATAAAAAGAGAGAGAAAAACCCACAACTCACAAACAAAATAATAGAAATCAATATATACTGTTGATTGATGACTCTTGACATTAATGATGTCAATTTCCCAACTAAAAAGAGACTAACAGAAAATGTATAAAAACAGATTCTATCCTTCTGCTATACCTGTAAAACACACCTTAAGATCAAGGATAGATATCATCTGGGGTAAAATGGTGGGAAAAGATACAAGCCAATGGACCCATGAAGCAAGCTAATTTAGCAATTTGACAAATACTTGACAGAATAGACTTCAAATCACAACTAATAAGATGTAACTATATTCTCATTGAAGGAAAAGTATGCAATCAAGAGCATATTTTAGTTCTTAATATCACTGTACCAATACAAGGCCATTCAAATGTATAAAAGAAAGACTAGTACAGCTTAAATCATACATTGGTCCTCTTTCAGTGATAATGCTTAACTTTGATAACACTCTCCCACTGATAAACAAGCCATAATACAAAAACTAAACAGAGAAAGACTGGAAATAATACCATTCAAACTCTGTAACCACCATTGGTTAAAGCTGGCTTTTAACAACAACATAAACAACAGAAAGCTTACAAACTCAGAGAAACTGAACAACTCTCTTCAAAATAAAAAGAGTCAAGGCAAAAAATTAAGACATTAAAGACTCTTTAGGACTTCCCTCCTGCCCCACGCCTGGTCCTTTTGGCTGGGGCAGACACCTAGTTGGTCTGCTCCTGTGGAAACACCATATCTTGAGACATCCTAGAGGAGCCACTGCACTCAGAGCAGCAGACACCTAGCTGCTCTGCTACTGTAGAGACACATTATCCTCAGCCATGGTAGAGGAACCACTGCACTCAGAGCAGCAGGATTTTAGGATCCCAGAGGTGGCCTGAGTCCCAGGAGTTCTTCCACCAAGGAGTTTAGGATCACAAGATCACAGAGACATCTGGACTCTGAGGAGTTATGACATAAGCAAGATAACTGGAAAGAGAGACTCCAGTCAGACACAGTGAGCACAGGTAACACTAGAGTCAACCAGATGGCAAAAGGCAAGCACAAGAACACAATCAACAGAAACCAAAGTTACTTGGCATCATCAGAACCTAATTCTCCCACCATAGCAAGCCCTGGATACCCCATCACACAGGAAAAGCAGGATTCAGAATTAAAATCCCTTCTCATGATGGTGATAGAGGATTTTAGGAAGGACATAAGTAACTCCCTTAAAGAAGTACAGGAGAACACAGGTAAACAGGTAGACTCCCTTAAAGAGGAAACACAAAAATCTCTTAAAGAATTTCAAGAAAACACAATGAAGGAATTAAATAAAACTATCCAGAATCTAAACAGGAAATAAAAACAATAAAGAAATCTCAAAGGGAGACTACCCTGGAGATAGAAACATAGGAAATAGATCAGGAGTCATAGATACAAACATTGCCAACAGAATACAAGAGATAGAAGAGAGAACCTCATGTGCAGAAGATACCAAGGAAAACATAGACACAACTGTCAAAGAAAATGCAAAATGCAAAGAGCTCGTGACCCAAAATATCCAGGAAATACAAGACACAATGAGAAGATCAAACCTAAGGATAATAGGTATAGATGAGAGTGAAGATTACCAATTTAAAGGGCCAGTAAATATCTTCAACAAAATTATAGAGGAAAACTTCCCTAACCTAAAGAACAAGATGCCCATAAACATACAAGAAGCCTACAGAACACCAAATAGACTAGACCAGAAAAGAAATAACTCCTGTCACATAATAATCAAAACATCAAATGCACGAAACAAAGAAAAAATACTAAAAGCAGTAAGGGAAAAAGGTAAAGTAACATATAAAGGCAGACCTATGAGAATTACACCAGACTTCTCACCTGACACTATAAAAGATAGAAGTTCCTCGACTGATGTCATAAAGACCCTAAGAGAACACAAATGCCAGCCCAAACTACTATACCCAGCAAAACTCTCAATCATTATAGATGGAGAAACTAAGATATTCCATGACAAAACCAAATTTGCACAATATCTTCCCACAAACCCAGCTTTTCAAAGGATAATTGATGGAAAATGCCAACACAAGGAAGGAAACTGCAACCTAGAAAAAGCAAGGAAGTAATCTTCAAACAACCCCAAAAGAATATAGCTACACAAACATAATTCCACCTTTAATAACAAAAATAACAGGAAGACATAATCATTTTTCCTTAATATCTCTTAACATCAATGGACTCAATTTTCCAATAAAAAGAGATAGACTATCAGACTGGATACATAAACAGGACCCAGAATTTTGCTGCATACAGGAAACATACCTCAGTGATAAAGACAGACACTACCTCAGAATAAAAGGATGGAAAACAATTTTCCAAGCAAATGGTCCCAGGAAACAAGCTAGAGTACCCATTCTAATACCAAATAAAATCGACTTTCAACAAAAGTAATCAAAAAGATAAGGAAGGACACTTCATAATCATCAAAGGAAAAATTTACCAAGATGAACTCTCAATTCTGAACATCTATGCTCCAAATGCAAGGGCACCCACATACATAAAAACTTTACTAAAGCTCAAAGCACACATTGCACCTCACACAACAATAGTGGGGGATTTAAACACCCCACTCTCAGCAATGGACAGATCATGGACACACAAACTAAACACAGACACATTGAAATTAACAGATGTTATGAAGAAAATGGATTTAAAAGATATCTATAGAACATTTCATCCTAAAACAAAATAATATACCTTTTTCTCAGCACCTCATGATACCTTCTACAAAACAGACATTATAATTGGTCACAAAACAGTCCTCTACAGATACAAAATGATTGAAATAATCCCTTGCATCCTATCAGATCATCACAGACTAAGGCTGGTCTTTAATAATGACAAAACCAATGAAAAACCCACATGCACATTGAAACTGAATAACACTCTACTCAATGATGACTTGGTCAAGGAAGAAATTAAAAACTTTTTAGAATTTAATGAAAATGAGGACATATCATACTAAAACTTGTGGGACTCCATGAAGGCAGTGCTGAGAGGAAAACTCATAGCTCTAAGTGTCTACAAAGGAAACTGGAGAGAACATAAACTAACAACTTGACAACACACCTAAAAGCTATAGAACAAAAAGAAGCAAATACACTCAAGAGGAGTAGATGTCAGGAAATAATCAAACTCAGGGCTGAAATCAACCAAATAGAAACAGAAAGAACTACACAAAATGTCAGAAAAACTAGGAGCTGGTTCTTTGAGAAAATCAGCAAGATAGAGAAACCCTTAGCCAGATTAACCAGAGGGCACAGAGACAGTATCCAAATTAATAAAATCAGAACTGGAAAGGGAAACATAACAACAGAAACTGAGAAAATTTTTAAAAAAATCATCAGATCTTACTACAAAGGCCTATACTCAACAAAACTGGAATATCTAGATGAAATGGACAATTTTCTAGACAGATACCAGGTACCAAAGTTAAATGAGGAGCAAATAAACCATCTAAACAGTCCCATAACCCCCTAAAGAAATAGCAGCAGTCATTAAAAGTCTTCCCACTAAAAAAAGCCCAGGATCAGATGGTTTTAGTGCAGAATTCTATCAGACCTTCAAGGAAGACCTAATACCAATTCTCTTTAAATTATTCCACAAAATAGAAACAGAAGGAACACTACCCACTTTGTTCTATGAAACTACAATCACAATCATGCCCAAACCTCACAAAGACCCAACAAAAAAAGAGAACTTCAGACCAGTCTCCCTTATGAATATCGATGCAAAAATACTTAATAAAATTCTAGCAAATTGAATCCAAGAACACATCAAAGCAATCATCCATTCATGATCATGTAGGTGTTATTCCAGGAATGCAGGGATGGTTCAATATTCAGAAATCCATCAATGTAATCCACTATATAAACAAGCTCAAAAAAAACCAAACATGATCATCTCACTAGATGCTGAGAAAACATTTGACAAAATTCAACATCCCATCATGATAAAAGTCTTGGAAAGATCAGGATTTCAAGGCCGATACCTAAACATAGTAAAAGCAATATACAGCAAACCAGTATCCAACATTAAATTAAATGGAAAGAAGCTTGATGCAATCCCACTCAGATCAGGGACTAGACCAGGCTGCCCACTCTCTCCCTACCTATTCAATATAGTACTGGAAGTTCTAGCCAGAGCAATGAGACAACAAAAAGAAATCAAAAGGATACAAATAGGAAAGGAAGAAGTCAAAATATCACTAATAACAGATGATATGATAGCATACTTAAGTGAGCCCAAAACATCCACCAGAGAACTCCTAAACCTGATAAACAACTTCAGCAAAGTGGCAGGTTATAAAATCAACTCAAACCAATCAGTAGCCTTCCTCTACTCAAGGAATAAACAGGCTGAGAAATAAACTAGGGAAATGACACCCTTCACAATAGTCACAAATTATATAAAATACCTTTGTGTGAATCTAACCAAGCAAGTGAAATGTCTGTATTACAAGAACTTCAAGTCTCTGAAGAAAGAAATCGAAGATCTCAGAGAATGGAAAGATCTCCTGTTGTGAATAGCCCCAGCCTTGTATTTCTACCCTTCTGGGAGGGGCTGCAGAGGATGATTAAATCTGTACACAGGTGACATCTTGTAAACCTTCTGTCCAATTAAAACCTGTAAAATAAAGGCTAGAGCCAAAGATTGGGCAGTGGAAGGGGAGACAGAGAAAAAGGCTTAGGGGAGGAGAGAGTGAGAGGAATTTGATATAAAAAGAGGAAGTAGAAGCAGAAGCAAAGCAGAACAAGAGGGAGAAGCAGAGGTAGAAGCAGGAAGAAGCAGAAGCAGAAGGAAGCTGGTGGTAGAAGGAAGCCAACGACGGAGGAGCTGGAGCTGGACAAGCACACGGCCTGGATATACCACAAGTTATAAGGGATCTTATAGCCAGGGATTAGAGTTGTGTAGTGGTAAATCTGCCCAATCTAGGCATGCTATTTATACTATAATTATTGAGTTGTGTCTTCCTTTACTGGTCTCCTTCAGGTAGGAGATTTACCATGACAAATTTTGCGAATTAAATAATTTCTTTAACTACAATCTCCTATGCTCATGGATTTGAAGGATTAGTACAGTAAAAATGGCCATCTTGCCAAAAGCAATCTACAGATTCAATGAGATCCCCATTAAAATACCAACCCAATTCTTCACAGAGTTAGAAAGAGAGATTATCAAATTCATTTGGAATAACAAAAAAACCAGAATACTGAAAACTATTCTCAACAATAAAAGAACTTCTGGAGGAATCACCATCCCTGACCTTAAGCTGTAGTACAGAGTAATAGTGATAAAAACTGCATGGTACTGGTACAGAGACAGGCAGGAAGATCAATGGAATAGAATTGAAGACCCAGAAATGAACCCACACACCTATGGTCACTTGATCTTTGACAAAGGAACTAAAACTGTCCAGTGGAAAAAGGACAGCATTTTCAACAAATGGTGCTGGTTCTGAATGGACCTCACAAGGGGGAGTCCCTCACTCTGATCCGGGAATAAGTGCTCACCACCCAAGGACTCATGAGGGACCAGTCTTGATGAAATTAGCAAAAGGCAGTTTAATAGCGAGGGCCCTCGGTTCAAAACGTGTCTCATGCAGGAGACAGAGGATTCGACAAGACCTCAGAAAGTTTGGAACTTTTATAGGTAGGGGTGGGAAGAGTGGAAAGATTTGGCAAGGTTACACATGATTGGAAATTTTAAACATCAGCAATTTGCATAAACTAGTTATTTTTGACTATGAATCCTCAGACTCAAGAGTACCAGATGACCCATTACTCATTTGCTTGTTTAGACTTGTATGCCTTTGTGTCCTTGTTTCTTTTTCATTTTTGGTCACTCTGCCCCTGAAGGGGCTCAAAATTATTATTATTATGGCTGATTTTAACAAGTTGTTGGAGTTGTTGGTGGTCTTTGCTGACCATGAATTTTTTTTTCTATGTCTCAAGATGTTATTAATTTTTATTCTCACAGTTCAACTGGAGGGCAACGTGTAGAAGAATGCGAATTAATTCATTCTTGTCTCCTTGTACAAAGCTCAAGTCTAAGTGGATAAAGGACCTCCATATAAAACCAGAAACACTGAAACTAATAGAAGAGAAGATGGGGAAGAAAGTCGAATACTTGGGCACAGGGGAAAGTTCCTGAATAGATCACTAATGGCTTATGCTCTAAAATCAAGAATTAACAAATGGGACTTCATAAAATTGCAGAGTTTCTGTAAGGCAAAGGACACTGTCAATAGGACAAAATGGCAACCAACAGATTGGGAAAAGATCTGAACCAATCTCACATCTGATAGAGGGCTAATATCCAATATTTACAAACAACTCAAGAAAGACTCTGGACAACCAAATAACCCTATTTAAAAATGGGGAAGAGAGCTCAACAAAGAATTTCCAACTGAGGAGTAATGAATGGAGGAGAAGCACCTAAAGAAATGTTCAACATCCTTAATCATCAGAGAAATGCAAATCAAAACAACCCTGAGATTCCACCTCACACCAGTCAGAATGGCTAAGATCAAAAACTCAGGTGATAGTAGATGCTGGCAAGTATGTGGTAGGATTGCAAGATGGTGTAACCACTTTGGAACTCAGTCTGGTGGTTTCTCAGAAAATTTTACATAGTATTACCTGAGGACCCAGTTATACCACTCCTGGGCATATACCCAGAAGATGCTACAACATATAACAAGGACATATGCTCCACTATGTTTATCGCAGCCTTATTTATAATAACCAGAAGCTGGAAAAAACCCAGATGTCCTTCAACAGAGGAATGGATACAAAAAATGTGGAACATTTACACAATGGAGTATTACTCAGCTGTTAAAAACAATGAATTCAAGAAATTCTTATGTACATGGATGGAACTAGAATATATCATCCTGAGTGAGGTAACCCAATCACAAAAGAACACACATGGTATTCACTCATTGATTATTGGATATTAACCCAGAAGCTTGAAATACCCAAGATTCAACTCACAGACCACATAACGCTCATGAAAAAGGAAGACCAAGTGGGGGCACTTTGGTCTTTCTTAGAAGGAGTAACAAAATATTCAAGGGAGCAAATATGGAGACAAAGTGTGGCACAGAAACTGAAGGAGGGGCAGTCTAGAGACCATTCCACCTGGATATCCATCCCATGTGCAGTCACCAAAAGTAGACGCTGATGTAGATATCAGGAAGTGCATGCTGACAGGTTCCTGATATAGCTGTCGCCTTAGAGGTCTGCCAGAGTTTGACATATTCAGAGATGGATGTTCACAACTAACCATTGAACTGATCAAGGGGTTCCCAATGGAGGAGTTAGAGTGAAGACTGAAGGAGCTGAAAGGGTTTTCGACCCCATGAGGAGAGCAACAATACCAACCAACCAGAGCTCCCAGGGTCTAAACTACCAGCCTGGGAGCACTTAGGAAGGAATCCATGGCTCTAGCTGTATATGTAAAGAAGGATAACCCTGCTGGAAATAGGTGGGAGAGGAGGTCCTTGGTCCCATGAAGGCTGAACACTGTGTGTTGGGGAATTCATGGATGTGGAGGTAGGAGAGGGGGGTAGGTAGGGGCACATCTGCAGAGAAGCAGGAGGAGGGGCGATGGGATAGAGGGTTCCTGGGTGTTGGTGCGGGAATAGGGTAAAGGGATAACATCTGTAATGTAAATAAAATATCTAATAAAACAAAGAAAACATAAATAAAAAATTTTTTTAAAGACTCTTTAGAACTTAATGATAATAAAAAAACCAACATACCCAAACTTATGGGTCACTGTAGGCTTAGATTTTTCAAAACTTACTTTTAATAAAGGTTTTTAAATGCTTTAACCTCCCTTGTAGCTTACCACCCACCAGAGGTAGTAGAAAGGAAGTGTTAATAGATCAAAGGAGGATGTGGATCTGGTTAGAAATAGTTCTTTGGAGCAAATCAATCTTCATTTGTCAGAATATTAGCAATCTACTTCATGGCAGTTCAATCTAGAAGAAAACCTGAGGCTTTGACAATCAGCCCTAATCCACAGCAAGAAGCCATCAGCACACCACTAGATGTTCATTGGTGGTGTTTCTCTCTATAAAGCCGTAATAACTGATGACCAGCAAAGAATAGTAAGGCATACCAATACCACACAGCATCATCTACTGTCTATTGGTGATAGTTATACACAGTCTAAACATCACATGTTCTCTCAAGCATCTTCCCTAGCAAAACATTGCACATCCTTTTTCTAGGCTGTTTCCAGAAAAGCACCAAGTGTCTGTTCTCAGCAACACATTCTCTCATAAGACAGTTTCCAGAAAAACATGACATGACACAACTAAGATTCCAAAGAAACCAAACATTTCCACTTCAGGACACAATGAAGGTAGTTCAAAAAGGCAAGTTCACAACAATAAGTGCCTCCATTAAAATTTTGGGGACATCTCATACTCATAAGTTAAGATCACAAATCATACCCAAAAGGAATTGATGGCAAGAAAAATCAAACTCAGGACTGAAATAAAAACAAACAACAATACAATATAATTCAAAGAATCAATGAAACAAACAGTTCCTTATTTGATAAAATCAATAACATTGAAAAGTTCTTACCTAAATTAACTAGAAGGCAGCGAGGGCAGATCCAAATTAACAAATTTAGAGATGTAAGTGAAAATTGGCGAATAACTACAGACACTGATGATATTTTCTTGAGTTCTTTATATATTTTTGGCATTAGGTCTCTATCAAATAGTTAGTAAAAATCTGTCCTATGATGTAACCTGGTGCTTTTCTCCAAATGATGGCATCCTTTGCCATGCAGAAACTTCTCAGTTTCATGAAGCCCTCTTTATTAATTTTGTTATCTTATCACCTGTGATAATGGTGTTACCTTCAGAAACCCGTTTTCTGTGTCAATTAGTCCAGAGCTATCCTTTACTTTCTCTTGTATCTGGTTCAGTGTGTCTTGTTTTATCTTGAGGTCTTCGTTCCTTTTGGAGTTGTTTCATGCAGGGTGATCAATATAGATCTATTTCTGTTCTATCTGAAGACATTCATTTTGACCAGTACAATTTACTGATTTTGTTCCTTATCAAAAATTAAGGTGTCAGTAAGTGAGTGGATTTAAGTATTATTCTTCAATTTAATTTTCTTGATCAACATGTCTGTTTCTTTGCCAATATCATTTGGTTTTTATTATCTCTATAGTACAATTTTCAGTCAGGGATAGTAACACATCTAGAAGCTCTTTGATTATTCCAAATTCTTTTAGTTATTCTGAGTTTCTTGTGTTTTCATATGAAGTTGAAAATTGTCTTTTTAAAACCTGTGAAAAACTGGTGGAATTTTGATAAAAATTGTATCAAATTTTCTCCAAGGAAATCCCACTTAGGAAATAAACTTCACTTAAATATAGGTTGCATGCCCTGAAGTAAATGGCCAATAGAAAACAAATTCAGCAACATTTTTGGAGATTTCTTGTCTTGAAATGTCATGTCAGGATTTTTTCTTTGTTTTTTTTTAATTTTATATTTTCAAAATTTGTATTATTCTCCTTTTTAAACTATAGGTTAATAGCACAAATATTATAGCTTCTAGTTTTTTGTTTTTATGGGATTCCTAAGTGTGTAAATGAATGACTTTTTTGTGTATGTTTCTTGTATCATTTCTTGGTCTTCTTTCCTTATGTTTGTTTGTCTTGTCCTGATTTGATGTATTTTGTTATTACCACTTAAAAGCCTGCTTGTTTCTAATGAACTATAAAATGTGGGTGGATCTGGATTTGAGGGGAAGTAGGAAGGGCTAGAAGAAGGGGAATCTGTAACTAGGATGTATTCTGTTGTACTCTTAAAAAACTATGCCTTCACCTACCCACAGCTGAGAGAGAACTGACATCCAAAATATATAAAGAACTCAAGAAACTAGACATCAACAAACCAAATAATCCAATTTAAAAATAAGGTACAGATCTAAACAGAAAAATATTCCACAGAGGAATCTCTAGTGGCTGAGAAGCACTTAAAGAAATGTTGAGCATCCTTGGCCATAAAAGAAATGTAAATCAGTATGTCCCTGAGATTTCATTTTATCCTTGCCAGAATGGCTAAGGTCAACACAAGTGACAGCTCATTAGCTCACTGGAGCAAAGCTGTGGAGCAAGGGCAATACTCTTCCAAAACTGATGGGACTGTAAGCTTGTACAACCACTTTAGAAATCAATTTGGTGGTTGGAAAGGAAATTTGGTTGAACAGCATGGTTGCTTTGGCAAGGAATCACATCCAAAGACCTCCATTTATATAATCTGACTGGAATGCAGACATGCTCCTAGTACATACCTTTAATCCATAACAGTGAAGGTAAGATTAGTTTGTAGAAAAAAGCAGCTATATTTGAAAGTGAATTCTAATTGAGGGACAGACAAAGTGACAAATCAGAGAAAGAACAAGAAAAAAAAAAGAACAGCACAAGAAAGAGGCTACTTAAGAAATAAGAGAGAAAAAGTGTGGTAGTTTGTGTGTATGACAGTATTACAATAACAGGTTGCAGAGGACAAACTAGACAGAGGTGAAGACAGAATGAGAAGCCAGAAAAACTAGAACATACTGCAAAAATTAGTAAGAGGACAAGCAGAGCAAGTTAGGCATAAGCAGAGAGAAGCTATATTGAACCAGTCAACTTGGAAGATTCCAGGCTTAAGCCTAGGGATAGTTAGAACAGAGAAAGAAGTTCTCTGCCCTCAGCCTAAGCTGTGTGTTTGCATTTCATCTCATCTGTTAATCTGAGTGCCAAGGACCAGCCTTAGCTTGGAAAGGTGTTCAGAGAGAATGAGTGTTTTCCAGCCAAGAAACAAATGACTGGAATTCAAATGATGGGTTACAAGCTGGCAGTCTATGTTCTGTCAGAGACAGCTGTTCCAGACTACTCTGTTCTGCATTCTCTGGAGATCTCTAGACAGTCTCTGTTTCTGTAGATCTGTGAAGCTCCTTATACAATTCATATTGTATCCTTATATTTGCATAGTTGAGAAATTATATATTTTTGAACTCAGGTTTTCAGTATCCTTTCTAACAGCCTTCAAGAATATCCTGAGGTTCATAATATTCTACCATTTTGCTGAGACATGGACATGCTCTCTCCTCCCAGATTGGCAGAAAGGGCATTTTTCTTTCTCTTTTTTCTTTTTTTTTATTGGAACTTTTATTTACATTTCAGGTGTTTTCCCCTTACCCTATTCCCCCCTCCCTCCCAGGAACTCCCTATCCCTTCCCCCCTCCTCCTGCCTCTATGATGGTGTACCCACACTCACCCTCCACAGAACCTCACCTCCCCACCCTCGAATACCACCCACCACGATGTCCAGCCTTCATGGGACCAAGAATCTCTTCTCCCACTTATATATAGCTCCCTTGCATATATAGCTGGAGCCATGGGTCCCTCCCTAAGCACTCCCAGGCTGGTGGTTTAGACCCTGGGGGCTCTGGTTGGTTGTATTGTTGCTCTCCTCATGGGGTCCCATACCCTTTCTACTCCTTCAGTCTTCACTCTATCTTCTCTGTTGGGAACATAAAACTATGTAAATTGTTTTACAAACAAGCCTTACTACCACAGTCCCACAGCAACCATCAACACTCATGGATGCTCATGCCTTGTTAGGTCTGTTCCATGGAAAATACCTGTCACTTACATGGCCAAGTTGGACTTGGCATCTAAGGAAATAAGAGATATTTAAGACAATTTTCCAGAAAATTGGACAATCAATCTACCTCAATACCCAGCTATATTGCTATAACCTCTAAGGGAAATACTCAAAGCCCCACCAGACCACAAGAACACTCCATCACCTATGTTCATAGATGATTTATTCTATAAGAGCTAGAAAGTGTAAACAACTTGGCCTTCCTTAACCAAAGAATGAATAAAGAAAATGTGTGTCGGGTGGTGGTGGCGCATGCCTTTAATCCCAGCACTTGGGAGGCAGAGGCAGGCAGATTTCTGAGTTCGAGGCCAGCCTGGTCTACAGAGTGAGTTCCAGGACAGCTAGGGCTACACAGAGAAACCCTGTCTCGAAAAACCAAAAAAAAAAAAAAAAGAAAATGTGAAACATTTACACCTTTAATTATGACTTGTTAGGGTCTGATATAACTAGCCATTTTTTTATTCAGGCTCTATTTTGTCTGTAAGATGAAACTAGGTTCATCTACTTTTTACAATCTATTACTTTAACTCACATTAAAGAATGTTACTGATGAGCCAAAAAGTTATGGTTAAATTACTTATGTTGTTATCTCAATATTCTGAAATTCCCCTGTACACTACCTGTACACCACCCTCTGACTTCACCTAGTACCAATCAGCTTAAAGGTTAGCTGATAATACTTTGTCTAGTTAGCTAAAAATATTATACCACTTTCTTGCCTGCCTTTTAAATATTTAAATCTGTTTTTTTTTTTTTTTTTTTTTTTTTTTCATAAAATGCCTGCACTGAGAACAGAGTGGCACCATACTTAGGATCCTGGGTCCTTTTGTGGTCCTGACTGATCAATTTGAATAACGTGTTCAATAACCTTTTATCATATTTGATAATGGTGTCTGAATGTTCACTGCTTGGCTAATCCCAGGCTCCAAAATTACTCAACTATTAAAAACAGTGATATCATGTAATTTAAAATTAAAATTAATCTTTCTTCCCTCGAATAAAATAATATATAAGGTGATGTGGGACTGTGTAAGGGTACCTTGGTTCTTGGCTGGGCATGGGCCTGGAACCCTGAGACTCCAAGGGAGAAATGGCAAGAGTTCAGCCACGTCCCCAGAACCCAGGGTCCTGACAAGCAGTCTAATCCCATGGACCTACACTGTTCAGTTCACGTAGACCATTACAGCCCCTCCCAAAGTGCACAGGTAGAGGGTGTGAACTACAGGCCTCAGGCTCCTAGAGAGATTTACATACTAATGAAGGCAGAGGGCGGAACCAATTAAACCTTCCCCAGAACCTCCCCCTTTCTCCCTCCCTATTTAACTCAGGTCTGCCCTGAGTTTCAGGGGGGGTACATCCAGATCCATCCACCACCCACCATGAAAATAAACCCTTTTGGAACCAAAGACTTCCTGTATCATTGGGGCCTGTCATTGCCAAAGCTTCCAGTCTTTAGAACCTGAGACTTTCTCCACATTCATTTGAAAGTATCTTTTTTTTTCTTCTACAAAATATGACTGGCTTTCCAGGTTGCTTATTCTCTATGCATTTTAATCATATTTAGTGAGATATATTTTAGCATTAATAGAAATTCTGTACTCTCTACCATTACTTTATAGCCTATTATAGGATGTGTGTGGATTCCAGTTTAATTTATTGGTCCTATAATGAAAATGGCAACGATAAAATGACACAGTGGTCTTATCAGTCTTATATAAAGGGATACTGCCCAGAATCACAGAATAACAAAAGAATCTGAATCTTCATATGATATATTTAGTAGAAGTACAACCAAATATCAACATTTTTTTTCTTAAAACAGCAAAGTCCAAAAGTCAAGGGAAACTTCTTTAAATCTATAGAAAATGTCAACCACTACATTACCTTCCATATCTCTTTCTACCATTTCTTAAATATGTCAATTTGCAGTACTATGTAAAAAATCTTAATCACTCACCCAAACCAAGATTTGGAACTAAGAAGCACCAGCAAGAAATAACAGTAGTGAACAACCACCTTTCAAGTAATCTACATTAGAGATGTCTAGATATATAAGGACAATGTAGGTGATAATAGAGCATTCATATGTATGTTTGTGTGTGTGTGTGTATGTGTGCGTGTGTATGAGAGAGAGAGAGAGAGAGAGAGAGAGAGAGAGAGAGAGAAGAGAGAGGAAGAGAAAGAGAGAGACTGAGGTGGGACAGTAAAAGGAGGATCAACTTACACAGTTATACTATTAACTCAAATTTTCTGGTGGGCAAACTGGAGACCCAAAGAAGAACAATGGGTGAATCTCTTGCCAAAGAGAGCCTGAGGGCAGAATTTCATCTCCTTTAGAGGAAAGTATTTATTTTTAAATTATGTATAAGGCCCACCTACATTATCCAGAATAATCTATTTTACTCAATGTTTAATCATGAAACTGATATTTTCATCAAAAACTAGTCTCCCAAACACTAATCTGTAATAGTGCCTGACTCTGCAGACTAGTTGAGCTGACATATGAAATCTTCCAGTTCATTCACCATCCCAAAGTAAGATGCTTTAAGGTCTCTTTTTGAAAATGTACTGGAATTAGGACAAATAGAAAATAGTTTATCCACTTTATTTTAGGTCTTCCTTTTCCTCCTTGCATCAACTTGAGAAGTTTCCACAGCTGCCATTATGCAATGTCAAAAAGCACTGTGATTTTAAGCTCAGTTGATAACACTGTGATGACATGGCCATAGAGAATACACTTTTTGACATAATATGTCAAACATAATTGAGTAAGAAATGTCAATTAGCTTAAACACAAGCTGGTTCTGTCCAATGGTAAGTTTCATTGACATAGGTTTACCCATTACCAGAGTAATCTGTATTATAGATGAGTTTTTGACATGTAATATGTTATCTGGAAATAAAGGACCTTAAGCGTGTAACATCACTAATCTTTATTAGTTTAGAAGCAGTGAAACATCAGAGTCATTAATAATCTCCAATACCTGCACAAGTTAATCACTCAGTTGTTTGGTTTATTCTGAGTACAGAATGGAAAAGTAATGAACTGTTAAACCCTCTTTGCCCATGGTAGTGTAGTGACATGTTGCTTGTCAAGAAAATCTTCCTCTTCCTCATCTGTACTGTAATCCCCAAGTGACAGCAAAGGATGCATTTCAGTATTTCTTCCAGAAGAGCTGAAAATACATTAGAGAATCAATACACAGCATATGGCACCAAGTTTCAGCTCTCATTTGTCTTATGATCTATACTACATAGGTTGAAGTCATTGGAAGCAGGCTGAATGGTGCCATAAGTTTTAAAGCACCTCATGATGAGAAATTCTCATCATTTTCCTGTTTCTGAGAAACAAAGCTACAATCATACTAAAGGAAAAGGATTTTTATGGGCTCCAGTAGTGTCCTTTCCCGATGATTTTTAAGGAAGTACTAAAACCTGGAGAGCCTCGGGTCATCATTAAGATCATTCCTCATGATATCGGCTGCTTAATAGAACTCTAATGAGCAGACATTCAGATAAATCACTCCTTTATGTACAGTAAATTAGGAGGATATAGATAATCACTCAAGATAAACCAAAGCTAAAATTCAATGACCCTAGTTGCCTGGAGGTTTTGTTTGTTTGTTTTTTGTTTTTTGGGTTTTTTTTTTTTTTAATTTTGTTTACTTGTTTGAGTGAGTGAGTGAGTGAGTGAGTGAGTGAGTGAGTGAGTGATTTTGTTTTAGATTTTATCTATAAAGAATGTGGACTACCCAAAATTCTAGTACATGGATATCTGACATTTAGAATGAAATATAACTTGGGTGAACAAAATTGTCTATATCATTCAGATATTTGGGTCCAATTTCTAGCTCATGTATATCAGAAAATATGAACATGTTCACCCTGTGATGGACATGACACTTTGATAGATTATTTTATCAAATCAAAAACAGCCCAAATCAGCAATGCATAGAATTATCTGTAAGCCAGCTCAAAAGAGATTACAAGCGCAAAGTGGATTTTTGTGCCACTCTCTTATTTGTAAATCCTGCTTTATATCATATATCCCCTATGTTTTTAGTATAAAATTTCTTTTGAGAAGTGATGATGAACACAAATATTGATTTAGTTTGGACTTTAGAAACTTTTAGGGAAAAACAGCAATTCCATACTACTCCTCTTTTAAAGTGTTGTTTATATTGAATGCAAAAAAAAGTTCAAGAGCTCAGCCAAATGGTTTTCCTTTTCTGAAAGACTTGAGTTACAAATTTTTAATTCCTTTTGAGCATGAGACTTCAAATTGAGAGACTTATAATTAGAGAGGGCTTTCCAAATTTATTTTCTTATTTCTAAAAGGAGGTGTCTTCCTTTAAAGCTGCCAGTGCCACCAATAGCCAAATTGATCTCTTTGTTGAAGAATTGGCCAATTTAAGCTATGTATCTTTTAAATTGATGCCCATGTTCAAGGAAGTGTAAAATTGTGCAAGTTAAAATACTGGTAAAAATTCTAGAATAAATTTTAAGGAGAAGCCTTTTATATGTTTTATTCTGTATTATTTATAGTGGATAAGATCTACTTCTATGAATTCTGAAAATTTATCAGATTAATTAATTCAAATAAGACAACTGTTTTTCAAGGAGGATCATTATTTCCTTCCCCCCTTTTAATGACACGTACTATACAAAAGAGAAATATTTTCAAATTAAAATAACAAGTTTTTATGTCTTTTACTAAATCACACTATTAGTTCTGCATAAGATACAGACATTTTACAAAAATGAAATTGTCATAAATTTCACACATGTGGGCAAATTTCCTTTATAGGATAAAGAAAACTGATTGAAGCTCGTCTAAACCTGCAGAAAGCTGTAGGCTTAACTTACCTGGACTCAGCTCCATAGGGGTCATTCTCACATGACATCTCAAGGAGGTCTTTGGACATTCGACTTAAAGTCAGAAAATTGTCATTGAATGCCTGTAACTCTTCTGAGGGTAGACTGTGAGGTTCTTCTGAAGGATCTGAAACATATGATTACATATATCACTACCGCATTCATTCAGGAAACAGGTGAACATCATATGGTGTTGAAATTTGCTCAAACTGAATAAGCAACATAGAGAGGTTCCACCCAGATTTGCCACCACCCACCATTGTTCTGACATGATATTTTCTTTCTTTTCTGCTGTCTTTGCTTAGGGGAAATGATGCTTTGTATTTGAAAGAGGGAGAGTGGCTTGTAAAACTTAACTCTCCCTTTTCATCAGCTGCCCTGTGGTTCAGCAGCTTAGGTGTAGACAAAGAATGCATGTAAAAGAAACAGATTATTTAGACAAATTCATACAAACTACTCTAGATCTAAATATGGAAATAAATATTCCTATGTTAGATTTTAAGTTGTTTTTTTTTTCTGACATTGGCGTCACTTTTTTCATACAGTTTCTCACAAAGCCTAGATTGACAGAATCTGTAGCCAGGGATGATTTTGAATGTCACGGCCCTTTATCACTACCAGCTGAATGCTGTGATTACAGATGTGAATCACTGTGCCCTGTTTATGATTTTCTGGAGCTAAAATCTAGAGTTTTGTGTCTTTTGCACTCTAGCAACTGAACTATATCCCCAACCCATAAAGCCATCTAAATTATAAAGCCATATATTATGATGACTGTTTAAGCTGTCACCATCACTGGGTTCTATACCCTTCCCTTTGGCAAAAGTCTCAAATAAGTAACTTCCTGGTTGAAAAGGATAAACACTAACAGTATTCTCACACTGGACTGAAAAATGTTTAGTTTTGGGTGGTTAATAGTAACTTCCAGTATTTCAGCAAGCAGATTTCCCCAATGAAAGTAATTCACATTGTTCCCAATGAAAGACAGACCTCAATATATTTACAGATTAAACTTCCTTTGAATTATTTAGCTCAGTGATTTTCAAATTATGATACACTTAGATAAATTAAGTTTGAGATGAAGTTCTTTCCCCACAATCCCAAAGCAATTAGAGAGTCACCTAATCTCATTTATATTTGAGAACTCTTGATAATATTTGCTGTGAAACAAAAAATAAAATAAAATAAAATCCTAAAGGTTTGGGTTATTTTTTTTGAAAAGCCTATCACCACCCTCACTTGTTACATAGGAAAAAGAAGACCTACAGAAAAAGTCACACACCATAATGAAAATTGGTACTAGACCAAAGTTCCTTTAGCTCAATGGTACTACAAGTGGCTATGGTACAGCTCCTAATTCTTAGTTATGAGCTCTTCTATTCTCCTGCATCCAGACTTTAAGCTGAATGAACAACACCAAATCCTAGAAGGCAGTACCATATAAAAGACTGGTAATACTGCAAAGCTGAAGATTTTAGGTGTACTTCGTAGCTTATGATGAACACAAAACACACAAAGTCAACACAACATAGAAACAAAGATGATACAGCCAGCCATGCAAATAAAAGAGGACTTAAAAATCAGAAGTATGATGCAATAATAAATGAAAGATTAATCTAAAGTCAAGTACTGCATTACAAGACTATAATCCCAACATTAGGTGTTTGGAGGTAAAGGCAGGAAAATCCTTAGTTCTGGGCATGACTAGACTGTGTAGCAATCGTTAAGCCAGTCTGTGCTATATGGCAAAACCTTGTCTCAATAATACTAATAATACTTCAAAAGGAATTGACAGAAAACACATAATAAGATCAAAAATATTTCACACAAGTCTCTTAACTACAAAAGAAGTAACTAAAACAAACTATTTTTAACAACAACAAAAACTAACCTCAAAAGTCCAACATTAGAAAGCAAATTAAATGGCCACTTATTCTTCAGTTGGATCTTAAACCAGAAAAATAGTAAGCTCTAACAAAAAAATTCAGGACAGTACTGTTGAGCACGTCTTCTGGAATAGAGAAACATCTTCATCATGTTAACTGCCTGACTCAGTGCACTGCAGCACACATGTGTGAGAGGATTTCTTGTACAGGGAGGTATACACTGATAGGATTTTTGGTAAAGTCGTAACGTTTGCAGCTAACTTTCTAATGGATCAAAAAAGTACAAGATCACAAAAGGCATTATTTGCTCTGTTCTACCCTCCCCGATCCCTTTCCTTCCTTTTTTCTCTCTCCTTTTCCCTCTCTCCCTCTTTTCCACACTATGGCTCTTTGTCTTAGAACATCCATATATACAGGAGTTTGTTGCATTTTTCTTCTATTCTTATACACATTTTCCAAAAATTTGAAATTACTTCAAAATTTTCTCTATAATAGCAAAGGAAAAGTTAAAATAATATCATTATAGAGTTTGATTTTAAAATCCTAACATAGACTTTGAGCTTTCACAACAGCATAATAAACATAGGTGGAAACAGAAAGCATGCAGAGCAACCTTGATGGCGATCCTTGGCTGTCAACTTGGCTACAACTGGAATTCACCAAAACTCAAGCAGCTTCACATCTGTGAGGGAATTTTCTTGATTGGAACATTTGAGATGGTAATATCTTCCTACCTTCTGGGCCACACCTTCTGGTGGCTGCCTATATCAAGGAGACGCTTTTGTATTTTGTTTGCTTGCCCTCCTGCTCAGTTGGAAATCCCTTCCTTCACTGGCATTAGGGTTGACTTCCTTGAGATTTTGGCCTATTCTGAAGACCAGCTGAGACATTCAGCCTCACGAGTGAACAACAATCAGAATTTTGAACTTTCTCTTGGGAGACTGCCATTGTGGGAACCCCATATGATACAGTGACTAAAGGACATTGAAAAGGTCTTGTTAAAAAAGATCCAACTTAGGAAAATAGGTTCCCATCAGGAGAAAACAGAATGTAACAGAATCTAATTCAAAGATGCAGAAGCAGAGATTTCTTTTTCTGAAAATGAGGAATTTATTCTACAGTCAGAAAGAACAGCTGCCACTGGAAAAAGCAGTTGAAATAGAATCTCCCTGATCCTGTCACTAAGTAGCCAAGAACCTAAGACAAGATAGGCCATAGGCTAGTGAATATTATCAGAATACAATGTATCAGAAATTTGAATAAACAAACAAAAAGTACTTCTCCTGGGGGAAAAAATATGAGGAAAAAAAATGGTGATGTGGCAAAATTAAGAGAGCATAGGATGAAATCACAGCAGAATCTAGAGCCTGTGGAACTTTTAAAAGAAACTGGAGCCACTTCAGTAAATATATCTTCAAAGTCCTTTCCGCAGGGAAAAAAAAAAAAACAACTGGACTATTGGTCTCAACTAAACAATGGTAAAAAGAGACAGAAGACAGCGAACAGATGTCTGGATTGTACAAAGGAAAGAAAGTTCAGATCTACTAGTTATGTACAAGCAGGTCATTCATCATAACCGACACGTCTTGGAGGGCCTCTCAAGCTGGCTATCCATGCAAAGCTCTTGCCCAGCAAGCCTGGCAGTATGAGTTTGATCTGCAGAATCTATGTAAAGGTGTAATGGGAAAGGTAGCTTGGCAAAGTTGTCCTCAGCCACCTGCCCTTGCCATGTCATACCTACCCTCCTCCTTCCCTGTACATCATCCGTACACCCAGACACACACGATATACAGAGAAATATTTTTAAAAGTATAACATTATCAATCTTTTAAGATAAATGAAAACTTTGAAGATAAGTCTTTGGGTTAGGATAAAGAACTTAATCCCCAGGAATTTTGAGCAAGAAAGAAATGAGATGAAAATCTTAATATAAATTATAACTCACTGAGATGTATTTATTATTCTCATGATTAGAATGTGTATTAGCTTTTTATGGTCACTATGCCTCAAGGTCTCCAAGTCAAAATCCAGGTCAGAAGCCTGTGTCTTCCAGCCTCAAGATCTGGATAACAGGTGTGCCCTCCATTTCTGGATTGTAGTTCATTCCAGAATTGTCAATCAAACTGACAACTAGAAAAATAGTCATCATGGCATTCGATTTAAGAAACATAGCAAATAAATGATCTTCATTGTTTATTTTAGTGATGAATTAATGCCAAAAATCTAAAGCAGAAAGAAACACTCTCAATTTCCTAGGTTTTTTTTTTTTTCGGTTTTCTTGAATTTTAAGAAATACACACATAATTTAGAATGAACTGCCAATATTTTACTGTTTATAGTCTAAAATGTGGAAATTTTATGTAGTTAACTTGGCAGCCGTATTCTGGTGAAAATACTTAGTAAACATCTATATTTTCATTTTATTAAGCTTTGAATCTTTATACCTCTGAAGCTACAATTTAAAAGTACAGTGCAAAATAGGAATCTGTTTTTATGAAGTTACAATACACCTCCTTCCTTTTAATCTGTCCATCCATCTTTGGGTAGGTGTTTGCTTCAAGATAGAAACATTCCCTTTGAAAGAAGGAGAGAAACTCAAAATATTGAAAGACAGTTTTGTGCACTGTGTATTTCAATGCTGACTTCTGTACCCAGAGATCTAGTTGCAGTTTGGTTGTCATTGCCATTATTATTAAAGCATCCCCTGTCACAGTGTTGTGTAAAAATTGTCTCCTTCACCTCTGACTGGCTAATAATGATCTGATCAGCCCATAGCTGTGCAGAAGAGTTAAAGTAGAACTTCCTATCCAGTGAAGGGTCCAGGGGAAGGATTTACCCTGAGGGTCACTATGAGGGAGTTGCAATTAGGACAGGGATGGAGCAGGAGCAGCCTGGGCAAGAGACTAAGCTGTCAGCTAACAGAGCACATGACTGGTAAGTAGTCATCATAGTTAGATTAGAATAGATGAGTATCTTGCCCAGCTATAGTGCCAAACATTATTATAAAATATAATAGGTCTCATTGTCATTATTCTGGAAAAGGGACTCATAGAAAAGCCCCAAATAATACTTTTACATCAAAGCATAGGAGAGAGTTACAAGCCTCAAGATGAGAATCTCACAAGTCTCGTAAGATCTCTCCACACTTTACATAAACACTAAGGATTTTCAGTGGGTGGAAATGGGAGCAGAAGACTTCCTCAGAGAAGCTGCCTGCAAACTGAGCAGAGAATTGCAGCAACAGAACTTGAGTAAACTTCATTCATACCAGGTTGGGATTTCCTGTATACAGAAGTCACCCATACATCTGAAACCCAATTAAACTCCTTGTTTTCTCAAGTGAGACATGAATGGTATCATTTCTATGGTTGTCATGGCCTTCTCTTTCTGGGGTGGGTATACATACACACCCTAGTTAAAGTGTTTTAAGAATAGTAAGATTTTGTGATGTTATGGAGGTTTTGGGTTTTTGTTTGTTTGTTTATTCTATTGGTGGGTTTGTTTGGGTTTTGTTTGGTTTGGTTTTTATTTTTCTTATTGCCTAAAGTTTTCAAAATTGAGTTGGATCATTCTTAGAAACAACAAAGCTGTTAAATTTACTAAGGGAGAAGAGGCTATTAACAGCAAAGAAGCATGACAGAAAAGTTGGACAAGTGTGGAATACACAAACCCAGATAGTTCTGTGACCTCTACATGTATAGTTGGTTTCAAACTATGAATAACTTTAAGAGGTTTGCCTCCCCTATGTTTGTTACTACCAGACAGTAGCAATGTTCAAGAATATGAGAGCCATTTGTCACATGTTTTGAAGCTAATCAGGTTGGAAATAGAATGAGCAAGTAGAATTCCATCCTCAACTGTGGTATGTGTTAGCAGCTTGGGCACTGAGGCATTGTCTGGGCCCTTGGGCCCTTGTTAGATAATGCAGGCACTTCACTTAGTGTGCATTTGGAGAAGATGCCAGTGGGTCTGTCCATGCATTCTAGGTTGGGAAAGGCTGCTTTAAAATTTCAACAGCTCAATTTACTGTCCAAAGAGGCTGGATAGAAGATTTTACAAAGCTGAAGACATTAACCCTTCATTGCAATTGAAGGAAAAATAAAAATATTCTATTTTTTAAATTATTTTTTCATTACATTTTATGTATGTGTGTGCATACACACATACACACACCAGTGTATTCATGCATACCTGAGAATGCTAGAAAGAAACTGGGAGAAATTCTAACATGTGTGTCCCCTTGATTAATTTCTTTTGTCCTTCCTTTTTTTTTTTTTTTTTTTGGTTATTGTTTTTTGGTTTGGTTTGGTTTTTATTGTTTTTGATGATGTTTTACTAGTTTTTTGAGATAGGGTTTCTTTGTACAACTCTCCCTGTTGTGGAACTCTGTAGACAAGACTGTTCTGGAATTCAAAGAGACTGACTGCCTTTACCTCCCAAGTGCTGAGGTAATACCCCCATGCTGCTGGAATAATAAGTAGTTGCCAAAGTTTGCCAAATGTCTTTATACACTGAAACATCCTGCTGGTCTCAAACATGAATGTTCTTGTGTCACAACTTGTTTGAGTATTGTTTAGATTGAGGAGGACCAGACAAAAATACTTAGTACCACATATTAAAATATATAATATTTAATATATATTTTATAATATATTATATATTGAAATATGTGGTACTAAGTATTTTTTGTGTGGTATTGGGGCTATCTAAGGAGATAAGATGTAAAGGAAGAGAATGCCTTTGTATTTGTTTGTAGAGTAAGACATAAAGATTAGAGGGAGCCCACCATGGGCATTACCTGGAGTAACAAATCCCAAAGGCTAGATTGCACAGAGTCCTAGAGCCAAACATGACTGACAAGAAAGAAAAAAAATAAAAAGAGTGTGATAGAAGGAGGGAGGGAGGGAAGGAAGAAGAGAGAGAGAGAGAGAGAGAGAGAGAGAGAGAGAGAGAGAGAGAGAACCATCAGAAAAACAATCAAAATCAATCAATGGAATCATTCTGAATGACATTCTGCTGTACTCATAAACTGATGTCTAGCCCGTGTGTCATCAGAGGGTTTCATCCAGAAACTAATAGAAATAGATGCACAGACCCACAGCCAAATATTAGGCAGAGCTCTGGGAATCCTGCAGAAGAGGCATGGAGGGCGATGTGAGCATGGACAAAGTATTGCAGAAGCCAGAGTGGTCAAGAACACTACATAAAAACCCAAGAATCAATCATCATGGGATCACAGGGACTGAACAGACAACCAAAGAGCTTGCATGCCTACACGGGTCTGACATAGGCCCTCTGCATACATGTTACTGTTGTGTAGCTTGGTCTTCCTGTGGGACTCCTACCAGTGGAATCAGGACTGTCTTTCTCTGAATTTTTTGCTTCCTTTTGTAACCATTTTCCTCTACTAGATGCTTCATTCATCCTTATTAGGAGGAGATAGGCCTAGTCTCATTGAAACTTGATTTGCCTTGTTTGATTGATAACCATGGGAAGCCTGTCCTTTTCCAAAGGAAACAGGAGTATGTTGGGTGTGGAGAGGCAGTCAAAGAGCAAAGGACTGGGAGGACAGGAGGGAAGGGAAACTGCAGTCTGTGGTCAGGATGTAATATATGAGAGAAAAATAAGTAAAATTAGTTAGAAGAAAAAAACTGAAGCAGAGCACAAAGCTAACATTTTATAAGCAAAATCTACCATTTACCTGCAGGGTTTCTTAGTATATTTAACTCTTTCTCCAAAGTGTCTAAGGCTTGTTGATCAGCAGTGTTACCTCCAAAAAGCTCATTCTGGTCAGTGACGTCAATGTATTCAATTTCTGAAATTTCAGAAGCAGCCCTGGATGGAAATTGAGCAGCTGCACTTTTTGATCGGGTATATGAGGACAAAAGGCAGCTGGTGTCTTTCTGATCAGAGTTGGAAACAGGAATATTTGCTGTTGATGGTCTCTGTTGTTGGCCTACAAGAAGAAAGAAAGAAAACAACTGCTTTAAGATCCCAATTGGAAACCTGGTAGAGTGCCACATGCCTTTAATCCCATAATCTCAGCACTCTGAAGGCAGAGGCAGGTAGATCTCTGTGCTGGAAGCCAGCCTTGGCCAAACAGCCAGGGCTAAACAGAGAAACCCTATCTTGAAAAAAAAAAAAAAAAGGAAAGAAAGAGAAAAAAATGAAAAATGGAAAGGAAGGAAGGAAGGAAGGAAGGAAGGAAGGAAGGAAGGAAGGAAGGAAGGAAGGAAGGAAGGAAGGAAGGAAGGAAGGAGATCCTACAGTGGTGTGTGTGTATACTTGTTTGTTTAATTTACAACGTGCATGTACGTGTGAAGGTGTGAAAGTTGCATGAATATGCACACATGCTAATGGAGACTGGAGTCCTCATCGTCAGGAATACAATTCAACTTCTTTGAGAAAATTTTTCTCTTTGGCCTAGGTTTACTGATTAGACCCAGTGTTTAGCCAGTAAGCCCCACTGTTGCTCCTAGAGCTACCATCCCAGCAATGGGATCACAAGCCCACTTCATCATGCCTGACATTTTTACATGAGATCTAGGGATTAAACTCAGGTTCTGGTACTTGGAAGTCTTTACTAACTTTACTAACGGAGTCATCCGCTGTGCCCATCCTACATTGCACATTAACAATACTAGTGCTTCCCTCTTGAACACAAACCAATAGAGTTCATCAACAATATTGGTGAGAAAGACAACTTTTGATTGTCACTTATTTGAGCTATTGACAATTAGTTAATCTCAAATTACATCCATGGTGACATAAACAATTCTTCTGAGTCATTTTTCTGAACTCAGGAAAAGAGAACCTAATTTTAATAGCAGATAAGACAAAATATATGACAAGCCAGCTTCAGACTAGTGTACCACACATGCTCTATTCTAGTCTATCCAAAGCAAGATACACGCTCCTGAAATTCTAGAAAATCCCACATTCTGCCTTATAAACAGGACATGAGAGAGACACATGGTATATTCCTAAACAACTAATTTGACTTATCAGGGATTTATTTATTTATTTATTTGATATAAAGACAGATAGGCTAGTGTTAAGGGCTAGGCCAGGTCAGGACTTTCCCTGAGGTCCTGATGCATAAAGAAAAAACTTAGTTCCCTGTGTAAAACCAGATACAGGTTTGGCAATGCCATTAATGTCCTAGGGCCAACACCTTGGGGAGGGACATCTTTAGATTCTGAACACTTAGCAATTCCCACTGTATGAATGTGTTTTGCTGACTTTGTCTCATTTTTCTTTTCTGAAGAACTGTATACAAGATGCTACACTTTTTAAATATTTTTATTGAAAATAGATTATTGTCTCATACAATTCATCCTAACCACAGATTCCCTCTTTCCACTCTCCATAACTCCCCTGCCACCTCCCTTTCCTCTGCTCTCCTCCTCCATTTCCATTTCCATTTCAGAAAAGATGACAACCACACAGGACAAAACAAAATACATTAAGACAAAGCATATGTTCTCATTTTGAGGTTGGAAAAGTCAACACAATAGGAGGAAGGAATCCCAAGAGCAAGCAAAAGTGTCAGATACACCTGCGTCCTGCTGTTAGGAGTCCAAAAAAAAAGCACCAAACTAGCAGCTTTAACATATATGCAGAGGACCTAGGGTAGGATCTTAAAGCAGTCTCTGAGACCTCATGTGGGCTCTGCTTAGTTGGTTCAGTGGGCCATGTTCTCCTCACATCCTCCATCCCTTCTGCCTCCGATAGTCTTTGGTCCCTCTTCTAGGAGGTTCTAGATAATTACTTGACATAAGACATCAGCTTGTGCAAAAATTCTAACTAGCTTTTCCATCTGTTGATCTTTTTATTCTTGGCCCTCCCACTTAGGGGCTTGTCACTGAAAAACAATGTGCTGGTTCAGTCCATGCTACTATGTAAAAACACTGATTTAAAAAGAAAATGAAACTTAAGTGTTTAAGTTTCATAAATTTGAATTCATTCTCTAGTGCCCTTTAGTGACATGGTCCAGAACAGACCCAATCAGGTTACTACTCCCTCACTGGCTCAGACAGAATTGTTTCCATTTCAGAGGTTGGCTCAGTTGGTTTCTTTAACATGCAACCTTTTGCTACATAAAGAATGGGGAATCTTGAATTTATAGAGCAAATGTAATTCAAATTTTTCTCTTTTTTCCAAAAGATTCTTTTACAAAAGCCATGGGAATTTCAAGGCGTGGACTCAAAGATTCACAGGACATGTGTATTGTTTCGATTTACCATCAGATTTATAGAAGTATTTCAAGTTAAACATAAATATTTTAAAATATAAGTTTATAACCTCTTAAATGAGTATTGTATAAGTTTTGAGATATGCAACTGATATTATCATAGAAATCATAATTGAACATATTCTCAAAACATTATGATACTGACTTAAAAATTAACTATGAAAGTCATCCTATATAAAATAAAGAGTAAGTTTGTCCTTTTTTTTCCCTTTTATTCTATGTTGAATGTAGTCAATATCCTCAGAAGCCTCTGGATGCAACATGTAAATAGTTAATTAAAACTCACTACGGTAACACACAGAGGGTACTGACTGTAATGAACATAACAAAAACCAATTTTAAAAATTACTTTACTAAATGTAATTATGAATAAATTAAGTCTCTGACCCTTTTGTGACTGTGTGCAGAAAAATTTCTGAAGAAAGGTAATCAACAGACATTTGCCAGTGTATTGATTCTTGTTGAAATGCCCTCAAAAATTATTTTGATGACCAAAATTGAAAGTGATTTTCCTTTTATAGACTGTGGAAAGATGCCATATGGCATTCATAGTCAAGAAGGAATAAAGTGCCACTCCCACATCAGGCTTGCCCCAGCAAAATGCAGCTATTGCAGGAATTCTTTACAGATCACAAATATCCTGGATCTCTGGATAAATTCTTTCTTCAGTGTCATAAAGCCTCATCAAATGCAAAATTTAAACACATTTATATTTCTCATTGAAACATTGCAAATAAAGGAAACTGTTATTAGTAAGGTCTGGGGTTCTCACAACAACAAAAAAACGGAAGTGAGAAAACTATAAAATAACATAGATGCCCTTCAGAAAACTCAAGAGAGGATTCCAGTAGCTGCTGCTTTCAGCAGCATCTGGATATCACTGTATTTGAAGTTAATTGATCCCAATTGAAAGAAAGCATACCCAGGGGATAGATCAGACATGCTAGCACAGAGCAAAAGGCCATACAATCTTCCCTGCTGGAAATGGGCTCCTCTATAGTTTAACGTCACCAAGACACAGAGATTTTATGTATGTATGTATGTATGTATGTATGTATGTATGTATATATGTATGTATTTATTTTTTTATTGTTCCTTCAAGTACATATCTCATTCACTTCAGAATTTAATTTATGAGCTTATTAATATCTTTGCTAAGGTTAAAACTCAACACATGAAAAATGTCAGTTGAAGCTATCATTCCATACTAAAACACACACACAAACACCGAGAGAGAGAGAGAGAGAGAGAGAGAGAGAGAGAGAGAGAGAGAGAGAACCATCATTGACAATGTAATATCCGAAAAAAGATTAATTTGATTGATTCCAGGAAGATTCTAGATACAACTAATTCCTTTTGGTGCTACCTTAAGAACATATGTTTTATAATTAGTACTGAAACTATGCTGTATATTGAAAAGAAAACATATGACTGTGTGGTGTTATTGAGCACAAAACCACTAAAAAGATCATGACACATAAATCCATGTTCCTGCTATTCTGTATACAACAAAATTGGTGAAACAATTATAGCATGTGCTTTGCTGTAACATATTTTTTCTGTGCAGGTGTAGAGGAGATAACAGTCAATATAGTCAATATAGTCAATATAGTCAATTCTTCCATCATTTGTATTTTTTAGACAACATTTCTCATGGAACCTGGAACTCACTGATTCTTCTTAGGTTGGCTGGCCAAGAAGGCCCCAGGGATCTCCTTGTTTCTACTTCTCTAGTGTCTGGATGATGGGCTTGCTCCTCTGTCCCTGGCTTTTATTTGAGCTCTGGGATCAAACTCATGTCCCCTTGTAAGTGTGGAAAGCAAATATTTCTACTGAGGCATTATCTAGCCTTCTTGTATAGCATCTTAGCAACAAAAATTTTATCAAAGGACCCAAGAATTTAATCAATAAGTGTGCAAAATATTATTGGAATACGTGCTACCCTGCATAATTTTAAGAATTACCATTAAAAATAAAATGTGTTCTCAAAGACTTCTAGGAACACAAAGAATGCTGAACAGCATGGTTTTGCCAGATAAGTGCTTAGCTGTGTTGCTAAGAACCTTATAATGTGTCCTCACTGACTCAGAAATTAGCCTGTGATCTGACATATGATAACACACATTTCACCTTTAAAATACAAGATTAGACAGTGAAATGTCTTAAATTCTATCCATCTTTGCGAACCTGTGAATTAATACTTATTTCACTTCATGACAAAAATAATCTGTGTTAACCTCTAAATCTACCAAATACCGTGCCACAATTAAGGTATTGTAAAATGAATCAGACATCATCCCTGCTGTCAATTTGCACTCCAGAATACTAGAACTGGTCTCCATCACCGAAGAGTATGCAAGTTACTTCCTGTATTCTAACCAAGGTAAGACACATGAGAAAATGTAAGGTTAGACAATGGCTTCTAGGAGAGAGAGAAGAAACTGGGTAAAGCACTAGGAGAGCAACAGTATTTAGAGTGGCCTCAAAGACCTAACTGAGGAGGTAGCATCTGATCTGAGATAGAAAGTAACTCTGTGGGGCCTTAATGAGTTATGGAAGAAGGATCAAGGAAGCTTCAGCCCAGCAGACCTAGAGTATGAGAACAACAGGAGTTAGCAACCTCCACCTTCCCAACCTGGTGCCATAAAGCCAGCTCTCCCCCACCAACCTTAGCAGGAATTTACTGCCCTGAAAATGATCAGGCTTCACTCCTTGTCTGATCTTTTAAGTTTTGTCTTGTTTTTGTTTTGTTTTCCATCCAGACTCTAAACTGTCTTAGTATGGAGATGAAATATCTTCCAACACCCCTACCTCGGTCACACAAACCTTGCCCCAGAGACGCACCCGGCGATGTTCATTGACTGTGTTCATGCGGACAGAGATTCTGCACTGCACCCATTCACACCCAACTAAGCATCACTTCCTCCAATCTGGCTAAGTGTGCAATAGAACTGGGTATACCGAAGAAGAAGTGGACACTGAGAGAGCAGCACAACCTCAACAAGTTCTGAGGACAGAGTGGGATTCTGCAAAGCATCCTGAACCAAAGGGAGAACCATTTGCTTAGGCTAAAAATAAGAGTATTGTCTGCCTAAGAACAGAGAGGAGCCAGTGAGAGAACAGAGGAGGGGGAGATGCCTTGAGGAGAGGTGTGGAAGAACTTCAGGTAAAGTCATTCATCAGAAGGAAGATTTTTTTTATGAGATACCTTCCACTGCTAGCTGCAGTATGCTTTTAGGCAACTAAATGTCAAGATCTTTGCTCACATTAAAATATAAATCCCATAAACTACAAAATATGTAAATAATTTTCTGACTGAAAATATGAGCAATTCACTCACTGATTATAAACAGTACAACTGGTTAGAAAGTTAGGAGAGTTCTGCAAAGAGTAAAAGTGAAATTGGATCCCAAGCCAAAGTTGGACAGTCAGCAAGGGCTCACCTGGGGAGTGAAAGTTGAAGTAGTTAAGTTTGGACTTAGTTTTCAAAGAGAAACCAGCATTTACAAATGAATTGGTCTTATCTAGTGTAAGTTAACTTGACCTCTTGCTGTCCAACTGAAGATATTCTACAGTGTTAAATTTACAAAAACATGAAATCTTGAGGGAGGTTGGAACAGAAAGCGACTTGCCTCTAAACATGTATGTATTCTATCCTTTTTACATCCACAGATTTTAAGGATCTTTCAGAAATTAACCTTCCTACATACACTGCCATCAGTTTAGACTATAAAATTTCTATAGCATGCTGCACTGCCAAGAATATTTAATTTTATTTCAGGCCACTATTCTGTCCAGAACCCATTTCCCAACTTTCCTAACTGGCCATTGTTATTACCTTTTAAAGACTCAACTTAATGTCATATAATCTCTAACATCTGACATATCTATTTTATCATCTCTACCTGCAAAAACATAAATAGCACACACAGACCTCTATTGTAGCTGATATTATAATTTAATTTTTACGTTCTTATGGTTAGCAGTTTTCTCAAAATTAGACTTGAAAGAATCTACAATAACACCAGAGAATGATTGACAACTGCCAATTATTGTCTATTTTGCTTCTTCCTGTAATGATGAACATTTCTAACAAAGAAATGAACAATTTTCCATTATAACTTGTTTTTTATTTGATGTTGACATTGGCATTTGAGAACTTCTGGATGGACTCCTGAGACAGGTTTCTTTTTTATCTCCAGTGGCTGGCATGGCTGGCCTAGGACGTGTGATGCAACAAAGGGTTTTCATAGTAAATTACTCACTGATGCATCTGCCCCAGATAGATACCTAAAAGCATCTGGCTATTTACTTAGGAAGATTTGTCTTTGTAACAGAGTTCTCACAGCATGTTTTTAAATTTATTTTTAACAATACACAGTGACTTGAAATACAGTTCCTTCTCCCTGCCCAGGAGGCAGGAAGCAGTAAATTTGAGGTTGCTTTAAATTTGATGTGACAATAAGTATCTAATTATTGAACAAAATGTTATATAAATGGATGGTCTGATACTAAAAATATTATTTCTGATTGTGAATCAACAGAAATTCATGTAGAAAAAAATTTAAGCGATCCAAGGAAATTTATTCATAAAGTTTAGGGTAAAAGAGACTTATAAACCATATGTATATGAGCAACAAATCATATGTAATTAAATTTCTGGCTTGAAGAGAGGCTTTAAACCAAAGAAAATGGCCCATTTTGTCAAGTATTCTCCTAAATTGCAATCTCCCTTAGACAAGGGAAAATGCTCATGAATCCTTTTATCCCCAGACTCTCACATGGTGTTAGCATGGTATATACATCCGTGTTGAGCTGATTTAATTCTTTAATCACATATTGCTACTTCATATAAAATACAGAAAAAACACATATATACTATAACATGTATGGTGGAATAAGAGAAATACTATAACCTACTAGTGACAGATCCATCAGGAAAATATCTGTGATAGATATCCAATAGTGTTTATCTGTGTGCATATAATACAGAAAAATAATTAAATGCAATCGTAATCTTTAAAACATAAAGTTCCCAGCATGAAAATATAGACCATTAGATTTAAGATTAAATGATATTGATCCTGGTTCTAAGATGTAATCTCAGTATTGTTCAGGAACTTCACAAATCAGTACAAATAATCATAATAAGATCTCTAAGTCTTCATTGGATCTCTCCTTTCAGAGCTTACGGAATCCAATAGAGGAGGCAGAAAGTGTCAGAGAGGATGTAGGACACCAGGAGAACATGGCCCACTGAATCAACTAAGTGAGGCACTTATGGCTAACAGAGTCTAGTGCAGCAAACATGGAGCCTGCAAGGGTCTGCACTAGATTCTCTGCATATATATTATGGCTGTTAGCTTGATGTTTCTGTGGAACTCCTAACAGCAGGAGTAGGTTTGTCTTTGACTCTTTTGCCTGTTTTTAAGATTTTCCTCCTATAGGATTGTCTTGTCCAGCCACAGTGTGAGGCTTTTGCCTTGTTTTAGTAGTTTTCTCTGTTTGGTTGTTAGCTCTTGAAGGCCTGTTCTTTTCTGTGAGGATACAGAGGGTTGTGGATCTTTGAAAGTGAGGAGGTTGGGTCAGGGAGCTTGGAGGAGAAAAGTGAGGAGAAACTATGGTCAGTTGTAGTGTATAGAGAAGAATCTGTTTTCAATTAAAAGAAGAATCAAGTAAAAATAACATGAAATATAGCACAAAACCACAGTTAATATGTAGAGAACTTGTAAAAATATTGAAGATTGCTCAAAAACATACCATATTTGGAGCTACATTTTTTTATATAACTCACCAATATGTTGCTTGGAAAATAACTAGTAATATAATTTATCTTTGAGAGAAATAATGAGTTTACTTGGTGGCTTGATTATCTTCCTTTAGCTTTTAGAGTAGAGTATACTGCACAAAATTTTCAGATGACTAATAGCTTGGTAAGAATCAAACAATGGAACAAAATGAGCCAGCAACATGACACTTCTACCTTCCCATGGACTATACCTGTCTTTTCCTGTTGCATATTTGGAAGTGGATTTTCATCACTCTGCTGCTTGTACAAAGCATCTGTACTACCAGCATATCCACTTATGCTGCTCACTGGGATCCACATTTTGTCTTCTGAAACTAAAAAATATGATAATGCAATTTAAAGTATAAAATAAGTTAAGTCCCATTCCCATAATGTTAAGGGAACACAGTACAAGAGGACATAAAGAGAAGTTACAGCCAGAAGACACTGAGAAGGATATGATATGTTCTTATCTATATGATGCACCCATTGCAATCATGAACTCTTCAAGAGCTGCAGTTGTCTGCAGTAGGATTCCACAAGACTTCACAGGTTATCAGTGAGTCACAGATAGAATAGGTATTCATGCATTCCTACTCCTTCCTGGAAATTTGTTGATATATGCTTGGATAATGTGGTTTGTCCTTCAGTTGTATGAGCCTACATGGCTTTGATGGATAGGAACACAGTCACAGAGATAGTTCTGTTAAATTCTGTGGTATTATAAAACAAAAATGAAAATATATGAACTTAGAAAAGAAACTCATGAGAAAGAAGGATGTCCAATTTAGTTTTATGTCAACTTGACACAATCTAAAGTCATTTAGGAGTAAGTATTTTTAATTGAGAAAAGCCATCCACAAGATTAACCTATTTCTTGATTAATAATTGATGGGGAAGGCCCAACTGACTTTGTGTAGTCTTAAACCTGGGCTGATGGTCTTGAGTTATATAAGAAAGCAGGACAAGCTATAAGGAGCATGCCAATAAGCAATATTCTTCCATGATTTCTGCTTTAGTCCTGTTTCAAATTTCTGCCTTCATTTCCTGCCTTCATTTCCTTCGGTGATATGGAAGTGTAAGATGAAATAAACATTTTACTCCCTAAGTTTCTTTTGACCATGATGCTTTGTTGTTCTAACTAAGACAAGGAAATCAATATGGATAGAAAAAAGATAGAATAGTCAGTAAGAATAACCAGACTACGTATATGATATTGCTAAAGAATAAAAAAAATTAAAATATACCTCAACATAATTAGAAAATCACATAAATCCATTACTCATTTTTTTATTTCTACTATGTTCCCAAACAATATTATTCTGAATTAAGGAACATTTATAGAAAAGAGCTATATTATGAAATCCAGCCTCACTTGTGAAATAAAGCCCACTGAGCTCCTATTTTTAATTATAAAGAAAAACTACTATAAATGTCAAAACATACACAGATGTTTATAGAAATAAAAATTACTTTTAAAGTATATGACATAACACATTAAGATATAATAATCAGTGAACAAAGATATTTCTATGTTTGTGCAACTAAGATACATCCCAGGGCTTTGCATTTACTACTGAATGACATGCAAAGTCCCCCAAAATGCATTTAAACATATAGAAATTCAAGACCTACCACCACAAACAAAATAACAAAACTCAAGAAATAGAGAATCTGATATAATGTAAAACTACTGATCAGCGGAGGGGGAAATCTCCCTACACTGAAAATTCCTGGACCTGATAAGTTGTATAAATCATTTAAGGAAAAAATAGGCCTAAGTGCCTGGCACTAAAGACTGAGGTCCTGAATTGTATCCTAACCCTTGCTGTAAAAAGCCAGATGTGTCAGAGACAGGAAGATCCCTGAGGATCAGAAGTATGGTAGTTTAGTCAATCTATGAGCTCCAGTTCAATGAGAGACTTGGTCTAAAAGAATAAGGATGAACAATGAATAGAGAAAACACCTAATTCTGACCACTTTCACATACACACACACAAATAACAAATAACTACAAATATGAAAAGTAAATAATAATAATAATAATAAATAATATAATAATAAATGCCAAACTTCTCAAACTTGTCCCAAAATGTTGAGAAACACAAATTAACGTCATCTATGCTGCATTGTGCTATACAGCAATTTCTTCTTAACTGGAGTATTCCCTCCACATAGAATTGGGGAAGCTCACAAAAATCAGGAAGGTAAAAGAAAAAAAATCTTTACATGTCTTGGAAACTGAAATTTATAAGATTCCTGAACATTCCTCTCCAAGGTCATAGAACTGCTTCTGGAGAAAACTGACAGGTCAAGTAGCCAAAAAGCCATTCCTGGACTGCTGATCTGCCTGAATCACTGGAGAGCTACTGTGGTTTAGCAATTGCAGATCATCATTCATGCTAGGCTGATGAAATTCAGTGATGACAAATCCGTACTTTGTCACATGATTAGCCTTAAAAAGAAAAAATTGGTTTCCTTTATAAGCACAATATATTATTAGTGATTTTCCAAGTGTGTCCTCTGGAATTTTGGAAGTTTGGAATATGTATAAAGAGAAGATGAACATACGGTGACTCAGACATTCTAGCCTTATATTCTCACACTTTATCTTAACCAACATATATTCTTGCACTTAATAAAACTTGGAATAATGTGCTAAGTGAAATATGCTGGCCCACTTATATAAATGAGTTAATTATATTAAGAAAAATGATTCAAGAAGAGAAAAGAATGCTAGTAACTGGGCACTCAAGAGAAAGGTTAATGAGTTATGTTTAATGAAAATAGAGTTTTGATCTAACAAGATATTTCCTAGAGATGAATGGCACTCATGTTATATAAGAATTGAAAATAAATAGTACCACTGTATCGTACACTGAACAACACTCAAAAAGTAATTTTAAGTTAATTTTGTTTTAGCACAATAAAAAAAATGATATCAAGATTACAGAAGGAAACAAAAATTACATGTAAATCTTAGAAATTTAGGAGACCCTGGTATTTTTATGATTTGTCTTTATGAAAATGTTAAGGAACTATCCATATAATTCTTAGCTAATGAAGTGAATCACAGAGATTTATTATTTTGTCATATAAAATGAACAATGCTTTTAAATTCTTTACATGATCTCTTTGATGTTATCATTTGCTTTCCTTACATTCTGATATTCTCAACTATAGCAACTCACATGACTTAAATTCTTTCAGGTAAAAAAGAGATGGTTTTTCGTCACTAAACAAAATTATCCATGATTTTTTAAATGGTGGCAGCTTTTATAATTGAATTAGGATTTGCCTAGGGTAGCCCAAAGACCATGATTCCTGATGAGAAGTTACCTGTGGATGTTATTTCAGAACATGAATGGCTCCCTTTTATGTTTGATGACTGGAGGGCATTGAGTCTTTCACTTTTATCAACAGGAAAGCACTTCTTAGGTCCTTGATAGCGTTCACTTACAGGTTTTTTTCTGGGGGCTACTTTTCGTAACTAGAAAACAATATTTAACACTTGTTAATTTTCTAGCTCATTAAAACAAAGTCATGCAATCATTATTCATCAAGCAACTTACTATGACTTTGACGCCAGTTTTGTTGTAATAACTTTTATACAGTAATAAAGAGACAAAAATAATACAATAGTTACATCCAATAAATACAAAAAACTAATTATAAACTGAAAGTTGTTATTAATCCAAGTAGGTTGAAAGTTTAAAAAAAATTTTTTTTTCTTTGTGTATTCATTTCTTTATTTTCTTCCCTTAGTGCAGTAGTCTTTCATGTTGACTAATGCTGTGACCCTCATGTTTTGGTGACCCCAAAACATAGAATTATTTTTGTTGCAGCTTCCTAAGTGTAATTTTGCTATTCTTATGAATTACAGTGTACATCTGATATGCAGGATATATAATAATTATCTCTGTGAAAAGGTCATTAAATTCCCAAAGGATTCACAACCTACTTAGAACCACAGTCTAAGGCTATTTTCATGTAAAGAATGTTGAAATGAGGAAACTGTAGATATACCTCTGAACTATATTGTGTTTATAAGCAGAGTCAAAGATGAAGTAAAAGACCAAGGAGAATAAATGTGATGGTGCATATAGATGAAATCCAAATTACTCAGATATACAGCTGAAAACAAATATGCAAAAAATAGGCAAAACGAAAGAGAAATAACTTGTGATGTTGATCTAGTCATTACCTAGGAAATCTAGACTGTGTCCCTTGGAATTAATACCTATTCCAACAACCAACCCACCATTCAGATTATGATTGTGATTAAAATACAAAAACAAAACATGACTAGACATATTGACTTATATTTATATTCTCAGCACTCGAAGAACACTGGAACAGGAGGATTTCTCTGAGCTCAAGAGAAGCCTGGGTTACATAGTCTTAGAGTTTCTAGTTTTGAGACAAAACACCATGACCAAAACAATAAGGAAGGAAACAGTTTATTCAACTTTACATCCACACCAAGGTTCACCATAAAGGTAGTCAGGACAGGAACTCAAGCAGAGCAGAAAAGGAACTCAACATGGAGACAGGCGCTGATACAGAGTCATGGAGGGTGCTTGCTCCCTGTGGATTACTAAGCCTGTTCCCTTATAGAATCCAGGACCACAAGACCAGCATAGCACTGCTCACAATGGGCTGCACTCCCCCTCCCCATCAATCACTAATTATGAAAATGCCTTAAAGCTGGATCATATGGAGGCATTTTCTCGACTGAAGTTCCCCATTTCAGATAACTCCATTTTGTTTCAAGTTGATAAAATATAGTTAACTAGACCCATTCTTTAAAGTATGAATCCTAGGAAGAAATAACAATTTGTAAACAAATCCTTTAGAGAGATTTAGATACAGTGAAAGTGTATCAGTATTAAATAATTCCATGAGCAATGTAATACTTTGTTCCAAAAGATTAAATACCATGAAGTGATTCTTATAACTCCAAACAAAGATATGGATGGCATTTAAACATCTTAAAATAAGGCTGGCAACCAGTAATATCTACCATTCAGGAATCCCACTCCAGTCTCCAGGACTTTTTTAGAGCCCTCCCAGATATTGATCAGCTTTAATATACACAGATTATGCCATTACCAAACTAAAACACATTTTTAAAATCTGAGTTTAGATTTTGGAAATTTATAATGGTGATACTTTGTTTTGCATTAATTTTTTTCAAATTTACAAAGTTTACTATAGACAGTTTCAGAACTGGAATAACCAAGGACCTCCAACTAGTTAATTTTCATTCCCAGTATATATCAAAACCATAATCCAATAGGCAGTTCTACTTTACAAAGACAGAAGTCCAAAATGAACAACCTTAACTTAACTCGACTTTTAGGAAACATCACAGCCAAAATTATTCTTGATTCTTGAATTTGAATTTTATTCTTGAATATAATAGATTTCTACATGATTTCTGGGAAGGGAATTATCACTTGACTAAATTGGAGCTTCCAGTACAAACCCTTGAATATCTGAAAGCAAGAATCCGTTCTTCAAACTGTGAAGGACCAACTCTTTTGATGTCTAATCTCAAAAACTCTCATTATTGAACAGACTCTTGGTGGTGACTTCCTGTTGCTCAAGTTCTTTGTATTTTGAATCCAATTCACCCCTGAAACTAGCCTAACCAATTCCTGAGTGAAGATACTCAATCTTCTGGCCTCTCATCTTGAAATGACTACTAGCAGAAGATGATTTTTGTGAAACAATTAGAGTTTTAATCCTACATGGAGTACATTCTATGTTGTTACCTTACTGACAAACTTCTAGGAATAATTGTTATTTAACTCACCATGAAAATATGAGGTCAAAAGCACAGTGCTCCATAAATGAGCATTTTACTGTTCATGACACTGTTTTAGACTATTTCTCTAGAAGATTGTGGAGAGTCACTGCTTACTTGAGTTGCTAAAGGATGACTACTTTAGACTCTTCCCAAATCAAGATAGTTGGAGTAGCAGACGCTTTGAGACAAACAGATGAATAACACTAAAATTTTCTCAGAAACATCTGTAAATTTGCTGAGTATATTTTCTTGAAATTCATTAATATCTTCCTGAGCAACTAGGTATGAGGCACTTTTGCTCTGTGATGAAAAATGTTACCACACATGTACATAGATAAACTAACATCCATGCATGCCCTGTGCTTGACATTTCAGTCTCTGTGAGCCCATGTGAGCCCTGCTATGTTAATTTGGTGGGCTGTCTTCCCACCCCTCTGATTCCTACAATGTTTTCTCTCTATTCTGCTGGGTTCTCAGATCTCCAAGGGGAAGGACCCAATGGAGACATACAAGTTAGAATGTCTCTGCATAATGGCTAGCTGGTGGTCTGTGAATTCCTCCCATCTGCTGCCAGAAGTCTCTCTCATGTTGACAGCATGGTGTTTTTGTGGGACTCCTAATAATGGAAGCATGACTCTCTCCAACTCATTTGTCTACTCTTGAGACTCTATTGCTCCTATTTGTTTACCTTGTCCAGTCTTGATAAGAGGGGACTGGATCTCATTGAAGAGGTTGGAGATGCCAAACTGGGATTAATTGTTATCAATAATTAATCTTGTTTAATTTTATTTATATACTCTATAATGCATGCTTGTATTATAATTTATTACAATCATAGTGTATCTATGTAGATATTTAAAGATCTTAAATGTTTGCATTGAATGTCATTTTTCTCTATGAATTTTCCATAATTAAATTTCAATATATGTTGATTTATCTTAACAAGTATAGTTGTGTTTCATCTTAATATTAATTTCATTATAAAAGTTACCAGAAACTATGTTTTTTTTCCAAAATGTCCTTTATTAAGGTAATGGAAGTTGCACTTTATTGTTTTAAAAAATACTTTAAATTTTTCAAAAACTTTACTATGTGCTTGTGAGTTCTTCAAAGCCAGTTGGTTGACTTTTTGTAAATAAGTTACCAGAGTTTATTCACCATTATTTTCTGTTTTCTGCATTTGCATTCTGAAAAAAATAATGATTTTCAAATTTCTTCATTAAAGGTATATTGGCCTCAGGATTTAATTGAGGGATGTAATTCATTTTCTTTTGCATAAGAGATTGAGTGTTTTGATTAAAATATAAATTCTTTAATTATTTGTTAAATTTGACCTGAAAATCTTTCATGCCTGGTTTTCCTTGCTTTGCTTTATGAAGGGAAAACTACATGCAGAAAAACAAATGCATTTACTATTAGTTCAAAAATGATCATTGTGTCTTCATTCATTATTTTGTTTCCATAATAGATTATCACACGCAGGGAAATTTGTGAAGAAAGTAAATTTTCTTTCATTCTGAATTTCCAGGCGTCATAATGGGACAAGCTAATAATTAGCAGATGATCATCCTGAAATGGTTTGCCTTGGATTATTATATAATCTGCCACATGTGAGCTCCTATACAGCAAGGCTGTAAAGAACTTATTTTAGGAAAGATTACTGCTATTAATATGCTTTTCCTTTTATTATTATTAAACATGTTATTATTAAATATATTATTAAATATATGTTATATTATTATTAAACAACACTAAGCAATAGCACACCCCTTTGGAGCAGATCTCTGCAGATCCACGAAGATGTACTGTTTTGTAGTGATGCTATATAGACAAATAGATGACTTCTTAAGTCTTAATGATGATCCTATAAGAATTCCTAAAATTATATCAATGATTATTAAGCTCTTTTATAGTGGGACTGCTATTAGGTCCCTTTCTGGTAGTCAAAACTGCATTGAGAACTCTGCCAGTCTCCCAAGTGTCATCAGCTAATTGCTCTTAGATAGTAACCAGACTTTCTCCTACCCAGAGCACATTCCAAGAGGTTGTAAAACAATTAACCAAAGGTCACTAAAAGGGAACTCATGATTTATTATAGGTGCTTGCCTGGGTTTATCTATGCAAAACTTCACTAATTTCTTAGTTATAGTTTTAAAACTTCAGTGAACCTGTGGAGTTAGACAGGTGATGGATGTTTAGCCAGATAATTACTCCTAATGGCCCCTGGCACTGAATATTCAAAAACTTAGGATCTGGGGTCCATGTCTTCTCAGTGCCTTCTTACTCTATCATCCCATGGAGAAAGATGGATGAAAAGGAAACACCAGCAACTTAAAGGTGTTACAAGCTACTGTTTTAACAAATTTTGTCAAAGGAATTACCCCTTCTACAATAACAACAGCAAGTCATTCATAAGGAAAGCACACATGACCCACACAATTCATTGTACACTCTACTTCTTGACCTTAATACTCCTTGCACTGGGGATCATGTTCCCAACATAGAAATTTTGGAAAGCACAACTAAATGATGACAAGTGACATCTGTCTCTTTAAATTTCTAAAATCATTCACACTAAATTTTCATACATCATATTTATAGAAAATTTATGCCACTTTTCAAGATTTTGAATTATTTTAATCATAAATCAATGTAATAGTTAAAAATTATATTATTTTTCATATTGATTCAATGTATAAATCTTTGTACTTTTTTTCCCATACATCTAGATTTGTATCTTATTAATCTTTTTTATATAAATAACAGCTTCTAGTAATGGTATAACTTAATTTTTATATCTTATATCTTTCTAATCCTCACTATTTCTTTATAAGTACATTAAATTTATCTTACTATTGAGTTTTCATTACTTTTGTACCAGGCCTGTGATTCATTGCTTTTCACTTTTTTTCTTCTATTCATGATTATATGTTCTCTTGTGTTGACAGTGGCTTTATACCATAGTAAACTTATACCAGCATAGGGTCCTCAATGGAGGAGTTATAGAAAGGACTGAAGGAGCTGAAGGGATTTGCAACACCATAGAAAAAACAACAATATCAACCAACCAGAGCTCACCCCCCCCCCCCGGAGAGCTCCTAGGGCCTAAATCACCAACCAAATAGTACACAGTGATTGACCCATTGCCCCATTGCTCTAGATGCATATGTAGCAGAGGATGGCCTTGTAGGGCATCAATGGGAAGAGGTCCTTGGTCTTGTGAAGGCTTGATGCCCCAGTGTAGGGGAATGTGAGTGTGGGGAGCCAGTAGTAGGTGGGTACGAGGGGGAGCACCCTCATTGAAGCAGGGGAAGAGGGTTTCTGGAGGGGAAACTGGGAAAGGAGATAACGTTTGAAATGTAAATAAATAAAATATCCACTAAAAAAAGAAAATATATTTAATACACCTGAGCCATCAATATTATACTTTATCTGGATTTCAACAACTAGACACAACTATGTATCCTACTAAATATTCCAAGACTACAAACAATAAACTTCAAAAATTGAAATATGATTCTAATAAATGTGTATTCCTTTAATGGAATAATAAGGGAAACAATTTGTAAGCAGAACCACAGTAAGAGACCATCTGTATACACATTTTCTAGTAATTAATTTTTCTTCCTGAGAAGAAAGAAGAGACAAAGAGACAGCAAAGTGAGAAAGAAAACTTGGTAATCTAAGAATTCAACCATCTGTGAACCTTTTATGGTCTTAGGCATGCTGACAGAAGGCACCAGACAAATACACTCTAAGGACTGGCCTTTTTGTTCCTTCTCAAATACATTTGATGTCAGAGTGCCACCATCCACATCAGTTCCCTGAGCCAGTTTCCACTGAGCATCCTGAAGATAGGTTAGGATAAATTCACTCCCCACAGAAAAACTGTCATTCCCTAAGTGTCGGATTCCTCCCCTATATTAATAGATATATCAAACCATCATCATCACAATGCCCTGTTGAACGTAGAAAATGAATTTGTGTGTGTGTGTGTGTGTGTGTTTTCTGAAAATAGACATCATAATCTACTGCTTTCTTCATTGGGTCAGTAGAATGACAAGCTCATTTGAAGTGAGACCTTATATGGGAAAACTGCTGCTGGATAACTTGTATGAGTTTCAGTCAGAAAGGAATTGGGTTTACATTCCTCATGTACATCAGGTCATTCCTAGGAATGACCATCATTGGTATATACCTTTGTTTGAAAATTGCAGGAAAGAATATACAACCAACTTGATAGGTACATATAGACCTGTGCAAAATTATAGCTCCAGTGTTCCATTTCTTAGGTCAGATATTTTATTTACCTGGCCCAAATCTACCCAGACTAGTTTTCCATCATTTTGCTACACACGAGGTTATTTCTCTTAGTACTAGATCCATTCCTTGGTATCTGAGCAGATGTTTAAGAATCTGGGGTTTTTAAGAAGTTTCAGTTCTAATTTCATATTTCAAAGACACTATATTTTTGATAGGACAGTGCAAAAACAAACAAACAACAAAAACTCTGCCCCAAACCAAATGATCATGCACTAATTTCATTCTCCCACATGTTTTGATTCTTGTTTCTGTTCAAGCTGCAGAAAATAACTTTAAAATTAAATTTTAAGGACGGGAAAAAAGGTGGTTTATCTAATTCCCAAGGATTTTATTATTAAAATCATAACAGAAGACTTCTACTATGTAAAATAAAGATTCCAAAACATTTTAAAATTTGTCATGAGTACAAGAATGACATTCTTTGTTTGCTGCACTATTTCCTCCTTAGTCATATTCCTGAAATCATGACTTGCTTTACCTACATTAGAGGCAGCGGTCATTTTCTTTGCACCTGAACTGATATCACTTCCAATAATAAACATATTGATGTACATATATGTGCATATGCATATATGTATGTTTTACCTATATATGTATAAATATGTATATATTACAGAATGCATTGAATTCCATTCTTCATAACTAAATTTTATTTGCAATAGCACTTTTATTCTTAATGGGTCTATGTGATGGTCTGTAATATCATTTGTCACAGAAAAATGCATGTTAAAATGGAATTTGTCATATATAAACCTCTAGTATCTGTTTCTATATGAGTCATTCTGTAACTATCACCTTAAGAGGCAGCACATTTTAACTGCAGTAGAAAATAACCTTTTAGTATGTAGTATGCCAAAACATCATTTTCTCAATAACAACTTTATAAATTATTAATGCAATAATATAATAGGTATTTACCAGTGGTTTTGTAGTTTTTGAATCTTCCACATTTGGCCTCTCATTTGGATTTCTGCATTTCAATGATGTGTTGGTGTCTTGAGATGAATTCTCCTCTATGAAGGATGTAGAAAAATCTATAGTTGGCAAAGAACCTTTGCTCCCAAATGACATGCAGGAATCAACAGAGTCTTTGTTATTTTTGGGGTCTATATTTTTCTCTGTTTCCTTTTTCTCAAAAGGGGTGGTTTCTTCTATTTTTTTCTGATCAGAATAAATACTAGACTCCACGGTGTTGCTGAAATCTGTGTTTGAAAAATCCATAAATACATTAAAACTTATATTGATTATATTGTTCAAAAACCCAAAGTCCAGTGGTTAGTCTCTCCAGTGGTTAAAAGTTCTTTATGTATAAATATTGTTTTATCAAAACCTGTTTACATATTTCCATATTCTACTTTATCAGTTCAAATTGTGCTAAAACAAGGCAAAGGGAGTCAACTATATAAAACAGCAGTAATGAGGGGACAAAAAGAAAGTATGGCAGGAATATACAAAATGAGCAAGGCAGTATTAGTTATCACCTCATTATGTGTGCCCCAAGTCTCCTCATTTAGATCATTGGTTTTTACTGGACTGCAGACTGGAATCATCAGCCATTGTTTAAAATTGTCAGTGTATAGCCCGACATCAACCAATTAGACTCTGAAATGAAACTCAGGCAATACCATTTGTCATTCCCTCCTATCAATCTCTGTATGCGACTAATGTGAAGCCAGTGTGGCAAAGCACGGGACAAGATGCTATGAGAATTCAAAATACTTTAAAGATTTTACCACCAAATTACTTTCACTTTAAAATATACCAATCATTATTTGTATTGGATAGTGCTTAAACTGTTCAACTCTTAATTTGTTCCAAAATAAATACCTCTATTTGATGATAGATCATGTAAAATAGTAGAGAATTTAATTAACACTTCTCTGGTATGAATTCTCGGCTATAGCCCCAAAGTGTTGCAGTCATTACCAAATAATTATATAACATGAGGAATATTCCATATAATATTCCTTATATGAAAATTATCTATCAAACTGCTATAATTAATAAAAACAATAAATATTATGAGAAATGAAATAAACATATATAAGAGATGTACTTCTAAAAGAACATTAGATAGGTTGTAAACATGATGTAATATCAACAATAATCCTATGCTTACCCCTTAGAAGGATTCAAATATAAAAATATAAAAATATATGGATTTTAAAAGAAAAGATTGCATGTGCATTGAAAAGTTTATAGATAACTTCAATAATGTTTTATAAGATTGAAAGATACTACAGCTGAAAACCTTTTCATAATGCTCTGTAATAAATCCTATTGGGAGTATGATAATAGAAGTAAGACAATGGGAGAAAATATGTGTGAAAATATACCTGAGAATGTGTACTGTCTGAAGTATAGACAGAACACTTAAAAATCTATAATAGAAAGACAAACAACTAAAATGGACAAAATGTGAATAAATATTTCATTAAAATGATACAAAGAGGATATATCAGGGTTTATACAAAGATATCGTTTGAAGTCCCATCATTGAACCCTCCCCACCAAACACACACACACACAGAGAGAGAGAGAGTTGGAGATAGATAGATAGAGAGAGAGATACACATGTTCATACTCATACACCCCAAATCATATACAAATGGCAAGTAAATGTATAAAGAAATGTTAAATATCAAAATTCACTCTGGAGCTGGACATTGAAACCACATCAAGGGTCAGGAAACACTGCAGCAAAAGGAATTCAATTTTCCCATGGAAATGCGAAATGTCTCAGTACATTGGTAGAAAGAAAGGTTGTGGCTTAGATATGAACTATAATCCACAGACTAATACATTTGGACACTTTGTCTCCAGATGTTTGGGGAAGGTTATAAAACTTTTAGAAGGTAGAGCCTTGAGGGAGGAAGAACATCAGTAGGGATGGGATTTGAGATTTTATAACCTGGCCTGACTTCTTGTTTTTCATCTCCTGTATATTGATGAAATGTGATGATTTCTGCTCCCCTGACTGCTGGGGCTCCTGCTGTCATGTCTTCCTTGACACAAAGGACTGTATCCTTTCTATAACTCTAATCTAAAATAAATCCTATGTTCCCAACCCTCTTTGAGTATTTTATCACAGTAACAGAATAATAACTCATATGTGGATTTTAGTAGAAGCTATATTCATAATTGCTAAACCTTAGACACAAAAGATAATCTTCTATAGTTAATTGGAAATTAAATAAATTGAAGTTGATTCATACAGCATATTACTTAGCATTAAAATAAAATGAGCTTTTTGCTGTGGAATGTGAATAGTGGAGGGAGCAGTGTGAATTTCAATGCAAAGGAAATCCTTCAGTTCCAGGTAATTTCTGTTCAACTTTGATGGAAACAAAAAGCATATCTAAACAGTAAACATGTTTAAATACCCTAGTAGTAACACATAACTATTTGAGTTCACAATTTTCTCAAATACAGCTGAAAGGTGGCTTTAACTTGGCAAAACAATACCAACTAAATATGTGTTCAAATTGATAAGTTCCAATGCATTTAGACACTTTGCACATACAGTTCACATGGACCATACCAGTTGAAAATATCAGGACCAGTAGGACTGCCAAGAAGTCACCACTGTTCCTCATCTTCTGTTGGCAGGTTAGGCTATCAAAAGATTTAAATCAGTTATTTTTAAAAAAATACCCATGAGTTTTGCTCAACTTCTTCACAACAATGTACCTACTGGTTTCCTGAAAAATCTTATGCTTATAAAATAGAGAATTTGAAAAGAAGCTTAAAAATTCTTAGACAAATGGATGGAGCTAGAAAATATCATCCTGAGTGAGATGACCCAATCACAAAAGAACACACATGGTATGCATTCACTGATAAGCAGATATTAGCCCCAAAACACACAATACCTAAGATGCAACGCATAAACCTCATGAAACTCAAGAAGAAGGAGGAAGACCAAAGTGAGGGTGCTTTTGTCCTTTTTAGAACGAGTATCAAAAGATTCAACCAGAGCTCCCAGGATCTAAACCTCCAGCCTGAGAACAGACCAGCAAGCTGTCCTCTGAGAGGCTCTAACCAGCAGCTGACTCAGACAGATACAGACATCCAGAGCCAAACAGTGGATGGAGCTTGAGGACTCTTAAAGAAGAATAGGTGGAAGGATTGTGGGTCCTAAGGAGATAGGAACTGCACAGGAAGATCAACAGAGTAAACGAACCTGAACCCTTGGAGCTCTCAGAGACTGAATCACCAACCGTGGAGCATACCTAGTCTACACAGATCTACCTCCATGGGCTGAACCTAGGCCTCCCTGCACATATGTTGTAAATGTGCAGCTTGGTTTTCATGTAGGTCTCAAACATCTGGAGTGGGGGCTATCCCAAAACATGCAGCCTGTATATGGAGTATGGTCTTCTAGCTGGGTGCCCCATCTGGCCTCAATGGGAGAGGAAGCACCTAGCCTCTCAGAGACTTAAAGTGGCAGGGTGGGGGATACAGGAGGAGGGGGTACTCAGAAAACAAGAGATGGGGAAGGATTGTGGGAGGGGGTGACTGGGACGGGTTATAAAGTGAATAAGCAAAAAAAAAAATTAAATTAAAAAAGGAAAAAAAAAAAGATCCAGTAACTAAATTGCAGATTAGTAGAAGAAAGTCATAGGAAGATGATGGAATTGCAAGGTGGCTGAGGTTGAAGGGTAGATATGAAAATTGACTATCGGGTCCCGACACTTCAGCGTGACTCTAGATAGTGATCTTAAATCTTAAATCAGAAAATCCCAATATTTCCACTTAACATTCAGATTTACAAAGTTCAAAAGATTAGAAGGGAGGACACTACAGAAAAAAAAACAATGAATTGTTAGGCTCAGGGTTTATATCATAAACTTCACATCCAATGTGAATATTATAGGGAGCTATTTAATTGTATGTGAAGGCAAAAGGCACTTAGCACACTTTCACCTTTACAACTTTCTCTCTGTGACTTCAAAATGCCACTTTGCTTCATATTAAATGTTATAGAGAACTACATTGACTGTATTTATTTATAAATACAACATTGTTATCTGTTGATTAAAAGGGTAATTTTCAAGGAAATTACATATCTTCAATCAATTTTCTTCAAACTACTCATTTTTTTCAGATTTTATAATGAACAGAATAATAATCAACATGTTCCTCGACCACTACAGCTATTGCTTTTATTAAATTACTAACATTCATTATTAAAATATATTAAGCAAAAAGCAGAATGTTACCTTTTAAGTCATCCTTGTGGTACCTGGAATTTGTTCTCAAACCGAGACTTAAGAAGTCTGCTTTTCCCTTGTTGAAAATAAGATGGTGATGGATGTCATTTTCACATGGGAAGCAAGTCTGATAATCCGGATAGGTAGAACTTTCATGTTTAGGGACAAGCACAAAGAATGTGTTGAAAGCAATGGTCCCTGAAAGTTTTGGTTTATTAATACATTAGGTTACAATTTAATTCTGGTTTGAAATTTTTGTAGGCATATTCTACACAGTATAAACAAGTGTTATTATGGACAAGATATATGACATAAAAATTTGCAAGTACATTGCAACATTTCAATAAAAACTTCCTATGTAATAATATATCAATATGTTTGACTTTTTCAATTTATCAAGAACATTTTAGTTTCATAGAATTATAATCATGGTATCTCAGGAATGAGTCTGTACTCCATTTAGTGGTAGAGGTTAAAAATAATATGTATTATTACATTTCATTTGCCATCAATGGATATTATCTGTGTACACAGCTGTACTATTACATTCACATCAGACTAAGCAACAAATAATTTCTATGTAAACAATATAATCATAGCACTCATGCATTATAAACAAAACCGTCACTTGTGATTCAAGTAAATGAGATATTATAATCTTGTAGTTACCTTCAAACAAACGCTGTTAATACTAATGCCAAATCATAATGGGAATTTTCTTTACCTCCTCAAACACTTTACACAGGTGTCAAAGACGACATTGGATAATGTATATTAAAAAACAAAAATAGGGGATGGTGAGATGATGCAGTTATCAAGTCTTGTGACCCAAGTTCAATCCCCAAAACACACATGGTAGAAGGAGAGAACCTGTTCCTACAAGTTGTCCTCTGATCTTTACATGCACATATATGTCAACACACACATAGACACACACTCACACACACACACACACACACACAGAGAGAGAAAGAGAGAGAGAGAGAGAGAGAGAGAGAGAGAGAGAGAGAGAGAACTATAAATAACTAAACAATCTTTTAAGAGTAGCAAGCACAAATGCCATTCCTTTCCTTAAGGAGACACAATAACATATATTAGCCTCTCAACTACTGATCAGAAAGTTGTCTCCCATCAAAACATTGCTACCAACTTCAGCTCTGCTGTTCAGCATTTGAGACCTTATATCCACACAGAAAGCTGCCTGAGGTCCCAGGGCACCATTTAGACTCAGAACTGCTGTGATATAAAAGGAAGGGTAGAAGCTGGCCCGAAACAAGCTCTCGCAGAAGGGGAGCCCAATAGGAGCTGGATCCCACTTATTCAGTCATATTGAGCATTTGTTATTAACAGGAAAATCCTACAGTTCATAGAAAGGGATTGTTTTTTAACTTTACTAAGAGAAAAATAATTTTGATTATTGATATGAAAATGAAAAAAGCATAGAAAATTTCAATGAGAACTACTATACTTCTATTGCCAGTCATGTATTAGGTTTTGCCTAAAGAGCAGTATTACATTAGAGAAGCTCTTGAACCTGATCATTTATGTAAGTTCTTATTTTGGGTTCAAAAGAAAGTACAGTCAAACAGGATTTTTAAAGAAAAATGTGCTGAAATATATTATATACAAATTGGAAAACTATTTTAAAAAATAGCAGTCACCAAATTCCTAAAAATATATAAAGTAATAAAAATATTAGGCAAACTGCAACTTTGTTTTATAAATGACTAAATTAAAATGATATGTACAAATTGCTACATTAATAGGTTAACATTAATAAACATTTAAGCACCACAAATTTTCCATCTAGAGAAATGGATGATACGTGCATGGCTGGACTTTAGTTTTCTTATTATTACTTTTGGCTACAACGTATATCAGATCTACCCTATTGCCTAATGTGTGTATGCAAATGCTCTTCCATCCTACCCACAGACCAGCCTGTTGTCATTGGTGTTGCTAATGGAAACAAGGGGAATGAGAAAGAACTTACCTTAGTTGACTCTCTGAGTCAGCCAATTCAACTCTGTAAGGCACAGCATTCCCTGGGTCTTCAAATTCTGCTTCATGAGTCTTATTAAATGCATATTACATAATATTAATATGTTCAATAAATTCATTATACACTAGCCAGTTAATTGGGGGTAATATATATGTATGTATATATATATATATATATATATATATACTTTTTATATATTTATATATTTACATATATTTAGATATTTTTATTTCTATATCTATATATAAATTATATATATTATATATATATATATATACATATAATATATATATTATATATATGTATGTATATATGGTTTCCATGGTTTATTCCTACAAATGACTCTCTAGTTATATCATACATGTTCCAGGGAAACTAAATTCATCTGTTTCTCCTTGAGCTAACTTAATGTTTTAGTCAATTTTTTATAATGGTCACATTTGTGACTAAAAATAGCAATTTATGTAACAACTGTCAATCCTAGTAGATTAGTGACTATCATATTCCTAGTTTTCTTATTGTCATGTCTCCAACTTATTCCAAGAATAAAAATTCTATTGAATGGTGTGTGTGTGTGTATGTAACTAATATCTGCCACTATTTAAATGATAAATAAAGCATTAATAGAAGAAAGAAAAAGCCATAGCAGCTACCAATCCAGCAGCCATAAAATAATTAAGGTATGTGATCTGCATTCTCATCATTTTCTGAAACAGCAATCTAAAATGTCAGCATGTTTTGAAGAAAATGGTAATTCAACTATTAGGTAACTAGGAAGCCAAAGGCAGGGACTGGATCACATCTGAGTCACTTGGTCTGAGCTCTGCTTAGCTATCTCTGGTTCCATTATGACTTTCAGGGTTGTGCTGAAATTATTATGAAAGCTCTAAAATTATAAATAATATATTTTCCTTTAAAGAAAAATAGTATTAATGTAATTCCAGAAATTACCTTTTACACCTACATATATTTAAATAAGATACTATGTAATAAAACTAATCCATTTATGAAAGTATGAAAGAATAAAGAACTATAGAGGTACAAAAACCACACATACTAACATAGGAGAACACTTACACTTCTTCATAGATGCATGCTTCTGAAAACTGGCGATATTAAGTAAGCATGCATCCTCTAATAAAACACATATTCTTTTATTTATTGACAAGTTGTAATTCAAACATGAATTTTTTTTCTTAAATTCTGATTGTTTTTAAAGAAATCTTAATGACAAAAACAGGCAGCCATCGCTATTACAAATTTTCTATGGTAAATCATTGGATGATCATTATATACTTACATCATCAAGTTCTACTATTGTTAGAGATGGAGGAGGTCTCTCTATAGTCAATTTTTCTGCTGGCATAAAAAGGGGTGGAGATTTTACTTTGATCTCCTCAACTAGAAAATAAAATTGGAAAACAATATTACCAAAGAACATGTCTGATATATTACTGTCTAGATATAATACTACCAACAATGAAAGAACAGTTTTTTTATGGCTCTATACAAAGATAGAAACACTGTAGACTTCTTCAGCTCAAACAATACACACATTTTATTGCATTTATCTTTTACATGAAGCTATTTAAAGTAAAGGAAGGTAGTATAGTAAATAAATGAAACTAGGGTTTCATAGTCTATCTCAGAATAATACATGGATAAAAACTAAAAGTGTGTGTTGATTACTGCTTGGTTATAGACTTTAAATAATAGTTACTTAAAGATCTAGTCAAAACTCAACTGACCATCACTATCAGACTCATTTCCATTCTGAGTGCACTGTGCCTCTGCAGTAGCTTCACGTGGATGTGTGAATGTATTTGGTAGCATGGTACGAAGTTGTTCCTGTGGAGTTCTATAAAACAACAAAGATGCAATTAAAAAAATTATCTTAATTGAACATTCCCAGACAAGATGTTTTACTTTCCAGGTGAGAGAGAATTCAAAATTAATGCTGAAATTTTGACTGTAATATTAACTCACAGGTTATGGTGATTAATACAATTTTAATGTGATGAAGGTTTGTTTTTTTTTAAATCAGTTCCACATTTCATAGGAAGTTTGTTAACTGCATACTGTATTTTGCTTAAGGTGAAGACCAATATCATGATTCAAGTCAGTATTTTCTCAAAACCCACATGGAATCCAAAGAACATGCCTTGCTGTTGACAAGGCCAATTTACAAGTGAATGTTTTATCTCACACACTTAGTACTGTATTTTGATGAGTTCTAAGGCAACCTGAAGGCATTTATCTAAAATTTCAACACATTGGTGGAGTGGTAAAATAGAGTCCCATTATAAGAATCTAATATGTTATCTCTGTGGCGTCTATTACCTAATTAGATTCAAGGGTGGATACAGCATACTTCAAATGTATGAAGCTTGGGAGTTCTGTGATTTCAAGAGTGTGTATTTAATTCTGGGGAGGACCACAGATTTGTGAGGAGAGTGTTGATTTTTGAGTCAAATAAAAATAGTTGCACAATCTCCAGAGATAATGAAAGCTCACATGGTTACCAATGTAAGAGACAAGGTTGATACTGCTAATGACAACATAAACCTTAAAATTTAAGCATTTTTTTCAACTTTTGGTATATTCAAAAGTAGCAGACACTAGATTAAAGAATCTCTACTATGATGCTCATTAATAAGATGATATTGGGAGGAAGAAGGAGGGAAGAAGCTACTAGTTTTAGGCAGAGAACACAGCAAGAGCAGTAATCTAACCCTGTCTCCACAAGAACATATTCCTAACCACACTCTCACTACACAGTGTCTCTTTCCTACTAGTAAATACACTAGCTGCATTTTGTAATATATGGTACGAATCACATAAGTACAAAATATTTTGTGTTACTGAGCTTTACATTTTAAAACGTTCTATGAAAGAGTAACTACTTCCAATCAGAATTTAACTAAGTAATTCAGAAGAACATTAAGTGCCTTCCATTCTGCACCTGAACCTGGAGCAGTCCTAAGGTGTCAACTATACACCCAATCACCCCAAAATCCAGAGAAGCCTGTACTCCCAGGAGCCCTAACATGTCCAGGAGTGTAGGTGAGTAGGTTGCAACCCACCCACCCCCAAACAGGGAGTAATTTGAGACCCACAGGGACCCAGGAACTCCCTCAAGACCAGTGGCTCCAGACACTTCCAGTCTGCACCTGCACTTGGAACATAGGGTAATAGGATCCCAGGATCTCAGGAGCTTGGGCACACCAGGATTTCAGGATAACAGAAACAGCCTGACTCCCAAGAGCTATCACAACCAGGATCTCAGGATCACAGGATTACAGAGACAGCTGGCCTCTGAGGAGTTCTGACACAACCAAGATGACAAGACAAACAGGCTCCAGTCAGACAGTGAGTGAAGATAGCACTGGAAATGACCAGATGGTGAAAGGCAAGTACAAGAACGTAAGCAACAGAAACCAAGGTTACTTGGCATCATCAGAACCTAGTTCTCCCACCATAGCAAGTCCTGAATATCCCATAACACCACAAAAGCAAGATTCAGATTTAAAATCACTTCTCATGATCATGATAGAAGACTTTAAGCAGGACATAACTCCCTCAAAGAAATAGAGGAAAACACAGGTAAACAGGTAGAAGCCCTTAAACAGGATATGTAAACAGGTAGAAGCCGTTAAAGAGGAAACACAAAAATCCCTTAAAGAATTACAAGAAAACACAACAAAACAGATAAAGGAATTGAAAAAAAACAATTCAGAGCATAAAAATGGAAGTAGAAACAATAAAAAATATGACAAAGTGAGACTATCCAGGAGAAAGAAAACCTATGAAAGAGATCAGGAGTCATGGATGCAAGTTTCACCAACAGAATACAAGAGATAAAAGATAGAATTTCAGGTGCAGAAGATACCATAGAAAACATTGACACAACTGTCAAAGAAAATACAAAGTGCAAAAAATCCTAACCCAAAACATCCAAGAAATCGAGGACATATTGAGAAGACCAAATCTAAGGATAATAGGTATAGATGAGAGTGAAGATTCCCAACTTAAAGGGCCAATAAATATCTTCAGCAAAATTATAGAGGAAAACCTCCCTAACCTAAAGATTGAGATGTCTATGAACATACAGGAAGTCAACAGAACTCCAAATAGATGACATCAGAAAAGAAATCTCCCCTTTATATAATAATCAAAATACCAAATGCACAAAACAAAGAATATTAAAAATAGTAAAGGAAAAATGTCAAGTTATTTATAAAGGCAGACCTATCAGAATTACACCAGACTTCTCACACCAGAGACTATAAAAGCTAGAAGATCCCAGACAGACATCATACAGACCCTAAGAGAACACAAATGCCAGCCCAGGCTACTATGCCCAGCAAAACTCTCAATTACCATAGATGGAGAAATCAAGATATTCCATGACAAAACCAAGTTTACACAATATCTTTCCACAAATGCAGCACTACAAAGGATAATAGAGGGACACTACCCAAACAAGGAGAAAAATTATACCCTAGAAAAAGCAAGAAAGTAATCTTCCGACAAACACAAAAGAAGATACACAAACATAACTCCACTTTTAATATCAAAAATAACGGGAAGCAAAAATCACTTCTCCTTAATATCTCTTAACATCAATGAACTCAATTCCCCAATAAAAAGACATAGAGTAATGGACCGGATTTGTAAATAGGATGCAGAATTTTGCTGCATACAGGAAAAGCACCTCAGTGACAAGGACAGACACTATCTCAGACTAAAAGGCTGGAAAACAATTTTCCAAGCAAATGATCCCAAGAAATAAGCTGGAGTAGCCATTCTAATATCAAATAAAATTAACCTTTAACCAGAAGTTTTCAAGAAATTTCAAGAATGGACACTTAATACTCATCAAAGGTAAAATCAACCAAGATGAAATCTCAATTCAGAACATCTATGCACGCAATGCAAGGGCACCCACATTCATAAAAGAAACTTTACTAAAGCTCAAAGCAAACAGCGCACCTCAAATGTAATAATAGTTGGAGACTTCAACACCCCACTTTCATCAATGGACAGATCAAGGAAAAAGAAACTAAACAGAAACACAGTGAAACCAAGAGAAGTTATAAACCAAATGAACTTATAGAACATTTTACTCAAAACCAAAAGAATACAACTTCTTCTCAGCACCTGATGGTACCTTCTCCAAAACTGACCATATAATCAGTCACAAAACAGGCCTCAACAGATACAAGAAAATTGAAATAATCCCATGCACCCTATCAGATCACCATGGACTAAGGCTTGTCTTCAATAATGATAAAATCAATGGAAAGCCCACATACAAGCGGAAACTGAATAATGCTCTACTCAATGATAACTTGGTCAGGGAAGAAATAATGAAAGAAATTAAAGACTTTTCAAATTTAATGAAAATGAAGGCACATCATATGAAAACTGTGGGACACAATGAAAGCAGTGCTAAGAGGAAAGCTCATAGCTCTAAGTGCCTGCATAAAGAAACTGGAGAGAACACACACTAGCAGCTTCACAGCACACACGAAACCTCTAAAACAAAAAGAAGCAAATACACCCAAGAGGAGTATATTGCAGGCAATAATCAAACTCAGGGCTGAAATCAACCAAGTAGAAACAAAAAGAACTATGCAAAGATTCAACGAAACCAGGAGCTGGGTTTTTTTTTGTTTTTGTTTTTTTTTTTTTTTGAGAAAACCAACAAGATAGATAATTCCTTAGCCAGACTAACCAGAGGGCACAGAGACAGTATACAAAAATAATAAAATCAGAACTGAAAAGGGAGACATAACAACAGAAACTGAGGAAATTCAAAAAAAATCATCAAATCCTACTACAAAAGCCTATATTCAACTAAACTGGAAAATCTGGATGAAATAGACAATTTCCAAGACAGATACCAGACACCAAAGTTAAATCAGGATCAGATAAACCATTTAAATTGTCCTATAATCCCTAAATAAATAGCAGCAGTCATTAAACATCTCCCTACCAAAATAAGCCGAGGACCAGATGGTTTTAGTGCAGAATTCTTTCAGACCATCTAAGAAGACCTAATACCAATTGTCTATAAACTATTCCACAAAACAGAAAAAGAAGGAACACTACCCAATTTGTTCTTTGAAGCCACAATTACACTCATACCTAAACCACACAAAGACACAACAGTGAAAGAGAATTTCAGACCAATCTTCCCTATGAATATATCAATGCAAAAATATTCAATAAAATTCTCACAAACTGAATCCAAGAAGACCATCATCTACCATGATCAAGTAGGCTTTACCACAGAAATGAAGGGATGGTTCAATATTTTGAAATCCATCAATGTAGTCCACTATACAAACAAAGAAAAAAAAAAACACATAATCATCTCACTAGCTGCTGAGAAAACATTTGACAAAATTCCACACCCCTTCATGATAAAAGTCATGGAAAGGACAGGAATTCAAGGCCCATACCTAAACATAGTAAAAGCAATATACAGCAAACCAGTAGCTAGCATCAAACTAAATGGAGAGAAATTTGAAACAGCCCCACTAAAATCTGGGACTAGACAAGGCTGCCCACTCTCTCCCTATCTATTCAATATAGTACTGGAAGTCCTAGCCAGAGCACTTAGACAACAAAAGAAGATCAAGGGGATTCAAATTAGAAAGGAAGAAGTCAAAATATCACTATTGGCAGATAATATGATAGTTTACTTATGTCACCAAAAACTTCCACAAGAGAACTCATAACCCTGATAAACAACTCCAACAAAGTGGCTAGATATAAAATTAACAAGTCAGTAGCCTTCCTCTACTTAAAGGAGAAGCAGACTGAGAAAGAAATTAGGGAAACAACACTCTTCACAAAAGCCACAAATGATATAAAATACCTCAGTGTGAATCTAACCAAGCAAGCAACAGATCAGTGTGACAAGAACTCTAAGTCCCTGAAGAAAGAAGTCAAAGACATCTCAGAAGACGGGAAGTTATTCCATGCTCATGGATTGGCAGGATTAATATAGTAAAAATGGCCATCTTGCCAAGAGCAATCTACAGATTTAATGCAATCCCCATCAAAATTCCAACTCAATTCTTCACAGAGGTAGAAAGAACAAATCTCAAATTCATTGGAAATAACAAAAAAACTAGGATATCAAAAACTATTCTCAACAATAAAAGAACTCTGGGGGAATCACCATCCCTGACCTCAAGCAGTACTACAGGGCAGTAGTGACAAAACCTCATGGTATTGGTACAGAGACAGGCAAGAAGTTCGATGGAATAGACTTGAAGACCCAGAAATGAAGCCACACACCTATAGTCACTTGATCTCTGAAAAAGGAGCTAAAACCATTCAATGGGGAAAAGACAGCATTTTCAAAAAATGGTGCTAGTTGAACTGGAGGTCAGCATGTAGGAAAATGCGAATTGATTCATTTTTATCTCGTTGTACAAAACTCAAGTCCAAATGGATCAAGGACCTCCATATAAAACCAGACACATTGAAACTAATAGAAGAGAAAGTGGCAAAGAACCTCGAACACATGGGCACAGGGGAAAAGTTCCTGAACAGAACACCAATACTTATGCTCTAAGATCAAGAATTGACAAATGGGACCTCATAAAATTGCAAAGCTTCTGTAAGGCAAGGCACACTGTCAATAGGACAAAAATGACAACCAACAGATTGGAGAAAGATCTGTAACAATCTTACATCTGATAGAGGAGTAATATCAAAAAATATATGAAGAACTCAAGAAATTAGACTCCAGACAATCAAATTACCCTATTAAAAATGGGGTAAAGAGCTCAACAAAGAATTTTCAACTGAGGAATATTGAATGACCAAGAAACACCTAAAGAAATGTTCAACATCTTTAATCATCAGGGAAATCCAAATCAAAACAATCCTGAGATTCCACCTCACACCAGTCAGAATGGCTAAGATTAAAAACTCAGATTACAGCAGATGCTAGCGAGGATGTGGACAAAGAGGAACACTCCTCCATTGTTAGTCAGATTGCATGATGGTGCAACCACTTTGGAAATCAGTCTGATGGTTCCTCAGAAAATTGGACATAGTATTAACTGTGGATCGAGTAATATCACTCCTGGGCATATATCCAGAAGATACTCCAACATATAACAAGGACATATGCTCCACTATGTTCATAGCAGCCTTATTTCTAATAGCCAGAAGCTGGAAAGACCCCAGATGTCCTTCAACAGAGGAATGGATACAGAAAATATGGTACATTTACACAATGGAGCACAACACAGCTATTTAAAATATGAATTCATGAAATTCTTAGGCAAATGGATGGAATTAGAAAATATCATCCTGAGTGACGTAACCCAATCACAAAAGAACACACATAATATGCACTCATTGATAAGTAGATATTAACCCTAAATCTCACAATTCCCACGACATAATTCACAAACCACATGAAACCTCACCCCCCAAAAAGAATAAAGTTTGGGTGCTTCAGTCCTTAGAAGGAGTAACAAAATTCTCACAAGAGCAGATATGAGACAATGTGTGGGGCAGAAACTGGAGGAGGGACCATCCAGAGACTGTCCCAACTGGAGATCCCTCCTAGATGCAACCACCATATGCAAATACTGTTGTGGATGTCTGTAAGTGCATGCTGACAGGAGTCTGATATACCTGTCTCCTGAGAGGCACTACCAGTGCCTTACATATACACTGGATGCTCACAGTTAACCATCAAACTGATCACAAGGACTCAGTGGAGGAGCTAGAGAGAAAGCAAAAGGATTTGAAGGGGCTTAAGGCCCCATGGGGAGAGAAACAATACCAACCAACCACAGCTCCCAGGGTCTAAACAGCTAGCCCAGGAACACACATGGAAAAACCATGTCTCCATCTGAATACTTAGAGGATGGACTTGTCAGGCATCAGTGGGAGAGGAGGGCCTTGGTCCCTTGAAGGCTGGATGCCCCAGTGATGTGGAATTCAAGGGCTGGAGGTGGTAGTGGGTGGATGAGTGATGGCACACCCTCATAGAATTAGAAGGAAGAAGATTGGTTAAGGGGTTTCGGGGGATGGGGGAAAGGAATGGGGAAAGGGGATAACATCTGATATGTAGATAAATAAAGTATCTAATAATAATAATAAAACAAAATACAAACAAACAAAACAGATAATGGAATGGAACTGACTATTGCAGTAGCACATTTAAGACTTTTTGGCAGCAATTTAACATTATCCATATTACTGGGATTCCTTATAATGGTCAAGGACAAGAGGTGGAAGGGACCCAGGAAACTTTAAAACAGTATCTACATAAAAGAAAAAGGGGGACATATATCCCCGTACACCACAAATTTATTTAAAATAATCTTCTTTTTATTTTTTATTTTAAATATTCTTTAAAAAAATTGGATGCCAAGAAACTTTCTGATAAGTGTCTATGGCACTCTATAAATAGGCATACTTATGAATAGGTGAAAGGGGAGGATCCACTTACTGGCATAAGGCATGATCACGATTAGGGATTAAATATGGGGAAGAGGGCATGTTTGAGTTTTTTCTGGAGGATGCTAAAGGATCATGGTGGCCATCAGAGTGACAAGTGAGAGGTGCTGATGCCAGGACAAAGAATAATGCTGACCTGTGAGTTACTGAGTGCCCTGACAATGGTGATTGGAAGCTGTATTGGACATATGTTCCCAACCCATCATTGCTTACCTATAACCCTGATGGGACAGGCTGCCTTGCGTCAAGGTTTTAGACCTTGTGGAACAGAGATATCAAAAAGAGAAGTTATAATGACTCTTATATTGTTCTTGAATGTGACCAGTTATTCAGACTCAATCACGTACTGGTCTAGAAATCAATCCAGTATTGGAGATAACAGTCTTCCTTTGGAAGTCCAGTTCTGGACATTTTCAGAGACATATATCGAAGTTAGCTTCAGTTCTATATGATGTTATTTTAGCAAGAGATAAAGTTGGGCCAGGATCTGGATTTCAAAAAAGTGTAAGCACATGTGTTAAGGCTCTTTTAATTGTCAAGCTAAAATTGGTTTTGTCTCTTCTACAGTATTTAATATAAGTTGCATAGATTGTACACCTTCTAATTGTGTTTGTGTTTTGAAATCCAGCATGTCAGTTATGGAGGTCTATCAAGCAGCTTTTGTTTTAGTGCCCTGAGTATCACAGAACCTTGGTATTCTAAAAATAGCTTGCAAGTACTGGAAGAAATGAGTCAGAAGCAAGAGGGTAGTGGGCTTGATTATTGCTGGTATAATTGCTTTAATTACATTAATTGCTAGCACCATTGCTTCTGAAATTGCTGTGACACAAGAAGTTAAGACAGCTACTTTTGTTAATCATTTAGAAAAAAAATGTTACTAATGTGTTGACTATACAAGAGGATTTAGATAGGTATTTGGAAGAATGGATTGATGCTATTTATCCTATTCAAATTATCAGAAGGAGGTTCAGAATTTAAGGATAAGGAGCCATCTAGAGTGTCATGCCAAATACCATTGGATTCATGTTAGTTCTAAAATTTACATTAGTAGTCATTATAATTAGGAAGAAGTTTAAAGATCCTTGCAGTATATTTGAATTCTAACACCTCTCTGGATGTTTTAACTTTACATAGTGATCTTATGAATTTCAAGAATGCTGCTCTGCTGTGTGTTGATGCAGTAGATAGTGCTGATAAAATTACTCATGGCCTGACGTCCGTATTTCTATTCTGGTCAAGCTTCATGAATGGCATCTATAGCTTAACAAGGAAATGGGCAGCTTGGTAGAAATATGATGCTGGCCAAGGACAAGAAAGTAGGCTTCAGGCAGGATCTGATATTAGTCTACAACAAAGAAGTAATTTCAGGCAGGAATCTAAATCCTAGGCTAGAACAAGGAAGTAGGCTTCAGACAGGAAAATGACTTCCGGTTAGGATAAGGAAGTTGGCTCAGATATTTTGGTCATCTCAATAAGCCCTTAGAAACAGTGATCATGAAAATGTTCACAGAATTTTGTTTATTGCCTTGCTTGTTCTTTGACTATTTGTGTTTATTGTCTTGCTTGTTCCTTGACTATTTGCATCTATTGTATCGCTAGTTCCTCAACTTAGAACTGACCTGAATACTTTCATGTAATTCAAATGGTATAAAAGGAAACAGGAAGAGGGGAATGGGATAGAGGTTTTCTAGGGAGGGAAAATGGGGAAAGGGGATGACATCTGAAATGTATTCAAATAAATATCCAAAAAAAGAAAAGAATATTAAGTAATATAAAAGACCAAAGGGAAATTGGCATTTGACCATAAGAAACTGCTTCCTAGTCTGTATTAGTTTATTGTGTTAATAACTCTTCACATATATATGTAAGTGCAAGTAAGGAATCATCTAAATAATTCATGAAGCAAAACATCTTTAATTGATTACTTTCATCTTTATTTTACATGTAAAGGCTTATAGAATTCTGATAGCATGATTGTAGTGTAGGGGCCCTACACACATATTTATGCTATATTAAACACAAGAAAACTTGTACCAACAAAGTATAAGTGACTTGCCTATGAATAAGCTACTAGCTAATCATTTATGAAGTCTTGACCATATAAGCAAATGTGAAAACACCGTCTACAATAGTAGTTGCTTCTCATTTTCTTGTCATTGAAATAATTTCATTCAGTGTCTTTCTGTGTGTGTGTATACATGTGTGAATGTGTGTGTTGTATAAACACAAGCATCTGCATGCTCATGTGTATGCAGATGGGTGTCAGTCATTGCTGATAATATTTTAACTGCTCTCCCCTTTATTGTACAAAGTCCTCACTGTTCTTGACCTTGCTGAGTATAGGCTAGCTTGTCTAACCAATGAATCCCAAAGGCCTGATCATGTCTGCCTTCCTGACACTAGGATTATAAGTATTTGCTACTAGGCATAGTATTTTTTATGTGAGGTCTAGGATTAAATTTAGGTTTTCACAGTTGTAACACAGACTGTTTTATTGATCCTTCATACTCGGTCTTACTGATATAAATCCGGTTAAATATAAAATAAATCCATCCAGGAGTATATGCCTGTTCTTATTTTGTATAATGGACATAGAATTTGTCTGCTTTCTAAACACAGATCTCTCTACCTGTAGATTAATGCAGCTGTCAATCCTCATCCCAAACCCTTTGGATAGTAAACAACAACTAAAACAAAACTCAAAAATGATCAAAATGTAGAGAATACATCTGTGAAGTCCTCATACATAAGTGGAATATCTATAAGATGCTTATTCTCAAGCCTAAGGGGACAACATGAACAGAGTCAGAATTTAGGGAGAACTGGGAAGAAACAACATATTCTGATCAATACAGGATCATTACATATATAAAAACTTAACATCTGTGGTTGTTTACAAAACACTGTATAAGACTAGTCAACCTGTTAGTTGGGAAGGGGAAATGGTAAGAGAAAGGAGCACAAGAGAAAACTATAGGAGGTTGATGGATGCTTGGGGAGGGAGATGGTCTCTGGTAAGTTGACTATGCTCCAGTAGATGGCCCCATACCCATGATCATTGGGGCATTAATAAGTACAAAGAAGAGAGATAAAACATTTTCTTGAATACTTTCATTTTTTAAATGAAAGAGAATGACTAAATCATTAGTAAAACAGCAAAGAAGAATTATGACTAGGCTCAGAAAGTAGTTGCAAACAGAATAAGACTCACAAGAAATATTATCTTTGAGGGTGTCTCAAAGATGAAATGGGCTCACTCGAAAAATGGATAGATAGATAGATAGATAGATAGATAGATAGATAGATAGATAGATAGATGTAATAAAGAATGGGCCTTTTGATCATTGTTTTCCTTAAGGATAGACAGATTTTCTAGAATCTTATTCTTCAAAGTGTGCATCAAAAACAAGCATCATAGCACCCATGTCACTTAGGAGGCACTGGTACTATAGAAACTGTACTTAGTGTAAGCCTACTTTGTCAAGATTGTCATTTTCCCTCATCCTCTAGAAAATTGGAAGGAACAATGAAGTGTAGACATCTCAGTGACGTAATAAATTGAGCTTATACAATCCCAAGTCACAAACTCTATAAACCTATGTATTGTTTAAAATTGTCAATGAAGAAAACATGTCCTCATCTGTAATGTTGGTTTCATATTGAAAGTTTGATTTTTGAACAAATTACAAAACCATGAATCTGATCACAGGCCTTCATAGCCTGAAATCAGAAATAGAAGCAATAAAGAAAACACAAACTGAGGCAATCCTGGAGATACAAAACCTAGGAAAGAGAACAAGAACTATGGAGTCAAGCATCTCCAACAGAATATAATATATGGAAGACATGATCTCAGGCATAAAAGACAGAATAAAAGAAATTGATACTTTGGTCAAAGACAGATTGTTTTCTAAATAGATACCACTTACCAAAGTTAAACCAAGATCAGGTAAATTATTTAAATATTCCTATATTTCCTAAGGTAATAGAAGCAGACATTTAAAGTCTCTTAATCAGAAAAAAGCCTGGGGCCAGATAGTTGCAGTGCTGAAATCTATCAGACTTTCAAAGAAGAGGTAATACCAACACTTTTCAAACTATGCCAGAAAATAGAAAGAGAAAATACACTGCCAAACTCATTCTATGAAGCCACAGCCATCCTGATACCTAACCCACACAAAAACTTAACAATGAAAAGGAATATTAGATAAATTTCTCTTTTGATTATTTATGTAAAATACACAATACAAATGTGCAAATTGAATCCAGGAACACATAAAAAACATCATCTACCATGATGAATAAAGTAGGCTTTTTGCCAGGGATGCAGGGATAGTTCAATATACAAAAAGTCATCAACAAAAATCCACCATATAAATAAATGGAAAGAAAAAAAATTACATGATTATCTCATTAGATACTGAAAAAGTCTTTGACAAATCCAACACTACTTTATGTGCAAAGTATTAGAGAGATCAGGGACATAAGTCTCATGCCTAAATATAATAAAAGCAATATACACCAATCCAATTAAATGGAGAGAAACAAACAAATCTACTAAAATCAGGAACAAGACAAGGATGCACAGTATCTCATCTATTCAACATTGTGCTTGAATTTCTAGCTAGAACAACTAAAACTAGACAACCCAAGGAAATCAAAGGAATACAAATCGGAAAGGAAGAAGCCAAAGTATCACTATTCACAGATGATAGGACAGTGTACGTAAATGACCCTAAAAATTCTACCAGAGAACATCTACAGCTGATAAACACCTTCAGCAAAGTGGATGGATACAAAATTAACTAAACCAAAACAACACAAAACAAAACAGTAGACCTCCTTTATACAAATGATAAATTGGCCAAGGAAGAATATAGGAAACAACATACTTGACGACAGCCACAAATAATATAAGGTATCTTGGCATAACTCTAACCAAGCAAGTTAAAGACTTGTATGACAAGAACTTCAAGTCCCTTAAGAAAGAAATTGAGGATGATATCAGGATATGGGAAGATTTCTCATGCTAATATATATATTTAACATAGTGAAAATGGCCATCTTACCAAAAGTAATCTACAGATTCAATGCAATTCCCATCAATATTCCAACACAATTCTTAACAGAACTTGAAACAATTCCCAACTTCATATGGAAAAACAAAGAACTCAGGCTAGTTAAAACAATCATGAACAATAAAAGAACTTCTGAAGGTATTACCATCCTTGACCTCAATTTTTAATACAAAGAAATAATAATAAAACTAAACAGTATTTGGTACAAGTACAGAGAAGTTGATTAAGGAGTAGAATCAAGGACCCTGAAATAAAATGACAGACCCAGGGCACTTGATTTCTAACAAAGAAAAAAACCATCCTGTGGAAAAGAGAAAGCATCTTCAACAAATGGACTGGTGTAACTGGATGTCTGAATGTAGAAGAATGAAAATAGATCCCTATCTCTCATCCTGCACAAAACTCAAGTTCAAGAGGATTAAAGACATCAACATAAAACAAGATACACTAAATCTAATAGAACAAAAACTGGGACTTGAACTCATTGATACAGCAGAAAACTTCTTGAATAGAATAACAATGTCTCAGACTCTTAGGATCAATAATTGTTAAGTGGGATCTTATGAAACTGGATGGTTTTATAAGGCAAAGGACACTATCAATAAGACAAAACAGCAGCCTACAAATTGGGAAAGGCTCTAAATCTGACAGAAGGCTAATATCCAAAATTTATAAATAACTCAAGAAATTAGACACCAAGAATCTAAACAACCCAATTGAAATATGGGGTACAGAGCTAAACAGAATTCTAAACATAGGAATCTCGAATGGGCAAGAAGCACTTGATGTCCATAGTCATTAGGGGAATAAAAATTAAAACAACCCTGAGATTCCATATTATACCCATCAGTATGGATAACATAAAAAACCCAAGTGACAGCATATGTTGGCACGAATGTGGAGTAAGGGGAACACTCCTCCGATGCTGGTGCAAGTGCAAACTTGTTCAGTCAGTTTGGAAATCAATTTGGCAGCTTCTCAGAAAGTTGGCAATAATTCTACTGCAAGACTCAGCTATACTACCCAAAAGGCATTCCACCATCTCACAAAGACACTTGCTCAACTAGCAGCTTTATTAGTAATAGAAACTGGGAATATCCTAGATATCCCTCATCTGAAGAATGGATAAAGAAAATGTGGTACATCTACAAAATAGAATACAATTCAGCTATTAAAAAAAAAAAAAAGACATCCTAAATTTTGCTGACAAATGGATGGAATTTGAGAATCTCATCCCTAGTGAGGTAACCCAGATCCAGAAAGACAGGTATTTAATGTAGTAGCTTACATGTAGACTTTTGTCAAAAAGTGCAGCACAACCATGTTACAATCCACAGACCCAAAGTAACTGGAAATAAACAGGTCCCAAGTCAGGATTAGTGAATCATACTCAGAAGGGGAAACTAGTTATCAGAGATGGGTGAAGACAGGGAACTAGGTAGAAGAGGTGAGATGGGAAACTGGGATCTGGTGTTAGTGGATGAGTGGTACAAGTGGGTTTGGAGAGAGAATGGAAATCCACTGTGGCCATTTCCCTTGACTAGCTAGAGGTCTGGGACAGGACAGAGTACTGGGAGTTCATGGCGGTGACTCTAGCTTAGATTCCTACCAGAGTGGGAAATAGAGACTGAAGTGGCCACCCCTTGTACCCAGCAGGTAGAACTTTGAAATGAGGAAGGGGAACAGCAATCTACCCACAAAATCTTCAACCAGAAATTTTTCTTGCCTACAAAATGTACAGGGATAAAGATTGAACAGCGACTGAGGAAACAGCCAACCAATGACTGGATTGCCCCTTCTTGAGTCCCATGCCATGTAAGAGAGCCAATCTTTGACACTATTAATGATAATCTACTATGCTTACTGACAGGAACCTAGCATAACTGTCTCCCGAGAGCAGATGTGGGGATCCACAGCTAAACATCAGGCAGAGCTTTGGGAATCTTGTGGAAGAGTGGGAAATAGAAGGGAGCAACTCCATGGGATTAAGGATACCTCAAGTAGATCCACAGAATCAACAAAGTCGGACCATGGGGCTCTCAGAGCTGAACCTAGACACCATATACATTTGTAGCAGATATGCAGCTTCGTCTTCATGCGGGCCCCCCTAATAAGTGGAGCAGGGGCAGTTGTCTTTGACTCTCTTCCCAGATGTTGGATTACCTTTCCCTTTACTTGGACTGCCTGGTTAGGTCTCAGTGGGAGAGGATGTGCCTGGAACTAGATGATCAGGGTAAGGGGTACCCAAGCCTGGTGACCCTTCTCTGAGGATAATGGTAGGAAGCAATGAGGGAGGAGTGATATGTAAGAGTAGGACTGGAGAGAGAGGAGGGTGTTGTGTTCAGGATGTAAAGTGAATTAAAAAATAAACATAAATAAAAAAGTTTAAAAAATAAAAATGAACTGATTAGAATTAATTAAAGTATAAAATTAAAATCTAATTAATTTTAAACTAATTTAATTTTGAAAATGTTTTAATTTAGTACATTTGTAAAATAAAAACTTAAATATCTATACTAAAATACAGCACAGCCATTTTAAAGTAAATCTTTGTTTATTGTATACTTTTGTTATTATTCTTAAATTCTATACTTAATTTTTGTCTTTCCCAGGAACACATCATTTTATATTTCTCAAGGTTAAAATAACCATATATGTGTGTATATAGATATAAGTAATTAAAATTGTTGTTAATATAGTCAAAGCTTCATAAGAATTTAAAATTGCTTTAAATTTAGTCATACAAATATGAGATATAATTACAAAAAATCTTACTGACAAAATGAAGTAAAAATAACTTTTATTTCCTAAGAAATAGTAATATTAAAATTCTACTGAATACCTTCTGTACTTTTTAAGCCATAATCTTTCCATATACGAAAGACTGTCTTCTGTGAATTCAATATTAACTGGTTCTGTCCAAATTTTCAAGTTAGTTTGTACTTCACATTCTTCCACCGAGTCTACAAAAATAAACACTGCACATAATTAATGTAGCCATGCCTATGAACTATCATATCTTTTCTTTAGATAAAGAAGAATGCTAATTGTTTATGGAGTGTAGTTCTTTGGCATTTATCACTGTGAATGTAATTATTATCATGTTATGATATGTGATATTAATATAATACCAAGTATATAATATAAATAATTCTAAAGGTTTTTCAAAACTGGTTTCAATAAATGATGCTGTGGATAATTTCTTCAAAATCTTTTGAAATAAAATGATTTTATGAGTCAAAAGCTTTCCACATGCAACATTATCTTAAATGAGAAAGGTAAAAACAGAGTCCTTGTACATTCCATACAACCAAAACACACACACATACCAAAGGTGTATATTATAGCCATTTCTAATAATATTTACACATTATATGGAATAGAAAATATATAGTTTATAATGAATTTTATTTCATTCATGATGAGAATATTAACCCACATGAACTTTTGCCTTTGATGTCATTTACTCCTTATTGCTATTATTTCTTAAGTACCACAAACTAAAATAACTACTCAGAACTGTTTGAAAGTGATCAAGCTTTGGGCTAAAGGAAACCTGTGAATCCATGAGTGGTAGCCACCCTCACCTCCAGATACTGACCTCTATCTATCTAGATTGCAAACAACACCAAAATAGAATGCTCCAAGAAAAATAAGAAAAGAAAGTAGTAAAGTTTAAAAACATTTTTTAAGCTATTCTAACACCATGCTGGTCCTAACTTTATTCTGCAGACTTTAGTGATTAGCATTCCACAACAGCCAAATGCCAGCAGCTAAATAAACCAATGGAAGGACTCAGTTCCCATCTTCCCAAGAGTACTGTAATATTGAGGAAAAGAGCAGAAATTTGGAGCATACCAAACATATATTGCATAAAAGAAGAGAAAGAGTTAAGTTTATGAGTGTGAACTGTGAGTATGACCATGATGGGAGCGACAGGAGGAGAGCTGAAGTCTAAGAATTGGAGCAAAAGAGCTGAAAGGTGGAGGAAAGGAGGGGCACTTAGGTTGGTTTACTTATTTTTTTTTCAGAGAGGGAAAGCACTGTACTTGGGTACTGTACTTGATTCTAAATCTGGATAAAGTTATAAAAAGTAGAGTTAAAACAAGTAACCTGTGTTTCATTTTTCTCCATTCACTGATGACACAATCTCAGAAAATAAAGCTCTTCATGTACAGAAGGAGGTATTATTTCCCTAATTTCCTTATATAAATAGATAGTCTTCAAAGTCCTCAAAATTCCACAAAATATGACAGCTAAGTCCATTTCATTATTAAAAATCATTTGACAGAGACATGTCTACTCCTGGCAACACCCACTATTTAATTCAAAGAAGATTTGAACATCTTTACCTCCAAGCAAGGTTGCTTTCATGGTAGGGTAGCCACTGCAGAAATTACCCATTTCATCTACAGACAATACTATCCAAAAGGATAAAAGATATTTTACAGAATAGTCAACTACTGACTTTGCTGAGACAGGGTCAGCAGCCCTTCAAATTTCTGCTTTATAGGTCTATCAGATGACCCAGGGCCAAAATGCTACAGACTGAAGCTACAACATCTTGAAAAATGAAGGACTGTCCAGGTGGTAGCTATCTCTACAGACTAGTTAAGATGCAAAAGATATGTTTTGTGCTTCTTATATTTTCAGGTAATATTTAGTCATTCTAGTATTTCTAATGGGGTTGAAGACTAGTTTTAGTCTCATAATCAAACTCAAGTGTTTAACATAGAGTTTATAGAGTAGATGACATGGTTTTCAAATAATGTTACAAGCTAAAATTATAAACATAATCCAGTGATAGAATCATAATTCTTTCAGTTAGGAAATATGGTAGAAAAAGTCAAGAGTCATTATAGCTTCTCTTTTTAATTCTCTGTTCCACAAGGTCTAAAAACTTGAGGCAAGGCAGCTTGCCGCTTCAGGGGTATAGGTAAACAAAGATGAGTCAGGAACATATGTCCAATACAGCTCCCCACTCACCATTGTCAGGGCACTCAGCAAGTTCACAGGTCAGCATCATTATTTGTCCAGGCATCAGCATGTCTCACCTGTCCCTCTGGCAGCCACCATGCTCCTACAGCATCCTACAATCCTGGGCATGTTAGAGCTCCTGGGAGTCCAGCCTCCTCTGGGTTTTGGGGATTTGTTGCAGAGCTGGTGCCCTAGGACTGCTCTGGGCACCTTACCAACCTAAGACAGAAGTGCATTGCTTTTGACAATGCATATTCCATAATGGATAAGTAAGGAATTCTTGGCAGAACGACCTAAGACAGGCTCAGTCCTGTTAAAGAAATAAAAAATGGGTAGAGGCGGAGAGCCTTTGGGGCTGCTTGTCAAGAATCTGCCATGGGTCAGGGAGAAGGAAATGGGCTGCTTGGCAGAAATATGACATTGGCCAAGGACAAGGAAGTGGACTTCAGACAGGAATCTGACATTAGGCTAGAACAAAGAAGTAATTTCAGGCAAGAATCTAAATCTTAGGCCAGAACAAAGAAGTAATTTCAGGCAGGAACCTAAGTCTTAGGCTAGAACAAGGAAGTAGGCTTCAGACATGAAAATGACTTTGGGATAGGACAGAGAATTTGGTTCAGATATTTTGGTCATCCTGGTAAGCCCTTAGAAACAGTGATCACAGGAGTGTTCATGGAATTTTGTTTATAGTATTACTTGTTCTTTGACTATTTGTGTTTATTGTCTTGCTTGTTCCTTGACTATTTACATCTATTGTATTGTAAGTTCCTCAACCTAGGACTGACCTTAATACATGCATGTATTAAAAATTGTATAAAAGCAAAAAGGAGGAGGAGGGATGGGATAGGGGTTTTCTGGGGAGGGGAAATGGGGAAGGATGATGGCATCTGAAATGTAAATAAATAAAATATCCAATAAAAAAAGGAAATATGATAGAGTACTTTGGCTAATTCACAAATTGATAGATGAGATGTCATTTGCACCTCATACTGTGTACTTTACTTAATTGTTGTTATTGTTTTGTTCAATTTATATAGGAGAGAAGAGATTTTATTTTAAGACAGAAGAGGTGAGGTGAAGAGGGGGGTGTTGGTTCCCTGTTTAGTTCTTGATTTTGTCAATAAAAAAGCCAGAGACCAATTGCTGAGCTAAAGGAAAAATGATGGACTTCTGGAGCCCAGGAGAAGAGAAGGGATGCAGGGAAAAAGGAGAATTGAGACCAGGCTTTGGAATGAGAAAGAAGCTACAGTTATATAGGTCTTAGGGTACCTAGAGTTTGTAGCCTCCACGAGCATGGGCCTAGGAGGTTATAAGGAGCTAGCTGATAGGATTAGGACAGGGAATTCTTTGATCAGTTAGAAGCAGCTATCTTCAGTTATCTGTCTAGTTTTAAAATAATAAAACTGACTAGTGTTTTCTATCTGTGGAGACAAGGTGGGCAGGAAGGCAGCTGGGGCAGATGTTGGCAGCTTGGAAAATCTAGCCTGATAGGTCTGGGAGAGTGATCACAGTTCCCCGGAAGAATGGCCATCTTACGTTGGCAGAGCTGAGTGAGATTGGTGGCTGATGATTCAAAGCCTAGCCAGGAGCTCAGGCAGAAAGCCGAGAAGGTGAAAGCGTGAATTTTTAAAATTACATGCAACATTCATGTGCTTATCAGAGTCTTTGATAACTGATCCTCATAGCAAACACCTAACTGCTAGGAGAAGAATCCATAGTTTGATCATCAACTGAAGGGCATAAAGATGCATGAGCTGTGGCATCCAGACAGAAAGACCTCATGAGCTATCAATAGGGCGTTATTTACCATATTGCTTCTGGCTCAGCAACCTTTTCTTCTGCGAATTTGGGTGAGATTCTCTACCACTCATTCTTTTGAGAACGTGGGCAATTTTCTTAGCATACAGTACAACATTCTAAAGTAAATGGATGCCTGAAGAATCTGAGAAACACCCAGGAGACCAGAGTAGAGAGAGTAGAGGAAACCAAGCAAGCCAATGGGAGAATGTCAGCAGGGAGGTCAGAAGAAGAGTTTTAGCTCACATAATGGCCTCTGGCCAGCAAAAGCACCTAAACATTCACACTGAAGAAAAGAAGTCTCTGGTTGTCTAAAATGAATGAAGGGAGAAATCAGTGATAAAAATACATGTAAAACTGGGAGACTTAAAACACAGTGCTCTGCTAAATGGCCATGGAACACAAGGATGCTTAATGTAATTTATAATGAAAGGTGCATATATTAAGCATAGTACTTATCTCTATTATTTGAGCAAAATCTTAAGTGGGTGAAAGTATTAAGTTTGGTGATAATGGAATCAACAGAAAACTCTTATACACTTCAGATGAAGTAAAAAATGTTGCAGATGGAATAGAAAATGTTGAAAATACTTTTCTTAATAGTTAAACTTTAGCTAGTTTAGTTGAAGACGTATACTCCTGACAAACCAGCTAATTTGCTCTAAAGTAATGACATCCTTAGAAATGTATACAGGGCATACTTCAAGAACTACACAAAAAACTTAAAGTAGTATTGTTTGACATGCTCAAATTGAGAAATACAGTAAAGAAAAAAGATAACATTTAAACTGAGAAATAGTGGCACATTCACATAATAAAAGATTAGCAAACATTGAAAAAAAGTAGGTAAATTACAACCATACACATTTTTGTGCATGAATCCCAGATAAATACTGGGTGATAGAGATATAAAACAAGTAACATAATGCCATACAAACAAACAAACACACACACACACACGAAATACTTGCACAATAAAACATTATATTTTGAATAAAATTCAGGGAAACCAAAGGAATTAAAAAAAAGATGAAACACAGGTTAGTGAGATCCTGGAGAAGCTGGGAAAAACAGAAAGCAGTCATATGAAATGAGAGAATCAGTGATGCATATTAATTTTTCCTCCATGAGCTGTATAAAATTCATAATCCTTCTTTTATATCCATTTTAATATAGAATATAAAAGCTAACATGAAATTAAAATATTTATAACCACATATCATATTGCTAATAACATGTTTAATTTTCTATAACCAATCAAAATTAAATATGTCAATAACAGTTCCTATGACTATTTCTACACATGAGGTTCATTGTGAGGAAGAATGAGAATAAGGTATAAAACCAATTACTCCACACAAAACATTGCTACTTTTGTTTCCAAACATCCATTGGATTATCATAGCATCTTGTCCTAACTAGCCACTCTAAATGCACCTTAGTCTTTGCTAGAACATCACAGCAGAACTGAAAAGAAAATAACACAGAAAATAAAAACATTTTCTCTTTCAAAACTCTCAGTTAAGTACATTTGTTTCTTCAAATTCTATAAAGCCATATATAATTCCTGGGATTCCAATTCCTCTATGAAAACAATATTGGACAGAAGAGTCTGCCTTGTGCCACGATGTATTCGTGGGTTCCAAGTCACTCTCATCTTTGTTGTATAGCAATGGCAGAGTTACTTCTGTAGCTGTGCTCTAACAAAGCCAGAGAAGTGACCCTTCTCTCACTTCAGTGATGACAAACTCCAAAGCATCAGAGAGTAGTTTGGTCTTTCTGCTATAGAGGAAGCATGACAAGAGTTTCATAGATCATAACAGCAGCCTGAAGGAAGAATGCCCAAATTCATGAGATACTCTCTCCTAGCAAGGATCATGGTGTACCTGTGTCAACTGTTGCAGGAAAATATTAAGATAGGAATTTCTATAAAATGTGGCTCATGGTAAGAGTAATGACTTCTATCAATAGAGCTGCACTTATCTCAAAGTGAAATGAGACAAATATTTTTTGGATTACATAGGACATATACTATAGGCAGAATAAAAAAATTTAAAAAATCTGCATCTGAAATATGTATATTCACATGAGGATAAATCACTGTGGCTTTCATGATAAAAAAAAATTGTTCACTATAACCATTCTGTGTGTCACCAAATTACCCTAATGATGTCCATCTAATGGCCAAACACTGGCTATTGGTAGATAGAAGGAAACCACGATGTCAAAGTCTTCACAACGCTAGAAAGCCTGAGAGATAGTGTAATTAGATGGTGAAAGAACATCCTAGCCTGATTTCCTTCAATGAGAAAGAGTAAAGTTTAAGTGAAATAAACGCTTTCCACTCCAACTTACTTTTGGCCACAGTGTTTCATTGCGGCAATAGTAACCTTAAAACTACCTCAATGTGAGCAGATCTCATACAGCTCATGGAGAAAAACCATGAATTATACCTTTATTTTTTATTATATCTAATGACAGAAATAGGAAAAAAAAAACTGCATTCACTGAGTCTAGGATTACCCCACAGGAGCTAGTAGTCTAAATTGACATGTTGTTTTTCTATCACTGAAATTGTGTTCCTGAATATAAGGTTTTATTGCAGCACAGTAACTCATTAATGCATGTGTTATCTCTGACCTTTTTCATATTCTATTTAGAAGACTAGCTACATGAACTTGCTTGCAGTAACTGTTTATCAAGTTCTGTAGTAGATCAAGAGTATCTCTTCAGTTGTAAATGCTGTGTTACCTTTTCAGTTAAAAATACAGCATCTAAAAAGCAACTGTGGTTAGTTCGATAAACTTTATGACAGTCTGAATCATCTTTGAATGCTGGATTTGGCACTGAATCAGGATTGATGACAACATTTCCATAATTTCCCAAAATGGTTATTTCAGGCATTTCATTTTAGCATATAAATGATTAGGGAAGGGAGAGGAAATTCTAGGATCTTCTACTTAAGTACTAACCTATGGATTTTTATACCACCTCTAAGACTTGCAGTATACGGTACTTTCAATATTTATGTCTAAGGAAATAAGTCACTATTGGATCCATATTTACAATGCACCCAATATGAGAAAGAATTAAAACAAGCCTTTATCTTTTACTTCATGTGAAATAAACCATTATAGACTCAAAGCGGGAATTTAAGAATGTTTCTGATGTTCTGAGAATTGTCTTTTGTTTCATTGAATATCCTGGTTAAGTTCCGCTCACATTGAGGTTTAGTGTTACTATTGCTGAAATGAAGCACTATGATGAAAAATGAGTTGTAGTGTAAGGAGTTTATATCACTTACACTTTACTGTTTTTCACTGAAGGGAGTCAGGACAAGAACACAAACAAGACAGGAACCTGGAAGCAGGATCTGGTGAAGAGGCCTTGAAGGAATGCTGCTGAGTGGTCTGTTCCTTGTGGCTTGCTCAGCCATCGTATAGAACCATCTTAGAGGTAGTCCCATTCACAATGGGCTGGGCCTTCCTACATCCATCACTAATTTAAAAACTGCCCCTTAGACTTGCCCTACAGACCAATCTAATGGAGGCATTTGCTCAACTGAGGTTTTCTTCCTCTCAAATGATTATAGTTTGAATCAAGTTGATGCAAAAACTTGCCATCACAGTTGGTATGAATACGTCATAAAGAAACCCAGTATTTCACATTTGAACCAAAAACTGAGACTAAAAATTTGCAGAGAAATAGCTTTTGTAAATGAAAAAAGTACAGCGAGTACGGTACTTCTTGATTCTTCCTATGAAGTTCAGTGTGGTCATACATTCAACCTTCAAGTTATGGTTTAAGGTTTACATACAAACACTTGTTCCTCCACCGGTCCTATTTATGGTGCTGTTTTGGAGGCAGTGCAGTTTGGGAGATTGAGGCCTCACAAGAATGTAATTCTCAAGGGGACATGCTGTGTGGTTTATACCAGCACCAACTTCCTGTCTTGAGTCTCATTCCTGTTATACAGGGATGCAAGAAATGAGGAGTTCCTGCTACTTTGGAGTCACCTGCTGCTGTATTTTTCCTACCTTGATGGGCTGTATTGTCTCCAACTGTGAGACAAAATAAATTCTCCCTTAGGTTGCTTTTGTTGGATATTTGTCCAAACTGAAAAGAAACTTACTGATCTAAGGCATATAATATGTACTATATATTATATATCATAATATCTATTAATAATAATATAATACACAATATGTATATTATAATATATGTATTATATATTATATTATAATATATATTTATATTATACATCTAAGGATATATATATATACTTTTGCTTATCTGCCCCATATATTCTGCCAACCTGACACATTTCAGCAGTAGATCTCAAATTAAATAGTTTTATAACCACTATTTTATTGTAGGAGAAGAAAAGTTTAGACTTCAATGTTTCATTCATCCCATAATCTGAATTTACATAAAAAACAAGGTATATATCCCACCCATGATCAGCTTCATCCTTTATAAATATTAAACAACTCACCACTGACTGCCTATTGTATACACAAAGCTCCCCTGAGAAGCTGTAGCAAATTGCTCCTTATTGGTTTTAAGCATTGTATTTGTACTGTCATGAGTGGAAAGAAATGAAAACACATTTTTTTTTTAAAAAATGATTATTTAAAAAATATCCATACCTGGTTTTTTAGCATGAACTTCCTCCTCCTTGTTTTCCTTCTGATGCCCAGCTCTCCATTGTGTTAAGGCTTCTCGGAAAGACTGGGCAGATGCTTCTTCATCAAAAGGCATTTCCCACATGGCCTTGTAACTTGGATTTCCGCCTTCCCCTCCTTCTCTGGCTTTAGTTTCTACCTAACCAGTTAAAAACGTAGCAAAGACTTGTTTATTAAATTTCCTTCATCTTACAAGGACACACAAAAAAATGCATTTAACTCAGAAGGATATGATTTTACATAATATGCATTTAAGTGCTCTATTTTTTTAAAACTCTATTGGCAATTATAAATGGTCTGCTCAGAAGTTAACACTATAACAGCCTATAAATCTGATAATTTTTTTCATGTTATCCCTGTTCCTCCCCTCTATAGATATTCTGGATATATATATATATATATATATATATATATATATATATATATATATATTATCCAGAATTTTTCCTTCCCCAATCCTTTGCTACTTGCAACCTTCCCACATTACAGCAATTATCTGTTAGGAGATAGAGTCTCCTCTATGTAGCCAAGACTGGTCTAGACCTTGAGATGCATCTACTTTGGACTCCTGAATTAAGGGATTATATGCATGAAATCATACCAGTTGACATGAGTATTGATGTATATGTATGTGTGTTTATGTGTTCTAATATAAACTTCATGCTGTCAGTGTGTCTAAAACCTTTTGATTCTCTAAAATACAAAGTTTCTATTGGCCCCTCCAAACTTCTAAAGAACCTTCTCCTTCCTTGTCCTATACTTTCACCCTCACAACTCCATATCATTCATTGTTCCAGCTAACCTTGGGATCTTGGACAACAGAGACCTATTATGTACATTTTCTCATTGGGACTTTACACTAGTTGTGAGTCCTTTGCATAGATTTTTAAAGTCATTTTGCTCATATGAGCCATTTAATGTCTCCAATATCACCTTCCTATATAGTTCTCCACTGGGAATAGTAACAATGATTAACTCTTTTGAGACTCCTTTTCTGTTTGCTTGCTTGCTTGTTTTTTTTCTCCTTAAGCTTATTTCTGAAACAGTTTACAGACCCCATAGAATAAATCTTGTGTAAATACTGTTTTATATCATTTCATTAGTACATGGTTAGAATATAGTAGCTTCCCTTAACAAATAAGTAAAATGGTCAATCAGTTTCACCAAAGTGTAGAAAACACTGCAACCCAAAGTACTGGTTCTTTGAGAAAATCAATAACATTGAAAAACCCTTGGATAAATTTAAAAAAAATAGAAAGAAGTATCAAGTTAATAAAATAGTAATGAAAAAGGGAGACATAACAACAGACACTGAGAAAATTCAGAGATAAGGACATGCTTTAAAAACCAGTACTTTGCCAAGTTAAAATATCTAAAAGAAATGGATACTTTCCTTGATGTATACAACCTTGTAAAGTTAAATCAAGACCATATGAGTGATTTCAACACTCATAATCTCCAGTGAAATAAAGGCAGAAATTAAAAGCTTCCTAATCACAAGAACCCCAGGCCTAATCGTTTAAACAGAGAATTCTATCAGATGTTCAATGAAGAATTAATACTAATACTAATTTTCCTTATGAACAGGGATAAAAATTTTCAAAAAATACTTGCAAAACAAATTAAAATCAATCAAATCATCAAGGTTACCTCAAGAGGACCTATACAGTAAACTTATCTGGGCCTATAGAAGCTCACAGAGACTGAACCATCAACCAAAGAACATACATGAGCTGGACCGAGATCCCCTACATATATGTAGCAGTTGCATAACTTAGTCTCCATGTAGATTCCCTTGCAACTGGAGTGGGGGTTGTCTCTGACTCTATTGCCTATCGCTTGATCCCTTTCCCCTAGCTGGTTTGCCTTGTCAGGCATTATTGGAAGAGGATGAGCTTAGTCCTGCTATGACTTGATGTTTTGAGTAGTAATTCTACCCAATTCTTCACAGAACTTGAAAGAACAGTTTTCAGTTTCATATGAAAACACCCCCCCAAAAAAACAAGGATGCAAAAACAATGAATCAATCAAACAAACAAGCAAACAAACCAAAACCAAAAAGAATCTGACTAATAAAAGAACTCCTAGAGAAATTACTATCCAAGATCTCTCAAACTGTACTGCTGAGGTACAGTAGTAAAACCATTATGATAATGGCATAAAACATACACATTACTCTTTGGAATAAACTGATGACACAGTAATTTTATATACCTAGGACACCTGATTTTTTTTTTCTTTTTACAAAGTAGCTAGAAACATACACTGGAGAAAAGACTAAATCTTCCCAAGTGGTGTTGGTAAAAGTGGATGCCTACATGTGTAAGATTTTAAATAGACTCATTTTTTTTACTATGCACAAAATTTACCCTAATAGATCAAAAACTTCAACATAAATCTGATAGAAGAGAATATAAGGAAAAGCCTTAAGTTCATTGGCACAGACTCCCTGAACAAGATACTAATAGTGCAGGGCATTAAGATCAAGAATCTTTAAATGAAAACTAATAACAATGAAAAAAACTTGCTGCAAAAATAACAGGCAAACAAAAAATGCTGTTAGTCAGACAAATAGGCAGGCTAAAGAATGAGAAAGGCTTTTTATTAATCATACATCCTACAGAAAGTCAGTATCTAAAATATATAAAAAGTTTTAAAAGTTGGACATCAAGAAAAATAATAACCTATACTAAAGGGTTCTACTTAATAGAGAACTCTCAAATGATGAAACACAAAAATGGCTGAGAAAAAATTTGAAGTGTTCAACATCCTGAGTCATCATGGGAGTGCAAACCCAAACTACTTTGAGATTTCATCTTATAAAAGAAGATTAAAATCAATAAAACAAGTGACAGTTCATTCTGGTGAGGATGTGGGAAAGTGCAACGTGCATCCATTGCTGTTGAGAGTGTAAATTTGTACAGATATTATGGAAATCAGTGTAGCATTTCCTTAGGAAGATGGGATTAAATCTACCTCAAGATCCAATTATAACATCCTTGGACATAACCCTAACTATGCTTCATCCTATAACTGAGACCATGTTCATTGCTGCTTTACTCAAAACAGTTTGGAAACAGTCTAGATGTCTATCAATAGATAAATAGATAATGAAAATTATGTACATTTATGCTAAGCCAATGTTAAAATAAAGAATCATTAAATTCACGGATAAATGGATGGAGCTAGAAAAAAATGTATTTTGAGATAACCAAGACCCCAAAGGACAAATATTGCATATATTCTCTTACATGTGGATAATATCTTTTAAACCATCAATAACCATTCTAGTGTCTATTTAACTACAGAGTATAAATATTGAATAAAGGACTAGGGACAAGGAAGGAAATCCCAAAGTATAAAAAAATAGAATGCAGTTTTAGGAAATAGGAGGCCACTGGAAATGGAGGATTAAATAGAAAGTAGAGGGGAAAGAAAGGGAAAGTTAGTTAACAAGAGGGGCCATTTGAGGAGTTCTATGGAAACCTAAAACAGTAGAAGCTTCTTAAAATTTATACATTCATCAATAAACTCTAAATGGAAACTCCAATAACAGGGGAAAGAAGATCCCAGCTGGTTCTCTCTTGCCCCCAAGTGAAACCTCCTAGGGTTAGGAGGCTATTTGTCAAGAGGGTTTCATGGAAAATCCCAAATTCAGGGTACTGAAAATCTATCGATAGTTCTGCACAAACTTCTTCTGTTAGATATAATTATTTCTATCCAATTTCCATTTCCAAAGACATATTGCTTTGACTCCCAATTCTTAACTTTTCTTCTTTTTATCTTCTCTGCTTGTTTGTTTGCTTTGTTTTATTCTGACTTTTTTTATTGGCCTGTATATTCTCTAGGGTAGGGGAGAAAAAAAGCTATGAAATTGAGTGTGGTGGGAGATGTAGAGGAGCTGGGGGGAGATGACTGTGGGAGAGTAGTCATCAGAATATACTGTAATTCATCCAGTGACGGCTCTCAGTACATTTTCTGTAGGTCTTTGGAAAAAAAAATACATGAAAAGGTTCCCACTTTTTGGGTACATTCAAGCCTAGCTCCCATTCAGGAAGCAATCATGATGGAATTGACCACTTATTTACATACTCAGAGATCAAGGGACTTCAGGTCAACCCACATTTAATCATCAAGTAACAAAGCTTTGTTCAGTGACCTATTGCAAAAAGACCAGTACCACACGGAAGAAAGAGGATTATAACATCGATCATAATGTGGAATTTGTTTCTTGCTAAAGAGTCAATAGAAGAGGATACTTTCCCTGCAAACTTCCCACTTTGGGAAGGTTTTGTTGTTTATTTTTTCTTCCCCACTTCTCCTCAATAAATCTACCACATTCACTCTATAAAAGAAAATAATCTATATGAATGTTCTACATGTATCTATACACACATATGTGCATACACACCTATGTGCGTGTGTGTGTGTGTGCAGATAAAAGTTTATGTAGCACATTATGTGATCAATAGTTAATTTAAAATAACTGTCATATTTTGGTATCCATTTTCATTTTTACACTGCCGAAACTGTCACTTAAACTTTTATATTTTGACCATGTAGAAATTCCAACTACTAAAAGATTGCTATGTTGCATCCTGGATTTTACTTGAATGTTTCTCTCCAACATATCAGGAAAACTCAAAAGCTCAAAAGTTATATTGTCAAAAAAATTTTCACCATTTTTTTCACTGAAACAACAATTTTCAGTGGCATTAAAGTAATCTTAGAATTATTTTTATAGTCTAAATATATTCAATTACTAAAGCAATTAAATATTAACTAACAACATGATAAAATAATGTCCCCAAATGAGCATCTCTGGTAAAAGATATAAATGGCAGTCACCACACGTAAGACAGGAAATATCCTCCTTTGTCTTCCTCAGTTTACCTCAGGGTTGTTCTGAAGAAGGGGGGTTTCAGGTTTCTGCTGACTTTTACTTGACTCTTCTGCAAGATGGTTCCCTTCATTGGGTGGATTTACTTCCTTTATAAATTGATGAGCAGCATTTAATACGTTGGATAAGATTTGAGATTTTGGCTATTAAAAAAAAGGGAAAGTACTGTCAATAATCTTAATATCGGAGTCTCAGTAATTTATAAAAGCAAATCAAGATTTAAGTATTGTATGACTCATTAAATTACATACAATTTATATACAGTTATTTATTATTTATTTTTCATATCATAATATAATTATATTATTTCCTTTTTCCCATTCCCCCTTCAAATCTTCCCAGTTGCCACTAGCTATTGCTTTTGCTTTCTTTCAAATTCATGACTCTTTTTCATTTAATGTTTACATGAATACAAGTACATATATATATATATATATATATATATATATATATATATATACTTATGAATGTTTACATGAATACTATATATATTCCTACATATAGCCTGCTCATTCTCTGTAATATTACTTGCATGTATGTTTTCAAGGCTGAAAATTTGGTATTAGATAACCAACTGGTATGTTTTTTTTTATTTTTATTAATTTTTATTTATTCTTTAATATTTTTTGACAGTCCAGACTTTAGCCCCTTCCTGGTCCACCCTTTGTTCCACATCCCACACCCCCTTTTCCCCATCTTCAAGAGGATGTCTTCACCTCACCACCCCACCAGACTTCTCCATTCCCTGGGGCCCCAAATCTCTTGAGAGTTAGGTGCATTTCTCTGACTGAGTCCAGACCTGTATATGTCTGCTGTATATGTGTTGGGGGCCTCATATCAGCTAGTGTATGCTGCCTGGTTGGTGACTCAGTTTCTGAGAGATCCCAGGGTTCCAGATTAGTTGAGACTGTTCGTCTTCCTATAGGGTAATCCTTCTCCTCAGCTTCTTCCAGCTTTTCCCTAATTCAACCACACAGGTCATCATTTTCTGTCCACTGGCTGGGTATAAATATTTGCATCTCATTCTTTAAGCTGCTTCTTGAAGCCTTTCAGAGGGAAGTCATGATAGGCCTCTGTTTGTAAGCACACCATGGTATCAGTAATAGTGTCAGGCCTTGGGGCCTCCCCCTGAGCTGGATCCCAATTTGGGTCTGTCACTGAATCTCCTTGTCCTCAGGCTCTTGTCCATTTTTGTTCCTGCAGTTTTTTTCAGAAAGTAACAATTCTGGGTAAGGGTTTTTGACTGTGGAATTACAACCCCATCCCTTCACTGATCCATTTCTACCACCTCTAGTATTCTTTAGTTGCCTGTATTTCTTTGCACATGATTAAAGTCTAGTGGGATTTCTCCCCATGCACTTTGACTGCACTATTTTGATTTTTTCTGTTAAGCTCAATTGTAAGCATTCAAGTTGGTGAGACTAGGCCTTTGACATTACTAGGAAAAACAACTCCATAGCAAGCTCTCTGATTCTCTGGCTCTCTCATTCATTTTTTCTCCCCAATCTCCTTCAATGTTCTCTGACCTTCTGGTGTGGAAGCTGATTTTATAGGTTCATGTACTGGGACTACATTTTGATTGGGTGTGGTTTCTTGTAATTGTTCCTGTCTGTTGAAAAAAGGTTTCCTTGAAGAGGGATGAAGGCCACACATATCTGTGGATAGTGGATAAATACTTAGACTGTAGTTAGGGAGAATGCAGGCTTAGTAACATGTAATTGCAGATTCTCTTCCAAGGTCTGACTTCACTAGTCCTGAGTAGTTGGATAGGATTCGAGTACCTGGAATAATTTCCCTTTTGTTGGGCATGCCTTATGTTGGAATAGAGAGCTGTTGTTACAGCCAGGGTCTGAGTGCCACTACTGCATCTTTACTGTTATAATACTATGCTGGCTATTATTGTGGCTCATGGTAATCATAGCTGGGTAGAACTGTTGGTTGCTTCTCTCCTTTGGAAGCTAGCATGGTGCCTTCTGATATCAATCATCCAAACAGTGTCCATTATCTACTGAGGGAAATAGTTGAGCCTCATGGTTTTCTAAGCACCTTTCAAAGATTTTATCATTTAGTACTCAAGAAAACTCTAAAATATATTGGTTTTTTTTTTCTGTTTTAGCAATAAAGTAACTCAAGCTCAAACTTAAAATAACAAGCCTTTAGTCACATACTCAGTAGCAGGCAGGGCATGGAGGTGTGTAAGCCTAAAGATTCACAGTCTTCGCTATGCTACCCTCAGAAAGATTTCTGTGTTATTTTATGTACTACGGACAAAAGCAAGCCAACCAAACAACAAACAAAAAAATCTCTAAATATATCATATCTATAAAAATTTTAAGTGAGTTTTCATGAGTTTTCTTTTGTATCAAAACATCTTTAGGAAACAGCTCCCACCTCCACCCCCACACTCTCATGGCTGCCTGAAATCCTGGTACCAGGTAGGCTATTTCCCAGTGGACTCCAGGAGCTCTGCAAGGCCCCTAGATATTCTCGTGACAACCTGACTGTTAGCTGTTAGCCTGATTTTTTCATTGCCAGTTTTTCTTTCTGGACGCCGACTGATAACTTGGTAACAGCCGTGTCATCCAATGGGCAATACATTGTCTTCATCTGTACCGGCAGACACCCCACTGGGTTGTCTACTGAAAAAACTCAAATCTCTAAGAGTAACGACTGAGTTGAGGCCTTCCAAACTGATACACCTTTGCAATAAGGTCTGGATTCGGTACTCTCTAAATAATGGACTGAAATGGCCACTTACTGGCACGCTAAGCCCAATCATTTTAAAGGGTTTTAACACATACTGCCAGCAGTCTGGAAGATGGAAAGAAATTCCTTATGTCCTTGCATTTATCTACCTCCGTTATACTCCTTCGATGTGTTCTGTCTGTTCCCCACCCAAGGTTCTCTTAGCCATGACACCTGTCCTTTAGATGACCCCACACCTTTAGAGCCAGCTGATAAACCACCTCCCCTCCATTGCAGACCTGTTTTGATGCTGCTGAAAACCCAAACTGCTGCCTTGGTTTCTTCCTCTCACCAGGGTGCCTCTGAGCCCACTGGCTCGACCTCCCCAGAACCATCCCCTCTTCCTGTGCCAGCTGCAGGCCATACCAACCACTTTGTGTTGTCACCAACCTTCACCCCTCCTATCATGTGTTCTAAGGCGAAACCCCCAACCCCTTCTCCTCTAAGGACACCAAAAATAGCGTCTGTTCTTCTTCTAAGGGAAGTGGCTGGTGTTGACTGCCTGGTCAGAGTGCATGTCCCTTTCTCACTGAGTGAACTCTCTCAAATAGAGAGCAAACTGGGTTTCTACACCTCTAACTCATCTGCCTTCATCAAAGAGTTCCAATACATCTCTCAGTCTTACAGCTTAACTTTCCATGATGTACATATGATTCTCACTAATAATTTACTTCCTGATGAACGCAGGTGAGTTTGAGAAGAGGCAAAAACACATGCAGATCAGATTCATCAAACAGACAGAACATATCCAATCGGATTAGAAGCAGTTTCTGACTAGGATCCTCGATGGGATTATAATTCCGCAGGTGATATCTTAGCCAGAGATAGATTTATAACATGTCTTTTGGCAGGCCTGAGGAAGGTGGCGTTAAAGCCAATAAACTTTGCGAAACTCCAAGAGGTTTTCCAGGATAAACAGGAAAACCCATCTCAGATTTTAGAACGTCTTACAAAGGCATTACTACAGTACACTAATCTGGACCCTGAAAACCCGGAAGGTAAGCAACTTCTTATGACCTACTTTTTCCTCAGAGCTACCCCAACATAAAAGCTAAACTTAGGCAATTGGAGAAGGGACCCCTAACTCCACAGGCAGAAGTCAAGGTGTTCCATGAGAGAGATGAGAAAGCCCGAAAACAGAAATACCATATGCTGGCAAAGGCTATCTGACCAGCTTCAGCCACTACCCCAGACTCCTGGTCTTCAAAGGCTCAGAGACTACCTGGCTCCTGCTATAAATGTGGTCAACATGGTCATTGGGCGAAGGCTTGCCCCAACCCCAGCAAGCCAAGGGAACCATGTCCCAGGTGCCACCAGAGGGGGCATTGGGATGCCAACTGCCCTCATGTCGCTCAGAACAGAGGGACATTGCTCCCAGAAAAGTCTTCAGCTGACTTTCTAGGCTTGGCTATGGAGGACTGACGAGGCCCAAGCTCTCTTGACCTGACCACACCTATCACTAGCAGGGAGCCACGGGTAGATATTATCGTATGCAGAAGACCCATCTCCTTATATTTGGACACTGGGACCACTTACTCGGTCCTGATGGAGTTTTGGGGACCCATCTCACCTTCAAGTTTTCCTATTGTCAGGGTAGGAAGACAACTATACCTTCCTTACCAGACCCCTCCGCCACTTAGTTGCATTTTTCGGGGTGTGCCTCTCACCCATTCCTTTTTGGTAGTGCCTACATGCCCTGCCCCCTTATTGGGAAGAGATATTTTAGCTAAGTTGGGAGCTTCTATTTCCTTTGCTCCACCAATTTGCTTACGCCCAAGCTCACCAGCAGTTCCCATGCTCCTCCTTTTAGCCAATCACCCTATTAACACTAACATGTTATTTCCCTTACCAGCTTCTCAGGTGGACCCCCGAGTTTGGGACGTCCAGAACCCCTCTGTTGCTAAACATCATTCTCCTGTTGTCATCCAGTTACTGGACTCTATCAGGTACATCTGCCAAGCCCAATACCCTCTTTCTCTCCAGAGCCTCAGGGGAATTAAGCCTATCATTTCTGATCTCTTAAGGAAAAAACTCCTTTGACCTACCTCTTCCCCCTTTAACACCCCTATACTGGCAGTTAAGAAACCTAATGGTACTTATCTACTGGTTCAAGATCTCAGGTGAATTAACTCTGAAGTGGTTCCCCTCCATCCTGTTGTAGCTAACCTTTATATGCTTCTCTTTACTATCCCCTCAGGGACTTCTCATTTTTCAGTCTTAGATCTCAAAGATGCATTTTTCTCTATCCCTCTAGACACCCAGTCACAGGACATATTTGCCTTTACCTGGACAGATCCTGACACCCACTTTTCTACCCAACTTACCTGGACTGTTCTACCTCAGGGTTTCCAGGACAGCCCACACCTGTTTGGGCAGGCCCTGGCTTCTGACTCTTCTTATCTCTCCCCAGATCTAAGATTGTACTTTATGTAGATGATGTTCTTTTCTGTAGTCTCTCTCTAGAAATTAGCCAAGCTGACACAGCTGCTCTTCTAAATTTCCTTTCCAGTCGGGGCTACAGGGTCTCACCTTCTAAAGTCCAGCTGTCCACTCCTCAGGTCAACTATTTGGGACTAACAATTACCCCAACCCACAAGGCTCTTACCTTAGATAGAAAGAATCTAATTCAGCCTCTAACTGTTCCTTCTACAAAGGAAGAGATTTTATCATTCCTAGGAATGGCTAGCTTTTTGCGTTCCGGGGTTCCTTCCTTTTCCCTATATTCTCATCCCTTATATGAAGCAGCATTAGGCCCCACACATGAACCTCTTCTCAAACCCATTTCTAAGCCCTTTCAAAGGCTCCAACAGGCTCTCCGTAAGGCCCCAACTTTACATCTCCCAGACCTGACTCGTCCTTTTTCCCTCTATGTAGCTGAAAAGGAGGGATTTGCCCTTGGAGTCTTAGGTCACCAACTGGGACCATCTTTTGCACCTGTAGCATACTTGTCAAAAAGACTAGATCTAACCATCCAGGGATGGGCACCTTGTATTCGTACCTTAGCAGCTGCTGAACTCCTTATTCGAGAATCAAAGAAACTAACCCTGGGATTGCCTATAACTGTCCTTTCGTCTCACAATCACAGCTCCTAACTTATAAAGGCTTACAGACTCTACCTCCCTCCAGGGTTCTTTCTCTCCAGGTAGCTCTAATATAAGACTCCACCTTCACCTTTCAATCATTTCCACCTCTTAATATTTCCAATCTTCTTCCTCGACCTAACACTGACTACTCCCTATCTCACTCCTGTACTGAAACTTTAGAGGAACTATTACTTCATCCTTCACACATACAGGAGAGCACATTGCCTCAAGCCATCTTTACAGATGGAAGCTCCTTTCTACATGTAGGGTTCAGGAAAGCTGGCTATGCCATAGTGTCAGACACCAAGGTGTTGGAGGCACAGGCCCTTCCTGCTCATACCACCAACCAACAGGCTGAATTAATAGCACTTACCTGTGCTTCCAGCTGGCACAAGGACAATCCCTCAACATCCACACAGTTTCCAAATATGCTTTCCATATCCTCCTGTCCCATGCTGCTATCTTGAAGGAGCGCAGGTTATTTACCACAAAAGGAGGATCAGTAAGTAATGCAAACCAAATTATGGCTATGCTAAAGGCTTCCCATCTCCCCACAGCTATTGGGATTATCCACTTAATATCCCACCAGATGGATGACTCTATTGTCTCCAAGGGAAAAAAACCGAGTTTATGAGGCAGCTAGAGCTGAAGCCTTTAGGGGCCTAGACTCATCTCACCCTCCCCAGGAGATTCTTACACTGCAACCCACATCCCCACAGGCATGCCCTGACACTCATCAAACTCTGTCCTATCTACACCAACTCTTTCATCCTAACAGTCAGGCATTGTCTTATTTTTGTTAAGACCTACCTACAGCCTACTCCTGAAGACTTAAGTTTTTTTAAAATCTATCATGCTTCCTGCAAAATCTGTCAGATGTCAGATCCCAACTCAAGGTATCGTAGCACCCCTTTTCCTACCCACCAGGCTAAAAGTTCCCTTCCTGGAACTGACTGGCAACTTGACTTTACCCACATGCCCACTGTCAAACATGCCAAGTACCTCCTGGTCTTGGTGGACACCTTCTCAGGCTGGGTAGAGGCTTTTCCCACAACTAACAAAAGGGCTCAGACAGTCTCTGATCTCCTCCTCAGAGAGATCATCCCCGAATTTGGTGTCCCCGCCTCCTTCCAGTCAGACAATGAACCTGAATTTACTTCCCAAGTTTCTCAAATTCTATCTAAGGCCCTAGACATCCCCTGGCATTTTCATATTCCCTACCACCCTTAATCTTCAGGTAAGGTAGAAAGAACTAACCACTCTTTAAAATCTACTCTTGTTAAGGTGTCACAGGAATTTCACCTTGACTGGGTAAAACTCCTACCTCTGGCCCTTTTCAGGCTATGAGCCCTTCCCAAGTGGCCTCACCTCATCTCACCCTTTGAACTCATGTATGGACGTCCAGTTCTAACTCCTGATCTTTCATCTAAATGCTCTCCCCTCCCAGAACATCTGCTCACCCCATTACTTTGCTACCTCCGTTCTCTCTTGTGAAAATTTGCTGACCACCATCTACCTCGACCACACACTGTCCCCTGTTCACTGCCTGTCAACATCTGAAACCAAGTGCTTCTCTCCTCTCCAGATCATCAGCCCTCACCTCTCTCTCCCAAATGGCAGGGTCCTTTTAAGGTAATCCTCGTGACCTCTACAGCTGCTAAACTTGAAGGACTCCCTCATTGGGTCCACTTGTCTCACCTCAAGCCTTTCATCTCTCCATCTAAAACTGACTCTCCTTCATACACATCGACTCTAACCAGACCATGCTCTATTAAACTCCAAAGAACATGGAAATCACCCAACTTGTCCTCAATCCCAGAAAATGAGACTCCACTCTGGCAACCAAGCTCAACCTCACTGGACTAGATATGTGTTTCTCGTCCTCCCCTGCTGTTTGTTTCTATCGAGATCAGCCCTTACATCTGGAGGTTTGAGGTTCAAGAGACATCCACAGATAACAAACAGTCTTTCCAAACAGGGTCAGGAAACCGTTCCATAGCCAGATTGCCATCACCCCTGTATCTGTTATCCCATCTAAATATTATGTTCTCTATACTTGCTTTCTCTTTGCCCAGATAGATTATAGTAGAAACAGGCCAGACGATTATTGGTCTTGTCAGATACATATGCTAGGGTCACAGTCCAACCACTTCTTCTATCTACACTGCAAGACACTTGTTTCTACATACAAGAGCCACGGGATTCCAGCTGTGACACTTCAGAACTGACTGGGTCAGATGTCCTGACAGCTAAAGAAGAAGTCTTTGCCAGTTCCTCCAAGAAGAATGCCATTTTTGGGGAATGTGAGATCTCCAGTTCTGAGATTTTTTTTTTTTTTAAACATATGAAATCAGATACCCTCTTTGTAACACCCCTTTCAGTATTCCTCCTGGTGTTATTATTTCTAACCAATTTATTTATCAGTTCCTGTTGTAGGATTACCAGTTGCTGTCCACAGAGGAGCCTGATTCACACATCCACCAAGTGGGCTCTGATGGTGAAATCCAGCTGCTTCCCCCAATGGACTATGCCCCTACACAACAGGAAGCAGTTTAAGAGACATGGTGCCCTGACTCCTCTTTCACCATCGGCTCCCTCTCCCTTTTTTTCTTCTCTTTATAATAAGAAAAAGGGAGGTATGTTAGTATCTGCCCAAATTCAGTGATGTTACATCCAGGTGACAGGCAACTCCTACATCGTTGCCAAGGCAACCTCTATACACTCCCAGAAATTCATCCGGCTGCCTCACGTTTACCTGGGAAAAGACTACATCATCGCTCAGATAAATAGACAGAACTCTCTCTTCCTCCCTCTCTTCTCCCCGCCATCCCTCCCGTTTCTCTCCCCACCCTTCGCCCTAAATAAACCCCCCTTTATCTGGTCTGGTGTGGTCTGCCCCAAGCTGCACACCGAAATCTTTCATATACTGTCCTGAGGTAGACAGTAGGCTGCACATTATCTATACTTCCCTAAAACTGCAAGTCATTCCTCATTTACACACTTTACACTGAAGGACCTACAGGAAATCCTTTCCTACTATATCTTTATCTTCATCAGCTTTGTCTCAATTCGTTCTCCTTCTGGAATCACTCCCTGCTTTTCCCAGGCTGGCCTCGAACTCGTGATCCTCCTGCCTCTGCCTCCTTCAGCAAATCCTACCGGCGTGCGCCACCACAACCGGCCACTCCCTGCTTTTCAAAAGGGCCCTAGATCCTTTCCCTTCCACTTTATGTCATCATGAGTTCATTACCATCACCTATTATAAGGATTTGATGTACAATTATCTAGATATATTAAGAAACTCACAAAGGAAAATGTGCATCTTGTAAAATGTTGTATGGCTATCAGAGTGTCCACTAAGTAGCATATGGTTAAAATGAAGTATGAAAAGAGGCAAATGAGTTGCAGAAAGTTTTAGAAAAAAATAAAAAGTAATATTAGAAATAACTTTGCCCCCTGAAGGGAATAGAAACTCCAAAAGAACACCAACAGAGTCAATTAACCTGGACTTTTAGAGTTCTCAGAGACTGAATCACCAACCAATGAACATACTCGGGTAAGACCAAAGTCCCTGGCACATATGCAGCAGATATGCAGCTTGGTCTCCATGTGGATCTCCAAAGAACTGGAGTGGGGCTATCCCTAAAACGATTATCTGTCTGTGGAATCCATTCCCTTAAGTGGGATACCTTGTCTGGCCTCAGTGGGAGAGGTTGTACCTAAGCTGCAGAGACTTGATGTGTCAGTGTGGAGGGACACATCGGAAGACCCCATCCTTTCAGAGAAGGAGAGGGGGATGGGAGGAGGGACCCTATTAGGTGGACTGTGAGGTAGAGACAGCGATGAGATGTAAAATGAGTAAATTAATTTATTAATGGAGAAAATAAATTGCCTATGTCTCCTTAGGGCATGTCTCTGACCAGGGTTACACTGAGAAGGCCTAGTCTCTGAGGGGTCCCCTACCAGCAAGTAGGCTGCTCTGTCCCATGACACTACCAAATTCTGGATCTAAATTTAAACTAATTTTCAAAAGGAAAGCCCAAAGTCTCCCGAAGCTCTCTAAGAAACTTAGAGTCAGCAACACAAAAACACGAATCTCACTTATCAGAAAATATCCAGGGGGAGAGTACAGCAGGATTCAGAAGTTACAATTTTTTCTAATCTTCTGCCGTGGCAGTATTCCTATTTAAAATTTTTCATCAGGTAAACAATTTAAATAGTTAAAATTACATTGAAATTTCTCAGACATGACCTTTTGCAAATCTATTAAGATGCATTGCCGTCTGAAATGGTAATAAATCAGTGATTACAAAATCTAGAAGTGTTATTTCTCACTGAATTCATAAACTACTCATGAAAACATAACTGTGTTCCTTACACACAAATATTGGTGCTACACTGTGCACAGACCTGTGAGAGCCACTACCCCCTCCATGGTTACCTAATCTCTGCAGTCTTTGTTTAAATAGACATTCAAGCCAGTGCTAAAGATCAGCCTGAAAGTAGTAACTGTATTTTAGTCATTAATTTTATTCAAGTAATTGAACAAAAGCCTGATTTTAAATTGTCCAGAATTTCAAAGGCACTCAGATTATTTGATATGTGTATAATATTTATAGTATCAAATGTATAGTAAATTTCATATAGTAAATATCAAAAGTATACATACTGAAATAATGCCAAGAAACCTGATTCCTACTCTAGTATGAATCCTGCTGCCAATGTTCTAATAGCTTTTATGTCATCCATATGTAACATGTTTAAAAGCAAATATGGCAGAAATATATTTTGAATTTAATTACGATTATAAATTAGTCTTGTCTTTTAGAAGATGGCAAATTTCACACAGGCCTGTCTGCTAGGGTTTCTGGGAAATGACCCAGGGAAACTTGGAGAACAGCTGTAAATTACCTTGAAATGAACCTATTCAAGGTAGTGAAATGCCTGTAAAATGAAAACTTTAAAATACTAAAGAAAGAAATTGATTATGATTCTTTATTCTAGAACATGGGAAGACGTCTTATGATAACAGATTGGCAGAATGAATATTATGAAAATGTTATAAAACCACAAAAGTTTGATTCAATGAAATCCCTACAAAAGTTTAAATGATAGTCATCACAGAGATAAAAACATTTTTCTTTAGTGTTCATACAAAAGCTCAAAATACCCAGGAAGCTAAAGCATCCTAACCTACACAGTGTTTGATATCACATCATATTCCAAAGTCATTGTACCAAAAACACCATGGTTCTTGGCATAGGAAATGATGCATAGAGTACAATAGAGGAGCTAGAAGTAAAACCACACAGCTCCAGCCACCTGATTTTAGACAGAGATCCCCAAAACATACATTTGAGAAATAACATCCTGTTAATCAAATGTTTCTGAAAAAAAAGCAAACAAAAGAAAAAACTTGGGTATTCACATCCAGGAGAGTGAAGATACACACCTCCTTTTAAAAATAAAATAATACAGTCACAGTGCTTTAATTCATTATTTGAGAATTTCATACAATGAAATTTGATAACATTTACTCCCCCCCCACACTCCTCCTTAAAAATTCTCCAAGATTCACAAACACTTTACCCACTCTCCATTCTGTGTCTTTTTCCTTTTTCTTGTTTAAAAAAGTAATCTATTGAGTCAAATTTGTGCTGTCCACATGGTGTGGAGTCACTCACCGGATCATGGTTGCCCTAACAGGTACCACACTCTTAAATAAATACGATCCTGCTCAGAGAAGCTATCAGCTAACAATAGTTCCTTGGTTAAGGCTCAACAGATTAAACCATTGTTATTGTTTACAAACAAACAAACAAAACTAATGAAAATGATTTGAAGACCTTAATTTAATACCACAAAGGAATAAGGGAAAACACTTCAAGTCTTTCTGAAATACTTTGAGATACTTGAAGACTACAGTATCTCAGGAAATTGTTACTAGAATAGCAAATGATACAGATGAATTACAAAGTTGCTGTGCAGCAAAAAGAAATTTTAGTTAAGTTAAAAATCACCAAACTACTACATATACAGCTGGAGCCATGGGTCCTTCCATGTGTGTTCCCAGGCTGGTGGTTTAGACCCTGGTAGCTCTGGTTGGTTGTTATTGTTGCTTTCCCCATGGGGCTGCAAGCCTTTCAGCTCTGTCAGTCCTCAACCTCCTCCATTGGGAACCTCATGATCAGATCAATGGTTAGCTGCGAGCATCTGGCCCTTATGTCAGGCTCTGGCAGAGCTTCTCAGGAGACAGCTATATCAGGCTCCCTCTAGAACTGACCTTAACACTTGCATGTAATTAAAATGGTTTAAAAGCAAAAATGAGGAGGGAGTTTCTGGGGGGTGGGAATGGGGAAAGGGGCTAACATCCGAAATGTAAATAAATAAAATATCCAATTAAGAAGAGTATAATATCAATACAATCAGATTTAAAAACAAAATCAAACAAAGAAAAAAACATCAAACAGAATGGAAAAAGAAGCATTGCCAGGTATATCTGATAGAGTATTAACGTCTAAAGTATACAAAGATTTCAGGAAAAAAAAAAACACAAACACTAGCAATTCCAGCAACACAGTTGATGAATGATGTAATGAATTGATGAGACTGTTCTCAGAAGGTGAAGTACAAATGACCAATAAACACATAAAGTTATGTTTTATGTTTTTAGCCTCCAAATGAATGGAATTATAAACTATTTTAACATTCTTTACCCCAGGAGGAATGACAACCATTCAAAATTCAAAAGAAATGCTAGCAAGGGTGTAAGAAACAAGGAGCAGTTGTATCCAGTTTGTTGAACACAAACTGGTCAGATTTATCAGGTAAGTCATGATGGAAGCATCACAAAATTTAAAAGTACAGCTACCATGTGATCCAACTGTAACATATCTAGGTGAATACATTCTAGAAACTCTACATCAACATATACAGAGGAGACTATCACATCCATGTTTATTTATTACATGTATGCACAGTAGCCAAGTTATAAAGCAGGCTAAATAATCAATGACATATTAATGGATAAGGTTTATGTGGCACATACATACATACATACATAATACATACATACATACATACATAGTGTGTGCAGTTTTGTTCAATCATAAAAACAATGAAACAATGAAAGATACAAATGCATATCATCAAATCAAGTGAAGTAACCCTGACACAGAGAAGGGATCATCATGTTTTTCCATTGTTTGTGAATCTGGGAACTCCTGATATATATAAAATGATGTATAAGTACCTGAAAGTGGAAGAGAAAACTGAGGGAGAAAGAGGTAAATGAAAAGGAGAAAAGGAACCAAGGAAGACTAAAGAGAGGAAATGGAAGTACATAGAGTATGGCCAAAATTGTCTTATAAAATGCAGCAGTGCACATTGATTATATACCAAAAATAATCTTGCATAACTAATAAAAGGTAACCTTACTGAAATATCTTTTATCCCTAGGAACATTCTTTTCTTTAGCGTGAGGTACTGTATGTATACTTTATTATTATTATTATTATTATTATTATTATTATTTCAAAGAAGATCATACAGAGAAAGAAAATAAATATTTAAGATCCTTAGTATAAAACCAAGGAAAACTGACTTCAAAAAGCCCAGGTGAGATAACCATGACAATATCAGGATTTGGATGGGATCTAAGTTATACTTTTTGCATTCTAATTCTTTCCCCTTGAGGACACAGGAAACACATTTGGTCTTTGTTTTTCTATAACTATTAAATTTATTACTAGTAGATTTTTAAATGTTCCTTCTCTTAAAAAAAAATGTGTACAAAACTCTGGTGCTAAAAATAAAATCACTATGTAAAAATTAGATAGCAAATTTTTCCTTTAAATTTATATTAACTGTTTGCTTTTTTTGTATTTGACTAAGCAGGTAAATATAAATTAGCATCACCTCATATTAAAGTCTTAAAATATATAAATTCTGCCTAGAAGAAACTACAGTTAACATTTGGAAACAGTTCTGAAAACTTTGTGCCTGTTTAGAGGTGCACAGTTAAATTATGACACAAATCATATTATCTTTCACTTAATACAAGCACTATCATTTTTTTTCTTTTATTTATTCACTTTACACTGTGCTCACTGCCCCCAGTTACCCTTCCCACAATCTTTCCCCACTCCCATCTCCTTCTCTTCTGAAAGGATGGGAACCCCTGGGTATCCCCTCACCCTGACATATTAAGTCTCTACAAGACTAGGTGTATCCTCTCCCACTGAGGCCAGACAAGGCAGCCCAGCTAGAAGAACATATCCCATGTAAAAACAACAGCTTTTAGGATAGCCTCTGCTCCAGTTATTTGAGGCCCACATGAAGACCAAGCTGTACATCTGCTATATTATGTATGGGGAGGCCTAGTTCCAGCTTATGTATACTCTTTGGTTGGTGGTTCAGTCTCTGAGAATACCAAGCGTCTAGGATAGTTGATTCTGTTGTTCTTCCTGTGGATATCAATCAATCTGAGTGAGGGAACCCAGTCCTAAATGAACATGAATGGTATGTTCTCAATTATAATTGGACATTAGCCATGAAGTATCGGTAGCACATGCTACACTCCACAGAAACTAAACAAGAAGGAAAATTTAAGTGAGGAAATTAAGATAGTCATTTAAGTGGCAGGTAGAAGGAGGACCCTTGGTTGGAGGGAGGATGGAGAGGAGAATGGGAGGAGGTCAGGATCAGGTAAAGAGAGGGACAGGAGAGATGGCCAGATGACCATGAGAATGACAGCAATACACAACAGACAGGGATGGAGAGCATCTCCGGGACATGACACAGACCTGTGATAATGGAGGTCCCCAAGAAGGATCAACGGGGGTGACCTTAGTTGTGACACACAACATTGGGGATATGAAATCTGAAGAGGCCACTTGCTATAGCCAGATAGGAACCTCAGTGGAGTAATAGGGACCCATTCACAAACCTTTGACCCAAAAATTATCCTGTCTACAAGAAATGCATGAATAAGGGATGGAGCAGAGAAATGGGCAACCAATAACCAGCCAACCCATCTCATGGGCAAGCACCAATCCCTGACACATGACAGAGTAGTGATACTATGTTATGATTGCAAACAAGAATTTAGTGTGGCTGTCCTCTAAGAGGCTCTACATAGTAGCTGACTCAAATAGATGCAGACACACACAGCCAAACAGTTGATGTACCTTGGCGACTATTATATAAGAGCAGAGGTAAGATTTCAGGATCTGAAGGGGATAGGAATTCCATAAAAAGAATGAAAACTACCATCTTAAGCACTAAACCAACAATTAACAAGAATATAAAAATGATTGGGTTTAGAATATATTAGTCTATTAGGCATATAAAGAGATTGCTTTCAAATTGAGAAACCAAACTCAAAGGTAACTGTGTTTATATCTTCTAAATATAAAGATTTAAGTACAGCTGTGCTAACATGGAAAAAATGAGACTGAGATTGTGTATATTTACCTGTGCAACTATAATCCATACTAGAATTTTCAAATTCAAATAGAAACAGCCTTATAAGAACATACCAAATCATATGTTTCACTATAGGACAGAAGTTTTTAGTGCCACGGAAAATGATTTACTGCCAGCATTTCAATGTTCTACCATATTCTTTCCCACTCCCCATGATTTTGGTGGTGGGATTTCATCTGGTAACTGTTCTAAATTCTCACCTCAACTTTCCTTCCCCTTAGAATGATATTATCTTTCAAATTATTCTGAAGAAGAATTCATCACTCTGACAATATGGCATTAATCAAAATAGTGAGAGCTGATGTTTTGCAGTATTTTGGAGTGGATGGCAGTCATTTTGTAGAAGTTAAGGTCCAGGAGCGAAAGCGAAAGTTTTATTTTTTAAAAGCATGGCATGCTTGATGGCATCTTCCGTGCTGCAGGATGGCACCTTCCACTGTCAGCTAAATCCTTCTCGGTGTTCAGTAATAAATACTAATGATTGCACTGACACAGCCATAGTTCTTTAAGTTCCAGCTCAAGAAAGTTAACACACAGCCCACACCATCTTATTTGCAGGTTTTAAAGAAGAATTGGGAATGCCTCCATTTATGAACTCTTTTGCTTATGATTTGATTTGTTGACAAAAATGTTACTATATAATAATGTGAGACTGGTTTTGAATCTCTGGTCCTGGTGACTCCAGAATGTTACATACTACCACATCTATAACAATTCTCCTTCGAGAGTATTAACTTTCCTTGGTTTTCTACTTGCAAAATTTTAGAAATTATTTATTGTAAAAACAGTCTTAATTCTAAATTGATTATTTTAAACTTGGCAGAAGAATTCTGTTATACATTGAGATTAAGAATTAAGGTAAAACACACAAAGAAAAAAATGTATTTCAAAACATAAGAGGATTTTATAAATCCATTAGTTCCAATGACTAATAAATATTGATCACTTGAAATTAGCACTAACTATACAATTTTTCTGCAAAAACAATTTGTTCTTCTTTGTTCTGCAAGAACTAAATTTACACATCAATGAATATCATTGTAACAGTCTTTGGACCCATCAATTAAAATTAATGCCTTCAAAAGATTTTAAGAAATTCAACTTATTTTTTAGGTTAAAATTACTTATGTAAAAAACCATAATTTTATACATCATAAGCAACTAAATAATTATTCTTCTGATAAATTTGCCTTTACAGATCAACTTATTAGAAATATTTTCCCCTAAAAGTAGACTTTATCTTAACTGAATTATTTGTCAGAATTTAAGGAGGAAATCAATAAATGATTGTTCAAAAGTTGCAACTATTCTTTCTACTAAAAGAAAATATCAAGTGTAAGTTAGGACCAAAAGGCCAAAATTTCAAAATATCAGGCAATTGGGAAAAAAAAAAAAAACAGAGTTTGTAGCAAATTCCCTACACATACATCTACAAATACAGAGAAAACCAAATATTCAGATTGAAACAAGTTGCAATGAAGTGACAAACAACAAAATCTGAATTTTTCAGGACAGGAAAAGTGATCAGTGGGGGGCGGGGGGAAAGTGTGCTTACTCTGCAAGCAGGAAGACCTTAAGTTCAAGTCCTCAAATCTCATGTAAAAAGACAAGTATAATCACAGGCATGCCTGTAAACGTTGTGCTGCAGGAAGAGAGAGACAAGAAGAGCACTGAATTTTGCTGCCCAGCAGCCTCAGTCTGGGTTCCATAAGATACTCTAGTTCAAGAGAGTGTATGCATACAACACAGAGAGAGACAGAGAGAGAGACAGAGAGAGAGACAGAGAGACAGAGAGACACTGAAAATTCAACAAATAAAAATAAAGAAGATAATCTTCACTTGGAAGCAGTTTGCTCATCATGTTGCTAAGAAAATGAGAAATAGCCTCAGACGTATTGACACAGGGCAAAATTTCCTGAACAGAAAGAATACCAATGACTCAGTTTCTAAGATAAATAACTGATAATGGGAACTTCATGAAAAGCTTTGGTAAGGCAAAGGACACCGTCAATACCACAAAAGGCAACCTACAGATTGGGAAAAAATCTTCAATAACATGACATGTGATAGTGGGCTAATATTCAACATATATAAAGAACACAAGTTAACCTCCAAAAATTCAAATAACCCAATTGAAATGGGAACAGAACTAAATAGAATTCTCAACAGAGGAATCTCCAATAACCAAAAATCTGTTAAAGAAATGTTCAACATCTTTAATCCTCAGGTAAATGCAAGTCAAAATGACTCTGAGATTTCACCTACACCAATCAGAATGACTAAGATCAAAATCTCAGGTGACAGCACATGCTGGCGAGGATGTGGAAGAAGAGGAACACTCCTTCATTCCTGGTAGGATTGCAAGCTAGTACAACCACTCTGAAAATCAATCGGGCAGTTCTTCAAAACATTTGAAATAGTTCTATGTAAAGACTCAGGCAATACCTTCTAGGGCATATACCCAATAGATACTCCACCATGCCACAAGGACACATGCTCTACTATGTTTATAACAGCCTTATTTATAATAGCCAGAAGTTGGAAGCAAACCAGATGTACCTCGACAGAAAAACAGATACAGAAAATGTGGTTCACACACAACAGAATACTATTCAGCTATTACAAAAGAGGACATCATGAATCTTGCAGGCAAATGGATGGAACTAGTAAGTATCATCCTAAGTGAGATAACCCAGATCCCAAAACATGCATGGTATGTACTCACTGGTAAGTAGATATTAGCCAAAAGGTACAGAATATTCATGACACAACCCTCAGAAGTTTAACAAGAAGGAAGGCCCAAGTGAGGGCCTTCAATCCCACATAGAAGGGGCAACAAAATAATCACAGTGGAACAGAGGGAGGGAGAGGCAGGGGACAGGGAGAGGGGACAGGATCAATTTGGGGATAGGAATAGAAGAGAAACCCAGAAGACCAGAAGAAAGAATGGGAATATGCAGCTTCTGGGCGAGACCTGCGATGTGAGAAGCTCTCAGGACTCAATGAGGGTGACCTTAGCTAAAATGCCTATAAATAACAATGGGGAGATGGAACCTAAAGAGTAGATAGACAGGGCCCCAAGTGGAGGGACAGTGTTACCAAATTCCAAAATTTCTGACCCAGAATTGTTCCTGTCTAAAAGAAATGCAGGGACAAAAATGGAGCAGAGATTGAAGGAAAGGCTGTACTGTGACTGGCCCAACTTGGGTCAATCGCATTGGTGGGCATCAAGGTCTGACACTATTGCTGTTGGTATGATGTGCTTACAGACAGGCTCTCCTCTGCGAGGCTCTACCAGCAGCTGACTGAGACAGATGCAGATACTTACAACCATTAGACTGAGATCAGGACCCCTCAGGACCCCTATGGCAGAGTTAGGGGAAAGATTGAAGATACTGAAAGGGATTGCAACCCTGTAGGAAACACAACAGTTTCAAATAACCTGGACCTATAGGAGTTCCCAGAGACTAAGCCACCAACCAAAGAGCATACACTGGCTGGTCAGAGGTCCCTAGCACATATGTAGCAGAGGACTGCCTTTGGTGGCCTCATTAGGAGAGGATGAACCTAATCCTGCAGAGACTTGAGGCCCCAGGGAAGGAAGATGCCAGGGAGAGGGGGAGAACCCTCCCAGAGACAAAGGGGAGGGAAAATGGGAAGAACTGGGAGAGGTGGGACCGGGAGGTGGGGTAACATCTGGAATGCAAATAAATAAAATAATTTAAAACAAACAAAAATAATCAAAACAAAGTCATGTGCCTGAACTTTCCATCAAATTCAAATCTGAAGCAGAACTTAGTCTTTAGAGCTATCTTTCTCATAAAGTGCTGGCTGGTTTCTCTCAGGTTTTACTAATTGCTGAACTAGTTTTCCTTTACACTAAGAAGATAATCAAAATGATCAAGGGGCTTGACATTTGTAGTTTATTTCTTTGTAATTTATTACAAATGTAATCCATCATAGAGCAGATAAATGGTGCCAAATAAATATTATCCAGATTTGATACTTAATGCTATCATAAAGTAACAGACTAAAATGAAATAAAACACATCTCATTCAGTTAAAATAGTTTTTAAAAGGACAACATGACATGTGAATGCAAGTGCTCTAAATATAATGTATTTTCAAACATGCAAGCATCCAGTCTCAGGAAAAGAAAAACATGATTTGTGTCTAAATAATTGTACCTTTCAATTTTTATTGCATCAAGAACTTCTTAAGGAGCAATCTTTAAGGCAGGCTAACCAAAGAAAGCAACACGGGAAATTCACACCTGCAATCTTGCTACCTATTTGCAGTTTCAATGCCATATAATTATGCACTATATTAATTATCTTAGCAAGTACTTGCTCTTGTTTTCAACTAATATTACATGTATAATGAATGCATTCAGCTGAGTTAGCTGCTTTCAGTAATTACTCATATTTGAGTTACACGAAGAACAAATGATTTCATATTCAATTATTTGAATAGCAGAATTTTAGACATAGCAGAATAAATTCACCAGACAGAGTGATCAAGAAATCTGTCATATTTGGGTGTTAAATATAGTATTCCACTTGCATCACCACTGAACAATTTTATTCTATAAATAATGATGAGACTAAACTAATTTAACCAAAACCACTGTAAAGCTGTCAAACCTTGTGAAAAAAATCAGGAGACAATTTAGTCCTTATTTACATAGAATAAAGGCTCCTGAAATATCTAGCACTGTGTCATCAAATAAATGTTTAGATATTTGGTGAGACACCGAAGATTCCCCAAATAACATTTTATTATCCAAAATTTGAATAAGGAGGAAATACAAATTGGTCACTATGTGAAAAATTAAAAACTGAAACTTTCATTTGCTATTTTACAAAAATTTTGCAGAATATGTTAATATGCACTCATGGAAACAGCACTCAGTGCGCAAGGCCTACTGTCACTACAAACACTTCTGTGATTATCAGAACTGTAGAATTTACTCATCTCTTAAAATACTTTCATTTAGAATTTTATGTGTTTGAGAATTTTATCTTCATATGTATTTGTACAACGTGTGCCGGTTGACCTCAGAGGCTAGAAGATGGTGTCATATTACCTAAAATTGAAATTACAGTCCATTATGAGCTGTCATGTGAGTGCCGGGACTCAAGCTTTGAGCCTCTGGAAGAGCAGCCAGGATTCTAAGTGGCTGAGCCGTTTCTCCAGTCCTAAGACTTAACTCAGCTTTGAACTATGTCTATGATTTCCTTCTCCTATTGCTCATTACTTTTCATTATTGTATTTTGCCTCTACATTTGACTGTTTTGATTATCATATATTAATATACTCCTGTAAGTTTTGTCTTTTACTCATTTATTTATTACACATTTTTCTCTAGCTCCAGGTTAAATGTCTTCTCTTCCAACATATATGGTTTAAGGGAATCAGGGTACTTTTATAATAATCAATTAAGTGTATTGTTATAACTAAGGTAATGATAATGGGTCCATGAATATGTCAAAATCTATCAAACTTTATACATTCATTATGTGACTATTTTGTAATATAATTTTCCCTCAAGAAAATTATGAAAAATATTACTACATATACAGGTTATTTTAAATTCTTTGAACTTATAATTAATGTTACTTGGTGTTATAAGCAAATGGCATAAGGATAAGGTTAAAATTCTAGGATTACTGTACATGCATTAATAAACTTGCATATAGCACAAGCTACAAGCAGAAGAATTTTTATACCATCATTGAGTTGGCTTTTATCCATAGTACTGAAAGTTTCTGAGTTTTCATATATGACTTTATCTTAAGACTCACTTAGCACAAACATGAAAGAGCACATTCTTTTCCCTTTGAGATTAGCTCACGACTTATCTACATTAAATCCATTAACTTCAGGGATCCTCTCTATTGTATTGGCTGTTCTACCTGTTACTACTTTTATAATATATTCCCTAAGCCATCCAGGGTCTTGCTCTTGAAAGATAATAGAAGTCCTACTATCTTTCAGGCCTACATTTCCAATTATCTTCATTTTATTTTCCCATGCTTTCTTGTCGAAGTAAATGATTCAATTGACAAAGTCACTCTCTTGAAACTATGAGAGTCTAACTGAAGATCCCTAGAACCAATGTGAAGAGCCAGGTACAGTGATGTGTAACTGTATCTCTAACTCTTGGAAAGCAAATAGAAGGTCCTAAGAGCTCCTGAGCTATGTAGTCTGGCCTATCCAATGAATTTATTGTCCTATGTCCAAAAGGAGAAGGAAATCATAAACATAGTTCAAAGCTGAGTTAAGTCTTAGGACTGTCTTAAAACAAGTTAGTTAATAACAAGCACATAAGTGATTCTGGTTTCAGAGACTAAGGAGAATTACAAGTTCAAGGCCACCTTAGCAATATACAGAACCCTATCATCCCCCTATAACAATAACAAAATAAACAAAACAACAAACAAAAATAAAACTTAAATTGAAAATTCACAGGATTATTCACAATTAGCCTCAAATGTGAAGAGAGTACAGATACCCACCAAAACTTGAATGGATGAATAAACTCTGGTACAGTCATGTAACAGTGCTGCTACTTGTCCAGAAAAACAAGCGAAATACTGAAGCAGAGTGACAATTAATGCTTAGAACATCACAGTAAGGTAAACTGGTCACAAGTTAAATATTATTGCAAATCAGGCTAATCTATAAAGAGAAAAAATAGAAGATCATTGGAATGAATAGGAATGCCTGGAGTCTGACTAGAACAATGAAGGATCATTTGAGTTTCACTTTGACCTGATACATATGCCACAACGAAGACCAACAATTACACATATCAGCAAGAACACTAGCATCCACTGAACTGTACATCTTACATGATTATATCTGTAGTATCTTCTCTGTGAAAAATAATTCTATTAATTGTTCCCAGAAAAGTATTCTATTAGTCTTCATATGAATCTAATTTTGAAATTCTGAGTGCATGATCAAACACTTAAATGAAACGTTGACCAGGCATTCTGCCTGAGTTAAACTGTCAGACTCAATGCTCTCACCAAGCTGGACAGCAGTTAACTCAGAAACAGGCATATTGGCTTGCCAGCAGGACAGCTTCAGTGTTTATTCTGGGAGGGGCCGTGTGTAGGGGTCCAGGCAGAAGCAGAGCTCTGGTATTTATAAGATGCCTGGCTTTCACTTCTTATTTTCCAGGTAGCCAACGTGCACTCCATGGCTTCTGAAACCCCACAGGGGCTGTAGCAGTTACAAAGCTCTCCGCAGGTAGGGAGCTCTATTTACTCTCCATCTGCAGTTTTTCCCTGCTAAAATAAAACTTGGCTTTTACAAGTCATATTTACTAAAATATGTTTCAGAGGCACCTTTTTCTACTTCTCCAAGAACTACAAAGTTAACTAAAGGGCAAGTTTGACACACACGAGAGAAAAATTTTGTAAATTTTCACCTACATAGCATATTAACATTTATATTCTTCATTGAATTTTGGCTAGTAAATTCTTTAGCTTTCAAAATATAGAGAAAAGTAAATTTTGCTACCTAAAATCCTTATGCTACTTCAAGGACGTGATCATAGCATTAGGAATCCATTCACATTTTTATTCCCTCAAAATTGATTTCTAAGGGCCAGGTACAGGAACGGAGAATTCAGTCACGAACAAATGGGATGCATTTCTTACAGAGTTGGAATTTTATCAGAAGACATGGAAGAGTAAGCAGCAAATAGTAATATGATTTTTAAGAATCCCTTAATTGAGTTGGCACAAAGTGATAATTGGATTAAAGTGGATGAACTTAGCCCTGTGGTGTTGGAATAAGTACCATTCATTCCCAAGCAATAGTAAAGAAATGACAGTGCCCAGCTGTCAAATATATTTTACATATTTTACTTTTCCCTGAAGTACAGAATTAATATTTATTAGTTTATATTATTTCCAGAATCATTTTGTAATATGACTGTAATATCAAGTGAGCATGTGATAATTCCCTTTGAAGGGTAACGTCTTGGTATCTGCCTCAGTCTACCTTATAGATGACTTTAGAAGAAGACACTGAGTGAGCTCAACTCTGATCATTCACAGGTCCAGAGTAGAACGTGTTGCAATTTAGACATCAGTCAACCGTCTGGGTAACTCTACCTTCCGCAGAATAGTTAGGCAATTATAGGAAGCAGAATAAGTTCACTGTCTTAACACCCATGGCATGACTGTTAATTTTTACTGTGTCTGTAATATATCTGCTGTTCCTATTTATACCTTCACTCTTGAATACTGACATCTCAGTTTCTATGCACTGACCTTTAAAAAATTCTATCATTCCCTAAAACTAAGCCAATAACAAGCTCTAAGTTTACCCTGAATTCTATATTGTCATGAATAGAATTCTCCTCAAAAATAATTGAGAATTTGTCTTCCATAGTTTTACTATAGAGAGTTCAGGAAACACCATCTTCAGGCGAGGTAACAGAGAAAAGAAGGGCAAAAAAAAAAAAATGCTGATCTCAGGACGGGAATTATAATGGTCACCAGAGGTGGTCCAAATTGAAACAAATTGGCTGCTTGAATTTTGTGGGGTGGGGAGGCACAGGATGGGGATTATGCTGTGGTCTGTAGGTCTCCCTCCAGAATTCATGCAAATGTAAACCCACTTGTGATATGCTGAGATGTGGTACCAAGTTAGATCTTTATATGAGGATTATGAACAACCAAATCATTTGCCAATATTTTCCCTTAAAATTTTATCTCTGTCTGTGGAGCCATGTGATGGTCTATACAACCTCAAGCCTCTGTACTACCTTGCCTGCCACAAGGCCCTCTTTTCCAGATGCAGTCCCTCAAGTGTGTTCCTTCCAGCCTCAAGAACTGTGATCTGAATACAGTGTTTATTGCCTATAAATTATACAGTTTGTGTGGTATATTGTAATATCAGCAGAATACAAACAAACCAAACCACCTCTTGAAAGTAGTTTTAGAATTGATAGATAATTTAATAAAGGAAAATTCTTGGAGAGAGTCTCAATACTGCTCCATCTGCAGCAGTGTTGAAGCAGTCAAGGAAATGAGTACATAAGCTGTAAATAAGAGAATCTGAGGGACACACACACCACACCCATAATATGCATGTGTATGGCAAATGGCCTTTGTAATACTACTCAAGTAATCATGATATTCTCCACCATGACTAATCATTGTAACAAACTATATCATTTTAAACCTTAATGGGACAGTGATAATCTGAGCCTAAAATCAGGTAACGAACAATGTCAACTTAAAAATGTAATTAAAGTATAATGAAGTTAATAAGCATTCTGTCCTGAGATTCATTTACTCAGCAATTATTTCCATGTATGATGATGCATACAAACACATGTTCCCAGATACACTCATGCTTATGTCAGCACACCTTCTCTTGGAGATAAGGGGCCTTAGGCAAGACAATATGAATTTCTACCCTAGATTGTCTCTTTTTTTTTTTCTTACCACCCCCATTCTGAGGTTTCAACCTTGCATTTAAGAGAATCTCCATACTAATTAAGAAAAGCTACTTACTATAATCTATCTATTAATGATTTAGTTAATCCAACCTCCCCTGTGAATGTCTTACTTCACAGTAGAATGCCTTTTGTGTTTTCTGCAGCCTTCTCTTTCTCTGATTAGTGTTCTCCTGTGTCTGAGCATTCATGCTAAAAGGAAATATGAATGCTTGATATATTAAGACCTTATTTTTCTTTTCGTTTTTATTGGTTATTTTATTTATTTACATTTCAAATGTTATCCCCCTTCATAGTTTCCCCTCCACAAACCCCTTATCCTCTTCCCCTTTCCTCTTGCCTCTGTGGGTGCTCCCTTACCCACCCACCCACTCTCTCCTCAGCATCTTAGCATCCCTCTACCCTGGGTCATCTTGCCTCTACAGGGTCAAGGGCTCCCCTCCCATCAATACCAGATGAGGCAATCCTCTGCTACATATCCAGCTGGAGCCATGGGTCCCCCCATGTGTACTTTGGGGGAACCCAGGACTCCAGTTTGAGAAAAAAATCTTCACATTTCAGAATTTTCTAACTAAAGAAATACAACTTTTGTAGTTTGCAAATGCTCCCATACTTTTATACTTTATTCTGCACATGATTAACTATTTAACAGGGCTTGAAAGAGGCATAGAAACCTGACATGTTTCAATCATTGCCAAGCATAAATAAAGCATAAATTAAACAGGATATCTTTAAAATTTGTGTTAGTCATCATGGGAACAGTAATAAACAGCTTGCTTTCAGTATTGTAGGGACTTTTATTTTTTTAAAGTAAAACTACATAGCATTTTACAAAATGTAATGACTGAATCACAGGATGAATTGAACCATAGACCAATTTATATGATTTAAAAGTATCAAATTTGCTTATATATTATAAAACTACAATGAATACCATAGATTAAAGAATATAAAATATACTAAGTAGCCATTAGCCAAGAATGTTATCTCTTTACATAGTAATGTCATTTCTATAGCAATACTTAATATTTTCACATCAGGTATCTTGCCCAATTATTAGATTATATATAAATCCAGTGGCCAATGAAATCTCATGACTATAATCACTACCAAAATGATAAACACAAAAAAACAGAAATATTTTTCATGAGATCTACAAAGTAAAGATATCTGAATTATTGACCAATTGGTAGACAAGACCAATACCCAGGAGGAAAAGCATGAATGCACAAGAAATAACAGTGGAAAAGAGAAAAAGACAGAGACAGAGAGGTTAGAGGGATGAATGCAGAAGTGGCAGTGTTCTCAGTATTAGATGGCAGTTTTTAAGCATCAAAACCTTCCAGGAGTCAGGGTACCTTCTCAGACTCGTTGATTCCTATACAGATGAATTTCATCAATGCCAACTTTTAGAGACAAATGTGTTCTCTTCAATTTCAAATTCTTAAGGATCTTAAATATCAATTTTCTATTTGTGGCTTACCAACATTTCCTCATCTGCAGTCAAAACTAGGAAGTGCTATGGCAGCAGTATTTTATGTGTTCTTATCACACACACATACACACACACACACACAGAGAGAGAGTGAGAGAGAGAGAGAGAGAGAGAGAGAGAGAGAGAGAGAGAGAGAGAGAGAGAGGTAAAAGAAAGAACATGGTGAAGTGAGTGATATGTTCATTGGCTTGGTTTGGGTAATGTTTCTCAAGGCAGGGGTACCTGAAACCACCAAATGAGTTTGCACATGTTCAACTGATTTCTATAAATTATATATTAATAAAAATGTAAAATAGCTTGCAGATTGCTGTAAGTGCTCTCTGCAAAGGCACTATGGAGCCCATAAGAAATTTACATTTCAAAATAAGCATATTCTAGTTTTAAAAATGTATAATAGTTAATATGTGCATAGTAAATGCTTTCTCACTTTCTTGATTCTACATTTAGAACTTCACAGGATTTGAATCTGAAAAGATCAGATTATTCTAAATCAAGTTATAGAATATACTTCAATGATTCTGATAGCAAAATATAGATGAAAAAAGGCTGTATGTTGAGAAGGTACTCTCTAGTTTGGATTGTCTTGATGAGCATGATTTGACCTACATTATATCCACATATCTACAGAAAGTCATATTAAAGTGCTGTGAAGGATGTGTGGAGACCAGACAGAAGGGAAGTGGTGAGAGAAGACAAAGAAAAAGAGAAATCAATTTGGATACATTAAGAAGTTCAAGCACTAAGATTAAAGGAAGAAGCTGTGGTTCACTCTCCTTTATATCAGCATTACAAAGCTTCATAATATTTCAATTCACTGAGTGAACTGTGTTGAATGAATAAATCATCCAGGGGAAACTTTCTATTAAGAACTTATGGTAAGGTCATAGGGTGTTTACATTCATCATGAGCAATTCTATAGTAGTTACATTTTAACAGTAAGGCTCCATTTTATAGACTAATTTTGATTTCTAGAGGTATTCAGTTAAATTATCCCTAAGATAAGGAGTGTTTTATTTTCCATGTTATTTGTCCTTTCTCTTTGCAAGCTCCAACACTGCATGATAATTCAAAAGTAGCATACAGGGGATGATAATTCAAAAGTAACATACAGGGGATGATAAAGTAACTCCTTAAGTAGGATGCTTGCTCAGGAAGCGAAACACCCAGCACTCATATAAAGCCCGCCATGTTGGAATACATTTGTAAATCGTGTGCTGCAAAGAGAAAAATATACCTATGACTCCTGGGTCAAGCAGTTTAGCCTAAGCAACAAGCTTAGGTTCTTAGGGAGAAATAAAGTCACAAAAACATGGTTGAAGGTTCATCAAGAATGATGGAATGATGGCTTCTGCTAGCCTACACACACACAAGGAGAGAGAGAGAGAGAGAGAGAGAGAGAGGTGATGTGTGTGTAATGGAATTCAGCAAATATGAGACATATCTATTAGATGCTTTGTTTTCCTCATCATAATGGGTCAGAATCTTTATGAGCTAAATATATTTATGATATATATTATAAATATACATATATAATATATGTATCATTTATCCAATATATTACATATGTATATATATATATATATATATGTATACATACATATATATATATATATATATATATATACTAAGAGGACATGTAAATCAGAAGTAGGTTGAAATACAGATATGAATCTCACAAATACATTTCTAAACACAAATTTGGTCATCTCTTTTTCATTCTCTATGGGCTATCAATATCTTTACCTATTAACGATATTACCATTCTCATCTTTGAAATTTACCAATCTCATCTTTGATTCTTATTTTACCTCCAGATTCTTACCACCAGGATGCTAGCAATATTAACCTATGTAATGTCACTATCTAGCATAGGCCCAGCTTCCTAGAAGGCACTCACTCCAGCAATAAAAAGAATTAATTTATGACAAATGATTACAATATTAATGATAACCAGTGTAATGCCATCTCTATATCTTACCACATCATTTCTTTAAATATGAAAGTCTCAAGGTGTTTATTGGAGCTAAAGTTGAGGCATTTTACAAAGTAATCAATATATTTAAAACAACAAATAAAAAATTTCAGCTTATAGAAAGAAAGGGATGCCCTCGAGAGAGGAGCTTACCTAAATGGTAGTTCAGGAAGATAAACAAATGTTTACATAAGGAAACAAATTTCTATTTATAAACCAGCTATAAATGGTACTTAAAATAAATCAATACCTAACATAATTCTGTGATAGATGAAAATATTGTCTCATCTTAATATTGTAATCAAACAAAATATTTGAGGGACTATATTAAAAGACTTTAAATACCAAAATGGAATATAGATTATCACTCAGTGAAATAATTTTAAGATACATGTCAAGGATGAATGTACATAAAATGATTGTAGAAATTAGTGTATTTTTTCTGAATTCTAACTTATATGTTTAAATGCATGCTATGTTATGTGGTTAACATCTTAGGAATAGATACTAAAGAGGCCTACCTGTAAAAGAGTTGTTCTGTGGAACTTCAGTGCCCCCTTCTGGTGCATTTTAGCAAAGCATCCTGAACAATAGTCTTCTCCACATTCCAGGCATACCTTTAAAGACACAGGTGTGTACATATGATTCTGCACAACGACAGCGTGACTTTCAGAAAAGATTTGCACAATGGTGTTATTGTCTTCATATTTATTCCTCAAACTACACAGATGTCATTGGAATGAAAAGGCACTGAAATGTAACATTTAACATGGAACGACTACTCTGAAATCAAGTATGTATAATAGCAGGGATAGGCTGGACTACACATACTATGTGCACGTAAACATGAATCATTTCATAATGACCCTAAGACAATTAATAGCACCAAGCCACTCCTTGAGTGGGTGGAAGTAAAACAACATTGCAAGTTAAAACTCTCACTTTATGATTTTTTTTACTTTTATGCATATCGATACTAGCTGAAAACAATATATAATGTCCCTTTCAAAACTTTCAACATACTTCCATGAATGTGCACCTTTCTTGTATGTTCCTTGTATTTCCTTAAAATATAATGTAGAAGTTGTCAGATTTGTTCACAAAGAATGAATGAAACAAGATGTGTTCTTTGTGAGGAGTAAGATGGCCACAGGCCATGGTCACTAAGATGCTCATCATCGAGCTTCCCGGTAGTATGAAAAATGTAATGATTGGAGCCTGCAAAGCTTGGGCATGTAGTACACCTATTCCCGTGAAGAGGAATCTCTTCAGGTAGAAAGAGGGGGAAATAAAACTTTACTGTGATTGAAGATGCTTCACCTTCACAACACAGTGAGCTGTAGGGGAAATAACTAAGAGACTTCCTCTGTTTCCATTTGGCCCAGGCTGAGAACCATGACTGAAAACATTGAAAAGAAAGTAAGCAGAAGAACAGCAAGTGTGTCAGAAGGTCTATGTCATGAAGTGATTAATATTGCTGACAATGATCAGTGACTGACTGAACAGCAGTGTTTATCATGGCTCAGATCTGGAGCATGGATATTTTCATGGCTTCGACATTAGCTTGTATGTTCAAGCAGATCAAGTACAATATAAGAAAGGAATTCATGCTTGGAAAACCAATAATATCCTTAAGAAAATAAAACTGATATTTTAGATGATTGTATAGTCTATTATTAATTATATATATTTTCAATGTTAAGAACATAGAACTGGAATTTTTTATTTAACAAGAAAAGAAAGACACCTCCTAAAGTCTAAGTAGTTATAACAAAAAGTCCTGAACTATGCAATTTGAAGTGTCATATAAGTGTTAAAGATACAGCTATGTGGTAGCATTATTATACAAATGACTATTTCAAAATATATTCTGCACAATTTTCTTGAATATACCTCCTAATACTTCACTCAATTTCTCATAAACCTTTGGCAGTTTCTACCACATAATATGATGCAGAACTTAAAATAGGGTGCAGCATATAATTCTAAGCCAAGTATTTATTAACAGATGCTTAAAGAAAGCAGCCCAACAGATATTTGTAGACTGAAAGATCAAAGCTAGAGTTGCCAAGTTAGCTCGCATATTTTGTTATACAAGCATATTTAGATTTAAATGGGTTAAAATGACTGCCAACTGGAAAATCTTTTTAGGCAGTTTATGCAACTGGCAGAAACTTACTAAACCCATAGATAAGGATTCTATTCTGCTGTGTAGCTTCCTCAAACACCGGGGTGCAGTTTTAAAAACTATCTAGTTGATTTGGCAAATTTCAAATTGGCTGTATCAGGTTTCAAAACTCATTTCACTCTAATTAAATCATCTACATATGCCAAATTAATGTTACTTGACTTTCTAATTTTAGCATAAAGAAATAACCTAAAGCCACTGATATGTCTTTTAAAATTATACATTGGGAAGTGTTGGATTTTGCTACTATTTGTAAATGCATGAATTCTAAAGGTGATAAGCAAAGGACAAAATCATTTTAATTATTGTCTCCTTTGTATGTGTCAGATGCAATGGTAAGCATTTTATTAAATATAATCATCCATATCTTTGTGGCATAAGCCACAGGTGAGAAATCAACTACAGAAAGACTCAGTAACTTACTAAGGTCATGTACTTTACAGGGGAAATGACATGCAAAATTCCAAACTGAAAATCACTTAATCTTACTAAGGTAAATCCAGTAGGATATGAAACTACTAAAAGGTAACACATGAGGAGCAGAGTCCAAGGTGCCCAACCTTTCAAAATTATGACAGGACATTTTGTTTACTCTAGAGATATTGTTGCATATGTGTGTTGCTAAGCATGATTGAAAAGAAAGAAAATCCAGCTTGTGTATGTTATTGGGTTGGTGGCTCTGTCTCTGAGAGCTTCCTAGAGCCCAGATTAGTTGACTCTATTGGTCTTTTTGTAGGTAACCATCCCATCATCAATCCTTCCCCCAACTCTTCCATAAGGATCCCTGACCTCTATCCAATGTTTGACTGACTGGATCTGGATCTGTTTCAGTCAGCTTCTGGGTCGAACCTCTCTGAGGACAGTTATGCTATCCTCCAATCTCCTGGCACATGTGCAGCTCAGTCTGCATGTGGTTCCCCAACAACTGGAGTGGATTCTCCCCTGAAAACTGTAGCCTGACTATGGTATGCATTCCCCAACAGGACTGCCATGTCTATTCCCAATTGGAGAAGATGTATCTAATCCTGCAGAGATGTTCCAGGGTGGGAGAATACCTGGAGGGTGGAGTCACCCTCCCCGAGGAGAAGAGGATGGAAGGATAAGAGGATAGACGCTGAGAGAAGGGACTGGGAGGTGGCGAGAATTTGGGAAGTAAACAAATTCTTAAAAATTTTAAACATAGAAAGAAAAGAAAGCAGATATGATTTTAAATGCTATTAAGCGAGAGTGAGAGGTTGATGCTCAGTGAATATATAGAGATGTTAAACTTACCTGCTATCACATAGGGAAACAGTAAAGAAAGGGAGTATCATAGGGCTGTGCTTGCAGGTTCAGGAGGGCAAGCTTTGTCTAAGGAGCTGTGAGAGATCTATTCCTTTTGCACTGTAGTATACTTACCAGCAGAGCAGCTTTGTTCTCACACTGTCCGCAAACTTTCCTTTTATTCTTAGGGTTTTCACTTCCAGTAGAATGTGCCATTTTGTAACTAACTTGTTGTTTTGCTGGAGCTAGAAGGGAAAGATATCAGGATCATCAGTCCAAAGTATGGTGTTTGCTTTCTTGATTAGGAATGTAATGAAACTATGAGCATTTCCAAATCCCCACACAGCACTTAAGCAGTAGCAGTACAAGATATGGATACATGCAAGTCTGATGTGTTTTTTCATTGTAGCTACCTGCAACTACCCCTGCCAGCTATCATGAGTAAGGGTCACAAGACCCCATTGACCTGAATGAACATTCATCACTACACAATACTGAGAATGTTACTCTTAATAGATTTCTTATGTATTCTCTCTCCTTTCCCTGAATACAAGAGAAGTCCAGTTAGAAAACTTCTAAATAGACCATGGTGTACATTTATAATTCTTACTTACTTGCCTTGTTGCTGCAACTAAACACACCTGCCTAAAGCAATTTAAGGAATGGAGCATTTTGGTTTTGCCTTTCCATTCTAGGTGATAGAGTTGTGGTAGCGAAGTCATGGTAGAAAGGTGAGAAACACCTTCTCATATTTTGTTCACAGTCAGGAAGAAGAGAGAGATGCATGTTGCTGCCAGTTGCCTTTGTCCACTTTTTCATTCCATGATACTAGACTACAGAATGGAGCCATCATTTTGTGTGGGTCTTCCCAAATCAATTACCTCAATCTAGATAATCCCCCACAGATATGCCCAGCCTCAACGAGTGTGTTTCTATGTAAGCCTAAATCCCATCAACATGACAGTGAAGATCGACTCATAATGCTTGTATAAATATTGCATCATAGAGTGTTCTAGAATTTATTTCATCAAATTATGCTAATATTCATGTATAAATATGCTTAACCTCCAGAAAAATATTGTGTTTACTTTGAGATCACTGTAAATTCAAATACTTTTTTTAAGATGTAAAGCAACTTTTAAATATTTTTTCACGTCTTAGAGTGGTATCTTAATTTATATTTTTATACTGCTAAATTTGCTCCTTGGCTTAAAGATCATATTGAAATGTATAAAGAATAGTTTTTTGCTTTTGGAGAGAATTATTAGTTTTATTGATATTCTAAGTTGAAGTGGGAAATTTTCCCAGCAAGTTGGGAGGAGTAAGGAGAGGAAGAGGAGGAGGAAAGGGAGGAAGAAGGAGAAAGACGAGGAGAGACGGTGCAAAGATGTAGTTTCATAGATGACCATTCATATACCGAGAGCATTCCTGGGTAACAACTTATATATGGGTTAGTTAATAGGGAAACACCTCCAATTGTGTGGGCATATTGTTATTGAACAATATCCTACTTAGAAATCCTTTGGATTATCTAAACATTAGAGTCTCATTTATAGCAGGCCCAAATGGATGGTGGGATGGTCTGCACGCAATTCAGCCTTGTGGAGACAGTGTGGAAGACTAGCAGAGCCATCTCCCATGCTGGTGTCTCGTGGGTGGCAGAGCTGGTGTTTCTGGCTGGCCATCTTTTAGCTGTGGTGTGCGCATGGCCTCTGGCCACTTCCAGTTGCAGAGCAATTGGCTTCAGGCTGGGACACATGGCGGCCTGAGCTAAACAGAGCCGCCACCACATAGATAGTCGGCCCGTCCAGCGGCCTTCATTTAAATAATTACTTCAACACTAAGTTGACATTTTGATGCAAAATATTGAAAAAACTTATTCTGAAAACCAAAATATCGTCATCTGGTAACTGAGGAACTTTATTCTACATGAATTATTGCAGTTTATAGAAAATTTATGTGAAAAGTCTACAAGAATATATATGCTATGCAAAGAACCTTTACTTTATCATATAATACAAAAAGATGCTCACCTTGAATCTCTTCCTTAAGTAACTTCAGTTTCACTTTTCCAGCAGAGAGCTGCATTAAGGATACAGATGTTAGTTCTCAGCTATGTACTCTCTTATTCAAAGAAAGTGTAATTATTAACAGAATGTTAGATATCTATACTGTTTGAGTGCATCTTACATAAATAAAAATGTATTTGAAATAGCCTAAAATTTAAAAGAAAATTAAAAGTATATAATAATTTAAATTTTCATTGAAAAAAGAAAAAATTAAATTAATAAAAGTTACACATATAAATCACTTTGGGTTTTGTTCTTTTGGATAAATGGTCTCCCTAGGTAGCTCAGGCTTGCCTCTAACTCATGGTCCTTCTAAATAAACTGATATTAAAAGCATGAGCCACCATGCCCAATTTATAGACAATTTTGCACAACATACCAGGAATATTTTTCTTATTATATAAAGTTTCAGAAGCCCATTTTCATGCAAGTATATAGTTTAAGTATAAAAAATTTTTATATCTCAGCATGAATTGGTTTTAAGAAAATATTAGCATTCATATTGTGAAGATTTGGAAGTCTCTTTCTCCTTCTGAAACACAAGAGTCTGGTATTTGTACAGACCAAATCTACACTGAATTCTGACTGAACCATTCACATAAGTGCAGAAGTCAGTGGTGTTATCTTATTTGCACAATTTAGAGAACCACATTTAAGCATCATGGCCCTTACCTAGCATATGTATTATTTATGATCCCCGAACTGGCTATGTGATTGCTTAAATATACTTGAGAAAGTAAAAGCCAATACTGGGTATTTCAATATAAACAATCCCTTGAAACCTTTGGATCTTAACATTGTAGGCAGCAGAAGAGACCTGATGACTGAACACACTCGCCTGGGTCTTATTAAAACCAGCATTTAAAGTACACAAGTGAGCACAGAGGCTGGTGTGCATTTACATAGACACTGCCGATTCATGCTCAGCTTTCAATTTGCAATTTGCATGCTCAATTGCCCAATTTGTACATGAAGATATGAGAACAATGGCTGCCTCTATATCTATGGCTGCACCAACTGCAGTCATCTTTGAAAATTTAGGCCTAATTATTCTCTGTGGTTTGGCTTCAATGAGGCACTTATTGTTTGTATTCTTTGAAGGAGCTGTTCAGATGTTTTCTCTGCCAAATACAGCAGAAAAGGAAATAGAATTGAAATTGTCAACTTTTATATGAATCCCACTTTTTTTTTTAAAGTTGGCAATGTTACACAAGTTACAGATAAGTCTAACCTCATTTTTTATAACCGAATTACCCAGCATGATTACCTTAATGATACAATGAATTGCAATGAGATCAGCCTGGCTATGAGCTCCTTAGGAAGAGTAGGTAAGTCAGGAAATAAAGTAATTATTAAGAAAATTTTATAATTTATTTTTATTACTATGAGTAATATTTGTCTGTTCTATAAATGTATTCATATTTACTTCAAATTATCCTAATTACATAAAAATATTTGAGTGAATAAACCACAAGCTCCTAGAACCAGTCTAATTGAATTTTGTCATTAAATCTGATTTTTGTGCTTGAAAAATAATTGAGTGATAAAGTAGCACTATGAGATGGATACTAATGCACACTTGCATGTTTACATGCCTCTGAATAGCTGAAACAAGAATTTAATACATTTATTGCTGTGCCAGAAGGCATTGAACAAGAGATTCCCAATGCCAGAGCAGTTTAACTGGCCTTGCCATTCATAACTACTGAACAATTGGGGTAGATTTAGCTATGGTCTGTTGTCAGTAGGTATCTCAAGTCCCTGTAACTTGGCACCAATGCTTTTGTGTATCCAACGTGCCCTCAGAAGGCACTTTTTCAACTATATTCATGCTCAACCCACCTCCTGATAATTTTCCATCTCTGCTTACAATCTATATATGCAGACCCCCTTACTGTTCCATACAATCCCGTGTAAAAATCCACTTAATTATTTGTACTTCATATCTCTCCTAAAAATGTTTCACCATGAGGTTCATGTTAACTGAAGCTCACTTTGGCCGTCAAAGCTACTCTTGAAATATATCTACAGAAACTAGTTCCTTTTTGAGGGCTTTGTTCTTGTTTTTGTTTTGACAGGGTTATCTCCAATTCACTATGTAGCTGAGGATTGCCCTGACCTTCTGATCTACCTGCTCCATTTCACAAGTGATGAGTGTCATCAGGTCATTTATGAGATGCTGGGGATTAAGCCCTGAGCTACCTGAATGCCAAGTAGGGACTTTCCAACTGCGACATTTTCCCAGACCAACTAGTTCCTGATTTCCTCCCTTTTACTCACTGTCATGGGGTGTGGGGAGGAGGCTCTGCACCTTTTACCTCGGGTACTGTTACACTGTTATCATTCCGCAATTCATATCCACTGACGTTCTCTACTGTCGACATATTTTATCAATGTACAAGAGGTTCCTCTTCCACTAAATATAAGAAATCTACTCAGTATTCCTCTCTACACATTTCTCATTATTAACTCTAAATACTTCAGTGCCTACGTACCTGACATCCAGCACTGAAGATCGTCCAACACACCAGCCTCTAAGTTCCTCTAGCTGCCCCACCATTGTAACCAAATCTTGCAGCTAGACATCATTCTAAATCTCCATTCCTTCCAAATCCCAAACACAGATGTTCTCAGTGTCAAGCATGTTGACTTTTCCTTCGACTCTCAGCTCCTCCTTTCTGCCTTTTATTGTGATGAAATAATGCTATGGGGTTTCCTGGAAACCCATGATGAATAACCCCCAAGGGCACATAGGACGTCTTAGCCATCAGTTCAATCTTTTGCTGCTCAGCCCAGTTACGATTTCCACAGCTGCTGCTCCAAACCTCCACTCTCAAGAATTCTGTCATCCTGTTTCCTATGGGTCACTCTTGACAGCAACTGCTGTCACCTCCAACTCAGCGAGGATGCTGATAGCCTCTAACAGTATCACCTGTCAGACCCAAGCTCTAGAATTGGTGTTTACTTCCATCTGTGTTATTTTCTTGTTTTGCTTGCCAGAGGGAATGCATTCTCTCTTCCTCAGTGAAGGTGTCATTTTATTTTATTTTATTTTATTTATTTTATTTTTTATTTTATTTATTTTAAACTCTAGAATTTATTTATCTCCCGTTCTACCCTACTGTTCCACATCCCATACCTACTCTCTACTTCCCTTTCTCCACAAGGATGTCCCAAACCCCCACCCCACCAGCCCTCTAAACTCCAAGTAAAGGTGTCTTTAACAAACCACCTTTTCAAGAACCACTGGCATATTCTGTCGTCTGCACCTTCAGTTTCTGGCTGCTCACATTTCCACTCCTGAGCCAATAAACTGACCACAGTCCACCAATTTAGTCAAAAGAATTTAATGCTGACCTTGAGACTATTGAACCTTTATGTGTTCTTGTTCTTGTCTTCACTACTGTAGGTTTTGCTCTTTATCTCCGATTCTTTCATTTTTAAATACTTGAAATATAGTGTTGCATTGATCTAATGATGGCTAATTAATTAAACTCCAGCTTGTTAATATTCTCATTTTCCATAAATATGCATTGGAACAATTCAAAGTGCGTTCATGTATAGCATCACTTACCTTGCTTAGAACTCTAAATGTTACAAATGTCTTATGAGTGCATAGCAGAAGTTCAAAGTGGTTGAGTTGCATAGGAGTGCAGCAATGACTAAATGAATGAGAAGTTTAATTTATAAAGCCCATACACAGCTTCACACCCTCCACACAGTTGACACCATGGGGTTCTGAAGTGCACTGTAGCAAGTTCAGCAGCAGCTTTGGCCCTGGTCCTGCTCTATTATACATCTTCACCAGAACCAAGTGGAAATCCTCTCTTGATGGTAAAAGTGACAAAAAGAAATCTTGAGACATTTCCAGGGAAATAAAATTGCCTCATTGAGAACCACTGCTCTGAACTGAAATTTCTTTATGACATAACACTTTGGGTATCATCAGCATGTTCATGTGTTCTAACTCCCCCTCCCTTTAATCTTTTATGAAATCCTAAGTATTCGGCTCCATTCCTGCAGGCTCTCTTCACTGGACAAAAACTGGGAAATAATTTTATAACAAAGCTAACAACCTGATGCTTGACATTGAGCAGATCAGTTTACTTCTCCGATGTGAAATTACTTCATCTGTGAAGCCACAATTACAAACTGAATACTGGGAGAAATTGAAGTGTCTGCTGCAGTAAAAAGCCAACAAAGAAAAGTTCATGGCCAGCATAAAATATACTGAGTAAATATTAAATTTTGAGGGTTACCTTACACTGTACACAGACTTCCATTGGGTTTAAGTCTTCATAATGCTCTTGTTTATGTAAATTCTTAGGGATACATTTACTCACCTTTACCTATACCACAGACTTTTCTTCTTTCATCCTTCAGGCTCCCTCTTACTCTATACAGCATTTATTATCTACTGTGTGTGTTCCTCCTTTCCTCACTGTACTCTGATGCAATATTTTTCTTTACATTTTTTCTGTCTCCATTTCAATTCAGATTTCTATGAAATCTATGGTCTTTTTATAACCTTCTACTGTCTCTGGACCACTGTAACTCTCTATGCCTCTGAGCCCACTGCTCTCTAGAACAGCAAGCACACATAATACCGACGTCTCACAAAGTAACTGAGAAGTAGAAGAAAAACACCTATTTCTACTTTTGTTTATCTTTCTCTTAATTTCCACAATTGATATTATAATGTATGTGCTGTAAATTAGTATGCACATAAATAAATAGAAGTATATACATAGTAAGTCCATGTTCAAAGTCTATTCATTTCTGCAATATTTCATGGTCAAAACTGTGTATAGCCTAGAAAAAAAATTGTAAATCATTCTTCTAACATTGCAATCCTACTAGTCAAGTTCTGCAGAGAAAAAGAACCCTACTCATCAAGTGAAATGCATTAAGGTACATAAGACTAGAATCAGAAACGTCGGCCTCCTTCCTAGCCTCTAATTTTACGATGGCTACCTCCCACACTTCCCACTTTTGCCTGCTTTTGTAATTAGGATGTTTGTGAAAACAAAAACATTTTTTTTTATTCTTCAAATATGTCCTTACATAAACTCATTAACTAAGCTATAATTTTGCATGTATATATTATTCATATACAAAATGATTATAACAAATGTTTTATATAGACTCTTACTAAAAATATTTGATTTCCTTGCTTTTTCTATGGTAGATGGGAACTTCCTTAAAAACAAGGAATAAACCACTCAAAGTTCAAAATAGCTTTTTCCAAAAGCCATTGTACACAGGTCCGTGATCATATGTTTGGTAATCACAACGAGCAGTTTTTCTGCTCTGTTCGGTTTTGTTTTGCTTTGCTTTGTTCTTTTCTTTTATGACTCAAGGTCTCACACCATAACCAAGGCTGGCTTCAAGCTTAAGCCAGTCCCCCTGCTTCAACTTCTTGAGTAATGGGAATAAAGTATTAGCAACTATAACTGCTCACAGCAAAATTTTTAAACCTATTTACAGTAAAATATCTGAAATGCAACACAGGACAGTACTGTGGGAAGACAATGACCAGTTAAAAGTGGCTTATAAATTTTTAACCCCAGAATGAAAGAAAGCCGCCTCACAAAAGGAATGGCACTATATAATGAAATGCTTTTTCTGAAGCCAAAAAGTACAGAAGTGCCGAGTAAGATATTTGTAGGTGCCAAATGACCCAATGAAAGTTTAATGATAGGTATATAAAAATAAAATGCTGTGCAAGTTAAAATTCACAGAGTCACGAATCCTGTACCAAGGAAATCCAGAGAAAAAGTTTTCCTTATATAAAGACACCTACCAGCCCACAATCATAAATGTAACATTTTACAATGCACAACAGAGATAAAGTAAATCTGCAGCTTGGGAAGTGCCATGCAAATATTTCCTTGAACATCTTTATTCATGAGACCAAGAGTGTATGAATTATTATTATTTAAGAGGAAGACAGCAATATTCAGGAAATAAGAAATAACATGAAGTCAAGACTGAAGCCTACAATCTGTTATATCACATAATATTAATGTTCAATGGTAATATAGAACAATGCCATTGTATTTTATATCCTTTAATCCTCAAACAAATGGAGAAATTGTATTTGAAATTCAGAGAAAGGCAGAATACAAAATTTCTCCCCAAAGTAATTTTTAAAAACCTTCTGAAATATCTCATGTATATAAATTTTTTCTGTATGAAAGACAAAGGATATCTGAACAATTAAAGACTCATAGTAAGCTGAAGACTTACTAAATGGGGCTACTAGAGCAAGAGGAGTGGGTCCTTGAGTACGGGAGAAAATACAAAGCCTGACAGCATACATCATGCCATTTTGTTTAGCTAATGGCATCTTTCTTACCTTGGTAGTACTACCTTTACTTTGTGAGGTTATGCCTGACAGGTTACGCAATTTGCTTACATTTCCAGATTTCCAGTGATATCCACTTGCCCTTCAATGGATGAAAAACAAAATGTAATTACTGAAAACATTTCCTCTGCTAGGAAAAACAAATATATTTACCTGTGTTTAGGAAATATAAATTCTGGTGTTAGCATGTTAAAGCACTACAACCTGGAAATAAGATGTTAACCACACCCTACTTTATCGCCACTTTCCATCTCCTCCTGTATGTCTGTGACTTGTGGAGTGATGACTCAGAGTGAAACGTTTAAACACGGGTGAAGACTTACATTTCCCGGCATTTACAATGACTGACTATTACCAATTTGTAGAAAAGTTTACACATTGTTCTATTATGCAGTTTTTAAAAACTAGGTATCCACAAATAAAAGTGGGGGAAATAAAACAAATCAGTATATCCTAATATACAGCAGATCTGCTGGGTGATAGATCTTAAAAGACATCTAACAAGTACACACATAGAAAATAATACAGATTGCAAAGAAAGCAAATTGTAATTTTACAGTTTCAAAACTGGGATTTGTACACACACACACACCATTTTTGAGGGTACAAAAATACAGAATCAAATTTCATTGAAAAACCTTCCCAATGTCACATAGATAATGAATAGCAAACCCCAAATTGGAAACATGAACCTCCCTTTCCTAGTCAGTTTGTCGCAAGTCTTCACTTTGTCTGTGAATTCTCTGTCACTGAGACCTTAGGAGAGAATATTACTACTCTGAAATCTCATTCAAGTTAAAGAATGTTTTAAAAGACCACCTAGTAAAAACTCCACAGTTAAAGAAAATACAATCCTGTGTGCTGACTAAAAAGACTTCAATATTCAAAGGAAAATGGCTATCCACTAAGACCAAATTAGAAATTTTAAGGTAGGTTAGTAAGTCAGCCTGTTCATTTCATGAAGATTTGAGTTTGATGCACATAATTCTTGAAGAGTGAGAAAGAAGGGAGAGTGGGGGAAAGGAATTAAGGGAGAGAAGAAGGAAGGAAGGAAGGAAGCAAGGAAGGTAGGAAAGAAGGAAAGAAGGAAGGAAGGGACAGAGGGAAAGAAAGACAAAAAAAGAAAAAAAGAGAAAAAAGTCAGGCATGGTTGTGCACACTTGTAGTTCCAGTGCTAGGGAGGTGGAGGCATATGCACCTCTGGAGTTCTCTGGCTGCTTGGTGAAGTCAAGGCCAGTGAAAGATCCATCCTCAAAAACAACAAGTGATCCACACCTGAGAACTGATACTCAGGACATTTTATGGCTTCCATATGATTGAACATACACACACACACATGCACAAGCACATGCACACACACGTTTGCAGCCTCTCACACATATATGTAACCAACATTCACAGAAAAAGTAAGGTAAGAGAAAAACATCATCATTAAACTGGAAAGGAATGGTTACTGATCATTATTATTAAAACAAAAGTGCACCTCTGGCTATCTTCATGACAAACACTCTGAAATGTCTTGATTAAACCAATGCTCTACTTACTAAGGAATATTTATATAAATTTCATGCAAATTTCTTAAAAGTCAAACTCTAAAATTAAGTATTACTTAGACTATAATAAATACATTTGATTGTATATCAATGGTTAATGATGGCTCTTGGATATTGTATGAGTGTCACTTTGAAGACCAGACAGAACTAAATTTAATACACAAAGATCATAGTGACATTTAATATAAGAAATAATATATACAATGTATTCTTTCATGCTCTATGGGAGATCTATAAGTAAAATAATTTATATATTAATTCATTTATAAAAACACCAAACACACCCATATATTCCCACAAAAACTTGTACAAGGATTAGATATTTGTGGGAAAAAGAATTTTAATCGTTAAATGGTTCCAGAAAATGGATTGGTTGTGATCCTAGATTTAAAGTCAAAAAAGATTTTTTTTTAAATCGTGTAACTGTCAGTTTCTTTTCACATATCAGCTTTACTTGTCAGTGTTATACGAAAAGGAAACTTGCACAGGGCAATATACAAGCATAATACTAAGAAGATTTCATCAATAAAGTAAAACAAATTCAACTATGGTTTACTTAAGCTATTTAACATATACCTACACGTTTAAATAATTCTGATGTAGTACATTGACACAGTCGTTCCTTAAGAGTTACACTACACAATAATGCCCTAAACATCAGTCTTGACTGCAATTGTTTCATAGCAAAGAGTCAAGTTTGCATTGATTTTCTGTACATTCCAGGTCTTAAGTCACTGGGGACTATAATGTAAGAGGAAACCATGAAAAGAAAACAGCTAGGAAACTTGAGAGGAAACAAAAGCCCTGGCAATTTTTTAAACTACTGTGCTACATGTACATGACAGAAAAAAAAAAAAAAAGTAAAGGAATTCAATATTCCGTATTCCTCAGAAACAGTTAAGGGTCATCAACCCACCAAATGTTTTCACTAAAACAAACAAACAAAAAAGTTATACAGAACAGTTCTTTCTGTAATTCAGTTAAATTAACATGATGTTTAAATCCACATAATATTAAGGAATGTCATATTTATTTCTCTAAAGCTCTCTGATGAGTTCACTCACATAATTTCTTCCTTTCCCTTGTTCCATGTGGACTGGAATTCTCGTAATTTCTTTTCCATCGTTTGATTCTCCAGTTCTAGCTGAATTTTCTCCATTTGCAGTTCCTGCACACGTCTAAAGATGCAAGATTTGAATAGTCATTTAGAGCAAACAAACAAACCTCAAAGCAAGCAAATTTATAGAAGTGTCTGCTCTTAGATTGCAATTATTAGTAAGGCTTAAGCAATAGCGTGGTTCATCTGCTGCCTATGCACTTTTTGAAGTCTATTTTTAAAAGTCAGTATTTGCCTGCTATTAATATTCTCTTTAAGCAATGTGTCTCTTTAAATCTAAAAGTTGGAAGGCATTATTTGCTTTACATAGTATCCATGTTTTATATATATACACAAATATCTGAGGCAAATAGAAGAAAGTTTCAGGTTTTTTTTTTTTTCTTTTTACTCGTTTTGTGGTTAACATAGATCATAGCATTGTAATTAAAACTGCTATTATTCTCCATTCATGTAATGCAGTCATTCATATAATGCAGGGATGGAGATAAAACATGAAGCTTTGTACCTGCTAGGTGAGCACGTTACCACTGAGTTATTGTATATCCTAAGTCTAAAACAAGTATTTTCTTCCTACAGAAACTCATTCTGTTGAACCAGCAACTTAAAACCTACCTTCCTTCCTTCCTTCCTTCCTTCCTTCCTTCCTTCCTTCCTTCCTTTTTTTCTTCCTTCCTTTCTTCCTTTTTTTCACTTTCTTCTTTTCTTTCTTTTTTGTTTTTCTTTCCTTTTTTGGAAACAGAATCTCTCAGAGACCTATAATTCACTAAGTAGGACCCACTAGCTAACCAGTGAAGCCCAGGGCTCTGCCTGTCTCTGCTTGGCTCAGCACTGGAATTGCATGTAACACTTCATGTAACACTGTACCCAGCTTTTGTTATGTGGTTTCTCAGGACTGAACTCAAACCGTTATGCTTGCACAAACTGAGCCATCTCTACAACATTAAAAGCTCCACCATCCTGTTAGTCCTAGTTCCTGACTATTCCACAACCAGAAGCCAACACAAGGGTCTGGATTTCATTATCTATTATGAACTTAAAAGTTTCCCTTCATAATTGTGTATATTATGGCCTGATCCAAACTACAGAATCATGGAGATAAGAAAGAAGATTAATGTAAATAGGTGACAAGCCTTCACTAAAGAATAGATGCACCAAGCTTTTGTCCTCAAATGGAAACAATCCACAGCAATAACTCAAGGTAACAGGCAAAGGCTGACAAAGGTTCCAGATGAGCTGACTTAAGTACAGATGGAGAGACTTGATTTTACTTGCAATCAAAAGATGTGGCTCACGCTACTACACACAGAACTGTGAGCGGTGACGGGAGGCAATACACAATTCAGACACAGACTGGAAGAAAATTCACACAGGCATGGTGTGACTATACTGTTACTGAGGGAAAGAACTGCTGGACTCTCCAGTTCTACAGTCAAAGGATAAACTAAAGACAGACTGAAGACATTTCTTCAGCTAAGATATACAAAATTTGAGCTCAGATATACAGGATTAAATAATTTGGCCAGCCAAAGGGGAGGTGGTAGGCATGGGGTTGCAGGAAGTAAAAAAAAAAAAAAAAAGTGTGGACAGAGGAAAGAGAAGTTAACATGTGAGTCAAGGAACTGAAAGTTCCTTCTGCAACTCAGTAAGTGTGAAAACTGGGAAATCATCAAGAAACGGGCCTGTTGGGTGGCTGTTGGTCTGGTCACAAAGAATCCTGAGAGTATGATCAGGAATTGAGAGTTATTTTCTGTGGAGAGTGAGGATCACATCAGGATTACAAAACACTTGATCAGACTTGTGTTTATAAAGATCACTCTGTGTACCAAATTAGTAGTAGAAAGGCTTGGACGCAAGACAAACTGCTAAGTTATAGCATCAGTAACCCAAATTGTAGTGACTATGGTAATATGAGGAAAGACAATTTGGAAAAAAAAATGAGAGTACCAGATAAGAATAAGAAAATAGAATTAGACTCATACACTGGCAGGTAGTAGATGACACAAAGGCACAAAGAGTAAACCTAAAATAATCCCAGACCAGTGAGAAGAACAGCTGGGATTACAAAATTGTGATTTACTAACTAGCACAGGGCTAAAATTCAACGTTAGTCTCATGGTGATACCATACTCAATGTTCCAAGAACTTACAGAACTTCACCTACTGTTTCCAAAGGAAGCATTGAAAAGGACAAACCTGAGTTTTATTTTCATAGAAGACATAGTATTTCCAATGTCCCAACTATAATTGATAAATGGGGCAAAGCTGAAAATAAAAGGAATATTTCTGAAAAGTTGGCATGTTTTGTTCTTGGTTTTACAGGTGTCACAAAAATTAGAGTCTTCCAGGAAGAGCCATAAGCAGTGGGTTGGAAGAGCAGGACACCATGGCCAACCCTAGAGAGACCATATGAACACAGCAATGATAAAAGAGAGAAACAAGTCTGAAATGTGATGGATGCTGTGGAGATGTTGGGGGTGAGCCAACATCAGAGTTTCAGACAATACAAAGATCAGGGATAAGAGTGACACAGAACAGATGCTTAAAACAAGAAAAGGGATGAGTAGAGAACCCCAGTGCCATAATCATAGTGTGTCTCTTCCGACTTGCTCTTGTGAGTTTATGGATCACATATGGGTCTGTGAGACATAGGGCAAAAAGCAGTCCCTTATTTATTTTGAAAGTAGGTATCAATTTTACCATGGCATAACCATTAGTTATTATATAGGCTTTTCCCAAGTTAACTAAGTCTTTAAAAACAAACAAAATAGTTTATGATGTATGCACCTCTGCTAGTTTTATCTAACAGCTACCAAAGTAACTCTATCTCTCTTAAAGAACTTGGGTATCTGCTCTCCCGGGATCACACAGATTATGTCCTCCCAGGCCCCTGGGCTTACATGTTAGACCACATTTCACACTACACTGTACTTGTAATTGTACATCACCATACCTATGGCAAGCCACTTCAAGAGAATTTTGGTTTCCTCCCTTTGTAGTCATCACTTACTTTCAGAGTATATATATAATATATATATATAATATATATATATATATGAATGATAGGCATTTACTAACTGAATAGTTTGCAGGCATAGATACAGAGAAGAAATATCAGTGCATTCAAATAAATATTTCCTTTTTCTAAAAATCAAACAGTTGCACTAAAAATTCGATGGCTTCCATAACCACCAAAACCTCAGTACATCTAAATATGGCAGCACCATGTGTTTTCATGACGTTTCGCAATTTCTTCAATGTTTTTATACCCAGTGACCTAGTAGTGAGGAAAGTATGACTTCTGAAAAGCTCCAAAGATACTACATAATTGCAAAACCATTGATCTGAACTAGGAAACTCATGGACAGGAATTTTAAATGGGCAACATTTCCCCCAGCACATTCTGTCCAGCTTCGTATTTGAGAAGATTTCCAGTGACACTAGGTAATCCACAAGGGACATTGTAAGCATGTCACTGTAACATCCATGGGAAGTCACAAAATACTAAGGATACTCAGAATTGATATCCATGACACACAGAAGTACTCGGTGTTGCCTCGATGGATTTCCAAGTTTATTTAGAACATTCCTTTTATTCTTGGAGTGGGATTTTCAACAAAGTATCCATTTGCAAAGATCTCTGACACTACTTGATACTTTAATCTTAATTTCATTTTAAATTCTTAACCCTAAAAAAAAGTTAAAAAAATATAACCTTCTCTTATACCACTTCAATAGTTAATAAATCTAATTTTCATTTATAACTTCACATCTTAATTATTTTTACATATTTTAATACTGATATCAAAACTATAATAGACTTTCTATTTGAAAACTAGTATGTTATTAAATGAATTATTATAGATTAAATCACAGCAATGTAAATAATAGAAATAAGACTTTATGAAATTTAACTTTTACCTATCTCCTATTTAAAAACATGTTTGATTTACCACACATAGAAACTTTAGCAAATATCTTACTTTAAAAAATATGTATATACTTACTTATATTTTAGTTTTACAGAACTTCCAGGTTTTCCCCAGGGAATGACTACAAAATCTTTGGTATTCATGATTATTTGTCTCTTAATGTTGTCTTTAAATTATTGTAGCTTTGGAAAAACCCTGAAAAATATCAAAACGAATCATTCCAGAGTTAAAGCAGTTATAAATTCTAAACCACACACATACGTTGGGGAAACATCTATGTTATTTTGCTCTGTTTATGCTGTGCTGAAGATTGAGCCGAAGGCTTCTGAAATGCTAAGCATGTGGTTACTGACCCATGAGCCCATCCCCCAGGAAAATGTTGATAAGCAAAATCTTTAGAATGAGAAAGCTTCAAAGGTTGAACAGTTAATATAAATATTTGTTTGTTACATAAACACTACATGTAATTACATATACTATAGGTTACATAAATATAACATTTGATGAAACTGAAATTTCACTGGTGTCAATGTAAATAATAGACTCAGACAGGCATGATGGCTGACATCTGAAGTTGATCTCAAAATCAGCTTGGGTGACAGAAAAGTCCCTGCATCTCAAACAAGAAAAGAAAACCGGAAAGAAGTTAAAAGTAAAGAATCCATTCTTTTAGATAAAGAAAGCATATATTCTGGTTCTTTCTAGAGTTAGGTAGGATAAAAAGTGGTGTATATTACAGTAACATTAGGTCAAAAACAGAAGCCATATTTGGCCACAATCCCTTAAAATTATATCATTTATTCATGCTATAGCTATATTAGTTTGTATATGATGTTTGAACAATGACCAATAACTTAAATATACACTTCTTGAAATGTATTCCTATATTCACAATGTATAACTCTTTATCAAAAATTTAGTTTTATTTAAAAGTAAAAATCATGCCTAACATACTGAAAAATTAATGAACCCTTGAGCTATAACCAAAATATCATTTTTATATATACATTATTATTATTATTATATAACAAAAATTAAGGTATGAAATAATTTCCTAAAGCATTCTGATATTCATATATATGCATATATATGCATATATGCATATATATATGGTAAATATTCTGATATTCTCATATATATGTATATGTGAAACTTTAATAGCACTCTTTTGATAAGACTAGAAATTAAAGTAATTCAAAAACAATTCTCCAATGAGAAATAAGTACAAAAATTTCTTTTCTAATTCTCAGTTAGCTAGATAATTCAATTATTCAGAAATTATACATTTTGAGTATATCAAATACTCTTGGTTGTGAAATAACTTACACTATAATGCTGAACTACAAATTCCCATGCACCTCTACTATTTCATAGCAATAAAAATTATTATTATCCAGGACTAGAAATATATCTGATTGGAAGACTGCTTTCATAACATGTACAAAGTTCTGGATTTGAGCCCAAGAACTACATAAAGCAGATGAGGTTATGTACACATTCAGAAGGTGGAATCAGGAAAGTCAGAATTTCAAGGTCATTCATCCACAACTTCACAGTTTGTTCAAGGCCAGCCATGCTAAGATATTGTCTCAAAAAATCTAAATGACAAAAGTTCTTCTAAAAATATTGCAGTGGCCACTGTTTTATATGTCCAATCAACTTATGTGCTAGGACCCCAGTAAGTATATACCAAGACTGATATATTCATGGTACTGTATTGAGAGGTAAGGTGAGTAAAGACCTAAGGAAATTAGTTTTTTGAATTCAGATGGCTTAGAGTTGAAAAGGGCATATAAACTCACATATAGAAGACATATAACAAAGGAGAAATATTAAGGGACATAAAACTTATAGATGTGAAACAGGCAAGTTTAACCTTCAACAAGGAAGAACTGGTGAAATTTTTTAAGAGAACAACAGAAGATAAATTTGGAGAATTTGCTCAAAGAATTAAAGAGGACAGCACCAGCACAGAAGTTTCCATGCCCACATGGAAATCCACATACTCAACTCAATTTGTTAGCTTCTTCTTCTGCAGAACTGTCTCAGGATATCACCAGTGTGACCACCATCAAAGTGACTTCGGAATGCTTCTCTTAAAACTGTCTGCAGATAACTGTCCTCTGAGAGGCTCTATCCAGCAGCTGTCTTGAAACTGATGCAGATACCTACAGACAAACATTACACTGAGATTGAGAACCCTATTGAAGTGTTAGGGAGAGGAATGGAAGGCTCTCAAGGAGATGGCAACCCCACAGGAAAAATAACAGTATCAAGTAACCTGGACACCTGGAAGCTCCCAGAGGCTGATCCACCAACCAAAGAGCATACACGGATTGATCTGAGGCCCCAGACACATATGTAGCAGAGAACTGCCATATCTGACCTCAGTGGAAGAGAATGTGTCTAATCCTGTAGAGATCTGATGCCCCAAGGTGAGAGAATAAGGGGACTGCCTGCCCTCTCAGGGTAAAGTAGGAAGGGGTAGCAGTTGGGATGTAAATAAATTAATTTTTAAAAAACTGCAGAGTCAGCCATATCCAACAAGCTTGTAGGTTTATTTGATTGTGGGGAGGTAATAGAGGAAAATCATGATCATAAGTATGTGCAAATACATATTTATATATTTATCTCTCTCACACACACAAGACAGAGAGAGAGAGAGAGGAGAGAGAGAGAGAGAGAGAGAGAGGTTTCTTTCAGAAAGATTCCCAGACAATGAGATAGATCCTATCTCCGTTTCTGATGCTAATCAGGAACTCTAACTGCTGGCATCCTATCCCCACTTGATAACTTTATAAAAGCTTGTACTTTGTAATTATCATCCAAAGGATAACACAAGAGGATCGCCAGAGTTAATGCTTCTGGTTAATCAAAATAATCTTTGTTGTCCTAACTTGCTTTGCACATTAGGATCTGTGTGTGATGCCGTTTTCTATGCATATGCATATGCAAGAACTTTAACTTCTTCACAAGGATTGATTTTATCTACACAAAGAGTGAGAAAAACATGTAAATCCCATTAGAATGAGATGATTTGGATTTACAGTTCTGATGATAATGTGATTTAACCAATAAACAATCTTATTCTGAGGGCACTTCACATCACTGAATGCAGTTAGTGAAGCTTCCTTTCAATTAAGTGTTTATCAAGTCATGCACATAAGCCAATTTATTGTATGCATAGAAATGAAAGATTACAATGGTGAGTCATGCTGTTCTGTCTATTACTTTGGGTAAAGCCAACAGAGGATTAGTCATCTTTCTCAGGACACCAAAGCTATAACAATGTCAGAATCATAAATAGCAAAGCATAATGCTTGAGGCACAAAATAAAATTACAGGATACAAATAACTTCTTTTTACTAATGATTTGTTTATTCACTTACTTATTTTATATGTGTATGCCTGAGTGTATGTATATGTACCACATCTGAGCAGTGCTCACCAGAAGTCAACAAATATCCTAGAACTAACGTGACAGATGGTTGTAAGCCACCCTACATGTATTTTATTTACCTGGTTGGGTTATTTCTACAGTTTTCTCATGCTAGATTCACTTTGACTCATATATATGCAACCAATATGATCTCAGATTTACTATTGCAATTTAATATTGGTTATCCACCTCTTTTCATGTTTGAAAAGAGCACTCTTTTGCCACAGAATGGAAGAAATGAATATTGATCTATGAAGCTAAAAAATGATGTGCTAGAGGTGTCTTGGGTTCCCAGAGCACTTATTACTGTTCCAATGGTAGAAGGAGAACTTTGAGAAACAGCTGTCTCCAGCAGGATTGCCTAGGCTTTGGCCTTGAGAAACAATATTATAATCCAATAATTTAACACTCAAGAACTGTGTCATTAAGACAAAACAGAAACTCAAAAACTTCTTATTATAGTTTAAATAAGATGACAATACTAGACTATGTTCATAGATATCCTTGGATCCATATGGCCAGCAGATCAGAGATGAACACACAATACCTTAATTGAGAATGTTTTATGATTTGATTCTTCTAATTACTCAGAGAGTCTTATATCTAAAAACTCAAGTGCTACCACTAAGTTTTTTTGTCTCAATTTAAGACATGTTTTAAAGTTTTAAACCATTATAATGTTTGGGGGAAAGTTAAAAACTCTGAAGTCATTAGGTTAATATAGTACATGGAAATCTAAGACACATGAAAAAACATTAAATAGAAATTAATTTAATCAGAAAATACTTGCTTCAAACTACTAGTACTTGAAAATCCAAGATTCATGAAAGAAATGGTAAATAAAAATAGAGTTAATTAGAAAGTACTTTCTTCAAACTACTAAAGTAATGTTAAGTTTATGTTTAAATATGTCTGATATTAACATTTGCTAAATTCATGTTGAATCTTAAGATTTTAAGAGATGACTTGATCATACATGATCTTCAGCTTAAGAGCATGCATGTGAGCAGCTCACTGGGCAAACACATGCCATGTTTTCCCAGCACAGGCCCTGAGTTCAGTCTCACCATCTGACTTTGGTAGTTTTTTATCAATTCAGGATATAGGACAAGACACAGCTTAGTTGTACTAAACAGTATACATATAGCTCAATATTTCATGCACTAAATTAATTCTGTTCTATAACTGAGAACATATAGATATCAAAGTAAGATAGTCTTAAAATGATGAAAAAATACTGAATTTTAGATACCTACGTCTTACATTTGACCTGTCTCAGAGGTAAAATACCCTTTTAAATAATGAGGGAGTTGTAGACTTAAGCTCTTCCGTATTTCCATAGAGAGTCTATGAAATATATAATGGTAAAGAAACTGATAGTAATTTTGAATTCAATGACAAGTAGAAACTTTAGATTATTGCAATCAACAATGACATTTTACATATGTAAAACTTTCTGAAACCAAATCCTTTAATATTTTGTCAGCAACATGTGGTTTCACATGATCCACTGTTATCTGGCTGTTTTCCTAAGATTGCTTTGGGCATTAGAAAATTAAGCATGTAAGGATGGTAAGAGAAACAGAATAATTGTTCTATTATTTGTTCTATTACAGGTTGATTTTAACTCTAACTATAGTTCTACACACTCAACATCATTAATCCAAATAAATAATAATCTGAATATCTAAATAAACCCAATGTTTTATTGATAAATATTCTTTCTTCTTCTGTAGATATTATCTTTCACTCATTACAAGATTGAATATTTAAAATTTTATTGACGTATCTGAAATACCATTGAATACCTTTCTGGAGTAAAGTTTCTTGTGTATCTCTGTAGGGCCAGTAAGATGGCTCAGCAATTAGCAAGGAGCTCTTGCCAATAAGCCTAAGACCCTAAATTCAAGCCTAAAAATACACACGGTAAAATGAGGGAACCTACTCTGCAATCATCTTCTGACCTACATATGTAACACACACACACACTGCAATAAATATTTCAAAGAGGAAAAAGAGACTTTAAATAATTCTTCTCTATACCACAATAAATATGGCCCAACTACTCTGCCTGAACCTCACATACATTCTCTCTATTTTTGTATAATTGCTTAAATTGGTGCTACTTTCTGGGTAGCCCAGGCATCCTTCCATTGATTTTTGCATATCCATCAATTATATCAGTATTTACACATCTCAGTGTGCATAATAATGTACTAAGTTGTATTTCATTTTTCTACTACTTTTAGCTCAATTCACAATCTTTTCTAGAAAGAAAACGATTAACTCCTCCTCCCACAAACAAATCTGATTGTATTTTTACGATCTACAACAAGATATTGCTTAGCAAACAACAAATTATATCAAATATTTCTGTGTAGTATAAAGTACAAAAGAACAAAGTGAGCATGCAGTTATTACACCAACCTCTCTGAATAATTGTTCTGATGAAGGAAACAAAACCACACATATCTATTCAAAAAAAAAAAAAAACAGTAAGTGTTTTGTAAAAAGAAAAGATAGGGACTAATTCCAGGTAATTCCTTTGTAATACAACTGGCAATGTTATGGGAGTCGGGGCCAGCTTCTGTGTAGCCTGGGAGGTTAAGCAATAAGATTAGGAAAAGAGTTTAGATCAACACAGGCAAAGAATTTGCAGTTTCAATCCTATATAGCTTCACTTTCACAAAATACTTTCACATGATTTGCCAAAGTCTCTGTTAACGCCAATTTTGTTTGAAATTAACACAAAAAAAGAAAGAATAAAACACCCACTGCCACAGATAGTTCTGGAACCAGGAACCCTACTGGACTGCACTTCTACAAGGAAGTGGGGTCAGTGAGAACAAACACACAGAAAAGGAGCGCAAAAAGAAGTATGTGAAATGGTTTCTCCAGTAGCTACAGATTTCACAGTAGCTACAGATTTCACAGGGCACCAATGACTTCAAAGATAAAGGAGACAAGCATTTGAAAAGAAGGAGCTTGGGAATCCTATAATTGATGGAGGCTGGACTTTCTCTATCTGGGCTTCACCTTAGGTTCTTGTCTGCACTGATACTGATACTGATATCATTGAACGTTTCTGGGTTTTTGTTTTTGTTTTTTTTTTTAGAAACTTGTGACTCCTGAGCCAGAGCCGGATCTGGAACTCCAGGAGTCTGACATGGTCCTGCAAATATCTGCTGGATCAACCGATGCTGTCCTCGCAATCCCGCCAGGTCTAGTTCCTCTCCTGTCGCTCCACAGTCTGTACGACCCAGACCCAGCTCATCACCAGGCTTTACCCGCAATATCATACACCCCTCACCTGCTGTATGCACCCTTAGTTCTCCAACTCACCTGCGACCCTTGTTGCTGCAGCTGCTGCAGCCACCACAACCCAGAGCTTCCGCCTTGGTCTCCTTGGTTACCGCGACATCGGTATCCATAGCAACCAGAATGCTTGGGCTCCGCACTGCCGCTGTCCACCTGCAGAGGGAGGAAGAGAGTCTATTATGTGTGAGAGACGGCGAAGGCTCTGGGAAGGAAAATGCCATGAAATTCAACAGGTGTGTGTTCCGGTGGCCTCACCCTGGTTTGATCTACGTTTACTGATCTGCTACAACACTGTAAGTACGGATCAAAGATTCCTGCAGGTTAAGCACATCCTCCTAACAACTCAATTTATATGTGTGTACATTAAGGCAGAGAAAACTTAAGTCATTTACATCAAATTACAGAGCTAGGCAAATAACAGAACCACGAATTAACTCTAGCTATTTAACTACAATTATTACCTGACCCATGTATAATGTTTTACTGCTTTTTCGAAGGCTGCCAGTAGTTACAGACAAGAATCTAGTTCTCATGGCAAATCCAGGACTCCCTTGATATGCCAAATACTTTAATACATGAGGCTGTATATTTTTACATGCAATAAGCAAATACACTCAAATAACTCAAACATTCAAACTGTTTTCTTAACATTCACCGTGTAGAACACATTCTAATTATCTCCTTCCTATCCTTGCCAATGCCCCCTACAAACCTCTTTAACACCCATATTCATGTCTTTTTGGTTGGTTTTGTGAACCAGTGAGTTTAACCAGGACTATTTGTGTGGCTATGAGTTTGAAATTATGCACTGGCACTTGGTGGATTCCTCAGTGAGCACATAACTAAAAACAATGATTGTACTCCTCCCAGAATCTCAGTAGTTAAGACTTAATAAATGAGGAGAATCCTTCTGTCATTATAATCATATGTTGACAGGACCAGTTTTGTGCAGACAAAACTGAAATAATCAAAATTGTGTGGGTTCATGTTTACAATGAAGGGCCATGTCCAGCCCAGAAGATAGTTCGCACACCTCTTCTCATGATCTTTCAGCTCTCACAGTCTTCCAGTCCTCTCTTCAACCACATTCTCTGAGCCGTACAGGAAGTGTTTTAAAGATCTTGTTTAGCTCTCATATGTCACTTGCTCTCTGCATGCTGAGCATCTGTGAGTCTTGGAATTCACTGCTGTTTACTGGAAAGAGAGTAAGGCTGACATAGGCATTCCTTTATAGGTATAAACAGTAGTATTTATCAGGTACTTTGGCACTGTGTCAACTTAGCTAAACAGTAGTAAGCTCCTACAAAGGTCTATGAAGTTCCAAGACATGTGTTTTTGCTGGATTTACAGTACCAAGCATGAGTTGCCCGTGTGAAGCTGGCCACAAATTTAATCAGAAAGTTATTGGTTATCTCTGTAATAGTCACAGCAGTATTGTACAGATGCCTATACTTTGGTGAGTAAGTAGGTAATTTCATTTACAGAGTTTGGAACTGAGTAAGACTTCTCTTGCCTTTTCTTCCAACTGTCTTCATAGCACTTTACAGAACTCGGAAAGCTAGCCAATAGGTAGGAAGCTTCCAACAATTTAGTTTCATTTCTCTATATCTCTGTATCATGCAAACAATGATATGAGTGGTGTAGTCAGCAATACGATATTATCAGCTGAGAGGAAAGGCAATAAGCTATGTGGTTATGAGGGCATCTGGGATCTCCCTGACAAGCAGTACTCATAAGGACGCATCAACCAGCTGGTGCTGGGATTTGTGTTTAATAATTCATATATAGAAGCAGCATTATCCAGACATGTATGGGCTCTTATAATCATTTTATGGTCATTTTAATTACATTTTCATTAGATTATAAGATAGTAGGTTTCCATATTGCTGTTTAGACACCTTTTATATTTTTAACTTTTTTATGACTCTCTTTTTATTTTTTATGTGCATTGATATTTTCCTTACATGTATGTCTGTGTGAGAGAGTCAGAACTTCTGGAACTGGAATTCCAAGCAGTTGTGAGCTTCCATGTAGCTGCTGAGAATTGAACCTGTGCCCTCTGGAAGAGCAGCCATGCTCTTAACCTCTGAGCCTGTCTTTTATTTTCATTTAACTTTCTCCCAAGTCTACTTGTCTCCATTACCCGCTCCCTACTCCTTTCCTACTTAAACTTTTCTATCTCCATTTTTTTCTATCTTTTCTTTTACTTATGTTCAGGGTTTCTCCTTCCTTAAGGAATCACTCCCAAAGGCCCCGTTCTATTTTCTTAGCTCCCACAGATGCTCCAAGTTAAACACACAAATGTAAAGATTGAAGCTAAGAACCACTTACGAGAGACTGCATATGGCCTTTATGTGTCTGGGTCTTGGTTAACTGACTTGATTATGATATTTTTCCAGTCCCTTCCGTCATTTTTCTTTACAATTAAGGAAAATCTCATTATGAACACGTAACACAATTTGATTTTCCATTCATCAATTGAGTGGAAACTCTAGGTTTTTCCTATTATTGTCCAGCTATTTTGAATAGAGTAGTCATAAACACTAATGCTCCAGTACCTTTACAGTAAGACTTTGAGTACTGATATCTCAGGAGTGATGTAGGTGGGTCATATGATAGCTCTATTTCTAGTTTTTGTTTGTTTTGAGAAACTCATGGGCTACTTTCAAAAGTGTCTATACTAATGTCTGAGTATCAAACAATTGTTTCTAAATGAGAGATTGCTATAGTGATCTTAGTTCATTTAATTTTTGGCTTGTAGGTGGGGTTTTGTTTCATTAAATCTCTGTATTTATATGCTACAGGTAAAAAATGTGATGGATTCTTCAGCCAGTTGCCCTATAACCTTTTGCACTTACCCACTTGCATCCATCATAGTACTGGACAAGTACTGTTACCCATTAAAGTTGCTATGGTAACCTCTGCACCAGTGCAGATAGACTTGAATTTTAGGTATCATCCTATAAAATTGTATTTGGTATGTCACCATATTATACAGTACAGGCTAACTTATCTAAGTTGTCAAATAATATAGCAATATACCTAGCCCATTCACTTTGCAGTGCATTAAATAAAGAAAATAACACCACACATATTAAGCCTCTAATTCTAAGCTACATCCATAGCCAATACATATAAACAGTAAAAATTACTGCTGGGCACTGAGAGTCACTGTTGCAGAATCAATGATATGGCTTCACTGCTCCTTCTGTTAAACTCAGTAAAAGGACAGATTTTAAATGGGCAGATAATACTTCTAATTTTCTTGTGTACAGTGTGCTTCCTGGAAGTTTATTTTCTTCAAATTATCAGCAAAGATAATTTCAACATCCATTCACTCATTCACTTCTTTAACTTTTCATGTATTTAGCAAGTGCTTGCTTGTCAATAGTCAATCGTCCTAGGTACCAAAATGTTTTATTGAAAGAGTCATTTCCGGTATTCCTGCATTTTAGTTTAATTTATTTTATTTTTTATGTGTATAGATGCTTGCTTGATGCTCATGAAAGCCAGAATAGGGGCATTAGATCCCCTGGAACTGGAGTTACAAACAGTTCAGAAAAAGGGAGGCCTCCCATGGGTATCAATCCACCTTGGCAAATACGGTTGCATTAGGACCAGACATAACTTCTCCTATTGTGGCTAGAAAAGGCAGCTCAGTTAGGGGAAAGGGATCCAATGGTGGGCAACAGCGTCAGATATAGCTCTTGCTCCAACTGTTAGGAGTACCTCAAGAAGATCCAGCTACACAACTGTTACACATGTACAGAGGGCCTAGGTTCTTTCCATGTATGCTCACTGTTTGGTAGTTGTCTATATGGCTCCCTAGGGGCCCTGGTTAATTGATTCTGTATGTTTTCCTGTGATGTCTTTGACCTCTCTGGGTCCTACAATATTTCATACCCCTCTTCCATAGAATTCCCCAAGCCTCACCTGATATTTGGCTGTGTCTCTCTGTATCTGTTTCCATTAGTAGCTGAGTGAAGCATCTCAGATGACAGTTATGCTAGGCACCTTTCTGGAAGTGTAGCAGAATATCATTAACAGTGTCCCAGTGAGCTCTATTTTATGGCATGTGTCATAAGCTAGGCTAGTCATTGCTTGGCCATTCTTTCAAATTCTGCTCTATCTTTACCCCTGTATATCTTGTTGGCAGTAGAAATGGTTCTAAGGTTTTGCAGCTGAGTTGGTGTCTCAATCCCTCTGCAGGAAGGCTTTTCTGGTTACAGGAGATGGCCATTCAGGCTCCATGTCCTCCATTGTTAGGAGTATTAGCTGTAGTTACCCTCATAGATTCCTGGCAGTTTCCATTGTCTTAAGTTTCATGCTCATCCAAGAGATGCAAGTGTTCCATTCCAGGTATCTTTCCCTATATATCTTCCTCAGTCTTCCTTGCACTTGATCCCTCCTGTTCTTCTCTAAAACCTCTTCCCAACTGAGTTCTCTTCCTCCATCCACCCCTGATGCCTATCTAATTTCACTTCTCAGTGAGATTTAAGCATCCCCCATTTGTCCTTCCTTGTTACTTAGTTTCTTTGGGTCTATGAATTGCAGTATGAATACTCTGTACTTTGTGGCTACTATTAACTTATAAGTGAGTGTATACCATGTTTGTCTTTCTGAGTCTGGGATACCACACTCAGAATGACCCTTCTTCTACCATGGATTTGCCTGCAAATTTCATGATGTCCATGTTTTTGATTGCTGAATAATATTCCATTGTGCAAAATGTAACACATTTTCTTTATCCATTCTTCAGTTGAAGGATAGAAAGAAAGGAAAAAGAAAGATAGAGAGAAAGGAAGGAAAGAGAAAGAGAAAGGAAGGTAGAAAGGAGGGAAAGAAAGAAAAGAGAGAGAGAGAGAAAGAAAGATATGAGAAAGAGAAGGAAAGAGAGATGGGTATAGATTTGTGGGAAAAGTTATCTGAGACAAGACAGAGGAAGCCATAATCAGAATTTATTTTATTTTTTAAAAGCCTAATTTTGATAAAAAAAAATAAACAAAATTAAAAAGGAGTTTTGGATTTGAAGAGAGCAAGGAAGGTTATATGAGAAGGTTTAGAGGAAAGAAAGGGAAATGGAGAAATTATGTAATTATATTATAGTTTCAAAAACTAAAAACATAAAAAGAAAAATATTTATAGTTCATTTTTTTTTTTTGTTTTTCAAGACAGGGTTTCTCTTTATAGCCCTGGCTGTCCTAAACTCACTCTGTAGACCAGGCTGGCCTTGAACTCAGAAATCTGCCTGCCTCTGCCTCCCAAGTGCTGGGATTACAGGTATGCATCACCACTGCCTGGCTTCATTTTTAACAAATATTCTCAAAATTATAACTCCATCTGTCATCAATGACAGAAAATTTCAGTAAATAAATTTCTGTAACACAATAAAATTATTACTGATTTTCTACAAGTGGAAGAGAAACATCAGAACATGATAAATGCTCTATTTATGAAATGTATATCATACTTGACAAAATTGAACAATAATTACAGAATCTTTTAAATGTCTATATCTTTATGATATAACCAGTATTTATTATTTAACAAGTATTAGTCAACACATGCTCTATTCCAGTTACTTTCCTAAGATGAATGCAAAAAGGAAAGGACATTGTTTATTCTATGGATGGACTCAGATGAGAGACCACAAATACTTACTATGGTATGCATGAAGTCCTACATGTATGAAATTTGGAAGCACTCTATGATGCCATAAAAGCATTAGTAGCATTTCATGGGATTTCTGGATAGTTTAAAATGTTATTATGCCATATGTATAAGAAGGGCAATCTGTGCTGAGACCAGATTCAAAACCACTTCATCCATAATGAAAACATCAAATCATTTTAAATTAGAAAAATATTCATCTCAAGATTCGTACAGAAGTATATACCACAGATGATTTTGATGATGTCATGATATATTATAGATGGAGACATTAAAAGTAGTTATATAGTCCGATATGGAAATGGCCTACGTCTACAATAATGCAATGCATAAGGCAGAGACAAGGTGACCAAACTTGTAAACCCTCAGCAGGGATTGACAAGCAAAGAAATGTGGTTGGCTCTGAACCACAGGCATAGCTACCGATTTCTGGATTTGGGAGGTAACTCAACTGAGAATTCAGTACTGAAAATCAATCCTAGGACAATGAACAAGTGCACATACAGTGGACCCATGGAGAAAGGGGAATGAGTTCAACTCAAAAAAAATTTAATTTTGTAATATAAATAGGGAATAATTAAAACATAGGTCTATTTATTTGGGAAATGAGGAGGGCTTATAATATACATCAGTGTCGTCAGCACACAGATAGTTACGAAAGCTAAAGGGGGATTTAAAAATCTCATGAAAACCTTCAACGATGAAGGCTGTCATTAAGAAAGATATGTACCTCAATGGACTGGCTTCAAACTAGCAATGGGCCTTCACCCTAAAGACCTTACTGCAAGTTGCCAAGAAATAAGGTTAACAACATGGCTGGATTCTTTAACATCTAGGGGAAACAGATATTGTTAATCACAAACTCCAATACTTTTGAAAGTGATGTTTCCTTTAGTTTGTGCTATATTTCTTTTGATAAAAGAAGCTGAACCACATGAGCCTGTATTCCTTTCTACCATTTTCATAACTTCATAATCTTCACACCACTAAACATACCTAAGAATGTTCTTGGGCACATCTAAAAGTATACACTCTAACCCTAAGCCAAACTTCTCCTCCTCTGATGCAGGTAATAAGCCTGTCTGTATCCTTTTATCTGTGGCTGTACTTTTCAGCTTTGCACTGCACAGCAAGAGGGGAACTTTTCATTTTTAGTTACAAATTCATTACTGTAATCCTCAACTCTCCCCAAGTGTCATTCATACTTTTGTGTAGACAAGCAAAAACGTCGCCACGTGGTCACAGAAAGGATTCAGAAAGAGAAAAAAATAGCAGCATTCCCTAAGCCTGTCTTGTGAATGTTTCAAGTCTCCTAAGCAAAATATTTCAATTGTTTGTGAAAATGAAACCAGACAGCTTAAAGGTATTACCCATATTATGGCATCTTCAGAAAAAATGAGCTGCAAAAGAAAGCACTTTTTTGAACATTATAGCCTCAGATTTAATATAAGCGTAGCATTTCTTATTTCCACTGAGGAACTTTTAAACAGCTACCAGGAACACCAATAATCACACAGCCTGCTATAGCAGGCCAACATCTGCTCTGGGGACTCCTGGCAGTCATTCTCGACCTCCTGACCCATCCTGCTCTCATCAGGGCTTTCTTGACAGGTGTCCACAGACTGCTACTCAGATTTCCACTCACATTCTTCCTTCTGAGAATGTGGAATTGAGCCTTTGAGAGACTGACAAGGTAGCAGCAACGTCCTGAAAAGTTAGATCACACAGAGGTAAAAACATGGATAAAAGTAGGGAAAAAGGTGAAGGGAAGGAGGGCTGGAAACAAAGGTGAAAAACTCACTAGACCTTATGCCGTATATTCTTGGATCTTTAAATATTCTCTCTCTCTCTCTCTCTCTCTCTCTCTCTCTCTCTCTCTCTCTTCTCTCTTGTGTGTGTGTGTGTGTGTGTGTGTGTGTGTATGTATGTATGACTGTGGGTGGCCTCAGTGGCTAGAAGCATGAGCCAGATACCTTAAAGCTAGAATTATTACAAGAAGCATTCAGTTGTTATGTCATGGATGCTGATAACATAACTCTAGTTCTCTCCAAAAGCAGCAAGTGTAAGAACTACTGTGCCAGTTTTCCACCCCATCCCATCCTCATTTTTTTATTTGGACAATAATATACTGGTTTGTATTATAAAGAATCATGTATAAAATGACCACAAAAAGAATTCTAGAATAGTAATGTTTTATAAGGGGCAAATCTAAGAATAGATTCCTAGAAAATCTTCCTGTCAGAGCATTAATCTATACCTATCATCATTTTAAATTAGAGTGAAATTGCAAACTTATTTTGGCATGCTTCAGAAGTCATCTGCTTAAAATTCTAAAATCTTCAGTTTACTTTTTAATCATTTTAATTTCTCAGTTTATTTGTTTTAAGTTTAGCTAAGCCCGTTTTGCTGTATGCAATTATTTATAATTGATGTAGCTTTAGGGAAAAGCTAATTTTAAAAAGGAAAAGGCTTGGATTTCAGAGAAGAAGTCACTCATTTCTGATCCTTGCCAAGTTTTAATAAGTGTATCTTCCTGTCTTCTAGAGATTTATGCACTGCTAGCTATACTTCATTTGGAAAATTTGCATTTTTCTCTTATGCACTCAAGCTGGGAGGCATGGAACAAGAGTTACAAGGCTTCTTTGACATAAGATGCCTGACAGTAATTTTCTTTCATCAGTTTTTATTGTTCTACAGTTCTTGTCCCCAAAGATATATTTTTCATTAGATTTCTGTAAAACATTTTATAACAACAGCTTTAGCTTCACAGTTTCTCCACAAAACGTATCAGAGAAGTTGCTCTGACTCACTTTACAGAAGAATACATAGAATGTTTCACCTCTTCTGCTGGGAGGGAGCACTACCCATTCATGGACCCATTTTCATATTAATTCAGAAAAACTATAAATTATGTTATCTTGGTTTCCTTTCTATTACTATGATAAAATATCCTGACAAAATCAATTTCAGTTGAGAAATGGTTTCTTTTGCATACACATCCAGGCTACAGTCTACCATTGCAGGGAAATCAAGGCAGAAACTTGAGGTGGTTACATGTATTCAGAGTCAACAGAGCATTGAACAAGCTCACTACCCTACCCACTTTCTCCATTCCTATGCAATCCAGGACACAAATTCAGGGAATGATGCTACCCACAATGGGCTCATTTTCAAATCAACTAATGAAATCACAACAATTCACCACAGATACTCTTATAAGAAAACCTGGTCTAGGCAACATTTCATCTAAGTCTTACTTCCCAGATGATTCTAGGTTATGCTGAGTTATTTATTAAAAATTAGCAATCATACCCTTTAACATAGATAATTTGAGTGGAGGATAGGTTAATTCAGACATCTATCAAATATCCATTGAAATCCAACTCCATTTTCATGTATTCTGTCAGATAGTGTTTATGATAGCAATGAACAAGATAAGTATATTCTGTGAATGAAGAACACCTGGATTTGTTTTTGTCCTAGGGGACAAAACAAGAGTTCAGAATGATTACTAAAACTGAGAACATAGAGAGAGGAAGAATACGTACTCAAGTGTTGAGGATTAAGAAATATTTCTTCAGCCTTTTTCTTAACTCTTCCATTGGGGTCCTTGTGATTAGACAATGGTTGACTGTAAGTATCTGTTTCTGTCTTAGGTGCTGGCAGAGGCTCTCAGAGGACAGCCATACCAGGCTCGTGTCTGCAAGCACATCTTGGCTTCAGCAATAGTGTTTGAGTTTAGTGTCTGTGGATGGAATGAATCACACAGTGGGGTGACTTGATGTCCCAGAGAAGGGACATGCTAGAAGGGTGAGTTGGGAGTGGGGGAGTGGGGGAGTACCCTCGTAGAGGCAAAGGGGAGAGGAATGAGAAGGGAGGGTTCATGGAGGGGAGACCAGAAAAGGTAATAACATTTGAAATATAAATAAATAAAATGATTAATAAATTTAAAATTAAGCAAATATTTCTTAGCTTAAAAAACAAAACAACAACAACAAAACTATCTAATTTTGATGCAGATGGTTAAGAAGAATCAAAGTGGTTTGATGTTGTGAAAATGGTGAGTCTTCTGTGTATAGAAAAACATATGCAAACTTTCCTGCAGTGAATTGGAAAATGGCTAATTTAGATTTCAGTATAATTCAATGGGACAGTTTATGCTTCCCATGTGAGAGGGACTTGGATCAATATCACACAAAACACATCTGAAACATACATCTTATGAGGAACAGACAGGAAGACTGAAATAAATAATCCATGATCTGGCCCAGCAGGACACTATTCAGTGATGAGTTCCTGGGAGAGCTATGACCAACAGATCAAATGATAAGAGGATAAAATGTTTGGGAGCAGGAAACCTTGTATAACTTGTATCTTATGTTTATTAAAAAGTATAGTATTGTATATGCCACTATTAAAGGACAAATCAGAAAGGGTCAGCAGAATGCTATCACATATAAGCTTATAGTCTTCAAAACCTACTTTAATAAGTGTAAAATATTTTAACTTCCCTTCTAGCCCACCACCAACCAGAAGTCATAGAAAGGATATGTTAGTAGGGCAAAAGAGAATGTGCACCTGTTTAGAAATAGTTCTTTGGGATGAATCTAATCCGTGTTGTCAGGATAGTAGCAGTTCAGTTCACATGAATCAGCAGTAGTAATTTATCAACTTGCAAACACCATTCTCAAATCTGCAATAGCTGTTCAATCCAGAAGAAACAATGAGGCTCTGCTAGTTATTCAGAGTCAGCAGAAGTGTCAGGAAGCTGCTGGAACACCACCACAAGTTCTTTGGTGCATTTCTCTCTACGAAGTCACAACAAATGATGACCAGCAAAGAATGGCAAGGCATGCCAATGCCATAAAGTGTCATCCACTGTCTGTCGGTTGGGTTATATTTATACCTTCCAAACACCACATATTCTCTCAAGTGTCCCCTCTAGCAAAATATTGCATGCTCCTTTTCTATGCAACTTCCAGAAACACATCATGTGTCTCAGCAAAACATCCTCCTACAAGTCTGCTTCAGTAAAAACATCCTCTCATAAGAACATCACATGACATTCTGAGTCTCCAAAGAAACCAGAACTTTCCACATCAATTATAAAATGTAATGAGATAAGCAGAAAGCTTATCAAACAATGTTGCACACAGAGGGCACAGGATATATCAAGTGTGCCACAATCTGAATACACAGTGGCCTTAGGACTGATAATGATAGACCCTTTGGTGACAAGAGTTGGTTCTCAAAATCTGAGGCTGCAGCTCCTCCACAGTCATGATCCCATACCATTAATGATTCTGCCAAGTACATTCATGGAGTTAAAGAAGGAATTTTGTTCCTTCTTCATATATCAGGACCTCTGGGAAATGCTACCATGTTCCTGGACCCTGACATTTACTGGCTCTGTCAAGCATGTTCCAGGTTTACAGAAGGAACTATAGTCCTTCTCTGTCCATCAGAGTATCAGAGAAAGCCTTGGATCAGCCTATCTCTCAAAAAAAAAAAAATCCCATGAAAGGTGGAAACTAATCAAGATGTAACTTTTTGGAAAATGCTAACTGTTTGACAAAGGATGAAGAAAGCATAGGTGAAGTAAAGTGAGTCATGCTATTATTTATATACTAAAATTATTCACTAGATTTGAAATAATATAGGTGAGAGATTAATGAAGAATGATTCCCAAGAGTTATAAGACAGATGATAAGACAAAAATATGCAAATTCCACAACACTCTAGTGAATACTTAATCATTTAACATTGCATGCCACTCTACAACAGATATTGATTTAGGAGATAAGACCATTATCAGATAAGTCTTTGTTTTCATTGATTTTTTTCCCTTAATTGGAAAGAAAATTATAAAATGCTGATGTCAATATGAGAACCTTTCTTAGGAAATTGTATTTACAATGAGCCCATGACTAATTGGAAACCCCCCCAGGAAAAATTTGTTATGTTTTTAGTAAAGAATCATCAATTCCCTTAGATAAAAAAAAATTGATGTTGTGATTGACATATGAAAAAAAGAACAAACATGAATGGAGATGTGACAATACAGATCTAGGGTAAACAGGAATGTAGATGCTTGTTGCTTTGAAATATGGACATGGGTAAGGACTTTAAGTAGAGAATTTCTTCCCAATTTCATAGGAAAGAGCCTGTGAAATTGACAAATAGAACCCACATAAAAAGGTTCTGCAAAGGTTCTGCAAATCAAGGGAAACAACCTTCTTATTAAACAGATGTTTTACAGGATAGAGGGAAAATATTTGTAAGAACCTATGGTAGATAGTCAGTATTATCAATGTGACTTGATTTAAAGTCACCTAGAAAACATATTCCTAGGAATATCTGTAGGGATTTCCATATATGTTCAATTATTGTTCTACCAAGTGAATGGATAAGGAAAATGGATGCATATACACCATCAGATTTTATTAAGCCATGAGGAATGAAATGAAATCTTCAGGAAAATAAAGGGAACCAGATATTATTATATTAGTAAAATAACCAGATCAAGTAAACTATTGTGGGCTTTCTTTTATCATTTTGAGACTATATTGTTTTATTTTATCTTATTTATTTTTCAGGGATGGGAGCCACACACATACTAATGACTCTACCACTGAGATATATTACCAGCTAGATGTAAACACACCCAAAAGGAGTGTGATTCAAGACAATGATAGAGAAGAAACAAAGAGAGAGACTCTAAAGGGATAAAAGAAAAGGATATGAGATAGAGAAGAGAAAATAATGGACTATATGGAATGAAACTAGAAGAAAGAAACAGTTTGTGGGTTTAGAGAAATGGGGACAGTATCCAAATCAACAAAAACAAGAATGAAAAGAGAGGCATAGCAGGGAACAGTGAGCAAATTCAAAGAAATATTAAGTCTTCCCTTGAAAGGCTATACTCCAGAAAACTGGAAAATCTAAAGAAAATAGATGATTTTCTAGATAGATACCACTTACCAAAGTTAAATCAAGATCAATTAAACTATTTAAATTGTCCTATAACCTCTAAGCAAATTGTTTTAATGACACTCATTAAAAGTTTCCCAAATAAACAAACAAACAAACCCAAGGCAAGGTGGTCTTAGTGTAAAGTTCTATCAGACTTTTTAAAGAAGAGAAAATACTCAGACTTCTCAAACTATTCCACAAAACATAAACAGAAGAAATATTGCCAAACTCATTAAATGAACCCAGAGTTACCTTGACACCAAAACCACACAAAAACTCAACAAAGAAAGGGAATTTCAGACTAATTTCTTTTATGAACATTGATGCAAAATAATCAATAAAGTGCTTGCAAAGTGAATCCAAAAACACATCAAAACCATAATCTGCCATGACTAAGTAGGCTTCATCCCAGAAATGCAGTTATGGTTCTATATTATAAAAAAAAAAATCAATGTAATCCACAGTATAAACAAATGTAAAGAAAAGATCACAGATCATTTCATTAGATGTCAAAAAGGTTGTGACAAAATCCTACATGCCTTCATGTTAAAAGTGTTCCAGAGATCAAAAAAACAAGGAGTATACATAAACATAACAAAAGCTACATACAGCAAGAGTCAATAGTCAACATGAAATTAAATGGGGGAGAAATTTAAATCAATTCCACTAAAGTCATAGACAAGTCAAAGCTGTCCACTCTCTCTGTACATATTCAATATAGTACTTGAAATTCTAACTAAAGCAATAAGACAACTAAAGGAGATCAATGGAATATGAATTGGAAAGAAAGAAGTCAAAGTATCACTATTCACAGACCATATGATAGTATACATAAGTGACTTAAAAAATTCTACCAGAAAGCTCCTATGAACATAGTTGTCCAAGAGTCTCTGTGATGTAGTGGGGCATCTTTTGGGTAGATGCCCAGGAGTGGTTTAGCTGAGTCTTGATGTAGAACTATTACCAATTTTCTGAGAAACTGACAAACTGAATTCCAAAGTGGTTGTACAAGTTTGCATTCCCACCACCAATGAAGGAGCAGTCCCCCTTGCTCCACATCCTTGCCAGCATATGCTGTCATTTGAGTTTTTGATCTTGGGCATTCTGACAAGTAAGATGGAATCTCAGATTTGTTTTGATTTGCATTTCCCTTATAACTAAGGACATGGAACATTCCTTTAACTGCTTCTTGGCCATTCAAAGTTCCTCTGCTGAGAATTCTCCTTTTAGGTTTGTACCCTTTTTTAACTGGACTATTTGGTTTGTTGATATCTAAATTTTGGAGCTCTTTGTATTCTGGATATTAGGCCTCTGTCATATGTAAAGGGGATAAACTCTTTTTCAATTCTGTAGGCTGCCAATTCATCCTATTGTTGGTGTCCTTAGCCTTGCAAAAGCTTTTCAGTTTCATAAGGTCCCATTTGTTAGTTGTTGATTTTTGTGCTTGAGCTATTGGTGCTCTGTTCAGTAAGTTGTCCAGTTTTATGTTGAGGTCTTTGATCCACTTGTACTTGACTTTTATGTAGTATAATGGCTACTCCAGCTTGGTTCTTTGGTCTGTTTGCTTGGAAAAATTTTTTCCAGTCCTTTACTCTGAGGTAATGTGTATCTATATTTCTTGTATGTAGAAGAATGATGGATTCTGTTTCACATCCATTGTTTCTTTTTATTGGAGAATTGAGTCCATTGATGTTGAGAGACATTAAAGATTAATGATTGTTAATTCCTGTTATTTTGGTGTTGGTGGCATTGGTTTGTGTGTGTGTTTGTGTGTATGTATGTGTGTGTGTGTATTTGTGTGTGCTTCCCTTATATTTTTCCACTAGTATGCAATTATTTATTTCCTATATTTTCTTGTGTGCAGTTAATCTCCTTAGGTTGGAGTTTTTCCTCAAGTACTTACTGTATGGTTGGATTTCTGAATAGATATTGTTTAAATTTAGTTTTGTCTTGTAATATTGTTTTTTTTTCCATCTATGATGATTAAGTTTTGCTGGTATAGTAGTCTAGGTTGGCATTTATAGTTTCTTAGAATTTATGGTTTATAAAATATCTGTCCATGTCCTTCTAGCTTTTAGAGTCTCTGTTGAGAAATTGAGTGTAATTCTTATAGGTCTGCCTTTGTATGTTACTTAGCCTTTTATCCCTTGCAGCTTTTAATATTCTTTCTTTGTTCAGTAGCTATTGTGTTTTGATTATTATGTGGAGGGAGGATTTTCTTTTCTAGTCTAATCTAATTGGTGTTCTATAAGCTTCTTGTATTTAGTTTGGGGAAATTTTCTTCTATAGTTTTGTTGAAAATATTTCCCAGTCCTGGGAGCTGGGACTCAACTTAGCACCTTGATGCATTTCCTTAAATAACAGCATTGTAATCCTGGCTAGTAAAAAGCTCACGTCTATTTTAAAATCTTAAATATATGCCATCTGTCTTAAAGTTCCCCATAATCTTAGTAGTTCCAATATTAATCAAAACTCCAACTTAAAGTATAAAATATAAGGAAACTCTTTTTATGTAAACCTCTGTATATACAACAGAAATTGCCATGCTTTTGATGCACAATGGAACAGTTTAAGGTTACCATTCCAATAGAAGGTAAGAAAATATAAAGGGGAAATAAGACTAAAGTGCATAACTGTTTCCTCCACGATACTACATTACTTCCAAGAATGCTCATAAACTTAAGGATCAAGGACCTCAGCACAACATCTTAAGCTAACAGAGAAAGTAGAGATTGGACTACAAGATATGTATATAAGGACTTTTTAAGGTCTAAATAGGACAACAGTAGTTTAAGATAAAATTAAAAACTGAAGTTTAGTGAAGTTAATATATTGCCATAACATAGGATACTGTCAACTAAGTAAAAAGTTAGCAATTAGTTTGGAATAAAATTTTTACCACCTATTTTATACATATATTGAGAATTAATTTCTAGCATACATAAGCAAACTTGGAAAACCAAACATAAACAGAGTTGTTAAAACAAGAAATATTAACTGCTAAGACATTTCCTATATACAGAAAATGCTTTCAAATGAGTTAAATTTTTATCTCCATGAATATCTTAATTAACATTTTTGTTTGCTTTCAATACATCCCAATGGCACTTTCTCCTACATCCACTCCTCCTGGCCCCTAGCCCCTCTCCTATCTTCCCCATATTAATTCCTCTTCCATTTCACTTCAAAAAAGTGCAGGCCTCCCAGAGATATCAATTGACTAAGATTGAACAAGATACAATAAATCTAAGAGTATACCCTCATATCAAGACTGGGTGAAGTAACCTAGTAGGAGGAAAAGAGTTCCAAAAGCAGACAAGAGAGGCAGTGACGCCCCTACTCTCAACTGTTAGAAGTCCACATAAATACCAATCTAACAATATTCAGAATACCTAGTGCCGCCCATGCAGACTCCATGTTTGCCACAATAGTCTCTGTGAGTGCCTATGAATCCTGCTTGGTTGATGTCAATAGGCTGTGCTGTCCTAGTGCCCTCGACGCCTCGGGCTCCTAGAGTTCTTCCTCCCCTTCTTCCATGAGGTTCCCCTGAGCTCCAAGGGGAGACCCCCAAAGATCTCTAATTTGAGTTCTCTCCTCCTAATACTTGACTATGCATATATCTGCGTGTGCATCTGCTTCCATCAGTTAACGGTGAAAGCCTCCGATTGAGCTGGGTACCAATTTATGAGTATAGAAAAATATGAGAAATCATTTTATTGATTTTTTTTTTCTATCCAAGTTCTCTGCGCTATCCAGCCTCTGGATATACATGGTTATGCATGGGCTCCCTCTAGCGGCATAGCTCTCTAATTACACCAGTCTTTTGTTTGCCTCTCCCACAAATTCTGTCCTTGATTGCATCAGCACATCTTTGAGGCATGATAGATGAAAGTTTTTGTGGTTGTATTGGTGTTCCAGTCCTACTACTGAAAGCATTGCCTCAGTTACAGAGGATGACTGCTTCGGGCTTTATTCTCCATTACTAAGAGTCATCATCAGTAAGATCACCCTCCTAGAAACCTGGGAATTTCTACTGCACTAGATTTCCCCATCCCCCTCCTCCACTCCATGCCTTCCAATTTCAGTCTCTTCTCATACTTTTGCCTTTCATTCCTCACTCCTCCACCCGATCCCTCCTGTTCTCATTACCACATCCAGGCGACCCACAAAATCTATTGTACTTCCCCTTCCCAGAGAGATCCAAGTATCCTATTTAGAGCCCTTCTTGTTACTTAGTCTTTCTGGATATGTGGATTGTAGCATGATTCTAATTTACTTAAAATCTGATATCCAATTATAAATAAGTATATACCGGGTTGTCTTTCTAAGTGAGTTACCTCACTTGGGGTGATTTTTTTTTTCTAGTTCCATCTATTTGCCTATAAATTTCATGATATCATTATTTTCTATTTTATATATTATTACCTATTATATGTTTATCTACTTTTATGTATTTATAAAATATACTTTATTGTTTTATTTTTATTTATTTATTTATTTATTTATTTATTTATTTATTTTGTAGCTGAGTAACAACACTCCATTGAGTAAATGTATCACATTTTCTTTATTCAGTCTTTGGTTTAGGGGCATTAACAATTTTTCCAGTTTCTTGCTATTATTAATGTAACCACTGTGAACACAGTTAAGAAACTGGCCTTGTGGTAGGATGGAGCATCCTTGGATATATGCCAAAGAATAGAGTAGCTGTGTCTTGAAGAAGATTGACACCCAGTTTTCTGAGGAGTAGTCAAACTGATTTCTGTGGTGGTTGTACAATTTGCACTCCTACCAGCAATTGAAGTGTCTTCCCCTTTCTCCACATCCTCAGCAGAATGAGCTATCACTTGTATTTTGATCTTATACCTGACAGGTATAAGATGGACTCTGTAAGTAGTTTTGATTTCCTTGATGGCTAATGGTGTTGAACATTTCTTTAAGTGTTTCTCAGGTATTTGAGTTTCCTTTCTTTGGGAGGCACCATGGAGAAAGAGATGCAATGGGCAAGTGAGCTCCCTAGAGACAGCCCACCATCTTGCTCTGTTATGATGGGTGCACTCTATAAAGGTATGGCCCTAGAGACTTTATCCTGGGATTGCCTCTTGCTACTGATGTGCCTTCTCATGTTTGTCATTGCCATAACACCTCATTTATCTGACTTGGTGTGAGTGAACACTGGGAGATCCTCACTGCGGGTAGATTGATGTGATTATTTCCTGGATGATAGCCCATCCTATTGGCCAAACTCCCAGCAGATCGACACGAGAATGAAAGTTCTTGAGATATCATGTTAAGATGAATTAATGATTTTATGGAATTCTTGATTTGATTTTAAGTAGTTTTAGGAAGTTGGCTTGATTTAAATAGTTTGGGGAAGTTAGAATAGTTGATAGAAAGTTTAAAGTTAGAATCAGGAACAAAATGTGCCCCTTTCCTATAGAATGGCAAAAGCTGCAGGAGGTAAAGAAAGGAGCACAGTGAGCATTCATGCACTACAAGCACGTAATTGTAGTAGTGAGAAAAATAGGCTTTGACAAGTTACCAATCAAAGAAAGCATTCACTTCAGGCTGGACCTGAGTTCCTTGATTTTGTCATCTAGGGATGTGGTAACAGGTGTTAGGTGTGCACCATAAAATAAAAAGGGTTTGAATAAAGAATAAACAATTCTATTTTGAGTATAAAAGGAAAGAACAGATGTTTAGCCAGTCTAGCCGATCAAGATGTCAAAAATATAATGTAAGACAGATGACTTGTTCCTTAATAAATATAGATGATCCTCAGCTAAACATAAGGAGAAACTTGCTACTACAGACTTGGCCTGCTTAAAATTTGTTAATCTATGAAAAGAGAATTACTGCTTTGGGGTTACAATAAGCTTGTGGAAGGAAAGATAGATGAGAATTGTTTATTTAGATACGAGTTTCAAAGAAGAAATATAATCAATGATCCTGTTGCAATTTCCTCTTGGATAATGATTTTAATCTGTTTTTGAAGAATATGTTTTTGTGGCGATTGTTTCTAGAAAATATGTAACTTGTGGCTATGAGGTAATTTTCTTTCTAAATAAAAAACTTTGTCTTAAGGGGCATAAAATGTAATTAAAAGAAAAAAATCAAATGCTGTAGCCTGCCTTTCTTCTCTCTCTCTCTCTCTCCTCTCTCTCTCTCTCTCTCTCTCTCTCTCTCTCAGGGTGGGGGTGTTGTAGGTGTGAGTATGTGTGTGTGCATGTGAGTGCTTGATCTTCGCCATGCTTTTCTCTAATCCCACTGGCTGCCATAGACAGCAGCCCTTGTTAGTCTCTGAACTGACTCATGTCAGCACCTCCTAGTGCTGATCCCAGTCAGCTGTTTTCAGCACTGGCTCCAATCACTGACCTTGCTGCCTAACTCACTTTACCCTGGGATGTCAAAGCTGGCTTTTGATATCTTTTGAGAATTCTCTGTTTAGATATATACCCATTTTTTTAATTGAATAATTTGGGTTTTCTTGATATATAGTTTCTTGAATTCTTTATTTATCTTAAATATTAGCCTTCTATTGGATGTGGAGTTGGTGACATTTTTCCCATTCTCATTTTGTCCTATTGATGGTGTCCTTTTTGCCTTATAGAACCTTTTCAGTTTCATGAGGTTACTTGTATTGACTGTTGTTCTTAGTGCCTGTACTACCAGTGTTCTATTCAGGAATTTGTCTCCCCTGCAAATACATTCAAGGCTATTCCCCACTTTCTCTTCTAGCAAGTTCATTGTGTCTAGTTTAATATTGAGATCTTTGACCTACTTGGACTTGAGTTTTATGCAGAGTAATGAGCATGGATCTATTTGCATTCTTCTTATATGCAGATATCCAGTTAGACTAGTACCATTTGTTGAAGATACTTTCTTTTGTTTTTTTTTAATTTATTACTTATTATTATTTCTTTTGTGATGTTTTTCCATTGTATATTTCTGGCTTCTTTGTAGAAATATCAGGTGTCCATAGGTGTATGGGTTTATGTATGTGTCTTTGATTTGATCCCATTGTTAAATGTTCCTGTGTTTGTGCAAATGCCCTGTGGTTTTTATTGCTATAGCTCTGTAGTACAGATTTAAATCAGAGATGGTGATACCTCTGGAAGTTCTTTTATTCTTCAGAATTGATTTCACTATCCTGGGTTTTGTGTTTTTCTATATAAATTAAGTATTGTCCTCTCAAGATCAGTGAAGAATTGGGTTGGAATTTTGATGGGGATTGCATTGAATCTATAGATTGCTTTTGTTGGGATAGCCATACATTGATCTTACTGATTCATGAGCACGGAGATCTTTCCATCTTCTAATATCTTCTTCAAGTTATTTCCTCAAAGACTTAAAATTTTATCATACAAATATTTCACCTTGTTGTTATTAATCCTGTATTCAGCTACTTAGGTGTTTATCAGCTGAAGGTGTATATCAGCTGTGGGAGTTTCCTGCCAGCATTTTGGATGTTGCTTGTGTATATTATGATATCTGTGCATGGTAATACTTAGACACATTTCTTTTCAATTTGTATCCCCTTGATCTATTTTAGTTCTCTTGTTGCTCTAGTTACAACTTTGAGTATTTTGTTGAATAAAAAAAGTGGACAACCTAGTCTTGTTCCTCATTTAAGTGGAGTTGTTTTGAGTTTCTCTTCATTTAATTTGATAATGACTACAGGTTTTCTGTAAACTGCCATTATGTTTAGGTATGTTTCTCATATCCCTACTTTCTCCAAAACTTTTATGATTAAGGAATGTTGGATTTTGTCAAAGACTTTTTCATCATTTAAGAAGCTACTCAAGTGTTGTGTTTTATTTTGTGTGTGTGTGTATGTGTGTGTTAATGTGTTGGAATACACTAACTGATTTTCATTTGTTGAACATCGTTCATCTCTGGTGATGGAATAAGTTGGATGATCTATTTTTATTTATGCTTGGGTTCAGTTTGTGAGTATTTTAAGAAATATTTTGGCATCAATATTCAGAAGACAAATTGATCTGTAATTCTTTTTGTTGAATCTTTGTGTGGTTTGGGTATCAGGGTGACTCTAGCCTCATAAAATGAATTTCATAAAATATTCCTTGTATTGTGGAACATATTGAGGACTATTAGCATTAGCTCTTTTTTGAAAGTCTAGAGGAATTCTGAGCTAAAACCATCTAGCTCTTGGCTTTTCCTTCTCCCCCATGCTCCAGGGGAATTTGGGTGACTGCTTATACCCATTAAGGGCTACAGGTCTATGTATATTGTTTATCTGATCTTAATTTAACTTGAATAAGTTGTATCCATTGAGAAAATATCCAATTCTTTTAAATTTTCCAATTTGTGGAGTGATGGTTTTAAAGTACGATCTAATGATTCTTTGGATTCCTCAGTTATGGCCCCTTTTGTTTCTGGATTTGTAAATTTGGATATTCTCTCTTCATTCTTTAATTAGTTTGGATAGGGAATTTCTGTCTTGTTGATTATCACAAAAAACCAACTCCTCACATTGACCCTTTGTATCATTTGGTTTTGTTTCTATTTAATTGATTGCAATCCTTGGTTTGAGCAAACCTCTAGAACAAAAAGCATTAAGCAGGTCCAAAAGGAGAAAACATCAGGAAATAATCAAACTGAATTTAAAATTTATCCTTTATGCCTATGATGGATGAAGTCGGACAAATTCCTAGACCACTGCCATGTTTGCCCTAGACTCCATCTGGGATTGACCTCTGCTTGGCCAATGAATGCTTGATGAATTGAAAGTTAAGAAAAAATAAACTTTTATATTTACCTCTCTATGTACCTCATTGAAGTCAACAAACACATAACTGCACTTCCTCCTGATCTCCAGCACCAATAAAGGAAAAAAAAATTGACGCATTGGAAAAGAAAACACTAGGTGGAGCTAAGAAAAAGAAGAGTTCACCCTCAGTTCAGGCAAGTTTAAAGCCAACCTGAGTAACATGAGGTGCTATCAAAAACCAGCAAACAAACAACCAAACAAACAAACAAAAAGATGGATAGATGGATAAATAGATGTTACAGGTACTAAAGTGATGGCTTAGTTGATAAAATGCTTCCTCTGCAAGCATGAAAACCTAACTCTGATTATTCATACTCATATAAAAATCCAGGAATGGCAGCATGTGTCTATAATCCCATTACTCAGGAAGCAGAAGGTCCCTGAAGCTCACTAGTCAGCCAGCCTAACCAAATCAGTGAGCTCTAGGCTCACTGCAAAATTCTGTCTCCAAAACTAAGGTGGAGAAAAAAATAAGGAAGACACACAACACACATTATTAACCATTAGCCTTCACCCCATGTACACATCTGACCTTCATGTATACCCATATGTGCACTTAAGCATACACTGAAATCAAAATTTTGATTATAGCTGTGATGGTTAATAACAATTAACATAATATGTTGTAGAATCACTAAAAAAAGAAATATCAGTGAAGAATTATCTAGACCAGAATAATTGTGGTACCAATGCCTACTCTAAATGGAGGCAGTCCATTCAATGATCTGGGGTCTCTGAATGAATAAAAAGGAGAAAGCCAGCTGATCAAAATCGTTCTACACTATCTTCTTCCTGACCCTCGGCACAACCTGGCAAGCCTCTTTCCTTACCTGCCTACGATATCTTCACTACCATGATTGGACAGTCTGGAACTATAATAAAAAATAAATAACTTCAGTAGATAAAACCCTGGACCTTAATTCTGATGATTTGAATTTGATTCCTGAGACCCCCATGGTAGAAGGAAAGAAGCAACTTCCATAAGCTGTCTTCTCATCTCCCCATACACTATGGCATGTTTGCCCTCCCAAAAAACACCAAATAAATAAGTAAATAGATAGATAAATAAATAACTTAAATAGATTTATTAATGGATAAAGGAGGCAGTTTTTATACTTCACAAATCTTCTACATTTAGAGTAATAGTTTTAAGATTAGAATATCTGTAACTTCAGCGTTTTCCTTTTTGTTTCTAAGAATATGCTATTGGACCTACGCCATGATTTATAACTCACCTTTGGCTGATGGTAATTGTTCTAATATTTATCTATTATAAATAAAACCATTGTAATATTTATTTATTACACAGTCTTTATGTTAATAATTATTTTCTTTGAGAGTAAGAATTTTAATTTGAGTAAAAAATAATGAACTTTTGGTCAAATGGTAAATTTATTTTTAACTTTAAAAGTAATTGTTAAACTTTTCAAAGGCATTCCTATCGGTAGTTGACCCAGTTCTGTCATGGATATGACCTGGAAGTTACACTGCTGTTTCAAGCTAAGTCCCTATAGAAAAAAAAAAATCTTAATCATTAGAACATGTCTGATTGCAAAGAAGATAGAAATGCAGTCTGAATCTGGGATGAGAGGTTCTAACTGATAACACTGGATTTAATCAAAAATAAGAAAGAGGGGGGAAATGTGAATGATTATCTTTCATTGAAATAGAAGAATTAAAACCAGATTCTAGATTCTGTGTGAATATTGGTGTCAGTAACTGATTCAACATGTTAAATATGAGGTGGTGTCAGGGAATTGCTCACTACACCAATCTGGAGGTTAAGGAGGAAGCAGAGTTGAAATTATAGATGTGTTAATGAATTATTAGCAGATGGGTAGGATTTAAAGTCATGGAATAAAATCAAATTGAAGAAATGAATGTAATAGCTGCCCTCCAATGTTTTAGGTACCTTAATATGAAATAAAACCCCATTAACTCTCTTTCTGCACTCTTGCAATATATTCAGATAATATGAGACTACATACCATAACTCCCATTACCATAAAATAGATCTGAATTTTCAATTCTAAATACTGAAATATAAATTATAGACTCTTTGTATGCATTGATGCTTCCCTCAACCAATCTTGTCTAAAAAAAATCTTAACATGTATCTTAAAACACTGTATTTCACCTTTATTTACTTAATAGCTTAAGTCTTGTCTTATCTGATTTATGAAGTATATCCAATCATTTCTTAGGCTCAACTAAACAGATCTCCACTGACATTTACTTTGTTCATTTTAATTGAATTTATCACAATCTTGTTTGTTTTCTTAGGGTTGTTACTTGGATTCATTTTTCAGAAAGTATTAGGTTGATTTGATTTCTAAACTCCTGTTATTATATTGCCAAATATTAATGAATGTTTTCTTGGTATATTTGTGATTATTTCCAGTTAATGACTCAGTGAATTATTGATCCTAGAGTGAAATTTCAAAAATTAAAATCTAATGTGGCTTTCTGTATTTCACTAAAGAGGAAACTGAAGTAGATATATTAAATTATTTCCCATAATAGCACACTGAGTTAATGGAGAAGGTGGAAGTGAAATGCAATTATCTCACTTATGGTTTTATTGAACTATTGGATTACAGGTCACAAGCAATTATGAACATGACTCAAGAGCAAAGGGAGCAATATTCTTTTATCATGAAGAAAGCCAACTACCGCCTGGAGGACTTTGGAAAGTTGCTTGTAAAATAATATTTATGGACCCTTTTGGCTAAGTTTATATAAATACAAATACAGAAATAGATAGGTATAAAATATGTAAAATACCTTCAATACAGGAAATGCATTACTGTAGTTCTCTTCCCATACCAAGGCTTATTTCATCAGATCATACTTTCCTTCAGCACCTTATAATGGTCAACTCTAAGCACTTTTGACATGGCTGTGATTAGGAGAATAAATTTCAGGTGCATTAGATAAACACAGAATTGCCTTTCTCAACAGAAGTGAAATTCAATAGAAATCCATGTGGTGGAAGTAGCCTATATAACTTAACACATGAAAACGTTTCTCCACATTCACCTTTTTACTTTATCCTTACACAGATAATCACTATGCACCATTTCTCACTGAAGCCTTTAAAAGTGTTTGATTCCCACTAGATACTGTTCAACAATACTTAGTTTAAGTGTTACTTTGCTTCTGCTTAAATAGGGCACAGTTGCAGTGTAGGATTTAATAATCCTTTCAAAGAACAGAGTTGTGCATTTTCTCCCAAATATACAGCTTAAGGAGATTAAAAGAGAAAGTAATGACTGATTTGGAAAAGCTGCTCTTTGCCCCTTGAGCTCTTAAACTTTCAGCTCTGTCCTGTGTAAAAAAGCTTGATCTTTTGATATTCCATTTCCATGGAGACAAAGGCTGATGTATTCAAGTCCAGCACCATTGGTCCTAACAAGCATTGCAGAAAGCTCCCAGAAGTTCTATATATACAAGGGAACTCCACACGGAGGTGTTCCTGCTTACATAGTCAGGTTAATCATGCTTCAGCTGTACTGCTGACTTAAAAGTATCTACATCAAGCATCCAGCCTGAAGGTTCTGACTTAGTCTGCTAGCAATTTCCCGAACCTGCAAGCCTTATCAGCACTTATAAATCAGAGAATGAGGGGACCACAAAGATCTGACAAAATGCAGGAACCCAGCATAATAATTACCTAGTTTTTAATTAGAATTTCTCAGTCACCAAATATGGAAGAAATAGAATTATGTTAAAATTGTTTCTCTTATTCTAAAACATTGATCCTCCAAGAAATGGCTAAAAATAAAGCTACGTGAAATAAGGTCGTTTCAGGAACACAAATATCACATATACTCTGTGATAGGAAATTAGAAGATGGACTTTTGGGGAAGAAGGGAAAAACAAAAAGGTTATAGATGGGGCAAAAGAGACGAATAAGGGGATTACATGATTGAAGAATATTACATAGGCATATGAAAATGCACAATTGTAGCACATTGTGCACAATACTTTTAATACTAATAAAGCACTAACAAAGCATTTACCAATTGAGGTTGTAGCTTAGCTCATTTAATGATTATCTAGTGTACATTAAGTTCAGAATTTCATTTCCAGAATCATGTAAAATCAGGTGTGATAATACTAGCCTCTAATCTTACCACTCAGAAGGTAGGATGAGACATTGTGGTGAAGCTCGGCTGTATTGTTGAAGGTCCGACTGAGATAAGAGATTCTGAGTATAAGTGAAAAACAAATGAGGATAGTAGAGATAGGAAGGAAAGAAGGAAGGGAAGGAGGAAGAGAGGACAGGGAGATGAAGGAAGGAAGAAAAAAAGAGATGGGCATATTACTTGATGTCTCAGTGATTACAGGAGAATCACAGCATCTTCAAAATGAAAGATATATTACAGGTCTATTTTTCTAAACACAAGTTTCATTGGGGAGACTTGTCAAAACTCCACTCTTCTGATCTTTGTTAGATTTACTGTATAAGAATTTCTAAGAGGTTTCATATTAGTACTCTATCCCATTCCCATGCAGAGTATCGCTGAAGTAATATCATGTAACGCTAAGGGATGCCATGTTCCAAAAAGAAATATGTTCTATTATCAGTACTTCAGTCAGTAAGCAGTAAGGAAGATAAGAATCCATGCAGGTGATAGAAGCAAGTAGTATAATTGATAATGTTATATTTATGTATTTACTTTCTTAGTTTTAAGAAAGGATCTCATTATGTAAGCTTAGATGGCCTGAACTTGATATGTAGACTAGGATGACTCAGGATCACAAATGTATACCTGTTCTTGCCTCCTGACCCTTGGTATTAAAGATGTTGATCACCATTTCTAGCTGGTGAGATTTATGCCTATACGCACTAATGCTTTGTTAACTCAAAATATATTTATAAAATGTTATTTAACAAATAAAAATTATCCAATTCCAGATAGAATTTGATCTTTAGCTTTGATCTGGTCTTATTTTAAACATGTTCCATATCCATAAAGAAGAATTATGGTTCTCTACACCTTACCATGGTCTTCTCTCCATATATACTCCCAAGCTTCCTCAAGATGGGCACCATGACTTATTCTACTTAGTGGCCATTTTTCCTTGGCATGCACAGACCCTCTCTGCATTTCTCCCCCTATTGGAATGAACAAGATTAGGATCATGTCTTAAAAGGGCCAAATTGTCAACATGTAGCTCACCTCCATGTGGTTCCACATTATTATTATTATTATTATTATTATTATTATTATAGCTTTATGTCCTAGAATAAAGTCAAAAATTCAAAGGACTGAACATCATGCATCAACAAATGCATCAACATTTTAATCTTTCTTTTGCCACATAATTGTGAAGTTTAGACTTATGGGGCTTTTCTAAAATCACTGAGCAGACAGCTCAATCCAGCTTGGATAGACAGATAAAAAGTTGTTCTATGTACTCATACTTTTCCTTTTATGTTAGTTCAATTTGTTTTTTTGTCCTATATTACAAGTTACATATTTAAAGGTCCTAATCCCAAAGTTTGGAATGGATACAGGAACCCTTTTGAGCTGTTTCATTTTGAAAGATTGTCTAAACAGGTACACAAGGAAACTACCATATGGTCATGAAGTTTTATTTTGATATTTTGATCCAAAGTTCAGCTAAGAAAAAATATATAAATATATAAATTATATAAATATATAAAGTAACAACTTGCTTGTTTTGCATTTTGTTTCACTTGGGGTCACTTGAGAAAGAAAATCACTGTCCTAGTATGATTTCATAGTACACCATTCCCTCCCAAAAAAAAAATTGCCTCCTTAATAACACACATTCCGATTCATTCAACACACTGTTGTGTTGATCTTGGATTCATTTGCCCTCTGGTCTACTTCCTATCTGCTCTGCACTCTCTAGTAGTCAGTTAGTTTCTGTTGGACACTCTTCTTTGTTTTCTTGTCATCTGCTCCTTTTTTTTTCTCTTGGTGAATATACACATACAGTTGGAATGGAGTAGAAGTCTACCTGGTTATAAATCTGGGTTTGGTTCAGGGCCACTGTAATGTACAGTTCTGGAGAGCAATACTCACTCTGAAGTATATTTAATAGAATAAAATACAATTGCTCAAAATGTAGCCCATGTAGCCACTATAAGTTTGTGAGGTCAGAAGCATTGGTATACACAAAGGGGGAAAAAAAAAACCCTGTTTTGGTAATAGTCTTATAGATTGAGTGGAGCAAAGGAAAAAACACTGGATTAAAGTCAGAAAAGCTAGAGCTACTACTTTATTATAGATATGAAAGAGAAAAAGAACCATAATGATAAAATCATTAAAGGACTTGGTACATTATAAATATTTAACTTTTATGACCAAGAGAAAGCAAATGGCAAAGTTTATGTTTAAATATTTTAAAATTTGTTTTGCATTTATTTATTTACTTATTCATTCATTTATTTATTTATTGTGTATGTGGAATCTTCCTATCTGTCTGTCTCTCTCTGTCTCTCTGTCTCTCTGTCTCTCTGTCTCTCTCTCTCTCTCTCTCTCTCTCTCTCTCTCTCTTTGTGTGTGTGCATGTCATGTACATGTGTGGCTGTGTATATGGCACCTTGCTCATGTGATAGTCTGAGGACAATTTTTAGAAGACAGTTACCTGCTTCTACTTTGTAGGCTTTAGGAATAAAAGTCAAATAAGCAAGCACCATGGTAAATGAATTCACCTACTGAGCAAGTTCACCTGTTTCTCTATGAAGATTTTTAATTTTTTATTAATTTTTGAAAATTTTGTACAATGTATTGGATCACTACACCCTATCCCTATACTTTTATTCCCTTCCCCAATTACCCAACTTTTATTTTATTTTTTTAAACTATTAAGACAAATTTGTACTGTGCAAATATCATTAGTTGTGTGGCCTTCCACTGAAGTGTATGATTGACCAGAACACTCTTAGGTACACTTGACTCATACTCATCCAACATCTAACAAACACCAAGATCTTCAAGGCTAAGGATGAGATTGTTAGGTTCAACTCCTTTCTCAATGCTGGGATTTATTCTAACTTCTGTCTTGACTGGTCTTTTGCCTGCCATCACAACCACTATCTATCACTGTGCATACTTATATCTGCATCTGCCCTGCTGTGTCTTGAGACATTCCTTATAGTTATCCACTGGTATTGTCTCATAAACCATCTCTGCCACCTTTCTCACAATGATCCCTGACCCTTGGGAAGGGGTTGTATAATGTATATGCTCCAATTAGACTTGAGCACTGTAAAGTCTCTTATTTTCTATACTTTGAGAAATTATGTGTCTCTGTGTTAATCAGTATTTACTGTAAAAATAAACTTCTCTGATTTGGGTCAAGAGATGTATGAATGTATGGATATAATGATACTATGATCACTTAGCAAAGTAATAGGAGTAGATTCTTGCCCCTTCCCAGCCTCAGAGCCTATGACCTATCAAACTCTAGGTTCTTGTCCTGATAATCTTACCAGGTATGGTTTTCAAATCCAATCAAGACTCCAATCAAATCAAAGTGTGGCTGCTTGTTACCATGGTGATGAGGTCACTCTTGCACTGGCTTATTCAATAAGTAGCCATTATAGCTTGTAGGATACATATCTGTATAAGCTTAATGATTGCTTCTCTCCTCAAGTATTGTTCAAAGCACCATCTAGCATTATGAAGTTAATTAGTAGGATGAAGCCTCAATATCAGTACCAGCTTGACTTCTCCATGTCCTATATATCAAGTATACGGTGTTTTCAGCAATGGAGTCTTAGAATCAAGTTTTGTGGGGATAAACAAGAGTGACAACTATTTGAAAGTCTAGGAACTCACTGGTCAACAACTCCAAAAGAAGTAATCATTTATGGCACTGGGCTTTTTATTTGTTAACCAGTTATGTCAAGTAGGAGCCCATTATATTTGACCCATTATAGGGTAAATGAATTTTTATTTTATGTATGCATGCATGCATGTATGTATGTATGTATGCATACATGTATGTATGTATGTATGTATTTGTGTATAGTATTGTGTGTGTGTGTAGGTGTCCACAGAGGCCATAATAATCTGTCAGATCCTCTGGGGCTGGAATTATAGATAATCATGTGTAGCAAGTGCTCTTACCACTGAGCCATCTTTCCCATACATACCCAATATATATTTTAATTATAAAAAAATTAATTAACAAATCTCTTGCTCTTTTATTCCAAAGGACAAGAGATACTGAATTCTGAAGTACAACAAAATTAAATTACTTTCCTGGCATTTTATTTAAATACTATGAAAAAGCAGAGACAATTTGTGTTTCTATTTTCAAAAGTGTGAAAGAGAAGCAGAGAGAAGCTTCCTAGTCCTCTCCCCATTTCTAGTACTTAAAGAAATTATCACCATAATGCTTTATCTTGCTAATATTGGAGAATGATGACCTGTAAGAAAGGCAAAGGCTTTTGCTCACATAGCAAGCATGGCATTGTTTGCCCTTTCTTTTCCTTTCTGAATAAACTACTCGTGTTCCATTTATAAATATAAACAATTTGATGATTCATATGTTGATTAAGAATTCCTTTCTTTGGCATGTTAGTTTACTTACCAGGCTTTCTTTATATTTATCAATAGTCACCAAATGAACTCCTAAATTTTAATAAGGAAGCAGCACCTGGAACTAATGTTACCCAAACAGCTACTGCACGGTGAGTTGATATCCCACGATGTTGTTCTAAACATAAAAATAGTCCTGAAATTTCTTAATACATACAAACATAAACACAGTTTCTTTCCTAATTTGTGAAAAAAAAATGTCATGTATGTATTTCTTGACTTTAACTTTCTTGAAACATTGCCTAGTATTATATATCAATATTTCACTCCCAAATGTAACTTGTCAAAATAGAGTTGTGTTGACCAGCAAAAGGCATAGGGCTCAAAACTTTCTACATCTCCCCAAAATACATTGTTTGCACAGTAGCCAATAAATAAAAGAAAAAGTCAGGAGGGAGCCTTTTATGGTAAGAGAAATGCAGACGATGACAGAAGTTATAAGACTAAGAAAAAACAAATCATCCTTAGAACTTTCCTTTGAAACAACATTGCCTTTCAAAAGGAAAAATGTCCTGCTGAGTCAGCAGCCTCTGAGAAGGGGTAAATTTTAGGTGATTTTTGTAATGCTAAACAAGCTCCCTAGCAAATATATAGAGTGGAGATAGATAGAGTAAATGGGCTTCTTTATCAAAATTAGCCTACACTCAGAATATCACATATTGCACACAAGTAAAATCAAGTAGAGAGGATGGAGACAACAGTGGAGCAGCACATCAATCCTCATAGTCTCCTGATAGCGAAGAGGAAAATGCATCATCTGTAGTAGTCCCACTTTTACTGGTCCTTTTTGTCTTGCTTTATGGAGAAAAAAAAATATGAATGAGCTCTAATTCTTGTTTAGTCATAGAACTGTTCAGTCAAGAAAGATGATAATGAATCTCTACAATGGGAAATTGATTGCAGGCTCTCAAAAATCTTGCTTTATTTATGTTTCAGAAATGTGTAGATGTGTCAGGATTTCTTAGTGGGATTTTTTTTTTCTTTTTGCCACTTTATCTCATGAAAAGCAGATGATGACAAGCGAAATGCAAATATATTTTGTCTTGAAGTGTCGACCTACAACACACATAAAAAGGAATAAGATTTTCCGAAGAGCTCTATAATCTAGTCAATAAATGTATTTTCACCATAGAAAAGAATCTTGAGTAGCACCTTGAGTGATTGGTTACTAGACGGCCATATTGGTAGCAGCTGAATGAGTGTGTTTATTGTTTAACAATCGTGTTTACATCTCTTTTCTACAGATGGAATCATGCATACTCTCTGCTACATGCTGAAGCCTTGTTGATTTTTAGCTTTTGATAATAGTTTTGTATGTAGTTTATGTAAGACACGATGAAATATACTTACTATTCATATATGGATTTGCTTCATGACATACTTAATTGAATTAGGTGAGGGTAGCAATAGGTCAGGTCTAAAAATCTTTAATAACTTTTGATAGGAAACCTGATAAACATCTTTCATCAAGCAATCTGAAGGCAGAAATTCATGTGGTTGAAGAAATGCCATGGAGTCCACTTTCGGGCACCTTTGCAATACCTTAAAGGAACTGTTGGGAATCTCAAGCAAACAATAGAATTTGTAGTGTAAGAGTACAGAAACAGTACATGCTATGTATGGCTACAATGGTTGACATCGCAGGAATGTTTCAAGAGAACTATCACATAACAAAGAAAAAGTATATACAGAGAGAGAAATAGATGTGACTCTAACATCACACCAGACAGTAGAAGACATACTTCAACAGAGACCAAAAATGATGTATGCGGAAATGACATGGTATTCAGAAAAGTGCATTATACAAACCAACGAGAAATAGGAATTTTTAAAAAGATCATTACTTCCAAGCAAGCTAAGGAATGCAGAGATGCTTTCCAGGTGGAATAAGGCTTCTGGTGAATAAAATTTGCTTCCAAATTCAAGAATTAGGATGAGAATCTGACTGTTAAATTGAAAACTGAAAAAACAAAAGAGAGATACTGTGGAAGAATACATCATCAGTGTATTCTTACAGATTGCTTTACTTTAAACTAAATAGATGCTCCTGACCTGACATCTGTCATTACATAAGGTTTTTCCAGTACAGTGGTGTCACTCACGATCTAAAAACTTGACACTAAAGTTGTGAGAAGAATACAGCAGGTTCTTAAGCAACCAATGTATTCCTGTTCTTCCCAGAGGGTTATTACCATTTCTTCTGAATTATTTTAATACAGTGTACCTGACATCTCAGAGATAATTAGCTCTTAGCCACATATTTGTGTTAGCAGCCCTGTCTGTGTGCTCGCTCTATGAGAGGCATTTATCTACTAAATGAAATGATGAACATAATCTACTCCTGGTTTTCATAGCAATCAGTGAGCAGGTTTGGTCTCCCTTTCATCAAAGATTACAATTAGTTCCAGGGAACTCATGACATTGGAAGTTTTATAAACTGATGAAAGTGGTTGAGAAATCTAAATCAGGCATGTAAGTAAAAAGTCCCCTATTAGAACAATCCTGACTTAACTACCATGGATAAATCCAGGAGAAAATTTCATAGGTCATATCTCATGGTAAATGGTAAACATTCTCATTTCTCTGTGATGTGTTTGAAATTCAGGAGAGGAAGAGACACCAGGCAAAAGCTCAGTATTTGCCCCCTCTGTGAGAAAAGAAATGGAAATCTTACAACCAAGAAAACTTTCATGTGTAGAAATTGGCAGTTGAAAAAATAGCAAGTTAATTTTAAAAAAAGCATCTTTCTCCTAGTATGTCTGAATGGCCTGCTTGCCTACAGATCCTAGGATGAGATAAAGAGCAGTTATTTGAATTCCAACTCTGCCAAAGTCATCCCATTTCTATCCCTCCACTGTCAACTCCTCTCACACATGAACACAAAGCAGTCAGTGCTCATTTGGTCTGCTGGGTGGCGCCAGATCATCACATAAGTGGAAGATCCCAGAAGCAGGAATCATTTCCAAAGTTTGAAGTTTGTGTCTACACACACAGATCACACACACACACACACACACACACACACACACTGAAGAGTCATGTTTATTACCCTTGTTATATATTTTAAATTTCTCTAGCAACCAGTTAAAGATGATAGGAACAAAAAAAAACTGGTTGAAGAAATATTTCAGATATAAGTACACTGAAGACTTTTTCTTTCATTAATGCTAAAATATTTTACATGCAGAGAGGCCTCAAAATAATGCCTAAATTATTGTTGTTGTTGTTGTTGTTGTTGCTGTTGTTGTTATTGCTATTGTTATGGTAGTGGTGGTTTTCCAGTTAAGAGATAGACTTAGGCACAATACTGATTGCAAAAACTGTATATAAGCCTCTTGCTGAATGGGCACAGCAGAAGTGGCTGCCACTAGGCTCTGCCTGCCCCGGTCTGACGGCTGCATTGATATTTGTGTACCATGTTGCCAAGGAGGGCCTTGTGGATGTCTGTGGTCTGAGGGTCTGCCTGTTGATGTTGGTAGGCTGTGCTGCTGCTGTGTCTCAGCCGGTAGTCCCATTGCAGCCAGAGTCTGTGTTCATGTCCCTGTATTACCACCGAAGTCCATGTGGATATCTTTGGTCTGGATTGCCACTGAAGCCACGTTGGCCTCTGTGGACTCTGCTAACACTGCATATTGACCTGAGTAGCCTATGATGCCACATGAGATCATGTTGATATTCATGGACCTGACTGCCTCTGAGGGCCTTGTCTGGGGACCATAGTCCTACTTCCAGTTAGAAGCTGTGTTTGTAGTCTGTGTTGTCTTTAGAAACTGTGTGGAGGACTGTGATCTGTGATCTGCTGACTATGAAGAATAAGAAGGTTATTGCTTCTGTAATACAGATGTCTATAGACTCACAGTTAAGAGTGAGGGACATGGAAGGCTTCTGTGACAACCCCTAAATCCCCAATCTCTTCCCATTCTAAATGAACTAACAGCCTAAACAGGAAGTCACTGAAGAGAACCCTTAAGAACCGTTATGGAGATGCTGGCGTGTGACTCTCCACAATTGATGGTAGGGGTGTGGGATGGGAAGGACTCAGTACTATTTAAGGGGAAGGACACTAAGAGCTTGACCATGTTCCACTGTATGTAGATAACACAAATTGGACTTTTTTATTCTTAATTTTATTTTTCCTGTGTGTGTGTGTGTGTAGCAGATAGGTCATAAGAGTGAGGCAGGGGAAGCAGACATAAAAGGATTTGGGAAGTGAGTGGATCAGAGTTCATGATGTGAAATTTCCAAAGAATCAACAAAACACTTAGGTTGGGGGGAAAGAACTATATAAAACATTATTATACCTACTGATGTAGTCAGTGCTGAGCTGGTCTTGCCCTGTTCTACCACTAGCTTGTTTCAGGACCTCTGTTGCATCCATAGGCAATTTTCTCCAGTGTCTCCAAGTCTACCTTTGGCCATGACATTGTCCTCTGAGGTTATCCTAAGCAACTATAGATGCTCTCTCTATCCAACTGAAAAGAAGGCATACCAATCCTACAAAGAGCCAATCTGCCCTTTTCCCATGGAAACCATCTTCCTTCTTGGTCCTATAACTGCAGCATCATATTGGAGGAACTGCTATTTTGTTGATAGAGCTGTGCAGAAAATCTTAATGTTCTGAGTGAATCTGGGAAGGACACTTCTGTGGTTTATTCAAGTCTATTACAGTATTCTCCCAAAATAACAGAGTTCACAGGTTATGAGGTTACTCAGAGAATAACTACAGTTTTCAGACTTCTTTGCACTTCTTTATTTCTGCTCTGTAACTTAGTTGTCTTCAAGAAAATGTATGTGAAAGTGAAAAGTGTAAAATCTGCCTCATTAGTTTTGTAAGAAAATTGCTAGCCCTTATCATTTTGATCATGCAAGTAAAGACATTTCCCAAGGAATCACAAATTGTATTAAGCTACTGTATTTGAGATCTACTTTTTAAGGAGTCGCAGCTTATTCTTTACCTAACTAGTACTGACATTAATAGACCATTGAATTCCATTTCCTTTATTTGAATTTTTAACATAGTCAGCATGGAGCTCTAGTTGCTTAATGACCAGGAACAACTCTTGTATAAGAATTTCTACTCTATGACAAACCAGCTACATCTGCTATTCTCACAATACTTGTAGTCAAACACGTTGTCTTTCCACTTCCAACAGAGGAAAGCTTTAGTACAAGGCCAGATGCACAGCTGCTGTTTAAAGCAGGAACAGAAAATGCTTGCAACTTCTAAACCTAGTGCATATTGGTAAACTACCTTACCTGCAGAAGGTTAGCTATGGACGTGTTAAGCTTTATAACAAGGAGCTTTCAAATAGTTATATAGAACATCAGGCTTGAAAACAAAGCACATTGCAAATGCTTAGCTTGATTTTTCACATTTCGACCTGCCAGAAAACATGGCTGTTCATTAGATCAGCAGTGAATAATGTTGACATTATTAATGTACCAACATCTCCGTTAATATTAGATCTCATAAAGTTGCATGAATAGAGAAATGTTTTAAGACTTACTGCAAAACAAAGAGAATGACCACTCTGGAAGTATTCTGTCTGATGAAGGGTGATAAGAAACTCAATTTTATTATCCTGTTGACACCCACAGCTCTTCCTGTTGCAACACAAGAAGCTGTGTCTGTGCAAGTTAGAGAACACACACAGACACAAAACAAACAAATACTGATCTCTCATTGAAGGATCATCATTCTCTGAAGAAAATTGCTTGAGAGAATTCTCTACCATATTTCATTCACAAAAATTTCAGCTACCGTTGTAGGTATGCCCTGCTAGTTCTAGGTACCCCAATGTAAGAAGACTCAAAGGTACTTTTCCTATCTCAATTTAGCAAGAAAAGGAAAATGACTAAAGAAATAAACATTCCAACCTATATCTGTCTAACTTAATGTGTTCTCCAGAAATACAAAGGGCACCTTCATAGTACTACTTTGTACATCTTCATTAAGAAACCATAGCCCAGTTACTAGAAAGTGTCTATCAGGACTCCAGGTAAGGCTCGGAGAACAGAATCCTGGAATAGATGCATTTCATTTGCTGTTCCCCAGGCCTTATAGTGAAGCATGTCTCCTTTAATCTCTTTTAAAAGGCATTTGTTAAATTTCCATTCCCTAGTTCTTGAAAATCAAATAAGACAGGGTTAAATGTAGCTCTAAGCTTGTGGGAGGCATAAACAAACTTCTTTGTCTGTTTTCATTCTTGCTTAAGCCGTCTATTTGTAAGCTAAAGAATTTTCTTTTATCACGATTTCTCCAACCTCACCTACAAAACAATCTTTTCTAGAGTTGCGACAAGTTATTGCATTTTAATAGAACATTTGAATTTTTCTTGACACTCCAATCTAAAATGTTGACTTATTATATTTGAAAGTCACTGGGCAAGAGTGCAAATGAAGGCTCATATGTCATGTAGAAGTCCTTAAAATGTATAACATATACCATAAATTGAAAGGGAATAATGGCCACTCATTTCCTAAATAAGTGAACTTTCAAAACAGCTGGTAAGTGTAGCTCTATGAAATTTCTTTGAATTCACTGAATTTCTTCAACAATGTAGACACTTTAAGAGAAGCAGCTTAGTTCCCACAAGGGCACACTCTTGTCTTTTACCCTTGCCTCTCTGATCTACACTATTGTGTCTAGTGGCATGTCCATCTAACCTCTGAGTCCAAACTCCATCTGTGTCCTTATAAGCACACGGATTCATGATCCTTTCTTTGAATCTTGCAGTATATTCTTCAGTAGAAAACACACAATGGCAATGGATTTCAGAAAGCACACTAAGCAAGTGTTGAAGGTGATGTGGGGCTCTTTGCACATATCTGAAGCATATTTATAAAAATAGATTGGGTAGGCTTATATTTTTTCAAATCCTACATTAATAAGTATACTTCAATTAACCTCCTTTCTAGCCTACCACCCACCAGAGGTAGTAGAAAGGAAAAGTTAATAAGGCAAAGGAGAATGTGGACTTGTGTAGAAATAGTTCTTTCGGTTGAATCCAGTTTTCAGAATATCAGTAGTTCAGTTTACATGAATTAATAGTGGTAGCTTGATCCACTCTAAAACACTATTCATGAATCAGCAATTGCAGTTTGGCCCAGAAGAAACCATGAGGCTCTGCCAATGGGTCTGAGGCTGATTAAGTGGCAAGACACTGCTGAAATACCACCAGAACTTATTTGGTGTGTTTCTTTCTACAAAATCACAGCAAATGACGATCAGAAAAAATGACAAAGCAAACCAATACCACACAGCATTGTCCACTATCTGTTTGGTTATATTTATATATCTTCCAAATATCACGTGTTCTCTCAAGGGTCTACTCTAGCAAAATATCACATGTTCTCTTTCTAGGATGCTTCTAGGGGGAAAAAAAAAACAAAACATATCTGTTCTTAGCAAAATATCCTCCCATGTGTCTGCTCCAGCAAAAATATCCTCTCATAAGACAGTTTCCAGAAAAACATCACATGACACAACTGAGTCTCCAAAATAACCAGAAACAAACACTTTAAGATTATTCATGTTCAAGAGGGAGATAAGCTCCTTAACTATGCATCCTTTCAGCTTCTAGGCAAAACTTGGCAAAACAAGGCCCAAAGGTTTGTAATATGCTACCAAACTCTCTTGCATTCCCAGGGATCTATAAAGTTTTCACACGGATTATTTATAAAATTCTACTTTGGCAATGTATGCTATGTTGACCTAGCTAAAATACGTCTGATTAAGAACTGTCTGAAGAGTAAAGTACACAAATGTTTCTCCCCTTGTAATCAAGTTATTTAAACAGAAACATGTACTCACAAATACTATAAGATACCAGCACACCTCAATTTGACTTTTAATCTCAATCCCTACAAACTAAAGTTGGAAAAATGAATGTATAGTGAAAAGAATCACAATTTAAGAGTGATGTTTACTCAGCATTCCTTAGAGAGGATTTAAGACTAGCAAATCCCATTCCTCCCTATTGAAGTCCATATTTTGGGGTAGGAAAGGCCTTTGTTTCATGTCAAACCAAATGAAACACATTCCTTTCTTGCAGTCTGTTAGTGAGGAATGCCATTTAGGCCTCTCTCCTAGGGGTGATACAGCCTTTAAGAAATAGAGCTTTAAATTTTAGGCTAGAACAAGGAAGTAGACTTCAGACATGAAAATGACTATGGGCTAGGACAGGGAAGTTGGCTCAGATATTTTGGTCATCCTGATAAACCCTTAGAAACAGTGATCACAGAAATGTTCACAGAATTTTGTTTATTGCCTTGCTTGTTCTTTGAATATTTGTGGTTTTGTCTTGCTTGTTCTTTGACTATTTGTGTTTATTGTCTTGCTTGTTCCTTGTTGTATCTATTATATTGCTAGTCTCTCAACCTAGAACTGACCTGAATACCTGCATGTAATTCAAATGGTATAAAAGAAAAAAGAATGAGGGGTAATGGGATGGGGGTTTTAGGGAGGGGAAATGGGGAAAGGGGGTGACATCTGAAATGTAAATACATAAAATATCCAATAAAAAAAAGATAAAAAAAAAACAGAGCTTTAACATGTTTTCCTATGCTATTATATCTGTAAATTTTATCCACTGCATGCATAAACACTTCCACAATTGTTCTGTGAAATTGTTTCAGCCTACATTTATAGGCTAGTTTGAATTAATTTTGCCAGAATCTGGTGTCCAAAGGAGACATTTCTGTCATAATCCTTTCAATGCAGCAATTGCTTAGAAGATCTAAAAATTCATAAGAAAAAATTATTTAGACTTTTATCAAGGAAATTTGTTATCTACAATGATACATAAGGAATATTTATTGCAGTTTTGAAAGCTATGGTAATTAGATGATAAAATTTGTTTGGGCTGAGACCTATTAGGATAAATAACTTACTCAATGATTGCAATTTGGGGGATATATTTACAAATGTCATTTCTGTGCAATAGCCATGTTTACACAGCTCTGAAACCACTTTTCTGAAAACTAACATGATCTGTAAGCATCTGTTGTGTTGTACTATTATTAAATACTGGGCAGATATAAATAAATGTCTACTAATTCCAAATAGGTAGCTAAAAACAGACCAAAGTACAGATAGCACAAAATTCCAATCTGGTGAGCCAGTAAGTTTTATCATTGCAACTTATGGAATACAGGTGAGAGGTTATTTACAGGAGCAGAAATAACATCCTCCCCAGCATAGGTGACTGTTCACAAAAGCTTGACACCTGGAACTCATTGTACAACTTGCAGGCAGCTCAACAAGCTGGAGAATGTACTTTCCAGACAGGTCTGCTAGTCCAAGCCTATCCTAGGCAACTTAACTTAGTTGTTTCTTCTAAGCTTCTTGGCTTGTACCTGCTTTCTCCATGATGCTTTTCCAAGCATCTTAGCTTGTCTGAGAGTGACTTAGTAGTCACTATTCTTTGAGACATAGGGCCTAAGTGAATCCTGTCTGCCTCAGGGACTTCCTGAGCTAATTTTGAGTTGTTTTGTTTCCTGTCTTAAGGCGCTCGTTTGCTATATTTCATCCCTTTTCCTCTAGAACACCCCTGAAAACATCCTGTCCTAAAGTATGCTGTTGTTTCATTTTCCTTCAATATCCTGTGTCTTAAGAAGTTTCCCTCTGATATGAAATGTTCTAATCCCAGAGGAAATTGCCACACAACACAGCATTAATGCCTCCAAATCCTCTAGAAAATAGCTAATGTAAACAACGGTGGACATATATCACAAGGTAGACCAGTCAAATTATTTCAGTCCTTTGGAGCTGGCATTGAAAGATGCTGGCCATTCTCTGCCATTGGCTTGTATAATGGGATCTTACATAGTTTCTACCACGCGATATATATGTGAAGCAGCTGCAAAGGCTGTCTTCAAAAACAAATCAATTTTATCAAGACACCCCCCCAAAGAAGTGAAAAAATCTACAGTATTTTGCAAGGAAAGATGATAGTTAACGACTTTCTGCAGACTCATTGTGTTGCTTATCTCTGGGGTGGTATCTGCAGAAGCTGTGTACTGTCTCCTTTGTCAACACATCTCTCTGTATACTCAAATTCCTTTTTCTTGTATAACATGGATAAACTTGTCGTAGGCAAAAACCTTGAATAAACATTGATGAATTTCTAGTTTACCCTATAAAGACCTCTATAAGCACTGAGGAAATCAAATAATGTTTCCCCTTCATTGAACAAATTATTCCTAAAAACAAACTCTATGCCCATGTGTACCCATAGGTAAAAAGAACATTTTGAAAACTTCTGCAGTAAATCTCTGAGACCTTCCCTATGGATATATTTTACTTGTTCCTATCTGTCCTGTAGTCACATACAAACATTTTCTTAATATTATGCTTTCTTCTCTGGCATAAGAAGTCATGGTCTGTTGCTACAGTACTTGAAACAATTACCTACAGTATAGAGCTATTCATTGTCTCTTTTCAAGTATCAGATACTCCTGGTTTTGCAGATTGTAACTTCCATTATTTTCTTTATTTTTTATATATCGTATAATAATATTTGTCTTATATCATGGAAGCTTATATAAACATAGAAAACAGTTGTGCAAGGTTTTGGTTTTGTGGCCTATTTCTATACTTAAAAGTCTGTCTTTTTCTGCCTTTATAAAACTGATATAATCCAGAAATATCAAACAGATGATATTTCTATTAATAGCAAAATTTCCAAAGATAGAAAAGAATTATTGTGAATGCCAAATACTTTTTATACTAGGAAACTAAACTACTGCAAAACATATTTATGCGAAATATTTTTAATGTAACAGTAACATATATGATAAACAAACAACTTTTCTAAATGACATTTTAAAGTCAAAAATATCACACAGAAAAATAGAATGTCTTCTAATTTTTCATATCTTTTCAATTTTTCTTCAGTAGGAGATAGCTTTCTATTTGTTTTGCATTGTCTGTTGCTATGCATTATATTATGCTACTGGTCAATTATGAGAGTCTAAAAGATAAATTAAGAAATCAACTTTAAAAATTACAACATAGAAAGTTTTACTTTATAGTATATCAAGTTCCCTCAAGAGTTTCCATACCAACTTTTTAAAGTGCTGATAGAGAGTATCAAGTCACATTGGTGTAGTAGTCGAAAATAAAAAAAAATTACTATGTAATCTAAACATCATCTTTCTTATTCATTTTAATTGAGCCAATTAAATTTTCATATTTGATTCATTATATATCAAATATTCTGAAGAGAAAATCATATTTCTATTTTAAGTTATTATTACAAAATCCTTTACTAACATTTAAATTTTAAATATTTATAAATAGTGGTCTATGTAATGGACTATTTTAAGTATTAATCATTATTAGATAAAATTAGTAAATTAGCATCTGATTTTTCCTAAATCCATTATATTATATTACCTGTATAAGCATGGCATAAACAGCATAAAGGAAGAAGAGTTTCTTTCTGCTCATCATGGTGGAGAAGATGAGGGAGAGTACATGGTGGTAGAAGTGTGTGTCAGCATTCATTATATAGTGGGAGACTAGAATCAGATAGCTAGAACCAGAAATGCAGGTTTGTATCATCCTAAAGGGCCCACACATACTCACACATATAATCCAACTTTGCCCTACACAAATGTTCCATCATCTTCCAAAATGGAGCTGCCAACTAGGTATCATATGCTCAAGACATGAGGAGCATTAAAAATTAAACCCATACTCCTAGGTATATTTGAATCCTAACTTACTGATTTAATGAAACTTGATGAAAATCAAAGTATAGATGTATATTAATCACTAGTGAAAGCTGAATATCGGTCAAGATTTGGAGTATTTGAGAAAGCCTATGTAGTTTAATGATCACTAGATAATTTAACCAATTTCTCCAACCTTTTGAAAAAATACAAGTGTCTTTGTTTGGCTTTTCACTGCTATGAAGAGATACTATGACCAAGAACTCTTATAAAAACTACACTTAATTGGAGCTGGCTTATAGATTCATAGCTGCAGTCCATTATCATAAAGACAAGATCATGGCAGTGTCCAAGCAGGCATGGTAGAGGAAGAACTGAGAGTACTAATGTTCATCTCAAGGCTGCTAGAATAATACTGGCTTCCGTGTGGTTAGGGGTAAGATCACACCCACAGTAACACACTTCCTCTGAGTAGGCCACACTTACTCCAACAAGGCCACACCTCCTAATAGTGTCATTCCCTGGACCAAGCATATTCAAACCACCACAACCAGTGTACAGTGATTTCAATATAGTCTACCACTTAAGAGATTGCATTCCATGGCACATGCAGATTCATTGCCAGTATAATATTTGTTCATCTCTCCATTGTGGGCATTCACAGCCCTCTGGGAATAGAGGGGAGAATGTATTTTGCTAAAAAGCTATGTGTCACAGGAAACCACTGTGGAAGTCACTGAGGAAAAACATGTTCTAACACTTCTCTGAGTTCTATGTTTTCTTTTTTTTTCCAGTGAGAGGTATGAGTGTAGACACAGGGTGAAACAATAAGCATAAAGATAAATAAGCAAACATTTATTGGTGTCAGGTTTTCTTTGAAAATCTGGTAGAATTCTGTACTAAATTCATCTGGCCCTGGGTTTTTTTTGGTGGGGAGGTTTTTAATGACATCTTCTATTTCCTTGTGCGATGTGGGCCTGTATAGATAGTTTACCTGCTCTTGATTTGACTTTGGTATGTGGTCTCTGTCTAAAAAAGATCTTCACAAACTCCATATCTGACAGACACCTAAAATATATAAAGACATCAACAAACCAAATTATCAAATCTAAAAATGGGGTACATATCTAAACATAGAATTATCAGCAGTAAAAAATCTCAAATGGAAGAAAAATTACTTAAAGAAATGTACAACAACCTTAAGCATCAGAGAAATACAAATCAAAACTACTCTGAGATCCCATCTTACATCTGTCAGAATGGCTTGGATCAAAATACAACTGACAGCTCATGCTGATGAGGATGTGGAGCAAGAGGTGAGAGTGAAAATTTTTGCAGCCACTTTGGAAATCAATACGGCTTTTCCTCAGGAAATTAGTAATCAGCCTATCTCAAGACCTAGCTATACCATTTCTGAGCTTATACCCACAGGAGTCTCTATCCTACAACAAGGATATTTGTTCAACTATGTTTATAGCATCTTTAATTATAATAGTCAGAAATTGAAAACATGCTAGATGTTACTCAGACAAAAACTGGATAAAGAAAATGTGGTATTTTACATGATATAGTATTGCTCAGCTGATAAATATATTAACATCATGAAATTTCCAGATAAGTGGATAGAACTAGAAAATAATCATCCCGAGTGAGATAATTGTGGTGATTTGAATATGCTCATGGGAATTGGCACTATTAGGAGATGTGGCCTGGTTAGAATAGGTGTATCTTGTTGTTGGAAGTGTATCATTGTGTTTGTGGACTTTGAGGGCTTCTAGTGCTCAAGTTCTTCCTGGTATGCAAGAGAGTCCTCTCCTGGCTGCCTTTGGATCAAGACATAGAACTCTAAGCTCCTTCTACTGCACCATGTCTTTCTGGATGCTGCCATGCTTCCTGCTATGATGATAATGGACTGAACTGTTAAAACTATAAGCCTGCTCCAATTAAGTTGCCTTGGTCATGATGTTTCTTCACAGTAATGGATACCATAAGGAAGATAGTAATTCAGACTCTGAAAGACAAACATAGTATGTACTCAGCTTCATCTAAGGAACCACAGACTCAGAGAGGCTAAGTAACAAGAAGGGCTCAAGGAGGGGTCGGGAGGGAGGGTATGTGTATGGATCACCTTTGGAGGGGAAAATAGAATAGATTTTGTGGACTTGGAGTGTATGAGGATAGAAAGAGGAGATATCAGGTAAGGGCATGGAGGAAGAGAGTCCCAGCAGAGTCAACTGGAATTGGGGAGCATTGCATTTCAGGCATTATGTGAAAACCAAGTATAATAGAAATTCCCTGAAATCTGTAAAGGTACCCAACAGGAAGATTCCTAGTAATGGGGGATATGTAGACTGAACCAGCTATCTTCTGTCACCAGGGCAAGACTTCCAGTGAAGGAAGTGAGACAACAACTGAGCCAAAACTCTTCACCCTACAATTTGTCTTACCTTCAAGATGTCCTGGGGTAACGGTGGCACATAACTTGTGGAAGTGGCCAACCAATGACTGGTGTAACTTGAGGCCCATGCCACAAATGGAAGCCATGCCCTGACATTCACTACCTTCATACCTGGCTGGCCAGGAATCAGAGACTGGAAATCCCATATACGTGGGATAAAATAAAAAACAATTGGCATGGGGAAAAAGTCAGTGAAATGAGTTCCATTGATATTCTGTTTATACTCATAGACCAGATTCTTTACCAAACATTATCAGAGAGACTTCATCCAGAAACTTATGGGAGCAGATGCAGAGTTACACAGCTAAACATTAGGCAGAGTTCAGGGAACTCTAAAAGATGGGGAGAAAGATTGCAGGACCCATTGGGGTCAAGGACACCACAAGAAAAGCATCTACAGAATCAACTAAACAGTGCTCAAAGGGGTTCACAGAGACTGAACTGACAATCAGGGAGTGTATAAGTGTCTGACCTAAGTCTTCTGCATATGTATTATGGTTGCATAGTTGGTGTTCTTTTGAGATACCTAACAGTAAGAATACGGGTATCTCTGGCACTTTGGACTGCTCTTAAGACCAGGTTGCCTTGTCCAGCCTTTACTTGAGGATTTGTGAGTATTCTTATTGTTACTTGTTATACTGTATTTGGTTGATATCCCTAGGAGGCTTGCTCTTTTCTGAAGAGAAATGGAGAAGTGGATCTAAGGGAGTAGGGAGGTTGAGGGGAGGGGCTGGGAGGATTGTCGGGATGGGAAACAGCAGTCAAGATTTAAGATATGAGAGAAGAATAAACAGATGGATAGATACATGATAGATAGATAGATAGATAGATAGATAGATAGATAGATAGATAGATAGATAGATAGATATGGATTGATAGCAAATATTTAATAAAAGGGGAAATTATAAAGTAATAAATATTAGGTAATAGATCTTCTTTTTTTTTTTTTTTGGTTTTTCGAGACAGGGTTTCTCTGTGTAGCCCTGGCTGTCCTGGAACTCACTCTGTAGGCCAGGCTGGCCTCGAACTCAGAAATCCGCCTGCCTGTGCCTCCCAAGTGCTGGGATTAAAGGCATGCACCACCACCGCCCAACAGGTAATAGATCTTTATTAAATGAAATCACCAAAACTATAAAACAATAAATAATATAATTAAATTCAAGTTATAGCCAACATAAAATATTAGTATGCTGTAAGATATTACAATAGACACTATACCAATTCATGAAAACAAGAAAAAATATTTAAAAAGTTATGATCCTGGGATAAGAGTCCATATATGTAATTAAAAAACAGAAAACCTAGCTAGAGAAAACGATTAAAGAAATAGTTGCCAAAACCTTAAAATTGTGTTTTGGGAAGACATTTTTAAAATTTTTTTTCAGTTCTTGAATTTGGTGAAGTATTGATTTGAGCACCATGGCAGAGATCTGTTAGAATTTCTGCCCGATATTCCCATTTGCAAAATCTCAAGTTAGTGAAATGCTGATAATTTTCAGCCTAGTATTTGTCTAGCTTTGGAAGCTAGGGCTGACATTATTAGTAAACACTGTCATGGCTTCCATGTAGAAAGTTTTAGAATCTCCTAACTGAAAAATGCAGTTTTCCCTTTTTGCTTTCATCAAACTTAGAAATATGGGTTTGTCCACTGGCCCTTGCAAAACAAGTAGTAGTTAAGTAACATACTTGTGAGCATAAGACACCATTATTCCAGACATGGATTGACAGCCACCAGAAGAAGTCTTTTACTTAACAAAGATAAGAGTTTCTGTCATTTTTTTTCAATCTCTGTCTAGGAAGCTGAGGAGCCAGATTTGGGAGATTATGAAAGTAGTTGAAATCCATCCTCTTACACCATGATATAAATCCTTGATGCATTACAGAACAATACTGAGCAGGCACTGAGGTGATTTAAATAGGAATGGCCCTCATAGAATCATGTGTTTGAATACTTGTTAGGTAAGGAGTGTCATTATTAGGAGGTGTGCATTGCTGGAGAAGGAATGGCTTTGTTAGCGGAAATATGTCGCTCAGAGGCAAGCTTAGAGGTCTCAGAACCTCAAGCAAGTTATCTGTGGGCCGATCCAGAGGCAGAACTCTCAGCTCCTTCTCCAGCAACATGCCTGCCTCTGTGGGCATTCCTGCAGGCAAGTTCCCATACTTCCTGCCATGAAGATAATACACTAAACCTCAGAAACAGTAAGCCAGTCTCAATTAAATGTTTTCCTTTATAAGCGTTATCAGGTCTTTCCCTATTAAGAGGTACATCCTCATGGTATCTGTTCTGAGCAACCCTAACAAAGACAGGCATTCACACTAGTAATTTTAAGCTTTCATTTATTTGTCATTGAAAAAAGTGGGAGTCATGTTTAGCTACAACACTGGGCAACTGTCCATAGCTGCAAAATCACAATTTAATCTAATCTGATCTCTGTATCTCTAAACTTGAAACCATAATGTATAAACTTCATATGTGGGAAAAAAGGGGCCGGCATGGAGGAGTCCTGGAGGCTTCCAGGCAGCCGGTCCCACAAACAGGAGAAAGTCTAAGGTTCCAAAGGCTGGAAGCTTTGGCGACAGCAGGCCCCAAAGATACGAGGTAGTCCTTGGTTCCAAAAGGGTTTATTTTCATGGCGGGTGGTGGATGGATCTGGATGTACCCCCTCCAAACTCAGGGCAGACCTGAGTTAAATAGGGAGGGTGAAAGGGGGAGGTTCTGGGGAAGGTTTAATTGGCTCTGTCCTCTGGCCTTCATTAGTATGTAAATCTCTCTAGAGCCTGAGGCCTATACTCACACCCTCTACCTACGCACTTTGGGAGCCCCCTCCAAAGGCCTATGTGACTGAACAATGTAGGTCCATAGAGACTAGACTGCTTTTCAGGACCCTGGGTTCTGGGGATATGGCCGAACTCCTGCCGTTTCTCCTTGGAGTCTTGGGGTTCCAGGTCTATGTCCAGCCAAGAACCACATTCATATACTTATTAGACATAATGCAGTGAACCAATCATTGTCAGACAAATCAGCTTAATTGATTCTTGGCCTTGCATAAATGTAAGTGTATTAACAACCCATCATAAAAGAAGGTAGAAACCTTTATGCTTTATAAAGTATGCCATAGACACTGGCAGGTGAACATTTTATTCCATGATTTGAAGCCTTGGCATTACAATCTGTAATTTTAACATCAAAGAGTTTTAAGACTAGTTTGATATGTTGTTTAGCAAAAGAGATATATGAATTTAGTCTCAGAGTAAATACTGCTTCTAGAAGTTCTATAGACAGATTTGAAAAGAAAAAAAAAAGTGTTTCCTGTCAAGGTGGAGTTTTAAATAATCACTGAACATGGGCAATTAGGGCTGGATGGTCAGGCACTGATGATTGACAGCTAGAAATGAACAGTGCTTCTATGAAAGGCCATGGGTATTATCTAGAACCCTAGAATCTTGTTTTTATTCTTTTTTTACTAAGGAGTAAAGTTGTCTTTGTAAATTATATATCATTTTCCTTTTGATTTTTAACATAATCTTTTCTCATTGTTCTTTTTGTTCATTGAATATGATGGCTTCTTTTCTATTTTAGAATTAGAACATTGAGTATCGAAAACTCAAAAAAGATAATAGGTAAAAAGCATGACAGCCAGTCAGATACATTAGCATTTCCTATAAACTTGTAGGAATATAAATGCTTGATTATAATTATCTTAACAACTAATATCCACTTATAAGTAAATATATTCTGTATTTCTATTCCCAGAGAGGCTAGGAGAGGGGAGGGCTCTAGGATGTGGGAATGGATTTATCTGAGAAGGGGAAATAAAATAGATTATGTAGCTGCTACTGGGACTAATGTGGACAGGAGGGAGTGTATCAGATGGAGAGAGAGAGAGAGAGAGAGAGAGAGAGAGAGAGAGAGAGAGAGAGAGAGAGAGAGAGGTGAAAGGGTAGCAATTTTGGGAGCAATGTGGAAACCTAGTGTACTGGAAACTTCCTGGAATCTCTGAGGTGACCCTAGGATGACTCTTAGTAATGGAGTAAACATGATCTGAACTGGTCATATTTGTAGCCAAGCAAGGTTTCCAGTATTAGGACTGGGTTGCATTCAGTTGAGTTACTGGAGGAGGAGGTTCCCTGAAGATCCATAAATAAACCAAGCTGATGCCAGGGCATAATGTTGTTCTCTAAAAACTAATATAGGGCCACATTGATTAGAACAATATCTACACAGATCATTGAACATAGAGAGGCATAACTTGTGCCTGTATGAATCCTTCAGGCCTATTTCTAATGTCTTTAGCATGAGAAGGTACTCTGCAGGCTACAGAAGAGAAACCTGGACAACCCATTGACAAAACTTACCAACTATAATTTGTCCTGCTTGTAAGATGTGCTAGAGCAATGGTGGCACAGAACTTGTAGTCAATCAATATGTGTTTTAACTTGATGCCCAGCATTGTTTGGATGGCCAGACTGAGTATAAGCAAGCATGTCAAGCCAAAAAAAAAAAGGTTCCTAATGCTGTTCTGATGTACTCATAGATTGTTACAGTCATCAGAGAGGATTCATGCAGCAGCAGATGGGAGCAGGTGTAGAGACCCACAGTCAGTCATCATGAAAAAAGATCTTAACTGGGTCCCTCACCTCATATATTGACGAACCCAGCAGAAGAAGGGGAAGAAAGACTGTAGGAGTCAGAGGGGATGGAGAACATGACCCACCAGCAAGGCTCATATGGACCCACAGAGACAGAAGCAACAAGCACAGAGCCTCCATAGATATGTAGCAGGTCCTCTGCATAAATGCTTTTGTCCTTAGCTTGGTGTTTTTGTGGGACTCCTAATTGTGGGAGTGGTATATATCATTTGCTTCCTCTTAGATCTCCTTCCTTTTACTAGGTCATTTGTCCATCCTCAATATCAGGGCTTTTGCCTTGTCTTATTTTATCTTGTTTTGTCCTGTTTGGTTGTTGTACCTTGAAGGCCTGTTTTTTTTCCCAAAAAGAGACAGGAGGAAGGATTTGGGGAAAGGGAAAGAGCTGGGAGGAGTGTGTGGAGAGGGGAAACGGATCAGGTTGTGTTGTATGACGGCATATGTTTTCTGAACAAACAAATAAATAAAAACTCCCAACTCAGACTCACCAAATGAGGAAGAAAGGGACTCAGACCGAGCCACTTGTGTTTTGACAAATCTACCAGGTAATTCTCATGATATCAAAGTGTGAGAACTGCTACTAACAAATGAGGAATCATGTGATGTTAATCTTCAGTGTCAAGTTCACTAGATACGGAATCACCAGGAAACACACCACTATATACATCAGCGAAGACATTTCTAGAAAGATTCTAATTCAGCAGAGAATGTAGAGAGCACCATTCCATGAGCTGGGCTCCCAGGCTGAATAAAGAGAGCTTTGAAAAGCCAGCAATGCACCTCCCTCCATTTTTTGATGGGAGGCACAATCTGACCACCTGCATTATTGCCCACCACTATACTTCCTCTACCATGTACTACTCCCTACCATGATGGAATGTACCCCTTCAAACTGGTATAAAATAAGCCTGTCTGCCCTTAACATGCCTTTGTTAGCTATTAGGTCACTGGATTAAGAAGACAAAGTTAGAACCTATGTTTCATATTTCACGAACCAAGTCTACCATTCACTAAATGGTCCTTGAGAAAAATCACCTTAATATTTTAGAATTCAACTTCCTCAGTTTTAAAAGTATGAAAGATTTACAAAGATTGTGTAAGATACAGATACTCTTTGTTACTCAAAATTAAAAAGCTATCCCTAAAATAAGCTAGTACTATTTACAGTGTAGGGAACATTTATACAAATTTTCTTCTGAACATATTCATGGATATAAGAATACAAATAGTGTGACACAAATCAGGGAAAATCAAATGATTCCAGTCTGACATGTCTATAATCCAAAGGAAAATCCATTTCTGATTCTATATAGCCCATAAAGAACTTGCTCAAATCAGCTCTTAATTTTCTCTGATGCATTTGAAAACATGCTTTCAAGTATTATTAGCAAAACAAGGTTGTGGTGGTTTGAATATAATTAACCCAGGGAATGGCACTACTGGGAGGTGTGGCCTTTTTGGAATACATGTGGCCTTGTTGGAAGAAGTGTGTCACTGTGGGGTGGGCTTTGAGACCCTCTCCCTAGTTGCCTGGGAAAAAGAGTTTTCTGTTTGCCTTCAGAACAAGATGTTCTCTCATCACACCATTCCTGCCTGGGCACTGCCATGCTTCCCTTTATGATGAAAATGGACTGAATCTCTGAATCTGTAAGCCAGTACCAATTAAATGTTTTCTTTTATAAAAGCAGCCTTGGTCATAGTGTCTCTTCACAGCAATGGAAACATAAGACAAACATCATCTCTTACAATCAGGCATGGGTTTTGTTATTCAAAACAATTGTGCTGCTAATCTGTGATGTTCTCTCATTCTCTCTCTCTCTCTCTCTCTCTCTCTCTCTCTCTCTCTCTCTCTCTCTCTCTCTCAAGTGAAGTTTGCTTTTTTATTACAAAAATTATTTTCAACCAAGAAAACCATGTGTGACTGCTCACAATGCATCCCAAGTGAGCTTTCTGTTTCTATATCTTTTCTTCTCTTTGGAGAAAAGATATTCTTGTCATTGAAATGAACCATTTGCATGGGAAAATGTAGAATGTTGTCCTTGAACATAGTCACAAAATTTGGGAGATTGGAAAAAAAAAAAAGATTCCAGAATGTTATTTCACCATGTTTCAAATATTAGGGAAACAAGCACACACTAAACGCTATCTAATCCCAGGGACCTGGAGCCAGGTTCTGTATTTGTTGCTCTTAGTGAGATTCACAGTATGGTAACACAGAAGATATGGTCAATATGATTTACATTCAGGAGCCATGTCCTGTTCTCTCTGCCATAAGAGATTTTTATAATCACCCTTAACTTGATATCTAATAAGATTGGCCAAAAGAGAAGGAAACACAGGCAAACTTGCTTTATAACCAGTACAGACAATATGCAACACCAGTTCTAAATTCCGATTTCACTTCTAAAAACCATCTTCACAAGTTTATCAATCTCTAAAGGATATGAGATATAGTGTCCGAACAGACATTAGGAACATATTTATGTATCTATAAGTTTTCATAGGCAAAATCTCCACCAATATTTTCACATCTGAGCTACCTCCCCTTCTTTCTGGCCTGCCAAGTCTATGTTGATGGTTGTGATTTGCTGTCCAACATGAAGCTCCCTGATAAAAGCAGAAAAAAAAAAAAAAAAGAACACTAGCAATTGGCACATAGAAGCCCTTAAAGAGCAATGAAAATGGAATTCTGCTCATACCACAGTTTGATCTAGTTCTACTTGTTTGATGTTAGCCATGTTGTAGAAGTGTCTTCTAAGAAATTGAAACTATCAGATCTGGCATCTTCTAAATATGACTTACAGGGTCACTTTGAGCATCAGCATCAAGATGGTACAGAAGAGCATTTGAAACTGTCTATTTGTTTCATCAACATCTAGGCTCACAGAGTACATACTTGCCTCTACTAATAAATATGCTGCTAAGAACAAATTACAAGGCTCTGTGGGTTAAATGCAAGGGGAGGTGAAGCAAGGTTCCTGCCAAAGTGACCAGTCACCATCAACAACTTTGCACAGGTAAACTCTGGATATAAAGACATACTAGTTAGATGTCCCTGCCAAATGGAAGCAAAAAGATTAAATATCAAAGAAAGAGCTGGGGTTATAGCTCATGGATAGGATATGTTAACAAGCACAATGGCCTGGGTTCAATCTCTAACATAGCAGAGGTATTACTAAGAATTATCAGATCTCTAAGGAAAATATTATAAATGTTCATAATGTAATGGATCAAGATCCCAGTGAGGGGGAATACTCTAGAAAGTTATGGAGTTTTTTTGTTTTGTTTTGTATTTTTGTAACAACACTGCTTATAACAATAATAACACAAAGGAATTAGTTCAAATAATAATTCCTCTTTTGAGTAGTCCAAGGTTGGGAATAAAAAAATTTTTAAAATAGTATTTCTAACTCTTTTTTTTTGTAAAGGTTAGGACACTGAAGCCCAAGAGAATTGAGGTAACAAGCCAAGAAACATAATGTTAAAGAGTGAAAAATGTCTCCTCGATAGCATGGTGTCAGGAGGGTCACCTGAGACAAAAGAAGGCAGAAGAATATATATATATATATATATAAGGTAAACCTCTTATGCTGCAGATTTAGAGATGAACACATATGCACCTGTGGTGGTGCGAGGGAAATGATGTATACAAGAGAATGGGCTCTGGGCAAGCAAATAGATTTAGGGAGATCCACATCTTCCCCAAATTCAGGAGCCAGTCTCAAGCTGGCCCAATCTTCTATGTCCCTCATAGGGCAAATTTCCATGCTCAGGGCCACGCTGTGAGGACTTATCTTTAACAGAGTTCAAAGTAAAGGACTGTAGTGATACTCACCTTGAGTTTCATTCTCTGTGTCTTTATGAGTTTCCAAATGTAGTTCAAGAGAGTTTTATAAACTTATCCCCTAAAATTAATTATTCCTTATTTGACTTCCTGCTTCCTGATGCCTGATATCACAGATGCCTCTAAAATCTTCCCTATATTATAACTCTATAATGTCATTGTAAGTCAGTTTCAGAATGTCCACTGTAGTACTCACAACTGAATGAATATTTTGTCTTTAAAATGGAAATAATACACTATTTAAATAAAAATGCATTATATAGTAGATGTTTATAAGGAGTATTATTTTAATGATATTTAACATATGGTAACATACTTTTCCAAACCTTAAAGTTTTCAAAAAGTTTTAAGATACTGAAAATTACTTCATATTATCATTTATTTAATGAAAGGTATATGTTTATTTAATAAAAAATGGTATATATTTCAGATATAGTCATCATGATGTAAGGCTACATTAACTACTGAATTAACTGCAATTGAAAGGGGTGGGGGTTGAAAGCGCTAACCTGGGAAGCAAACTGCCAACAGTGCTTCCAGGTCAGATTCAAACAGGGACTATGTAGCTTGAACTCACACCAGAAAGTTGTCTCTCTTCCTTAGCAGCTAAAATTCTCTTTTTAAAGCAAGTAACACACCAGTAAAGAGAATGAAGTTAAACAGGAAAATAATCAGTCTTCCATAGAAAACAGCCTCAATAGTAGAGAATTAAAAGCAAGCATTTAGCAAATTTTATTGAAGAAAAGCAAATGTGCTTTGTTTAAAAAACGTGTTCTTGAACTTAAAATTAGCTTCACCTAATTACAGCACCTCAATTATTAAAGCTTCTCTCGTTTCCTAACCGCTGTTTTTATTAAGGCCATTTATTTTACCATTTGCAATCAGCTTCTTATTGTATTCGCACCATTTACTGCCTGTCAGTAACCAGCAACAACACCTCTGTTCTCTGAGGTCAGAGACCTTGTTAGTTTTGTGCATAGGTATATCCTAGTGCCTGGAGCCTTGTGGGAGCTCCATTAATATTTGAGAAATCAATATATGAAGTTCCAGACCAGGCTGAAATCTAGAACCTGGAAGAGGATTAGGACTCCAGTAATACATGCAAAATAGAAAACATACCATATCTTAGTAGAAAGGACTCTATTCTCAACTGAAATCAATTCTTCCTAAAAGAGCAAAGTGTTGGGTTTTTTTTGTATTTTTGGATGTTTATGCACGTGATGATGTGCATGTATATGCATGAGTGTTATATATATGTATTTGTATGATATATGTCCACATGTTGTGCATGTACCTGTAGATGCACAAGGGTTCAAAGGAGGATGTCAGATAATCTTGCTCTATCGCTCTTCAGTTTATTCAATTGAGTCAAGGTCTCTCATGGAATCTGAGCTAGGCTGGTGACCGTCAAGCCCCAGTGATTATCCTGTTTCCATCCTCCACAGTGCTAGGGCTACTACAAAGTAACACCCTATACTTTTCATGTGGGCTTTGGAATCTGAGCTCAGTTTCTTATGCTGAATACCAAAATTGTCATGAGGGTTATTTTTATCTAAATGAAATTCAGAAGCAAACACAAGAAAAAATCTCTACTTCCCCTTCATTTACATTAAAGAAGAAATTACGTGTACAGAACAAACCTTGTCCTCTTGCTATCAGGATGACAATTGTTGAACACAGAATGGAGCTTTAAACATATCCAGACTGGTGAAGGCATCACAGATACCTGTATAATACACTTTACCAGTAAGCCTTTATCCACTATTTACCTACCTTCTTACATAATGCCATCTCTTATAGACTCAAGAATCTGCTTTTTAATTACCCCCAAATTTTATTGTTCTTTCTCAAAGATGCTGTGTATAGTTTATCATTCAAATTATAAACATGAAATTTATTCATTTCTCCATAGGTTTCTTCTATATGTGCATAAAATATGTGTTAATATGCATGTTTATTTTCTCTTACTATTCTACTTTTATTACAGGAAGTACCAAGTAAAACCTTTGCACGTCAGAAAGAAATTGATTTTCCCTTTCTACAAAGAGCCAATTTTTAGAGAAGATAGTTATGAATCCATATTTATCCATTATATTAATATTTTCATGCCAAATTTTCATGACTAATTTCTAGAAATTCATTGAGTTATAGATTCCACTGGGAAGCAAGGCATTTCATAAGATTTTCATAAGATTTTCATAAGATTTTGACTATAGTTAGCATAATGTACATAGATAACTATTTCCTTGCCTGACACATAATTAGGGTTCAATGTGGGTAACTATTATCATTAAGCTCTCTATCAATAATAGTCATGACAAACAAATGAAAAGTTTTTTTCCATCATTATCACAAAAATGGTAAAAACTATGAAGCCTCTGAAGTTTTATTGCAATTTAGCAATGTTTGATTTCTTTTAAGGCTCAGATATTAGATATTAGATTCTAAGACTGACTAGTTTCATTGATAAGTTGACACACCCAGAAGAAGGAATCTCAGGAGAAGAACTGCTTCAATCAGGTTTCTGAGACATCTTGATTGCTACTTGGTAGAGCAGATCCCAAGCCACAGTGAGCAGTGCCATCCTCTCTTGCAGGGAGGCCTGGGCTGGATAAGGAGACTTGCTGAGAAAGCAATGTTCCTTCATGGTTTATTGTTTCTGCCTCCACGTTCCTGTCTTTATTTCCTTCAATGAGTTGCTGTTTCCTGTAGCAGAGTGTTTTATCACAGCAACATACAAGCAAATGAGAACAGGAATCAAGCTTTCAAAACCTTAAGCCATTATACAAAATGATGGTTTTTGTGATATTTGCATGCTTTTGTGTCATTGTCCTCTGCTTGTATCCACTATCTCACTGGTCACCTTACTACCTGTTCTGATTCTCTCTTTTTATCTGGGTCCTGAAATTTGACCCAGGCTATGTCCTCCTGCTTGCAAGGCAAACCCTCTACCACCTGAACTATCAGCCCCTACAAAATAAATATAATACCAGATTATCTTAGAATTTTTTAACAATATAGAATTAATTTATGTATCAAAGTCCTTATGAAAAGTCAAAAAAGAAAAGCATTTTTATGTGTCTTTTTTTATTCTATAGGCACAATTTTAACCGAAATGTTAGAAAATTTTCAGAATGATGGTGTTTCATCCATCAATCATTTTCCAAAAGATGTATTGTATTCCAATATCATCAATTTATTCACAGTGAATCTAAATCTCTTCCTTTCATTGTTTGGATCTCAGGATCTGTCACCTTTCCCATAAACAAAATTGATTCTAGAAAAAAGAAGAAGAAATACTTTAGAAATTTCTGGAGGAGAAGTTAAGAATTATTTTCTTCACGATTTAACAATCCTTTACTCATTCTTCTCTATAGGTAAACTCTGATGTCAGGATCCTCTACTTTGCTTAAAACACTTTGACCATTATTAATAATTTTTGTAGTTTGAGATGTGAGTAAAACCCTACAACAGTTTGTCATGGAAATTGCCTCAGTCTTGTTTTTCATGAGAGCTTTTCTAAACATAGAGCCCAGCCAGGCAATCACAGCATAATAAAATGGTGATGAGCACAGTACAGCGTCAAGTCTGAAGAATTGGCAGTCATCATTTTTATGCACAGACTATAAGCCTCAGAGTTAAAAGTGCAGTTTCCCAGACTTTCTTTAGTGCTGAGGAAAAGCGTACTTCGCTGCTAAAGACAATATTTTCATATTGCTAGTACTTCCAAGTGCTCACCAAAATGATATAGCACTGAACACAAATGCAAACCCTGGTTCCAGGCATTCTGTGTTTGGCAGTGATGTGGAACAAAGAATGAGAAGACAGACCAGGAATTAATGGTGCGTCAAACCTATTCACCTTGCATTTCACCTGGAAGAGGGAAGTGGCTGAGGGTCAATGACAGAGGCTGCCATGAACCTCTTAATTGCAGGTGTAATGAAGGTTAATTTTGAAAGAGGCAGAAAAAATTCTGTTTAAGTTAAGCTAATTAAAGCAGTTAGATATATTTGAAATAACAGCAGGAAAGTCTATCCTTAGTTATTCAATCAAGTGACAGACACATGAATTTAAAGAGAGTGGAAAGGGAATAGACAGGATAGATACATAGGAGGGATTACAGAGAGGAAAGGGAAAGAGGAAATATAGTAATTGTATTATAATCTCAAAAGAGGTATACAGATGTGGTCTTAAGGGACTCAGTAACATGGATAGAGGTACAATCTTCAACTGATGTTTTCCTTTTTATTTTTCTTCAAAATCCTAAAATTATGTCAAGAAAAGAAAGAAAATAAACACCCAGTTTTCTGGTAGATGACAATGTAACTTTCCCAGGATGGCTAATGCATTTAGCCCTACTAGGAAGCATTAGTGATTTCAGTTTTCATAATGCTCTAGCATAAAATACTTCTCACAAACTTGAAGTGACTCAAGTCACCTTTGTAGGTAAAAACATCATTTAGAATTTGAATGCTGCCCTGTCCACCATTTCACAAACACTCTTGGTCCCAGTGTTTTCCATCTCCCTGTTTCATCACAGAGAACTGTACTTCGAGTGGAATCTTTACATATCCCACCACTCTGGTCACTACCGAGTTCTGGAGTGAACTGTCCCTTGAACAAAAGAGCAATGGATGAAGAGGAACAAGAGTCAATACTGTTTATGTTTTCTCTTCTTCCTATATATGTGTCCACTACACTTAAGTGTTCACTCTAGCTCTCCATCACATGGAAACAATTCATAATTCCTACTATTAAAATCCACAATGCTACCATATGGCTAGATTCCAAGATTTAGTCATTCTGACTATTCAAGCTGATTCCTCCCTAGTTCAAGTCCAGAATTCTAAATGCAATATTTTTTTGTTTTGTTTTGTAGGGACTACTGTGGGGTATAAAACTGTGACCCACTACTTCCTCAAATATGGCACACTTCATGTACAGTCTTTAATAATTTTCATCTGGAAATCTATCTATAGAGCTGGTATACTCCCTCAGTTTAGGAAAACAAGTGCCTTACTTATGCCTTATAACTTTAAGAGCTGCAGATAAATATACTACAATGTACAAACCCCTTAGAATGAAAATTCAAATGGCATCCAGAGTTTTTGCAAGAAGAGTATTTGATAAAAATAAAAATTTAAATCCAGGTAAATATTGGTTAGACAAACCTTAAGTAATCTATCTTCATACTTCAAAATGTCAACTAAATATTCTTTCTGTAAAGCTTAAAGGCACTTCCTGATCTGTCAAGTCAACATCTCACTGCTATGTGGAGTTCGTTTATGGGAGAGAAAAATAAACATCGCAAGAGGTATACTGTTTTGAGATAATAGCCCTTTGTAATTTTTAAAGACTTTTTAAAATAATTTCCATTATGTGCATTAGTGTTTGCCTGCATGTATGCCTGTGCACTGTGTGTGTGTGTGTGTGTGTGTGTGTGTGTGTGTGTTGTTTAATGCCAGAAAAAGAGTGTGCTTATTTCTGGGAATTGAACCCAGTTCCTCTACAAGAACAATAACTGCTTATTGTCCGAAATAATCTCTTCAGCCCTTTTCTAAGTTTTATATCACAATTAAGACTTCTTTGCAAATGAGTGAGGGCATTTATATTAAGCAATATTTTAAAGGAATAACCATACTTCAGTAAGTTTCATTACAATAATGATCATAGAAATTGTCGCTAAGGGTCTAATCGCTAAACATTATCACAAATGAATGAGTAGATGTGTTATTTTAGGTTTGAAAATTTCACTGCTGCAATACAGGATGAAATTACATGGCCTTAGAACAAATCATCAATTTAGAAAATAAAATCAAACATAATGATCCTAGATGTCATTTACGTATATGCTTATGTCCAATGTAGACTCACTCATTTTTTCTGTTTTTCATACTCAATAATTCTATACACTTATTATAAAAATGATGATTTATTCATGGTTTAAGATGTACATATCAAACACCATACTCTGAATATATTTTAATCCTGAAACATTCACTACTGGAACTGAAATTATTTTAATACATTCTCAATTTTATATTTGTTCTAAAATGCTAACACTAAATATTTTTGAAAAGGCCCACTGGCATTATTAGCATTAGAGAGTCAGAAAAATAGACTAGTGTATCCCTACATTAAGGATAGTGTACCATATTCAAAACCTCTAGTTAATGTAACAAATTCACATTCTCAGATTAACTATGCCTCTTTTCTTTCAACCCAGTTTACAGGATCTTTTCAATTATTTGTCCTCCATTTATTACTATTTATGTTTGTTGATTTATTTGTAATAACTCTCACTTATTACTAGTCAGGATGTTTTAAATCTTATATATTTTTTAATATTCATATTTTAAATCATGAAATGGTTAACTGTAACTTAGAATAGTTGGGCAGCATGAATTGACTTGTTTATTGAGCTAGAATATGAACAGAGGTCTGATCCTATGACCTCAGTGTCAATGTGTAGGGCTATTGAATTTTCTTCAAGGCTTCTTGCCATGCTCTGGATGAATGAAGTACTCCCTGCTCCCTGTGTTTTGTGACTCTCACAAGACACTATTGTTGCAGTCCTAAGGACAACCTAAAGATGGCTTCCCCAGGGCTATCACACTCTGGCAGATCTTTTCATAAAAGCAAGTGTTGACAATCTATCATGACAACCTGTATTTGTATATTAGACATTGTGTCAAGTGGCCATACATTCTGCCATTACTTCTGTACTTTTTTATACCTCTTTTTATACCTCTTTGAATCTTGTTTGTGGAGGGGAAGCGGTGTTTCACTCCAGTCTCTTTCTCAGAAGCTCCATGAGTCATTCTTCTCACAACTCCACAATTCCCAATATCCATTGTGGCGCCTTGGCAAGCTAAGCTCACTTTTACTTCCTCCTACTTTTAACTGTATGGCGCTAGGCAAGCTATACTTTTTGTCTCTGAGGTTCTACATCCTTATTAATCAAATCTCTAATGGCTGGGGGTGGTGTTGGCTTAATACATGGAAGAGCTCTGCCAAAATCCATATTCCCACTACTTTATTTTAGACTCACATCATATCTTACAATAGCATACCTGATGTACAAAAAGCATTTACCAAATGCCTATTGAAAGAAAATATGATTTTATATATGTGTATAACACCTAACAGCTTAATTTAAGCACTACCTGTGAAGAAATTTCAAAATGAGTTACCTGTTTGGATGTGCTTCATAATAAACAGAAATGGACGATTTGCTAGAAATTGAGTTTGAGTCAAACTCATGATAACAGGGATGTTTATGCCTATGAAAAAAAGATAGCCGCCATTAAGATGTTTACACAAAAGAGATCCATAAAGGAAATATATTATAATTTTATAGACAAAAGCAATTTAATATCATGTATCTTAAACAAAAAGAAATGTGTAATTAATTTTAAACCACCATGCATGGGTTAAATATTCAACCATTCATGAATTCATTCTGATTTCACATTTACATCCAGTGAGGAAGAACATCAAATAGTAGATTCCATTTAGTAAAAGCAATGAAAAATGTCATATTCTCAATAGTAATTTTCTGACCACTCTTCACATTGCATGATCTGTTCTTTAAAATGCTTCACTTTTTAATTCCTTTCCAGACATGTTTGCACTTCATTGCTGTACTTCAGGCTTTGAGAATCTCATCTGAGTTTAAAATACTTATTTTTTACCTACATTGCCTAGAATTACTCTGTGAGCCTAGAGGTTGCAATATATATATTGAAATTTTATTATAAAACTAGGAACAGATAATTGCTTTCTTACAATTAATTATTATGTAAGCCAAAATATTTCAGCTTATATAGAGTTTGTCAGTAATGTGGGAAATTTCAGTGGTCAGTGTTTTCTAGATTAAACATTTTAACCCATCTCATCTTCTCTTCAACTTAGTTCTGACTCAGTGGATCAGAGCAAGACCTGAGAATGGCAATTTCTGAGTTGTTCCGATGTGATGCCCTTGCTGCTGGTCTCCGTAGTGCATTTCTAGTCTCACAGTAAACTGAATCTTAGTCTCAGTGGTCCTGTAAAATTTGTTTAGACCCTAAGAAAATTAAAATCAATATGTGTAGTCAAAATGGAGAAAAGAAAATGAAACAAAATCTTACTAAAACAAAATGAACAATGCTATATACAGAATAATCATGACAATTCCACACAAATTACCAATGGATACAAGTTCACACCTGAACTACTGAGATAAATCAGAAAAGTAAAGTCAGTTTTACTTCCATTCTGATTTTCAGTGAATATTTTTTGCTCCCCCTTCTTCTTGAACAACCCCAGAGCACATTCTTCAAAGTCGATTCTCAGGCTATTCTGGGGCATGACTCATCAGGATATCTGCCGGCTCCTATTATCATTTCCTAATGAGATGGAGAATTCTTGCTTTACAATGAAAGGCAGTGTGCAATAGCCAAAACAAGGGAACCTGATATCAGTTCAAACTCAGTCAATTAACATCATGACCCCAGGCAAGCAACTTTACATCTCTGGGGCTTTTCCTTCAGTAATGTAATTAGAGAATTGTTCAGTAACTGATGAGAATTCATTCACTATCGTGTAAAATCAGATGAAATTTTGTGTTCATGAGCCATTAACCTCATCTGAATACATAGTTCTGGTTTATCTAAGGATTGATAGAGTCCATGCCCTGCAATCTGTGTTTCTTGAGCATAGTAATGCACCTTCCTTCAAGAAATGACTGAATGGTAAAGATAACCCAGTGAGTCCCACCTAAATGTCAAATTCATGGTACTATGCAGCACTATGAATTAATAAAGAAATCAGTAAGTAGATATAATTGATAGTATTTTTCAATAATACCCTTTAAATGATGAACATTTAAAGAAATAATTAACATCTAAGTCTTATGGGAAAGTTAAAACAGCCTTATGAAAGAACCACTAATTCTTTTTAATTATTATTATTATTATTATTATTATTGTTATTATTATTATTATTTCTTGTTGATTTCAAAGCTTTACATCAGTTGCCTTTGCAAGTATTATTTAAACACAGCAAACATGCTATTCAAAATACTATTTATTTAATGAAGTGTTGTAGAGAGGTTATTCTTAACCTTGAATGTATTCACAAGCCACCTAGTGAGTTCAGAGAGCTAGGATCTGACACAGCAGGTCTGGAATGAGACTTGAATTCTGCATTTTTAATAACTTCCTATACAAAACTCTTTCCTCCTGTCTACTCACTGCACATGCAGTATTGAGGGCAGGGTGTAAGTCACAATTCAGTGCTTGCTCTGCTTGGATGTATATTGACATCACTTAGGGAAACTTAAGAAAATCTTAGAGCTTGGATCTCCCCTACAGAAACACAGATTCGATTATTTTAAAGCTCTGTCTTGACATACATTTGTTAAAAAAAAAAGTCCCAGGTGACTCTAATACACAGCTAAGTATTTGAACTACCACTGAGATAATAACAACAGTGAAATTAGAAAGGTGATCACTAAGTCAATTTAATTAAGAATAATATTAAAGAGGACAGTGATACTGAGTGAGCATTCTTAACCAGGGAAGATTCCATAGGTGAGTCCTGACATTTGCTCCCAAGAGCCTATGTGTTATATAGGAGTATTTGCAATCTGCAGATGAGAAAATAGCAATAGTTGAAACTCAGTTGCCAATCAAATGTTTTCATTTTGCATTGGGTTTAAAGGAAGAGATGAATATGCAAATACACATGCACCATCTTTTTCCATTGTCTATTCAGAAACTAGAGAAAAAGGGAGACCGGAAGGTGCAGAACATCCCCGCCTCCATGCTGCTTCCCACCCTTCCTCCTTGTTTCACTAGAGCTCATTTGTTTTACCTGTGGATGCTGCAGCTTCGCTTCCATCTTCATTCATCTCAAAGAAAACTTTCTGCATGACTCTGGAGACATATACTTCAGATGAATCTGATGGAAACATGAAGGATTCTTTAACAGTTAAAACCAAAGCCTTCACTATTAGGTCCACAAACAACTACGTGTTCAAATATACAGGAACAGTTATTGAACAAATGAACTCTCTCCGATTTAATCAGTTTTCTGGAGATAAGGATGCCTAGGCTTAACTATCAAATCCATGAAATGGATATACAAATAGGAAAAGTTTGCCCAGACATGAAAGCTGTAACTCTCAAATCACTATAAGATTTAAATGGACACGGGGTTTACCATTTCACCATGATCTAAAGAAATAATGGAAGAACAACCTCAAAGGCAACTTGCCTTTTAAACCATATATTCTGTTCTGATCTAATATTAAAACAATATTTACTTTCCTTCAAGACTAGTTATGTCATAAAAGTCTAAAAAGCCTTCGTGTCATCTTTCAGAGAAATCATTTCAGAGCTGTGCATTTTAAAACCCCAATAAATGTTTTATTGTATGACAGTGTCTTGTAGTATTTACTCCGTTATGCCTGAGTGCTGAGTGCTCCTCTCTTGCCCGCTGGCAGAACTGACATGAAATGCTTCTGGAAGAGTGGTCTGTAAAGTTAATCTTGAAAAGTGAAGTCATGAGCTATACATCATATCAAGTCAGCTTAGCAGGACCAGATGTATCTATATTCTCTGCAGTCATTACATGCATGCCCTAGAAACTGTCATAGGTGCATAGGTGGTTTACTACAGCCACCACTCAAGTCACTCAGTGGACATGACTGTGCTCAGTAGCAGAAAACTGTAACATGGAGAAAGGGAGAAACCACAGTTTCAGTATGGATTTTCAAAATACCAGGTAGGCACTGGGTGAGTCACCTAACCAGATTCTCCAATATGTCTCTGAAGTAAGACAGGATTCACAAATAAAGCAGAAAGTTAATGACCTAATAGCTTGTACAGGTTAGGCAGGGGTGAAATGTTCCACCCAGATTAGCAATGGAACTACTCCAAATGGCTCCTGGGTCATTAGGCTGAGCTACTTGGTCTTATGGATATAAGACCAAGTATAAGGCTTGGCAGTTAGGAAAGAATGACCCCCGAAACACACTAGCCTAGAACAATGAACATGAGTTCTATAGTCTCATTGCTATCTCTATCTTTGTCATAATTATTTCCTTTAAACTTGCATGAAAAGGTAAATCTGTAATTGTTAAATTAAGGAGTCTACAATGCTTTTAGTTCTTCTATACATTGAAGTATTTATAGTTTTATTTCTGTGCATATGTGGGTGTGTGTGTGCATGTGCGAGTGTGTGTGTGTGTGTGTGTGTGTGTATGTGTGTGTGTGTGTGTGTGTAAATATGAGTGCAGGTGCTGATGTAAAAAGGCCAGAAGAGGGTGTCAGATCATCTGAAGCTAGAGTTGCAAGCCCTTTTGTTGTTGTTGTTGTTACTGTTGCTGTCGTTTGTAGTTGTTTTGGGTTTTTGGTTTGTTTTGGGTTTTTGTTTTGCTTTGTTTTGTTTGTTTGTGAATTGCCTGATATGAGTGCCGGGAAATATACTCAAGACTTGTGTAAAAGCAGTAAGAATTCTTAATTACTAATTTCTCCATGTGCTAGATGACTAAGTGGCCTACATAATGTTTGCTATTTTCAAAAAGTCATTAAGACATATTTTGTCACTTAGATTAGAAAGTTGAGATTCCTAAAAATTAAGCCATTACTGAACATGGCATAGAAGTCAAATTTGAATCCCAAAGTTTCAAAGGTGTAAAATATTATATTCAAAATTATTGAATGCTGTCAGAAGAAAATATCTACTTCCTACTGATGCTTAGATTGGTTTATGTTATGTTTTGGAAAAATTTTATTGTACAAAAATAATCAAGCATAGCAAGTGTTGTAACTTGGATTAATATCATTTCCAAAGGCTAGCATGTTGGTAGGGAATAGATGATGCAGGACGATGTTGGACATTGTGGCTTTAGGGCATCCTATCCCTACTCCTCCCTTTCTTCCTTTTTCTGCTTCTTCTCTGCAATGCAATGAAATGAGCTCCTCTACTACATTTTCCCATATCCATTTTCTAGCCCAAATCCAGATGACCAAACCACCACGGACTGAATCCTCTGATCCAAGAGCTAAAATAAATCTTTTCTCTTTTGTTTGTTTATATGAGCATTTGGTCACTGCCCTGAAAAGTAGTAAATACAGCACAAAATTGCTTATGCTGATAATCCCAGCTTTAGTGTTGAAATTGGCTGATCTATTTCAGTCAATGAGAAGAACCAAATGATTAAAATAATGTAAATAGCTACCCTAGAGGGAAAAAGTAACAGAAAATTTTAGACACTTATTCTCCACATGGGGTTACTCTTTTGCACAAAATATTTTATGAAGCATTTTGGAAGTGTTTTCATAAATCACCTTCGAAAAGGTTTATGGAAGCTACGCATTGCTGGAGCTTGAACAGTGAGTGTTTAAACCGTGTAAGGTATATTGAGCAAGATTCCTAAGGACAGGAAAAAGAAAAGTTTAAGGAAAAGAAGTACTTGGTTATTATTGGTTGTGGAGGTGGCTATGGTTCAGGGCACCCTAAAATAGCATTTTATTTAAGTGTTTAATGTTGACTGTTACTGTTGCTACTATAGTGATTGGCAAGAAAAAGATCCAATTGTCTCTGTGGAAACAAGTAACTGTGTCATTCCTGGAGGGGATAAAGAACTTGTATGGCGCCTCTAAAGATACTACACATCCTTCTCTCAGAGACCTTCTCCATTCCATTCCATTCTCAATTCCCTGCCCCTAAAGGATTGGTGAGTGAGTAAATTGATGGATACTTCTTCAAAAGTCTAGATATTTTCATAAAAGTTCAAAATGACTTTCTACTGTATGTTATATGATAATAGAAAATAAGCTGACAGACTTATACCACTATGCCCTGTATAGAGCAGAGAAGATGGAAAATTTAAGTGTATGTGGTCTGTATGCCACTATTTATTTTTCTTTATTTACTTATTTATTTTTCAGCTATTGATTTTCATCAAGGGCAGAATAATTAAATTAATATCTGGCATACCTGTGGAGGTAAGAAACTCAAAAAAGCCCTAGTCCTTAGATGTATGTTGACATGAAGAATCCACCTCTATTTGCCATCCTGAAGACCTCTACATGTAGCTTTGTATGCTTTAATATTACCAAATTACCTCTGAAAACTAATTGTCCATATGGGTTTTATATTTGTCCTGCTTAAATGACAAATACCATGTTGTAATTCCATTATTAGTAAGGGAATACAAATAGGGCAGAACGAAAGACCATAAAATGCTTCTACTTCCATAGTTCTGTTATAATAGGGAGAGAATGTGTATGTATCTTTATGAAATGCTTTCTGATTTTCATTGGGAAAGACTTCTTACCTGGTAGATACAGTACATAATAATAAGAGCTTTCAGCCTTAGTATGACATTTATTCACTATGTATATGCTTACTAGGACTGAGGGCTCTTTCATGTTAAATCAGTCTGCTAATATAATTCCAAGAAAACAAGTCAACATGACAATATAAAATTACTCATCAGTAGCATACCTGTTATTCCAGAAAGGTCACAGCCACCACTAAATATCTCAGTTACATTTAAAGAATATAATGCTTCTTTGAAGTTTAATTTTTGTTCTATTTTAAATCTGTTTCAGAAAAGATGTAGAGAAATTACTAAAACACTATGCACATTTTCTAGGAAAAAAATTTTATAACATGGGTGACTTGGCAAAGCTTATATTTATACTTTCACTAGCCCAGTTCCATTTTCTTGTATCTCATATCATTTTTATCCAGTTCCATTAGTTGTTTCCGCAGTGCTAATAACTTGCTTCCTAAATATATTGTTGATGGGGATGATTAATGGGATGATTTTAAAATAAGTTACCCAACAAAACAGGTCTACCTAAATGTCCTTGTTTAACATCTTTATAAGAAATATGAAGTTTTCTTCTCCAATTTTCTGTACTCAAGATGTTCTAACAAAGATGTGTCATGTGCAACACTGTGAGCAAGACTCAGCAGTCAACAATCCCAGAGGAAGCTCGTTGTAAGAGAGGCATTTATAACTCAGGATCCTTCCTATTCTCTCATTTGCTGCGATTCTCTTCTAAGGTCTTAAAATGGAAATATTAAGTGCATAAAATGTTGGAAGGGAACCCGGTAAAATGGATAAAATTTATCAAGTCAGGGAGAGAGCTTAACAGTACTTTTAATACTAGGCCATAAGTTAAGACTCAAACATCCAGCTTATCTGAGTTCCTCATTTATGAAAAATGAACTAAGCAGAAATTCTCAGAGATTCTCTTGAGTATAGATCTTCCATAATTCCAAGATAACTGCAGGCACAGATTCTCTATGTTTTGTAATGTTAAATTCTGTACTCCTTTGCAAGCTTTTGTTATGCAAACCATGTTCCTTGATTTAAAACTATTGGTTAAATAAAATTGCCTATAGCCAGTTACTGGAGGGATTAAAGACAAGGCAGGTGGGTTTTAAGTTACCTGGTTGGGGGTGGAGAAGAGAGAGGAAAGAAGAGAGACCAGGAGGAGAAAGTAGAAGAATCAGAGAGAGAGAGAGAGAGAGAGAGAGAGAGAGAGAGAGAGAGAGAGAGAGAAGGAAGGAAGCCACCATAAGGGAAGGTAGAAATATGGACCATGAGCATGTGGTCGGGAGAAACAACAAATATCTGGGGTATACCACTGGGAAGGTAGCCAGGCCAGCAGTTAGAGTAAATTAAGGGTTAACTCCAGCCCTGTCCCTAGTAATTGTCAAAGCCAAATAAAATACTTATAGTCTGAGTTTCATTTATTTTTAAGCTAGTCAGGGATAAGTTTAAATTGATTCTACTCCAGGTGTCATTTAAATAGAAAGAGGGAAAGAACTAGTACATTTTTATTTCATAGATGCTTAGAGAATTTTTTAAATTTTTTAAATATATTATAAGCTTTTTTAAAACAGGGAACAGGAAATTGTTACAAAGTTGATTTCTAAGCTCAGGGTCAAGATAAGTACAAGAGCTATGATTTAAACTCAGGTCCATTTGAGTCAAAGCTAATGTGCTGACTTTTTCTGTCTTCTAATCAAAATATAATTCTAAACCATGATCTTGATCAATATATACAGTGTGAGTCATTAGTTATAACAGTCCTGTTTCATCTCCCATCTACCTTCATCTTAACTAAAATTATCAAAAGAATAGATAAAAGTAAAAGAGTAAGCAACAAAAATGCTAGTTTCATAAATAATACATTAAATAAATATAAAATAAAATATGTTTTTAAAAGGATTCATGTGGCATCCTAAAATGGGGAAAAATATGTTTCCTACATCAGTGACATTCCCCAGAACTCCTACTTCAAGAGCTGTCTCTGTACCCTGACAGACACTTGTCTCAAGATATGTACACAGCTGCTAGAGGACTCTGGATCTAACACCTAAATAAAGTCAGTGGCTACAAACTTGATGATAAATCAGTCTAATTCAATCACAAATTTAATTAATGAGTATTGATTTAGTTTATTCACTGTAATTCTTCAACGTAATGAATTACCTGTGGGAGTAAGCTAAAATTATTTCTCACAAAATAGTATGTATTTTTTTTCTTTTCTTTTTTAATTTTATTTTTTTGCTTATTCACTTTATAACCCATCCCATTCACCCCCTCCCACAATCCTTCCCTATCTCTTCTTTTCTGAGTACCCCCTCCTCCTGTATCCCCCACCCTGCCACTTTAAGTCTCTGAGAGGCTAGGTGCTTCCTCTTCCATTGAGGCTAGGTGCTTCCTCTTCCATTGAGGCCAGATGAGGCACCCAGCTAGAAGACCATGGAACTAGAAAATATCATCCTGAGTGAAGTAACCCAATACAAAAGAACATACATGGTATTCACTCACTGATTATTGGATTTTAGCCCAGAAGCCTGAAATACCCAAGATTCAACTCACAGACCACGAAAAGCTCATGAAGAATGATGACCAAGTAGGGGGGGCTTCAGTCCTTCTTAGAAGGAGTAACAAAATACTCAAGGGTGCAAATATGGAGACACAGTGCAGGACAGAAACTGAAGAAGAGACAGACCATTCCACCTGGATATCCATCCTATGTGCAGTCACCAAGGGTAGAGGTTGATGTGGATGTCAGGATGTACATGCTGACAGGAGCCTGATATAGCTGTCTCCTTAGAAGTCTGCAAGAGTCCGACATACTCAGAGGCAGAAGCCCACAGCTAACCATTAAACTGATCACGGGGTTCCCAATGGAGAAGATAGAATGAAGGCTGAAGGAGTTGAGAGAATTCGAGACACCATGAGGAAAGCAACAATCCCAACCAACCAGAGCCCCCAGGGTCTAAACCACCAGCCTGGGAGCGCTTAGGGAGGGACCCATGGCTCCAGCTATATATGCAAGGGAGCTATATATAAGTGGGAGAAGAGATCCTTGGTCCCATGAAGGCTGGACGTCGTGGGGGGGGGATACTCGAGGGTGGGGAGGTGAGGTACAGGGGAGGGTGGAAAGGGGTACACCAACGTGGAGATAGGAGGAGGAGGGAAGGGATAGTGAGTTCCTGGGAGGGAGGGGGGAAATGGGGTAAGGAGAGAACATCTGAAATGTATAAAAAATTTTCCAATAAAAAATTTCCAATAAAAAAAAAAAAAAAAATGAAAAAAAAAAAAAAAAAAAAAAAAAAAAGAAGACCATACCCATATACAGGCTGCATGTTTTGGGATAGCCCCCACTCCAGACGTTTGAGACCTACATGAAAACCAAGCTACACATTTGCAACATATGTGCAGGGAGGCCTAGGATAGTATGTATTTTGAAATATGCTAGATGTTGCAAGTCCTAAGTAACTGGGATTGTGGGAAACGTGAAGACTAAAAATCTATTCTAGTGGAAATAGCTCATTTTATGCTACTATTTTCAACTTCTTAGTAATTTCTTCCTGGGAAAAAAATTAAGTATGATTGTTTTAAAAGTATTCCCCGAATAGCAGTAAAGGTGGAAACTATATGTTCTAATATAGCTACTATTTTTAGATTAATAGTACAGCAATTTCAGGATAATGACGAGAATACTGAAGACTTATTACAATGTCTAGCAATGTGTAATTATCACTAGAAACTCATTTAAATAATAGCCCTGCTCATAGAATAGTCCAGTGAAACCTACAGCAATAGAAATGCATTCAGCCATTTGATAAGAGCATAATCTAAGGCCAATACCTAATTATCCATTATTATTGCAGCCATGAATAAGGGGGATGAAGTGGCACTTCTTTGGTTAGGCACTTAATATAGAGCACAGTTTTTAATGTTTACAAAATTCCTAGGAAGTCAGAGTTATCATTATCATTGACATACAAGAAAGGAATTGTAAGAAAGTTGATTTCCAGGCTCAAGGTCAAGATAAGTACAAGAGCTATGATTTAAACTCAGGTCCATTTGGGTCAAAGCTAATGTGCTGACTCTTTCTATCTTCTAATCAAAATATAATTCTAAACAATGATCTTAATCAATATATACAGTGTAATCAGTAGTCTTCACAGTCCTGTTTCATCTCTAATCTACCTTCATCTAAACTAAAATTATTAAAAATAGCTAAAAGAGTATGCAACAAAATGTTGGTTAGATAAATATAAATTAAAAAACACAAAATTAAATATTTAGCATAGGAAACATCATTCATTTGCTTTACACATGGAATTTTCTCCCAAATGTAAGCATTAAATTTAAGTAGGTCTCTTACAGGTAAAAGCTACAGAAAATGAAAGAAAATTTGAATTTCTGTGCCCAGATGGGCCCGGTCATGATTTTCAGTCACTACTGTGAATTTGTCTCATTAGGTCCCTCTCCTATATACTGAGTGTTCTCATTAAATGGAGATAAATTAAAATTTCTTGATGTCTTCCTCTGAGTTCTTGTCCTATTATCTGAAGTCCTATTGTATATATAATAGACATTAGCTAACCCTGGATTATTTAAAGATAAAAGTAACCAAACCAAATCTATAAAGACACGGCATTAGTATTGAAATGTAAATTCAAAGACTGGGAGATGTTTCATGGAATAAAGTGCTTGCTTTACCAGCATGAGAACACAGGCTTGGATTATTAGGACATATATAAAGGCTACCATGCAATAAGGTGTGTTTATAATCCCAGCATTCCCATGGCAAAATTAGAGGCAGACACGGAATAACAAAATAGCTACCTTGACATACATATATTCAAATAGCAAGGTGCAAAGAGAGAAGTGACACCTGACCTTACTTTTCTGAGCTTTACACATAAATATTCACATTTATAGACCCAGACATATCACACAGACAAAATATATACACTTATAGGTAATCCTATATAAAATAAAGTTCTGTGTAGGTAAGATTTACTAACATATTCCTGTATTTATATGTATCGAGTGCTCACTTTTATCTATACACTTAACATAAACACATTTTCATGATGCTTTTTATATACAGGAATCTGACTCATTGTAGGCATATGTTAGATTCTCCAACTTAATAAAATTTAGTTTCTAATATAAGCACAAGTTCTCATATTATGTGTAGACAAAATATTATGAACTCTTGCTAGTATCCAAGTGTAAGACAATATTTGAAATTAGTCTTTTGGTACTTCATAGACAACAAAAGCTAGCTATCAGGCTAGTACATTTCAACTACTGTCGATCTTACAGGCTTTGATTCTAAACACATTCTATTTCAAAGTATGGAAGAGGAAGTTCTACAAACAGGAGGTATAATCTGATCAGTCTTATGTTCCTTCCTTCCTGTTGTCTTTGTATATAAACAGCCTCCTGGTTGTCTGACATTGATCAAACTATGTTACAAAAGAGGCACTTAATTTTCCAACAATACAGGATGTAGAATAGCTGGTGTTGGGCAGGACTGACTGATTCTGCTAACTCCAAGGATTGCTGAACTATACCAGAATGTAAAAAGAGGCAATGGCAGAGTCCAGGCACACTCTTCAGGTCTGTGATGCTCTTAGAACATCTTGAGTTTATAGTTTTAATCCAAAATTACAAGAGAGTGAATTTCTGCTGTTTATATCAACTAGCTTGTTCTTTGGTTCTTTTTCATGGTAGCTCTGGAAATATGATAACATTGATTAAATTGCTCCAACTTACTAGTTTACAAATCACTATGAACTCATTTGAATATAAAAGAAACACAGCACTGGATAATATATTTTAACATAGTAGTATAAACCTGCAGTGCCAGCACAACAGAGGCAGGGGATCATGAATTTAGTACTATCCTGTGCTACAAAGTGACTTCAAAATGATCATGGGTTACACATCGAAATTCTTCAGAGAAGGGCCAGAGATGGCTGAAACAAAGTCATCAGTCAACACAAAGCTATTTACTGAGCCTATATAATGTTCTTTCCTGTTCATATATAAAACATAGTTTTTTGGGAAGAAAAAAGATTAATTTGGGGAAAATGTGCTTCAGAACTTTGAATTCATGATTTAGTTCATAGAGGTAGAGATCAGATCTGGAAGAAGTTAAAGGAAATTACGAGAAGAGAATGTATTCAAGGATATTAGAGAGAGGGGATTAGATCTGGGAGGAGTGAAGAGAAATAGTGAGCAGAGACTATGTTCAAAATATAGTGTATGACTATGAGATTCTCAGTTAATAAACTGTTATATGAAAATATATGAAGACATTCTAACACAGGTTAGAATATCAACTGTGCTATTTTAGTACCCCATTAACTCTGAAGGTTCTTTTATCTCTCAGAAGCATATTAGTCTGTATAACCATTGCTTCCTACGATTATATTTCTTTGTCATTTCAGTGGAGTACTAATTACCTAAAACTGACCAGAGGATTCTGTTTGCAATTCACAGGTCAGTAACACAGAACATGACTCACCGAGGGAGGCTGACTTCTACTTCCTCTTCATGCAGCTCAGAGAACCATCTCCGGATATGATGAGCAGTAACTTGTTTTTCCACTTCTTCTATGTTCACATCTTTTATGGAAGAATGATGACTAAACTGAAGTCATCAGCCTTGTAAGGCAATTCCAAAACTTGACATGTCACGTATGACTCAGAAAAATAACCTACAACAAAGGAAATTCACTAAATTTATTTGTCAGCTATCGAGTCCATTATTTAAAATATATAGTGTTCTGATATTACCATATTTTGCTTTCAACAGCGCCTTCATCATTGGAACCTTGACTGTTGAGCCGTCTTTCTTGCTAAAATCTGTCATCTCTGTGTCTTCTTTTCTGAATTTCTGTTTCCAATCCCCCTTAAAATAAATGGCATTTACCAGGACCATACGAGTCAAGGGGCCAAATTCTTCTTCTGAAAACATATTTTTGATTTTTCCTATAAAGAGGATGGAGAGCAAAGTAGAGAGAAAAAGTAAGAAAAGTGGAAATTCAATGGAACTTGCTACAATTGACTAAAGCAAAAATGTCTTTCACAGAGCTATTTTCACCAATGTATTGTATCTCTAGTTTTGGCAACAGTAAGGGCAGAAGGGAATACTGCTAAATACTTCACTAAGAAATGGTGTAAACAGAAACACCAGGAAATTGAAAATGAGAGTCTTCTAGGAAAAAGTGAACAGAGTTAGTAATAAATTCTCTGGTGAGATTCTATCCATAAATTGTTGTTCAGACAAGAAGAGAATTATAATGTGTCTTCCTGCATATTTATCAATATTATTCAGACCAAACGTATAGGTTGCCCATGAAGACAACCAGATTCAGGTGAGTGATACTGCCAAACTTACTACTCTTATAGCTGCAGCTAGTGACCAGTGCTTTGTCTGATTTTGAGCCTCAAAAAAATCCATCTATTTTCCTCTTCTTTCTCTGTGCAGTAAGCAATTCTTTGTTCATAATGCTATGATTTCCTTTTTCACATCCCTATAAATTCTCCTGCTCACCACATCAGAATCTCAATGGATACCTTTGTGTTTGTGCCTGCCCATGAAGATTTAAGTAGCAACTAATACTATCATAAATTTCTTCAGCATAATCATAATTAAAAATCTATGAACCTCCTATATATCCTTATTATATTATACACATTGTTATTAAAGTTTCTAATAACCAAAATATTTTAATAGTGTCCTAATTTCAAAGAGAATCTAAGGTTACAATGTTCTACACTTTGATATCAAGTGTAAACTAACCTTAACCTTTATTTAATGACTTTGTAATTTTTGCCACTTTGGGTTTAACAGTTAGGTCACTACATTTATGATAAGACTGTTAACATTATTTTTAAACATTAACATAATCAGCTAAACTATTTACAATATACTTGGGAAAGTGTCATTTGGAATTGACACATCTAATATATTACTGGAGAAAGATAAGCTTCCTGTTTCCATACCTGAAAAAAAAATCAATTCTTGAACAAAAATTATTGCTGAAATTCTCCCATTAAGAAAAGAAAGGTGTCTGGAAATTAGTACAGGAATCAATATACTTTTCAAAGCAATTCAGAGTTTGGCTGGGTTGTGTAGTCTAGTGTTAATTTAAATGACAGTTAGGTGAAATGGAAGATTCCATCTCTTTGATCCGCAGTGCAATGGGAAAACATTCAGCCACTATTTACTTTAAGATATTAAAAGCTATGAATCCAACAGGAAATAACAGTTTTATGAAAATGGGAAACTTTACCATCTGTTTTTCTTTCTACCCAGGTGCTTATTGCCTGTGCAGAAGTCTTCACATCCAGAAAATCCACCAGTTTTGTAGCACTCTGAAAAATCTCCTTGTTGCTATGGAGATACGTTTCCTTTACAATGAATCCTTCTTGAAGGTAGAGGGCACTGGCAAGATTAAATGTAAATTCCTGTTTCCTCTTTGAGATGGCTGAAAAAAGTGACTTCAGCACAGCAAATTCCTCTCCTACAAAATAATTATAGCATATACTCACATATTGAGCAACACAAAAACAATAGCTTCTTGGCTTTGACGCGTGTTCTGATTTATATCACCGATTTCTCATGCTGAGACATAGCTAACTTTGGAAAGTCACTATAAAGATTTTGAACATTTACCTCCTATAGAATATGGATTTTCCAGAAAAATCAATGTTTATACTGGACAAAAATGACCATGTAAATTTAATTTTTTTCAGGAACAAAATTATGTATCCATGCTGGCTGAATGAAAGCCCCACTTTCTAATGACATTTCAATCATTTCATAGCAGGAAATTTCAATTTAAAACTCTTTGCAAGGAAACACTAAATGGTATTGGTGTAGGTATAACACCAATGAATAGTTTTTCAATGTTACTTTTCTTTCAGCTTAAAGAAAACATTGTTCTTTGCTGAAGAACTGCATCTGTTCAGGTTTCCAGGTTTACAAGATAAGCCCTATAATCATCTCTCGAAGTATATAGAAATCTAAAGTGCCTGTTTGTTCAGATTCAGAAATTTACATATTTTGGCTATCTGTGGGAACACAAAAAGCCTTTAACCTATTCCAATTATTTATAATTACTAGGTAGAGTCAATTTAAGTCATTACCGTCAGCTGATTATTTATTATGAGAGGTTCTTATCATGGTACTGTGCATGCTTCTAAGACTTGTCTACTCTGATGGTTCCTTCCATATTTACAAATGTTACAATCATTTTATGTACTTCTGACTTAATCCTAGAATTATTAGGCCATCAAGCCAGAACAGTTTCATATAACAGGTTATTTCTGGGCTTCATTACATTTTCAGAAAACAAAACAGTATAGCAAAAAAAAAAAACCCTGAAAATGCCAGTTCTGTAACTTTAAATTTGATAATATTTTATTAATATCCATTAAACACAACAGACATCATTTACCATTAACAGATACTCATTGAATAGAATTATTGAGCTGGGAAGATGGTTCACTCAGTCAAGTGCCTGCTGGACAAGTAAAGGGACTTGATTTCAATCACCACATAAAAGCCAGGGAAGGCATTTCATGCCTGTAATCCCAGCACTAGGTAGACAGAGACAGAGGACAGACAGACCAGTGGCCGAGGTTTGCTGTCCATTCAAGGTAGCCAAACTGGTGGGCCTAGGTTCAGTGAGAGAACCTGATTAAACAATAAGGTTGAGAGGAATAGAGTTAGTCACCTGACATAGACCTCAGAGCTTACAAGCACAGCCATGTGAAAACAGTGAGAGGAATGTACACACACACACATACACATACCACACTACACCACACCATAATACAAGTATTACTGAAAATGTCTTTGTAAGTATGCAAGGAAGATAAAGCATGAGAGTGTACACATCCTTTAATTATAAAACTAGAAATTCACTCTTTGCATGATTAATGGATTAACACAGGGGAGCTGCCTACACATGCTTTGCATCTTGCTCAGCTGGCTGCAAGCTATACTTTGGTCCCTGACACCTCCATGGTCTGGAGTTCTTGAATATGTACAGTCTGCACATCTATACAGAAAAGCATGCTAGAAGTATTGCATTATCTTTGAAACTTTGGGTTTTCTACTCACTAGAACACAAAAAAGACATACAAGACTTTAAATATAAAGATAGCTTTTATATTATTAGACTGGAGGAATTCCATGATCCCTGACAACCCTGGGTTTTCTTATACAAAGAGACAGAGAAAGTTAAACTATTCTGCTTAGTTACACAAAGATTCTGGGTGCTTTTATTCATTGCTATGTGGAACTTTAAATGGCATATTTCAGCAGTTGGATGGCTACAGAGAAGACTTTCCAAGTAAAAACACATAAGCTTGTGCAAAAGAATGACAAAGACAAAGTGAAAAAAACTCTAAAGTAATTTTCAGGCATTTATAATTTATGGACACCTTAAAGGAATGGTGGGGGAGACAGAGGAAGAGGAAAATTAGCTGTACATCATTTGTCCGAGCAAATAGAATAATGTCATGTACTTAAGGTCTAAGACTTGTGACAAAGAACTGACTTTTGATAAATTACTGAGCACCTAAATCAATGGAAAATGATTACCAAGTATCACACACTTGGAGGAAACTATAAAATTATTGGTCTTATAAACTTGATTATATTTATAGGTTAATGACCTCATTGAACACAGATCAAAGATAATGCATATGCATGGCTGTAATCCGCAATGAGACAAAAATTAAGTTCTTAAAAAAGAACCGTGGAACCCAGATGATAGGGTGAATCAGTTGGATTGTACCAGTCCTCTAGAAATTGTTTTCAAATTCTAGCACTGTTTTATGTCTTTGGCTACTTTGTGGTTCTTCTTTCTTCCACCATTTCCCTTCCAGGACAGGAAGAAACAGGAGAGACAAATAAGAAGATGTGAAGGGGCAATGTTATCCTTAGACTAATTTCTGCTGATTAGGGCATCAAGTCTCTTGGTATGTTTGTTCTTCCTGTCAGGATATCTAATTTCTTCTTGTTGTTTATTTTTTGTGCACAACTAATTAACAAACTGTGTCTAACAACAACCAACAGCAACCAACCAACAACAACCCCATACACACACCAACACCCACACCAACATCTTGCCTCTCAGGGCCCTAGCGCTTACACCCTCTGAAAAGTTCTGAGAATTCCAAGTGCCACACATTCACAGAAACTATCTACAGCTGGTAAATTGTAGTCAGCTGCTTTTAACAATCTGAAGGAGCCCCATATCCCACACATGGAATTAAAATAAAAATATAGTCCTATAATATTTCTGTGACAAACTACAAAATTGTCACTATACTAGTTCTCTTCTTCTGATGTCAAAAACCCAAATATCAGGTATGTATGCATATGATCCAAAAGGTAGACCTGGGGGCTGGAGAAGTGGCTTGGTTTATAACTTCCCTGCCACTGAATCATGAGGTCCTGATTTGATCCCAAAATCAAACAGGAAAGAAGGAAAGAAGGAAAGGAAGGAAGGAAGGAAGGAAGGAAGGAAGGAAGGAAGGAAGGAAGGAAGGAAGGAAGGAAGGAAGGAAGGAAGGAAGGAAAGAAAGAAAGAAAGAAAGAAAGAAAGAAAGAAAGAAAGAAAGAAAGAAAGAAAGAAAGAAAGAAAGAAAGAGAAGAGGAAATGGTAGGCATGCTGATAGGTAATTATGATCTCAGTACAGTGGAGACAAAAGCAGATGGATCCTTGGGACATCTTAGTACCAAATTCCTTGCGAGTCATAGACTATCTCAAAAAAGGATGTGAGTAGGAGATTGAAGAGATGTTCAGCAGTTTAGAGCTCATACTACTCTCCCAGAGGACTAGACTTCAGTTCTCAGCACCCATGTTAGGAGCTCATACCATCTGCTGTTACTCCAGCAGCATGTGGACCAACACTGCTGTCCTCCACAGGCACCCGCATTCATGTGTACACACGGGGGGGGAATACCATACTGACACACACAGTTTTAAATAATAAAAATAAATTATGTAAAAACTTAACAATTCTTAGAAGAATAGCAGAGTCTTCTGGCCTCAAAATGCTCACTGCATTCTTGCATGTGCACTCACATACGCATGTGCGCACACACACACACACACAGAGAGAGAGAGAGAGAGAGAGAGAGAGAGAGAGAGAGAGAGAGAGAGAGAGAGAGAGAGAGACTAAGAATTATAGATTGTTTCAGCCACATGAGCCACACGAATCTCCTATATCCAAACCTCATATCTTATAGTAAAGAATATGAGATTCATCGAAGTGAGAAAAATTAAAAGATAACATGGCTTGGTCAAAGTTAGAAGGAATTTTTGTTACAGAGCTAGGGATAAAATTCATGCCAAGTATTCTTTTATTTGTAGTGCTCGGAATTAAATAAGGTGCCTTAAGCATGCTGGGCAGACAATCTAATATTGAGCTGTACTGACCCTTAGATTTTCCTTTCATGCCTCACTGAGTAAATAGATATATTTCCAGTGCAGCCTTTAACTAATCAATAGCTTTTTTTCAGAGGCATTATCAGATGCTCAGCACAAGGAAGAAGGTAATTTTTTGGCAAGCACTTTGATGCTTGGGTAATGTATAATTGCTGAACACTTTGTGAGTCTCAGTTATGTAAGGATGCTAGCAGTTGTTATCTATCTTTCAGGGCCTATAGAATCAGCCAGGCATTAATAAGGAATAATACAGCAAAAACCACACATTGTAGCAGGACAGAAAAATTAACACAGAAGATTCAACAGATAGCATAGTTTGAAAGTTAGTGATGGTGGAGGTGGAACTAGAAAGAAGGCTCAGTGATTAAGACCATTTGCTATTCTTCCTTAGGACTTGAGTTCTCTTCCCAGCAAACATTGGGTGCTTCACAATAATCTGTATCTTCATCTCCAGGGATATGGTAGCCTCTTCTAGTTTCTGCAGGCTCCTACAGTCATACAAAGTACAAATATATATAATTTTCAATAATAAATATTTTGTAAAAATAAAATTATTGAGGGATTGATGGGAGGAACAACACTGAGGTATGTCAGTGAGATTCACCTCAAGAATTAACTCTAAGAAGATGCTGAAATATGCTATAACCAAGATATAGTATGTTCCAATACAATATTGTTTCTAAAAAGAAAAATGGGGCCTGAGGAGATGGCGCAATAAAAGGTTTGCAGCATAAACATTAGAACTTGATTTGACCCTAAAATCCATGTAAAATATGGAGTTGCAATGTACACTTGTAATCCAAGCACTGACAAATATGGGAGCATCCCTATAGCTTGCTGGGTGCAGCCTAGAGAAATAGTGTAGCTCCGGGAATAGTGAGACGTCCTATCTCAAAAAAATAAAACAATAAAATAAAATCACAAGATAAGGTAGAACAAAATGAAAGAAGATATTTGACCTCAAATACACACACACACACGTACACTCATGTGAATACACACACACACACACACACACTCACACACACACAAATCAAAAGTAGTTGGAAAATGTGATGAACATAATAAAACCATTTTAGATAAAGACAAGATTTATGTTTTCTTTTCCTTTGTCCCAGTCCCCACCTAACTGCAGTGCTTGGCCGTGCCTTGCTGACATCACCTTACTCTTCTCATGTCAGACTGTGTGAGGAATTCACTTTGTCTCCTTATCATTCGACCCTCATTATTTCTCACCTCTTGGCTGTGTATCTTCTTTTAATTATTCTTTTCTCTTTTTTATGTTCCAACTTCTCTTTCACTATTTTGCCCTTTAACTTTGTTTTTCCTTTAATACTTATCGTCTTTTCTTGTCTTTCTGTCACTTAGAAAGTGTGTGGCAGAAATGTTTGATAGATGCTGCTCACTGTTTTGCCATCCATGTATACTATTACAAGGAAAATACAAAATTTCCATTCCCTTATAAGACTCATTTCATCAGTTTGGGAAATATCACTGGCCAAAGGATTCAGCTCCCTTTGTTTTATTTTTCTCATCTGTCCAGCAGGGGTGTATGAAACCTTGTAGAGTGATTATAGACATTAAATCGGATGGCTTGCACATGTATAGAGGTGTTAGATAGTCTAAATCCATGTTTGATGATACCTCACTATTATTACTGTGATTTTTACATTCATATCTCACCATTTGTAAGGCATCTATGTTCCCATCTAAGATGTATCCATCTGGGAATTTATTTCAGAGGCCTATTTTGATAGCTTATTGTAGAATTGGCTTTGCATACATTCATAAACAATATATTACTTTTCAAAGCAGAACCATAAGATGCAATGTGTCTGGGAGTAGAGTGTTGGGACTTGCTGAAATTAATCAAGATGACTACAGGAGCTTCATTATACATTACTCACAAAGGAAAAGTAATTTAGCTTATTAGCAGTATTCCCTCTGTGGGAACTTCATTTAATTCAAAATGGAACAACTTATACCTTGCCAATACTTGCAGGAAAACAAATTCCTAAATGTAGATAAGCCATGCTAAGGAAAATATACAGTAATTAATTGTTGTTGTGATATCTAAACTCTCAAATAAAAAATCTAGATGTCTCTTCTGACATTGAGAATATGCTCTGTAATAGGGAAAATAAAGGCTTAAAACCCAGACCACTAGAAGAGAAAGTATGAGCCATATAACCAGGGAGATGTTTCTAATGGGATGTCAATTGCCCACACATTCCAAATAAAAGAAAATTAAAAAAAAACACCACCCACATTAACAAACTTCTATGTATTATTTAAATGCCCCCTTGTCCCATTTTGTAAAACTAATAGCTTATAAATTACATGTTAACGAGTCTGTGGTCCCTTGGGGAAGCAGAGCAGTACTTTTGTGAGGGAAGTTGAGGAAAAAACTTCTGAAGAAAGGTTTGCTAATTAATGCCCTTTCCACAAGAATAAATAAAATGCAATGTTAAATTGTATTTGGAATCAGTTCCATGTTATTAAATTCAGTACATGGAAATACACAAACAATTCAAAGAAAAATACACAGACACATAGAGAATTTAATTTCTGTTTAAGCCTTAATTTCTTAATAAAGTATTTTTTGCTACATATTTTATGAAGAAATAATTATAAGTGAACAAAATGGATACATTATAATAATCTCTTTGGTTATAATTTTGTACGGTCTCTGTTTATTTTCACTTTTTGAAGTTCTGTAAGCTGAGCTTCTCCATGATATCCAAAAACTAAAGTGATTGAATCTATAGAATTACACACAAGATGCTCACCTGCTGAGGTTTCCTGCATCCTTAAAGTTTGCAGGATCTGCTGTTGTGCTTTTCCTTTTGCGCCCAGTTGGACCATTCCAAGAAGCACAGTAGTTCCAAGAGGAGAAAATATAATGTTCTTTTGGGATAAAGAAATAGCTTTATAAAGATCCACTGCAAATTCAGCATTTTTTTGATCCATAGTTCTTGAAGTTTGACTTCCAGAAAAAAATAGTAGAAAACTCCACAATATGGTCTTATTCATCTTGCCTTCTGTGTATTAATTTAAAGTGTATCAGTTCTTAAAACAGACTTTATCATAGTAAGCCTAACAGTAGGGCTCCCATCTAGTAGACTATTGTGCACACACACACACACACACACACACACACACACACACACACATGTATATACACATGTGTGTATTTATATGTGTGTGTGTGTATATATATATATATATATATATATATATATATATATTTGTGTGTGTGTATGTGTGTGTGTATGTGTGTGTGTATAAACAGACAGACAAACACAATATTCTACATAAGTACTACCTCAGGGAGACTATTTAGTGGCATTTTGCTGAATATGTATTATGTAATAGGAGAAACCCACATGCTACTGGTACTAAGGGCCTTCAAAATCTAGCATCATTTATACCTTAAGGTTCCTAAAACCAATGGTAAAGCTCTACTCTTAGCACATGGTCAGTGACAAGAACTTGTCTAACTTGCTTTATAATTCCTCTCCTCTCTTTTCTCTTATTTATTGACCCAGCTGTGGCTCTGACTCAAGGGAAACTTGTGTTCAGGTTACTTCAAAAGGTTTATAAACGAAGAGCAACTGAAAAGTCAACCCAGTGCAGTGTAAGTCAGTGGGCAGTCTGGTTACCCCGACAGTAGCTCTTCTATATTCTATGAATCTAAGAGCAAACTGTCCCAAATCTCACTTCACAGTTTGTCAAAAGATAGAAAGAGGAATAAAGATGGAAAGGAAAGAAAATGATAGTCAAATACAGATAGTAAAATAAAAAACAATGACTAAAATTGTCAAACACTCCGACTAAACAGAGTAGGGAAAACAGCAACAGAAATCCATACCCTTTCACAAGACTGCCCCAGTTATCAACTGTCCACTAAGGCAATTACAAGAAAGTCACCTATCTGATTATACCTTCAATGAAAACAGTTTTGAAGGAATGTTTCATAGAATAGTAATGTTGAGTTCTCAAAATTTTCAGTAATGCTAATTCTATTTTATAATGATAACTATTAATTGACTGCTTTCAATGGAAACTAAACTTGAAGCCTTTAGAATGGTGATGTTATCCATGAAGACCTGAAATATTACTTTCCTAGAGTAATTTAGTAAGAGTTACAAAGAATCATTAGTAGGTATAAAGATAAATAATAATCAAAAAGCCTTGAAAAGTAACCTATAAAGTATTATTCTGGTATTTCAGATTTTTTAATATAAGTAGAAAAAGTCTATTTGAATAAACACAGATTTTTTTAAAAAGGATACAAGTCTCAAAATTTAATACAAAGCACCAAGTAGAAAATTATGTGATGATAAGACATGAATAAATATGTAAATTGTCACATAGGTGCTTTTTAAGTATTAAATCAATATACTAGGTTGTAGAAGTACAAAAGTAAAAAACAATTTGTCAGACAAGTTTTACACATACATGATTGTCTACATACCATGCTCTGATACATATACATATATTTACACATATACATATATATATGTATATATGTATGCTTTGAACTTTTTTGAATATATATACTCTTTTATGAATGTATAGGCATATATATTCAATTTCTCAAAATATTCCTGACCTGTTTACAGCTATGTAAGTTATTAAAATGTTATGAGTGTGTTTCAAACAAGCTGGAATTCATTAGATATATCTTTATGTATCTTTCAGCCAACAATGTGGTGATAAATATTATTGGGAATGACATAACTCTTCCTAATACTAGAGTCTTTGTCTTATAATAAAACTGATACTGATACTTCTCATAATTAAAATTTACATCTGTGAGCAGTCATTTCTACCATTAGTTGTCCAGACACTTAATAAGTTATAACATCAAACAAATAAACTGCTTTTAAACTTTACTTACCTCATTTGGTTTTGAATAATATCTTACCACAAAGCCCAGAGAACCTGAGAGATAAACAACATGATGGGTAGTTCTCTAAGAATTTGACCTTTCTACAATAAACCATTTTGAAGAAGAATGAAAGTAGTATTTTATTTTAAAATAAGAAACACCAAATTATTCCTACACCAAAGTTAATCAAAGTGCCAGTTCTATGTTTCAATAAACACTGTCCATGTTTCTGAATATCTATTTTTAATTTTAAAGAACTTACCCAAAACTAACTTCTGATTATTTTTACTTGAATATTATGATTAAAATGTGCTTACTGGAAAATCTTCTTATATGAAGCTGCTTATTGGTGAAGGCCAACTATATTTATCTTAAACACTGAATGATTAATTCTTCCATAAACATAGCATGTGCTCACTATGCTGTCATGTGATCAAGTTAATCATAAATGATTAAATGTAAGTGAAAAGAAAAACAGTCAGACAAATTGTTAAGAATTATTATTATTATTTCATTTCCTTTAAAAGTAGAAATGATTGGAGAAATATGACAGATATTATAAATGTGCTGGACTCTAATAGGACTTGAAATCAGATTAAACATTCAACCTATCATAAATACTTCAAAGTGCTTATGAAGAAAAGAACAAGCCACATCAAATCCTCTCTACAACTGCCTCAATTTATCAACTTGCACTTCATAAACATCAGAGGAATTTCCTGTCTCTGTGTGTCCCATTCTAATTTTTTGAAAAAGAATAAATGTTGAAAATATATATTTATATTTTATAAAAAATAGATTATTAAGATTATTGATTTACCAAATTATATATGTAAAAGAAAACACTATTAATCCCAGGTAACTTGAAAGTAACATGGAGGTTACTTACACGCAACCTTAACATTCTACATAACTTTCTTTACAAACCATCCATCAGTAAAAAGTAGATGCATAATTCAGTAAGTTTTATCTCATTTTTGTAGTTCAATTCATTCATCTCACTGGCAGGAAGGTATTAAACACATATATCATCCATATGGCTTCTGAAAATGGAAAATTTAGTGTAAGTTTCATTGAAACAAATATGGCTATTGATCATCAAATTTAAAAGTATTTCTGTTAACCTCATGAGAAAGAAATAAAATTATTCATATGCATCTTTAAAATTAGGACTTTAAAGAAATACATCTTTTAAAATATTTATCTCAGACCTTAGTACTTGTGAATATTTTCAGTGTCATGACCCAGTGAAAGACCTGAAGTATTATGACTATGAGAAATGACCATCTCCTAACTAGCTTGATTTATTGTTTCAGTGTTATAGATGAAATCTAGATTGTATTTCACACTAACAAATATCTCCCACACTGACTTACATCTTAGTTCATCAACCAGGAGTTTTGATTATAGTGGCATTCCCAAATGTTTCTTTTTAAAAACTTGGAGTTTCTCTCAGCATTATTTTTTCTAAATTTAAGTATTTTTCTATATTTAGTGATGCCATAATTACTTTCCAAACTGGATCTGTTCAATATATGAAGACTATCTTCCAAATTGTTTTACACATATGATACAGATAAGAATGTCTAGGACTATCATTCTGTATTTTTCACCCATGTGGTGGCACTAGCAACCATATATCACTATCACTCTTAGTTACCACCTCAATGTGTCTGCACATTGCTCAGGTCATAAGGTGATTTATCCAAGAATATGCCAGTACTTGTTCTTCCTTGCAAAGGTGTAGACAGACACTCTGTCTTATTGAGACCATTCAATGTGATTTTACTGTAGGGATCTTAAATTAGAACAGTACAAACAAAAATATGCATTGTCCTCTTTCTTCCAGAGTAAAAATAAATAACCCTGAATTTTTGTTTCCAATTTAAAGGTGCTTTAGTAGCCAACAAAGTATTATTGTCCATAAAATATTACTGCACACCATCCAAATGCTTTCACAAATCTATTCTTTTTACAACTATATTTGCCTCTAAAGAGTCAAAGATAAATGAGGCTTTAAATGTTTTTGTATAAATTTGAGCACTGTCAGTATCAAGGAGTTAGAGTTATAATCTTATCCCTTATCTTAGTATTTTATCATTTATTTTCTCAAATGAAAATATACTTAATTCCAAACTTTAAATACACAAAGGAAAACGTTCTCATCAATAAAAAGTTTAAAATGTAATTTTTCCACTTGATGACAGAATAATCTTAGACAGTTTTCATTCTGTTAGTATAGTTAGTATTTTTTGAGTGATAAGAACATATTCTAAAAAGAAAGAAAATGTTAGATTATAGCTCAAGTAGATATACATATTACAAACAACTATTGAAATCATAGCACATTTTAATGTGACAAGTTTCTTTCACAGTAGAAAAATGGTTTTTAAATAATTGCATTTAAATGCTAATTTCAGGAACAGTTTATAATTCTTCAGTCTATTAGCATTTGACAGGAGAGACCCTGCTACTTGTTTAGCACAATTAGATGCTATAGAGTATGAAAGAATAGGAAGACGTAATAGCTAAGTGTCATTTCTATGCCCTTTTGTGTATATTTTGTCAAATCATTAGAAGTAGTAACATGAAAAAGACTTTCAGAGCTTTGAAGCAACTATTGAATTCATCAAATGCACTTTGAAACTGCTTTTCCTAATTCATTTTACAAAGTAGAACTAGAGGTACATGAGAGATAGAATTATAGTTTTATAAAGCATCTATCAATTGCTCCCCCAACATAACATATACACAGAGAAAGTCACTCTATATGGAGAAGATTGGATTATACTCATATCATCAAAAAGAGTTCATATAGGGGGTTAAAACATCCTCTTAGAGATGGGGGAGGAAGAATGGGATGAGGAACTGTCAGAGAGCAGAACAGGAGGGGGATAATGACTGGACTATAAAAAAAGATTAAAGGTAATAATAATAATCAAAGATGTGCCTCTTGAAAAAATTTCTAAATTATACCTGAAAAAATAATTGCTCATAAATCTCAGCCTAATTATCCATTATATTATTTGTGAATACACTTGAGAAAGCTGAAGGCAAGATGTGTTTTTACTGTATACATGTAAAAAAAATTGTCTTGTCTCTGCCTTCTATAAATGGACTTTGAATGGCTGGATGGATTCATGCACTCATGAGTGGAGAGATGAATGTATGTGGAGGAAAGGACTGTCACAAAGGATTTGGTATCTTTATTATATCTATTTTACATCTAAATAATCCTTTGCATCTCTGAGAATGTGTCTCTGATTTCAGTTCACTGTATTATCATCAACCTGTAGCTCATAAATCATTGTTCTGAGTTTGAACTGATGGATTATCCAATCAAGCATTCCATTCAGTGTATTTTGTTTCTGTTTGAGCATCTGAAAGAATCCTTTATATCAAAGCAATATTTTAGGATTTAAAAATTGGCATTGAAATCTTTTCAAATTTACCTAAACGTGCCTGTATAATAAAAAGTTCTACTATCTCCATGCACCCCTTTTCAGTGTCCCAAGTAGTTACTATTTATCACACTTGTATCCATATATATCCTTGTTCAATATAAAAGACAGATAAATAGGCATACAGACAGACAGACGATAAATAAATAATAGACATACATACATACATGCATACAAGGCATGTGTATGTGCTTTATATAAACATAATATTTTTTTCAATCATTGGGCAAGTTGTAGCTTTGTATTACATAGAAAGATTCTACTGCATATGATATATTTTCTGTAAAAAATGCTTTCCACCTCAACACACACACACACACACACACACACACACACACACCTCCTGTATCCTTGACATGTATGATTGCAATTCCATGAGAAGGCAAACCCATATACATAAGAGGTATAATATCTGACTCACTATTCACATAAACACAAATAGAAAATAATTCTGTCCTCAGCAAATCTTTATACATATTTCCATTCCCAAGCAAAATGTTTGCTCTAATGATGCTTGCAAATCTATTATTAAAGCCTACATCATTAAACATATCCTGTGAAGTAGTAAAAAGAATCATGAGCCACAAGGGCCTTGATCTTAGAAGGAGACAGACCAGCACTGTAATCCCAACACTGATATTTTATTACTAGGAAAGCTCATAATGGAACAATATGTCACATTTCAACATTAAAATAGATAAATTTTAGAGGAACCCATATGAAATTTAAATAGATTGAATGTTTTGGGTGTGGGACAAAATTATCCACTATATATTAATAATTTACTAATGTGTTATTGCAAGAATTTTAAAGTCCAACTATTTTAAAGGCTTCCTTAAAAGATGAGCATATACAAATGAACTGAACCTGTGGAAATAAAGTTATTAATTTTTTATGAAGGACACAATAAAAAAAACCAACACAATAATATTGGCTTCCTGAAATATGATGTATATAATATATATAAAGAAAAGTTTGCACAAGGAGAATCAGGAAGTTTCAGAATTAAATGTTGCCTGTGGACTCTTTTGGACAGTGATATTTTTACTAAGGACCAGGGACTCTTTGGTTGGTAGTTGAGTCCTTAGGAGCTCTGGGTGGTCCAGTTAGTTGCTATTGTTCTACTTACTGGGTTGCAATCCCCTTCAATTCCTCCAGTCCTTCCCCTAGTTCTTCCATTGGAGTTCCCTGGTTCAGTCCGATGGTTGCCTGTAGGTATTTGCATATATATTGGTCGGGTGCTGGTAAAACCTCTCAGTGAACAGCCTTATCAGGCTCATCAGCAAGCACTTCTTGGCATCAGCATAGTGTGGAGGTTTGGTGGCTGCAGATTGAGTGGATCCCTAGGTGGGGCAGCCCCTGGATATCCTTCAGTCTGTGTTCCTTTTTTGTCCTTCTTTCCTTTGGATAGGAACATTTCAGGGTTTAAAATTTTAAGATGCGTGGGTGGCCCCAGCCCTCAACTGGGTGCTGTGTCTATCATTTGGAAGTGGTCTCAAGCTCCATCCACTGTTTGGCTCTGGATGTCTGTATCTGTCTGAGTCAGCTGCTGGTTAGAGCCTCTCAGAGGACAGCTTGCCCCTGTCTGTTCTCAGGCTGGAGGTTTAGATCCTGGAGCTCTGGTTGAATCTTTTGATACTCATTCTAAAAAGGACAAAAGCACCCTCACTTTGGTCTTCCTCCTTCTTCTTGAGTTTCATGAGGTTTATGCGTTGCATCTTAGATATTGTGTGTTTTGGGGCTAATATCTGCTTATCAGTGAGTGCATACCATGTGTGTTCTTTTGTGATTGGGTCATCTCACTCAGGATGATATTTTCTAGCTTCATCCATTTGCCTAAGAATTTCATGAGCTCATTATTTTTAATAGCTGAGTTAGTACTCCATTGTGTATATGTACCACATTTTCTGTATCCATTCTTCTGTTGAAGGACATCTGGGTTCTTTCCAGCTTCTGGCTATTATAAATAAGGCCGCTATAAACATAGTGGAGCATGTGGCCCTGTTGCATGTTGAAATATCTTCTGGGTATATACCCAGGAGGGGTATAGCTGGGTCCTCAGGTAACACTATGTTCAATTTTCTGAGGTATCGCCAGACTGCTTTCCATAGTGGTTGTACCAGCTTGCAATCCCACCAACAATGGAGGAGTGTTCCTTTCTCCACATCCTTGCCAACATCTGTTGTCACCTGTGTTTTGGATCTTAGCCAATCTGACTGGTGTGAGGTGGAATCTCAGTGTTGTTTTCATTTGCATTTCCCTGATGACTAGGGATGCTGAGCACTTCTTTAGATGTTTCTCAATCATTCGAGTTTCCTGAGTTGAGAGTTCTTTGTTTAACTCTCTACCCCATTTTTTAATAGGGTTATTTGATGGTCTGGAATCTAGTTTCTTCAGTTCTTTGTATACCTTGGATATTAGCCCTCTATCAGATGTAAGGTTGGTGAAGATCTTTTCCCAGTCTGTTGGTTCCCGCTTTGTCCTGTTGACCGTATCCTTTGCTTTACAGAAGCTTTGCAGTTTTATGAGATCCCATTTGTCAATTCTTGATCTTAGAGCATACGCCATTGTGTTTCTGTTCAGGAACTTTTCCCCTGTGCCCATGTGATCAAGGCTTTTTCCCTATTTTCTCTTCTATTAGTTTCAGTGTATCTGGTTTTATGTGGAGGTCTTTGATCCACTTGGAATTGAGCTTTGTACAAGGAGATAAGTATGGATCAATTTGCATTCTTCTACAAGTTGACCTCCAGTTGGACCAGCACCATTTGATGAAAATGCTGTCTTTTTTCCACTGGATAGTTTGAGCTCCTTTGTCGAAGATCAAGTGACCATAGGTATGGGGGTTCATTTCTGGGTCTTCTATTCTATTCCATTGATCCTCCTGACTGTCTCTGTTCCAATACCATGCTGTTTTTATCACTATTGCTTTGTAGTACAGCTTGAAATCGGGGATGGAGATTCCCCCAGAAGTTCTTTTATTGTTGAGTGTAGTTTTTGCTATCCTGGGTTTTTTGTTATTCCAAATGAAGTTTAAGATTGCTCTTTCTATCTCTGTAAAGAATTGAGTGGGAATTTTGATAGGGATTGCATTAAATCTGTAGATTGCTTTCGGCAAGATAGCCATTTTTACTATATTAATCCTTCCAATCCATGAGCATGGGAGATCTTTCCATCTTCTGAGATCTCCTTCGATTTCTTTCTTCAGCGGGTTGAAGTTCTTGTCATACAGGTCTTTCACTTGCTTGGTTAGATTCACACCAAGATATTTTTATACTATTTGTGACTATTGTGAATGGTGTCGTTTCCATAATTTCTTTCTCAGCCAGTTTATCCTTTGTGTAGAGGAATGCTACTGATTTGTTTGAGTTAATTTTATACCCAGCCACTTTGCTAAAGTTGTTTATCAGGTTTAGGAGCTCTCTGGTGGAAGTTTTGGGGTCACTTAAGTATACTAACATGTCATCTGCAAATAGTGAAACTTTGACTTCTTCCTTTCCAATTTGTATCCCTTTGATCTCCTTCTGTTGCCTAATTGCTCTGGCTAGGACTTCCAGAACTATATTGAACAGGTAGGGGGAGAGTGGGCAGCCTTGTCTAGTCCCTGATTTTAATGGGATTGCTTCAAGTTTCTCTCCATTTAGTTTGATGTTGGCTACTGGCTTGCTGTATATTGCTTTTACTATGTTTAGGTATGGACCTTGAATTCCTGATCTTTCCAAGACTTTTATCATGAAGGGGTGTTGAATTTTGTCAAATGCTTTCTCAGCGTCAAGAGATATGATCATGTGGTTTTTTTTTTCTTTGAGTTTATTATGACGCTGAGAAAGCATTTGGAAGTGGTCTCTACAGGTTCTATCTCTCTTTTGTTGGGTATTTCAGCTAAAGTCATTGGCTCCTGAGAGTCTCTAGCCTCCCTGGAGACTGGGACATCTAGTGGTTACCTCCAGTTTCTCATCACTTTCTGCTAGATGTTTCTATTCAATTTCCTAATCATCTGTACTTCTCTCCTATCTCTTCCAATATTTGTTCCTGCCTCACTTTTTCCCTCCCCTTCCTCTCTCCCTTCCTGGTCATTCCCTCCTTCTAGCTCTTGTGATTATTTTGTTCCCCATTCTACATAGGATTGAAGCATCTCCACTTTGGTCTTCCTTCTTCTTAAGCTGCATATGATTTGTGGGTTGTATCATGAGTATTCTGAGCTTTTCCAGATACATATGTAGCAGAGGATGGCCTTATCTGACATCAATGGGAAAGGAGGAAGGATAGATGCTGCAGGGTAGGCGGATGCTAAAGGGGTGAGTAGGAGTACGTGAATCGGTGAAGGAACACCCTCATAGAAGCAAAGGGGAGGAGGGTGAGGGGAGACAGGATGGGGGTGTTGTTGGAGGGGTACCTGGGAAGGGGAATATCCTTTGAAATGTAAACAAACAAAATGATTTTTAAAAACTTTAAAAATTTTGTTACTCCTTCTAAGAAGGACTGAAACCCCCCTACTTGGTCATCATTTCTTCATGAGCTTTATGTGGTCTGTGAGTTGAATCTTGGGTGTTTCAGGCTTCTGGACTAAAATCCAATAATCAGTGAGTGAGTACCATGTATGTTCTTTTGTGATTGGGTTACTTCACTCAAGATGATATTTTCTAGTTCCATCCATTTATATAAGAATTTATCAAATTCATTGTTTTTAATAGCTGAGTAATATTCCATTGTATAAATGTACCACATTTTTTGTATCCATTCCTCTGTTGAAAGGCATCTGGGTTCTTTCCAGTTTCTGGCTATTATAAATAAAGCTGCTATAAACATAGTGGAGCATATATCCTTGTTATGTGTTAGAGCATCTTCTGGGTATACGCACATCAACATCAACCTCTACCTTTGGTGACTGCACATAGGATGGATATCCAGGTGGAATGGTCTGTAGAGGGTCCCTCCTTCAGTTTCTGTCCTGCACTGTGTCTCCATATTGCTCTCTTGCCCAGGAGTGGTATAGCTGGGTCCTCAGGTAGTGATATGTCCAATTTTCTGAGGAACCGCCAGACTGTTTTCCATAGTGGTTGCACCATCTTGCAATCCCACCAACAATGGAGGAGTGTTCCTCTTTCTCCACATCCTCAGTCCTTCTTAGACGGAGTAACAAAATACTCAAGGGAGCAAATATGGAAACACAGTGCAGGACAGAAACTGAAGGAGGGACCGTCTACAGACCATTCCACCTGGATATCCATCCTATGTGCAGTCACCAAAGGTAGAGGTTGATGTGGATGTCAGGATGTACATGCTGACAGGAGCCTGATATAGCTGTCTCCTTAGAAGTCTGCAAAGAGTGTGACATACTCAGAAGCAGATGCTCACAGCTAACCATTAAACTGATCATGGAGTTCCCAATGGAGAAGATAGAGTGAAGGCTGAAGGAGTTGAGAGGATTTGGGACACCATGAGGAAAGCAACAATCCCAACCAACCAGAGCCCCCAGGGTCTAAACCACCAGCCTGGGAGCGCTTAGGGAGGGACCCATGGCTCCAGCTGTATATGCAAGGGAGCTATATATAAGTAGGAAAAGAGATCCTTGGTCCCATGAAGGCTGGACGTCGTGGGGGGGCGGATATTCGAGGGTGGGGAGGTGAGGTATGGGGAGGTTGGGTGGGGTACACCAACGTGGAGGCAGGAGGAGGGGGGAAGGGATAGTGAGTTCCTGGGAGGGAGGGGAGGAAATGGGGTAAGGAGAAAACATCTGAAATGTAAATAAAATTTCCAATAAAAAAAAAAAACTTTAAAAATTAAAAAGGTTAAAAATGTAAGCCAGTACAGTTGAAACCTTTGTGTGGACTATCAACACACAAGAAAAAGAGGCTCATATACTGTCCTAAGGAATTGGGACTTTATTATCCACATAAATATGTTATCATGCCAGGTCATGCGTCTGAGCATCTTTAAATAAAATCACCTACATCTTTATTGGAAAAAAAAAACCACACACACACAAATGACCAGGCACTTTGTTTCTTTTCCAAGGCTGTTACCTGTTTGGATATGGTATGTCACTGGGCTTTCAAGTACAGTAGTTTATCACTCTCACCAATTCACACTAAGGAATAAAATAATGAACATAAATCTAAAGTGATTACTAGGAAATAGCAATTACCCTACTACAAATTAGATATGTGTGTTAAAATATTAAGTTCACTACATATACATCGCTTGTGCAATAATCACATGTTAATTAAAAATACTTGAACATATTTAAGGACTTACAAATGTTGATAATCTCAATTAGATACACATTTTAGTGTGTAGCAAATTTTAACACTATACATCATAAATTTGTACAATTAAAATTAAAAGTATGTTTAAAAAGAATAAGATATGCTGTTATTGTCAATATCTAAGTATCAGTATCAAAATTGTTGTGGAAAACCAAATTGTGAAGAGAGAGAGCATTAAAATAGAGAATTTTACATGAATTTTATATCAATTAGTTATTCTTTTATATATATTAATAAAGATTTTATAATATTTATATAATGCGTTTTTATAAACACATTAAAAGGTTTGTCTACAGGGCAATTATAGGGACAACTAGGTAATATACTTTCTTCTGAAATAGACAATGCCAACTGGCATCACTGTTCTTTAGACCAATCATTTTTATGTTCCTTCTTGTCTTAAATAAGGCTGGGAATTATGAATGAACTCAGCACAAACACAGAGTCTGAAGACAATGTTTCTCGAAGTTCACAATTAAAGTAACAGAGAAAGTGGGATGCTGGGTTCTTCTCTGCATCCTTGCTAGTGCTCTATGTCACAGGGGTCTCTTTGTTATTTCATCACAATTGCTTCTTGTTTCGCTTTATCTTCATTTCACCATTTGTTTCTTGACACAAGGGCTTGTCTTGTCTTTCACGATACAGAAGTTCTTTGGGGAATAGGCTTTTCTCACCAAATACAGCTTTCAAAGCTACAAAATGATGAAGAAAATGGCATGAGAATTACATATATTGAGAGACCCAGTTAAATGAAAGGGCAGGGGAAAATCTCTCAAGATCTTTCTTCTTTCTCTTTCTTTGTCCAAAAATTGATGTTTCTAGAGCCAAGAATGAACTCAGGAGATTTTTTTTCTAACCTTCTATTGTTCATTTTATTTAAATTTAAAGGACACCCCCCATCTCAAACACACATACACACACACACACACACACACACACACACACACACCTTGAACACACACATGCACACATGCATTGACCTGCACATACAGCTTGTATACACACATACATACACCTAATACATACATACAAATACCACCTCCCCATTCACACAGCTGTATACACATATACATACACACCTTGTACACACATATATGCATACATAAACACAAATACCCCCACAGCTTGTATACACACACATACCACCTTCCCATGCACACAGCTGTATACACACATACATAGACACCTTGTACATATGCCCACAGCTTGTATACACATACATATGAACACATACACACCAGAGCTTGTATGCATACATACATACACACCTTGTAAACACACATATGTATATATAAACACACATACCATGCACACAAATTTGTATACACACATACACACACAGCTTCTACACTCACACATATATGCACACACATATACTCCCCTACACACACACATACACACACACAGCTTTTAACTACTCCTTTATGTGTATGATGACAGATATTGGTGATTTAAAGGTGAGAACTAAATAAGCTGATGTTTTCTGTTTCTGTTTTTTAATCTACTTAACAGCTATCAAGGGCTTGTAAAAAGCCCAGAACAAATTATTCTGTATTGAAATAAGACAATTAAAATAATCAACACACAGTTTAACTGTCTGAATGACTAAACACATACATCTGCAATCACATCTTACAAAATACTCTGATGTGCAGGGATCTGTAGCTTCAAAACAGAAAAAAAAAAAAGAAGAAGAAGAAGCAGAGACAAATTATTCCTATGGCTGGTGATACTGCACAGCAGAAGTGAGAGGAAATTGCACCACATGTTCTAGGAAATAATTTTGGCCCCTTGTATAACTCTATCATTCAACAACTGCACACTGGAAGTACATTATACAAATGGTTTGCACTAAGGCTATGGGGCACTCACATGGCTAAGTCTTAGGCTTTTCTTTGAAGTGATTAAAAGCAGAAGCTTCACTAATGTTGATTATGTCATAAATACCATAAACAATAGAATATGGTGCTAACAGAAAACAGGAACACAAGTCATGCATAAATAAATAAAAAATTTATAAGAGCAGGTAAATATTAAGGCAAAGCTTTAGGTATCATTTGATACAGTGTTGAAATGCAGACAGAATTTTAGTTATTTATCATGAAGATGGGGATGAAGAAAGATTGACAGGGATGAACAGAAATGTCACCTAGAAAAAAAACAAAGGGTTTGCAAGTGCAGAAAAACAAATGCTCCTTTCCAGGTGATGGGATAACTTAGTACAATAAAACAGAACTATAAAAGAGAAAAATAACATGGGGTGAGGCTGAAGCTTGACTGATGAGCATGTTAAATACCAAGGCAAAGAATACTGAAAAAAGAAAATCAGAATACTAAACCACTTTATAATGTAGTAAAACTTTGGACTAGAAAGTTGACCTGAACTTGGCTCCCCAGAAGGCCTGTAAAACCAAATGCAGAGGTGCATGTCTATAATTCTACTGCTCCTACTGTGAAAGGGGAAGTAGAGACAGGAGAAGACAGTTCTGTTTATTCCTTGACAAAGTGAAAGGAGGAAACCAACATTAGATCTGTCCTCTGCCTTTCACATGATTAATATGTGCTCCTCTCTCTATATATATACGCAGAGAGAGAGAGAGACAGAGAGAGAGAGAGACAGAGAGAGAGACAGAGAGAGAGAGACAGAGAGAGAGAGACGGAGACAGGGACAGAGACAGAGAGGCAGAGAGAGACATGGAATAAACATAGACATGGACACACACAGTATATGTGCACATATGCATACACACACAGACCCTACATCTCCCCATCATATACTCCCCCACAAATATTAAAAACTAAAATAAAACATGGTAAATAGTATTTAAAAAGCACAAAATTAAACAGAAAAATAAGTAAACAATAGAAAACAAAACACTTCTTAGTAGTTGTACAAACTTGGCTATAAGTGTTAATCTCTTTCCTTTTCCATCTTTTAAATTGATAAAAATAAGAAAATGAGGAAAAATTATTCTGGCAAAAAAGGAGACCATTTTCATAGAAAACACATAGAGGGAAGGTGCAATCTGTAGTCTACAAAATTTGAAGAACACAACCGAATAACTGAGAGCTAAGACTATAAACGTTACACGAGAAGAAAATGTCACACTGTGGAGTCTAAGAAGGCACAGCAGCAGCAGCAGCAGCAGCAGCAGCAGCAGCAGCAGAAAAACAAAGTCACTCATCAGGGAAGGGAGAGAAATTTGTTGATGATCAAATGGAAGCAGGACTGCAATAGAAGAAAATAGTTGTAAGAAAGCATATGCAATTTACTGACATTGCTTCATATTCTAAAAGAATGTTTAGCATTGCTTTGGTTAACCTCTGTATGTAAGTACATACATATGTTGACTATACTTAAGCTTCCAGTTACTTGGAATTTATTTTCAGTTTCAAGTAATAGTTCCTACTTTGTTTAGATGAATAAAGCAAATTTGACTTAATCATTGGAAGACATAAAAGCACTACTGACGTTTTTTCTTTTTTTTTAATTCAATATTTTATTTATTTACATTTCAAATGTTATCCTCTTTCCTGATTTCCCCTCCAGAAACCCCCTATCCCATCCCTCTCTCCCTACTTCTATGAGGGTGCTACACCACCCACCCATCCATGCCCACCTCCATCCCCACCCTGGCGTTCCCCTACACTGGGACATCTAAGAAAAGGAAATAACACCTCTGCCCAGTGTCTATCTTTCCCTAAGGACTGAGCTCTGTGTATTTTGTAGTTGCCTTGGGCACCCCACACTGCCTTAAACCATATCCTATTCAATATAGGACCATGATGGCTCTAGTTCCTCGATTCAGTTCAACTTAGCATATTTGCCATGATTCTATTCTTTACCACAGAATGGTGGCAAGTGATTATAAAGAGACAGGTGAATTTGTCATGCTCCCTGTGGCTTGTGAATAATCCTAGGAAAGAAAGATTGTGTTCATCAATTTCACAGCTTATCTTAAGGTAACTTTCCTGCGTAACACCCACTTAGGAACCTGAAACACTGTCTTCAAGGCTAGACAGCTTCAAACCTTAGAGAAAAATTTACTCAATTGTTAGCAACAGCCATTATTGCTCCATTGATCACATAGACCTTTAAACCATCTGAAGCTTCCCTTTATACTCTCAAAGAATGCAACTCCCTAAACAGGCAGCATAGTCTCACTGAAATTATCCCTGAGATGCTTATCAATCTATTCTTATACTAGACTTCTCAATGACCTCCAGATACAATAAACTTTGTTCTGCCCCTGATAGACACCAAGTTTGCTTCCATCTCAATGATTTTATACTTCTGTGGATAGTCTTTAGAATATTCTGTCTCGATGTCTTTGTGGATTCCATCTCTCAGAATTTGCCTGACATGCCTAGAGGTTTGTGCTGCTGCCTCTCCAGTCAGACCTCTACTGGATGCTTTGAGTACTGCTTTGGATCACAATAAGAATCTATCTTTCAACTGAATAATTTGAGTACTACTTGTGAAGGTACACTACGTTGCTTTATGTTTTTGCGTAGCACTTGTTACTGCACATGCTTAGATTCTCTCTGATTTATTTACTTACCATGTTAGTTTTCTCATTGTTTGTGAAAAATCCTGAGAGAAAACTTTAAGCAAGAGGTCACTAGCTTTGGTACACTGACTCCTTTTATCCTGGGCCTGTGGGAAGGGACCATATGGTGGTTGGAGCATGTGGCCATAATTACCTCACAGTAGAAGAGTAGAGAGGAAGGGTACAGGAACAAGAGAAAATTCTCAAAGACATTTTCCCAGTGAGCAACTTCCTCACTCTTCATTTAAGTTCTACCACCTCTCCCAAACAGCTCTAACATCTAAAGACTAAACATTCAATACATGAGAACAACACTTCATAGTCTAGCCATGGAACTTGTTTACTGATAAATTCAATGGAGCAAAACGCTTGCCTGACCTTGTAACACCTTATATCCTAGCAAACAGTACTGTCTTTGGTTAATGGAAGGAGAGCAAATACTTATACACACACACACACACAAACACACACTTGTTGAACTACTAAACAAATGGTGCTATTCACTCCTCATACTCTTGAGATCCTCACAGAGAGGAGATTGGAGCTCAGTAATAATGATAAAAGTGTAGTGGTTCATGGTATATGTATGTTCATGTGTTTAATCATAATGTCTGCACTGAAAAATCAAAATCTAGGGCCCTTTGAGATAGCTTAGTAGGTAAATGCACTTGACAACAAGAATAATAGCCTAAGTCTGTCCACTGGGATCTGTCTAGTAGAAGGAAAGGAAAGAACAAACTACAAGTTGCCTTCTAACCTTTGCATGCATCATGGTATACACATGTTCTCTCTGTCTCTGACTCTTTGACAGTTTCTCTGTCTCTATTACACACACACACACTCAGATGGAGAAGCAGGGAGAGAAACAAACAAATGTGCAATAAAAAATTAAAATTAAAAAATGGTGTCTATGGGCTGGAGAGATGGTTTAGTACTTATGAGCTCTTGCTGCTTTTCCTAGGACCTGAATTCAGTTCATAGCACCCATGTTATGCTGTACAGCCTACAACTGCCTGGAAAACCAGCTCCAAAGCTTTCAGTGCCTCCTTCTGCCTTCTAAAGGAACCAATGAAGAAAATCATAACCATACACATAAGAATATATCTCAAAAAATCTATTGTTATCAGTAACCATTTGCATTCATTCTTTCCTACATAGAAAACTATGGCATTAGCTCACTCATGACTTCATTTCATAGCTGGCTGCCTGACAACCATTTTTATAATGACAATCACAAAATATTTTTAATGTGATAAAAAATAAAATATGTTCTGGTTATGAAGTACTGAAAAACATCTTCATTAAAATAACATGACTTACAAATGACAGGGTTTGTTTATCTCCTGACCTGTGGCCTTCTTTTTCTCACTAATGGACAACTTCCTCAGACTGACAGCAATAGCAACATTCTAAAACATTACCTGAAACAGGGAAGATGCTCTGTAAACAGCACAAAGCAAGCTCTGGATAATCTGTGGATGTTCAAGTTTCTGAAAACCTTCTGCCTCACCATGATTTTCAGTCACATTCTAAATCCTGCACACTAATCTAACTACACACTCTATGTAACTACATTGTGGGTAATAGACATGAGAATGGCTTATCTTGGTAAAATGAGTTCTGGCTCAACCAAGGGCAGAAACTGAGTCTCTGCCTCTCTAACAGTTATGCTCACCTGGTGATGTCCTTAAGAAAATGCCTCAATATATGTTCTAGATCGGCACTGTCAAATTATTGTTCAGTTTCAGCCTTTATCACGTTACAATAAGCTGAGAATGGTGTAGGGTGAAGAAATTGTGTTCAGAATGTATTATATGAGAGAAGATTGCGTTTTCAATATAAAAAAAAAAAAGACAAAACAACAGATTAGAGGCAAAAAGTGATGACGTAGTAAACTGGCAATTTTCATATGATTCCTAATAATATTCATAGAGGCCATTATCTGTTTATCTTTTCAAAATATTTTTATCACATTTTTATTTGTTCTTTTTGTGCATGAATATGTGTTTGTGTATGCAGGTGCATGCACTCCACAATGTGCAAACGAAGGTCAGAGGACAAATTATGGGAGTCAGTTGTCTGGTTCTACCATGTGAGTTCCAGGAATCGAACTTCTGTCATCAGAGTAAGTAAGCTTCAAGTGAATTCTCCCACTGAGCCCTCTCACCAGCCCCAGAAAATCTCTTTCATATATTCAGATAATTTACAGACCTCTGAATATATGTGTTTCTGAATTTAATGATGGACTTACCTTATTAAACAAAGCTACTAGAGAATACTGTGCAGTACTTATATGTAAAACTAGATTTTGGATAAAACCCCATATATATATATATATATATATATATATATATATATATATATATATATATATATATACTATTCATCTGTACTATAAGAATCATAGAGAAAAACCTTATGCTTCTGTGGAAAATTGTGTTTTGGTGTTTTGTCATGAACACCCTTGCAGGTCATCAGATTCATGCTAAGCTTACTGGTCTTGGATTATTTGGTCTCTTTAAGAATTTGCAGGTGGAATGACTTGAAAGTATAACCAAAAGGCCCATTTGTTAATGGTTCCTTTTCACCAGCTTATAGCATTATTGGGAGATGGGACTTTTAGGAGATAAAATCTAATGGAAGGAAGTTAGGTCACCAGTAACTTGTATTACAAGCAGATCTGTTACTTGTCCTTCATTACTTTCATATCGTGTCCAGCTAAGTAAGGTGACGTTCTTCTGCCACAATCCTTGGTGTAGTCTCTAGCTATAGGCTCAGCATACCAGAGCTAAGTAGTCATGAACTGAAACCACTGAACCCATACACTAAAATATTTTCTCTCTATGGTGAATATCATCAAATATTTATTACAACACCAGAAAGCGGACCAGAGCAGGAAGTTACTGGAGGATATGCACCTTTCCTGTTAGGTAGAGATTTACTTGACTTCCTCCTTGGAGATAGCAGTTTTTAATAGCTGCATCTAAATTACATTAGAGCTGATTTCCCTGTACAAATCATCATTACTAATTCTCAGTTCTTTCTTCACTGTTAAGTTACAAGCCTCCCAACTAACTTGTCCAATTACTGTTTACCACCATCCCCAACACTACCCAATGACAACACTAAGAACTAAGTCCCAGCAGCTCAGATACGGCCAGACAGACTCTAAGAGCTTCAGCCATCTGAAACTACTGTCTTGCAACGTGTAGGTCAGCAAGTGTTGCAAGACATGTACCAACAAAGATTCCTAAAAGATTGCTTCTAAGATCTTGCTTCACCATACCCAGAAGGCTTTTGGCTTCTTTTGGCTTGTTCAGGAGTAACTGATACTTGTTCAGCACCAACACAACAGGGCCTGACATCGACAACGTTCACTTCTACCTGAGGCTGAGCTTCTGCAATGCAGAAATGGTTAAGAAACCGCATCAGTCTTTTGTGCACCAGAAACAACTCGCCACAAAAGAGGCCGACTGCTCCTACATTGCTCAGACAAAACTCTCTCTGTCCTTCTTCATTGTTTTCAAAGACTCACAAATGACTTCTTCATTTGTGCAAAAGCACGGGCCTCCTTCTTACTTTGAATTTGCCTTCCTTTCTGAGAATAGTCCCTGTAACAATAGCCAAAATAAAATCATCTCTATAATTATTGTAATTTGTCTCTACAGACTGCAACAATAATAACAAAACCCACTTGGCCTGAAGTGTCCCTAATACAGCACATTCTCTACACTTGAAGTTTTACAGGTTCAAGGAGTCAGTGTGAATGATTCCAGGAGTTTACCGAGAAGCCTGCCTGACCTGTGCTAGCTTTAAGCACTATGAATAAGGCATATGAAAGAGGTGTTTCAAGCTGTTTGAGAACCCACTGGGAAACTTGTAAGCTAAAGAGAGGAAGCACAAGATGTTTCACGTTGAAAAAAAAAAGACAGGAAACACAATAAGATATTAAAAGCCCAATAGCCAAGATGGAAAAGCTGCCCAGGGATTAAGAGCTGTTCAAAAGTATCTTACGTACTGAAGTAATACTTTAGAATGTTGAAGATACCTGGCAAGTGCCTTTTATGGTACAGTTTTCAAATAATCTTTCCTATTGTTTCCATGTTTTATTTCCTTTATAAATGGAAATTATTTTTAAAAATTATTATTATATAATTTACAATGGGTAATGACTATGAACCTAAAGCCTCCTTCTTATTTTCTCCAGAGTTCCATCTCCAAAGACCTACTTAGCTATAATACCTATATATTTAATTTAAAATTAGATGAAAAACAAAGTTGAACTTTAAATTAATTCTAAAATATGTGTATCTTGGCTATGTTGTTCCTCAGTTCCCATTATTGCTTTTTAATTCCTATAGAGGGCACACATACATTTCTGGTAAAGTAATAGCATATGCAATGAAGAGTATGAGTAAGCAAGCACTTATCTTATGGCACTTAAGGTTCATCCCATGAGGAGGAATCCAGGCCTGACACTCATCAGATGGCCAAGAACAAGAACCTGAGATTAGATAGGCCATTGACCTAGGAAAAATGGAATGCTATGGTATGCTAAAGGAACATAGCCATCAAATGACCCCTAACAACATCCTTCTATACTCACAGATCAGTGCTTCCTTGGCCATCATCAGAGACACATCCTCCTATGTCAGAACATGGTCCAGAAATAGACTCATGTGAGGAAAAATCTAAGTGTTTATGAGAAAAGTCCAAGAAAACAAGGCAAAGACTCTTGTTACCTCAGTTTCTTCAAAAACATGGAATTGATCTTATAATGTGTTTTTATGCTCCTCCCGGGTACAGCAGATATGAGTGAATTTAATTCAGATTATTCATTACAACTGGTTGTTTGTTTATATTCATCTAGAAATACATGTATTTGCAATGTACAACTTGTCTTTAAGATTATATGCAACTTGAGCTCACGAGAACTTCATTCATGTGATCCTCCTTATCCCTCAGAGTATTTATTGTCTGGTGCTCTGAAAAAGGTTGGTTATTGCACAAGACTTTAGCCAAACTCATTTTTAGGCTCCATTTTCCCTGCTACCACCACCTATAGAGTAGTAAACTCTTCTACAATATATGGGAAGAAATACAGAGACCCACAACTGGGCAGTGTGTTGAGAATGAGAGACTTTGAAATACTCTATCCTAAATGGGATGTTTCTATCCAATCTTTCTTTGGAAAATTCAGGAAACTGTGGAAAAGGAGATGTAAAAGTTGTAAGAGCCACTGAGAATGGAAGACACCAAAGATATAGTGCTTTCTAGAGACAAAAGGACAGATACACATATGAACTCACTGATTGTGGCTTCATGGACAGAGTATATTCAGGTCTCACCCAGATGGGGTCTGAATGCTGAGACTGGAATTGGACACAAGCTTTCATCCCTAACTCAGAAGCTATCTCCAATTCATGACCATTCACAAAGGAAAAAGGAGTCTTCAGAAGGCCATCCTTAAAGCAGTAAATTATGAAATATCAGAGGTCATCCAAAACAAATAGAAAAATACCAGTCTTGATCCCGAGATGCAAGCCAGAAAAAACTCCTTACAAGATACTTCTCACAGCATGTCCAAATATTAGTGTCCAAACTTATTTGTCCATAGAAAGAATCACTGACTCCACACATGGAAGTCTTAGCTGCGGCTCTCAAGGTGTTATCATGAGAAGGATGAGAAAGCTTAAAAACAGAAATGCCTAATGTTGGTTAAGGCCTAGCAGCTGGACAAAGCTAAGGCTTATGTTCCCTGGCTTCCCAAAGCCCAAAAATCATCACATTCCTGTTTCAAATTTGTCAGGAGGGTCACTGGGCCTGGGCTTGTCCAAATCCTCATAAAACATCTGGACTATGTCCCAGTGTTGTCAAGAAAGGCAATGGGGTGTTGATTGCCCCCATACTCCTGTGGCATAAGGCCATCAATCCCATATCAACTTTCAGTTGAGCTTCTTGGTCTGTCCATAGATGGCACAAGGAGTCTGGGCTTCCTTGGTGTGACTACTTCATCTCCAACAGGTAGCCTCATGTGATTATCATAGTATCAAGAAAATCTATTTTTTTCTTTCTGGACTTTGGGGGTATCTACTCAGTTATGGAGGAGTTTGGGGGACCCAAGTCTCCTTCCCATTCCCCTATTGTCAGACTTTCCCAGCCTCACCAAACCACACCAAATCACCCAAGCTCAATACCCACTTTATCTCCAAAGCCTCAGAGGACTTAAGCAATTTATCTTTGACCTATTAGGAAAGAATTTTATGAGCCTCACTTCTTCCCCCCCCTTTACTACCCCCATATTTGCAGTTTTTAAAAAAATGGAAACAATTGCTTGGTTCAGGATCTCTGACTTATCAATTCCAACTCCTCACCCTGTAGTACCCAAGCTCTATATTTTCTCTCTACTAACTAACCCTCAAAGACCTGCCATTTATATGTTCTAGGCCTCAAGGATGCCTTCTTTTCTATTCCTCTGGACTCCAGTCACAAAATATTCTTGACTTTACTTAGACGGCCTAGACACTCATCACACTCACATTTCTACCCAACTCACAGGGAACATCCTCTCCAGAGGTTCCAGCACAGCCCACATTTGTTGGGCCAGTCTATGGTCTCTGACTTTACTCTCTTTATCTCTTCCTAAATCCAAGCATATACAATAAGTAGATGATCTTTTGAACTCTGATAATCCTTTGCACTTTGACTCTACAAGGCAGATAACTCCATCTTATTAAACTTTCTGTCTAGTTGGGGATATTGGATCTTACCCTCTAAGGTTCAGTTGACTACTCCTCAAATTACTTACATTGGATTAGCTATCACTCCAACACACAAGGCCATTATCCTTGATAAAAAATAACTCATAGTCCCCTTAACCAAGGACAAAATTCTATCCCTCCTGGTGATGGCTAGCTTCTTAAATTCCTTATTCCTTCTTCCTCTCTTCTTGCCTAGTCCCTAAATAAGGTAATCTTTACCACATCATGTGAGCCCTTCTTGCATCATTACCAAGCCATTTTGTAAATTTCAACAGCACCTCCCCTTCCAGGTTCCACCCCTACATCTTCCAGACTTAACTTGTCCCTTTCTCTCTATGTTACTGAAAAAGAGGGAAATGATCTTGGGGTCCTGGGACACCAACTGAGACCTTCCTTTGTACCTATCACATACTTATTGAAAATTAAAACCATACTACCCAAGGATGGGCACTTTGTCTGTGCTGTCTGACTACAGCTGAACTTCTTATATAAGAATCAAAGGAGTTAATCTTAGGGTCATCAATCACTGTCTTTCCCTTTCACCTCTTACACCATCTCTTAACACACCAGGATCTCCAAACACCACCCCCTTCCAGAGATCTCTCTTCACATAGTATTAGTAGAGGATGATACACTTACCTTTCAGCCATTCTCAAATCTCAATATTTCAAATTTACTCAAGTAACTGACTTGCCTCTCATAAAGTATATACAGGTCATTTGTTTCTGCCACCTATTATATTCAGTTCCAAATTCTAGAGTCTGCCTCTTCAGCAGGTTCTCCCCTCCACCTGCTCTAACCATTCATTTCTCCTCACCTACTTGGTAAGGAGCCATTCTCTGGCTCTTGAAGCCTGCTACACAATCTGGGTCCCCACCATGTTGTCTACTCTCTAGTTATTAAGACACTTGCTCTACTCCCTCTACTGGAACTCTCCCAGTTTCCTTTCCCCTCCCCAAGAGCTTTCTGCTAAACCCCACAGTTTGCTTAAGCCCTTCGGGGCCTCTGTGACCTTGTGTCTCATGTGTCTCAATTCTGTCTTGGAAGTCTCTGAGTTTCTCTAATGCCCTTCTAGATTTCCTTGTTTCCAACTTCCCAATTAGAGCTTATAGAAACTCACTCCAGCATAGTTCATTTCGCAATCTATTTTCTTTTCCTCCACCAACTCAGATTTTATTAGAGCTTCACTGTGTTATCACAAGCAGCTTGGCCTCAGTATAGTTCAGATGACAAAACTGGCATGCTTGATTTCCAATGATTGCAACTTCTGTCACTCCACAAACAAATGATCCAAAAAAATTTTATATTCTAATTAAGGACACATGGCACTCCAGATGGGAGGTGGGGATCATTGGTAAACTTTAATACAGCATTCATCAAAGCTGCCCAAAAGGCACAACCAAAATACAGAGGGCACACATCCCACTCTCTCAAACCCCAGGTATAGACATGGTAAAAAAAAAAAAAAAAAGTGGTCCGAAGCTCCTCAAAGGTCCTGATATCACTGCTTATAGATGATATTGATTCCACTACTCTGTTATACGATCTCTTGTTTTGGACCTTAACTCTTTATATCAGCTATTGAATAATGTTCTACCTTACCAGTTTGCGGAATGTTGGTTATAATTCTGGTAATACCCTTTCTAGCAGTCCTGGGCATAACTGCTGCCATCACCAGTGGTAGAGCAAAATGACTACTTCCTCCTGGGTCAAATTCACAACCACCATTTTTGGCCTTGCTCACTGCCTTACTACATTCTTTTACTTCATTAATTGCTCTAACCCAAATATCTCTACCACCCTTATTTCTCCCACATCTCTCTCTTGGATATCACAGACTGCTTTAATTCCTTAGGAACATACTTTGTGGACATATTGCAGTCTGCAGACCTCAACCCCTATCCCCAAATATCCACAATGTCTTGATTCTCTATAGCACTCAGTTTTAGAGCTGCCTACCTCATGGGTGGTCTGGGACTTCTGCTGCAGTGTTCCTTTCCCCAAACTAGGGGTGGTAACCAGAAAGGAACCCTTGTCAAATTCTGTCCTGGATTTTAGTGACACAGCATGATAAACAAGTGATTCTGGTAATACCCTTTCTAGCAGTCCTGGGCATAACTGCTGCCATAACCAGTGGTACTTAAGTAAAATGACCACTTCCTTAGCTATTTACCATTGGTTTTCCTCTCAGTTCATCCAGGCCCTCCAATGGGCATCTCAGACCATCCTTACCCTTAGAGGCCAAACAGACTTCCATAGTGTGAGGATTAGATATATTGACAGCAGAAAGAGGTGGGTTTTGTCTCTTGATTGAGGAGGAATGTTGCTTCTATGTTAACCAATCTGGTAGAGTAAAAGATATGATCTAATAACTCCAGACAGATATTCAAAACAATGTAAGAATTTGGATAGTACCCCTCTTAACCCCTTCCTCCTTCTTTTCTTAATCCTACTGGCCAACCCTGACTCATATATTTTTTGTCCAGTCTCCTTCAACAACAGAGTCAGAAGATTTCTAAATAGCCTTGTAATCAGTTGCTAATGTCGCTTTCCAAGGCCCTAGCCACTGAGCCAGAGGCCTGCAACACTTGACTATATCCTATGGTAAAGATCAAACTTTCCCTCAAGAAGCTCAACACCCTTAATCAGCAGGAAGTAGTCTCATGATAAAGTTCCTCTTCTTCCAGACTCCTAATATTAATCAATAGAAAACAAAAACAGGAGAGAATATTAACTTATTCAAGCTGAATCAAGGGGCAAAGAAAGGCTTCCCTGTCATGGGCTCCGTTTATAAACTTTTTATACTTTATAAACTTTTTAAACCCTCAAGGCAGAGATCAGGCCCTGCCCAGGATCTCCACCAGCCATGCCCCAAAAAACAGAATTACCTACTGGCACTAAAGGTCATTTTCTAGTGGCTGTAGCTGTTATTCTCAGCATTGAGGTTGGATAAAGGCCAGTCATTGCTCTAAAAGAAAAAAAAAATTGACACCAACCCCAACAGGAAAACCCACCCATCACTGAGCTTGCCACACAAACGAACCATTCCAAGAGCAGGAAAAAACAACCAATCCTTGAGCAACCCCAAGCTCAGGACTTCAAATCCCACCAGAACTGGAAAGCTCCACCCTGAAAAGCTTACCCCCTAAGAAATACTATATAAGCCCGCCTATTGCTCATTTGCCTGCTATCTTCTGACAGGAGCAGAGGAAGCCAATCTCCTGGGTTTTCCCCTCCCAATCTTCTATGAGAGTTTTTGTGGGGTATGACTTTGTGGTGTTCACTGGTTCCTGACTGCCAGAATACCTTTCCCTTCAGAACTGTGTTTACAGGCTGAAACTCTTGATATTATCTCTGTGTCTCTAACATCTACCACTGATGCAAACATATTCAATGTCTACCTTGGGAAATACTATGTACATAGAGAGAAAGCACTCAATATTTAGAATGGGCTAGATACAATCTTCATATTTGCTTCGAGTAACCAACAGGAAGTTTTGCAGAGCATGTTATAATTTCTCCAGTGTCCTCTAGACCTGTTCTTGATTTTCCCATCACATTTTAACACTACTGTTGGATTTCACCTCTACTTGTGTGTCCAACTCTGTTACTGTCTCAACAGATGAAGTTGCCCATTGCACCCATTTTGTATTTATTTTTATTTACATCTCCTCTTCATCTATGGTGAGTCTTTTCTCACATTATTTTCTATCTTAAATTCTAGATCTTTTTTCTCATAAATTGAGATCCTCTGCATCCTTCACGTGTCAGCTCAGATGGGACTCTTATTCTGAAGTGCTTCCTTAGCTCTGACTAGAAGGACCCTGACCCTTCCCTAGTGCCTTTGCACATCCTGATCAGGGTGTATAGTGCCATATCACACATTCTGCTGCCAGTGACAGAGACAGAGGCAGAGAACTAGCACATGGCTTGGACAAGCACTTGTAGAATTCACGAGGCAACTTTCAGAAATTGCTTCTCTCCATCCAAGATGAGCTCTAGGAATTAAAGTTATGTTATCAGGTCTCTATGGCATATACCTACATCAGGAAATCCCATCTAACCAGAGCATGAAAATATGTTAAGGGCCAAATAAGAATAACTGAAGGAAGAAAAATTGAACAAAACTATATATACTTAAAACTTTCAGAGAATTATGGAAAAATATAAATTGTTGGTCTTTATAAATTTCATAGTCTTGCATATATGTTCAGTATTTCCATGCAGGTATCAAACCATGCCCCATGCCCACTCAACGTCCAGTCTCCCTGTCCATAAGGAGAAACAAATATACCTTCCTGATACTGTAGAACAGAGTAGCCCCTTCACTTGCAGGGACTTTCAAGGCTGAGGGTAAGTTTGTGCTTCTGGTTACCTCTCTCTCTCTCTCTCTGCTTGCCTTGTGCTTTTTATGCACTCTATGTCATGTTTTTCTTGCCTGAATTATGTCTTCTTGTTCTACCTTGATCTTCTCATATGCTCATTCCTGTGCTTTGCCCTAATCTCTGATTCTATTTTTATTTGATACTCCCAGATTTTCTGGGTCTATGGTTCATGCAAGAAGATAAACATTCCCTATATTTGTTTTGTTTTTAATATGTGTATTATGAGCCTATATGTGCATGTGTGTAGACACATGTGTGTTGGTGTATGTGCATGAGTGTACATGTGCATAGGCCTAAAGGTACTATTAGTGTTTTCCTCTGCCATGCTCTACTTGATTTGTTGAGGCAGGGTTTCATGATGAACTCATAGATCACCATACAGGCAATTCTCTCTAGCCAGCTTCTCCTGAGGATACTCTCTCACTGAAATTAGTAATTCTAGGGAGCTAGGATTACAGGCTGAAGCATGCACTCACATCCACTCATATGGATTCTGGAGAACCAAAATCAGTTAATAGCAAATATTTTATCCTGGACCATCTTCCCAGCACACATATCTGTTGTTAAAGTTAAATCATCCTTATGAAAAATGACAGGATATCAGATTTGAAGCCCATTCCATGCACATAAAGACCTGCAGTTTTATGGGTAAATACTTCTGAGAGAAATGTGGGGAAGAAAAATAAGGAAAATGAACAAATCATTACAAATTTAGAAAAGAGGAAGTTTAAGAAAGATCTAGCAAAGTGGTAGCAGGACACTGGAAAGTGTAGTGATAAGAAATTACAGTTATTCTAGATAAAAACTGAAAATTGAAATAATATAATATATGACCAGTTGGTTCTCTTTTCCACAGAGGACTAAGCAGTGTCACACTTGGTGTGACTATAAGAAAACAGCTCCCTCCTTCAAAGGTGTTGTTCAAGAATGATGTTGCACCTATGTCAGACATGGAAAAGTTTAGACACTGTGGGTCTCAGATGACTGCTACAGAGCTCTGTCAGCTTTCAGTATTACAGGTTGAAAACACTGCATTTCCATCAATTATTTTAAATGAGATTCCTACAGTGCCCATATGCTTTCTCGGTGCCTCTCTCTTTCAGGTTTTGTTGCCAGAATTCCACAAAGGCTTCCTTTGTAGGAAAGATGTTTGCACAGATCTTACTTGTCAAATGCTCTCAAACTGCAAAGGCTGGAATAGTCTGAAAAATAGAGCACACTTGTGCACATGTTCTTTCGAAATCCTCAGAGATCATACACTTGCATTTTTCAAGTTAAGATTCCTTGTCCTCTATATTAGCCCCACAGTGCAGCTGGAGCCTCGGAGACAATGCACTTTAAGTAGCCTCTATTTATAGAGTCATGAGAAGAACAGAGCCAGATTGCCAGAGACTCTCTTCTAAATCTTTAGAATCTTGTGATGTTTCTGTCTCTGGTAACAGTTTTGAAAATGAAGGTTATTTAGGGAGGAGAGGTATTCATCCATAGCAGATTCACGGTATCCAAGGCAGTCTGCTTTCAGAACAATGACACAATAGAAATATGCATTTCACGTACTGCAGTCCGTTAGCTCCTCTTTCTGAGAGCACAGAGCTATGAATCTTGACAACCACAGCACTCTTTATTTCACGGTAACATACAAAAGCAAATGTGTTATTTTTATGCTAGTCTCCATTTCTTTCCTTTTCCCTTGATTGAGTTATATGAAGAAAGAAAGGTGATTAGGCAGGGTGAGGACTTACTTTCAGAAAGCAAAGGAAGCTCTGGAATTTGGGATTCATCCCCTTCTGGCTTTTCCTTAAAGTATTTGTCAGGGTCTAGAAGAAATGCAGGTTTGTTTACTTCAGGCAGCTCTTTCAGGGTTCTAAGGCTTAAGGACCCAAATATGCCTTCAAACAGCAAATTTAATGGAAGGAAGAAAGAAAAACAACAATGTCAATAACTCTTTGAAGTGACCAAATTCACTTTTTTAAATTTTAACATTCCTGTTACCGGGCTGGCACAGCTGCAGTGATCACTACATCCCTTACTGCTCCTCAAAATAAACTCACAGGGTCCTTTCTGGTCAAAGGGACAAAGACGAACTCATGGCTTCTTTTTTATTTGTTTTGCATTTTGTGTGTTTTCTACAATATTCCCTTGCAAATAAATATTCTATACTTTTGGAAAGTCTAAATCTCTCTTTTATCTCCAAGAAAATTATGTTCTTTGTGAAATGGAATATATTTTTTTCGGTGTTTCTTAAACAAAAAATACCTAAAATTTTGAATTGATAGGTATTTTTTCATTCCACTATAATAAGAGCCAGAACAGTGTTTTATTTATTCTCTCTGTGAAAAATAAAGGATCTATGTAAACTACATATTAAAAGCAAAGTTTTGAACAAACTGAAAAAAGGTATTGCCTCATGTGACAAACAAAGTATCTTGCTAATTCAAGATACAGTTTTATGCTCTGCGGCTGTTAGTCCTGTGGAGGCAGGAATTGTGGTTTCCTATCATGATGTACTTGGTCTCCAAGAAAGTCGGGCTCTTCTATTTTATCATCCATTAGAACTATCACTCAGAGAGCACAATAAACCATGGGTTACCATGTACCACACCTGGCTTCTGTTTTTTATTCTCAATCTGGAAGAGAGGATGATGGTACTATAATTTAAATTTTTAATATTATCTCCATAGTGGTGATGTTGCTAGACCAGTGGTCACTCTGAGAGTCAGGGTACTAAGCCAAGCAATTGACACGATTTGTTCGGGTTCATTACAGCTTTAACACCTCACATTCCTCATCAAAAATTTACCAGAGTTCAAACAATTGGTGAATTCTACACTATTTACCAACTACAAGTATGCTTAACTTATAAAGCCATGTTCTGAGTTAAAAAAAAAAAACTGGTACTGGTTAAAGTATTGTACATATAATATGTCATAGATCACAGGCCAAAATAAATGTATAGAATGGACATTATTAACAATTTACCATGTACATTTTGAGAGTAGTTTCACCAAAAATCCTATAGTCACTATATCTGCCTCATGAAAATTCAGCTATCAAATGTAAGTTTAAGAAAAATTTCTAGTAAGCAGTTTTATTCAATTTTATAGCTTGAGGAATAATCTTCATTTGTACTTCTAAGAAATAGACTAGTTTAATGTAACAATGATTCCATGTTGGAATTATCAACATAATCATAATCATCATGATCATGAGCCTTATACTCATCATCATCACAGGGCCTTTGTGGTGGTTTAAATATATGGGGTCCATGGGAAGTGGCACTATTAGGAGGTGTGGCCTTATTGGAGGAGGTATAACCTTGTTAGAGGATGTGAGTGTCTGTGGAGGTGGGACTTTGAAGTCATATGTGTGTGTGTGTGTGTGTGTGTACTAAAGTCTGGTCAGTGTGATCCAGAGTCTCCTTTTGGTTTCCTACAGATAGCAATCTTCTCCTGGATGCCTCCGAATCAAGATGTTGAGCTCTTGACTCCTCTAGCACCAAGTCTCCCTGTAAGAGGCCATGTTTCCCATCATGAGGATAATGGACTGAACCTCTGAAACTTTAAGCCAGCCTCAGTTAAATGTTTTCCTTTATAAGAGTTGATTTGGACTTGGTGTCTCCTCTCAGCAACCCTAACTAAGACAATCTTATATTATCCAAAACAATCTCAAATTCCTGTGTTCAAATGACCTATCTTCACTTTCTAAATGCTAGGAAAACAGATACACACCATTATTACAGGTTTCTGTTATATTTTTCTGGTCATTCAAGAACTAGATGAGAATTATACCCTTTTTCATATGGATTTGAGATTCCTGGAAAAAATAATTGTACACTCATTTCATATTTTATCCTTTTTGTTTTTTATTAAAACTTAAATTTTTAACTAATATATAAAAAGTATATGTGTGTGTGTGTATATATATAATATATATATATATATATATATATATATAAAATTTGTTGTCATGTGATCCTTTGATATATACATTCATTGTGTATGTCTAAATCAATTTAAATGTATCCCTCCAAATGCATCTTATTTTATGATGGAAATATTCCACAGTTATCCTACTCTACAATACCCCATGGGAACTTCTTGCTTTTACCCAGCTGTACTGTCACGGTTGGTCAAGATTTCACCATTCCTCCTCCTCCTCCGTCTCCTCTTCTCAACTTTCATGAGATCAACATTTTTAGATCCTTATCTAATGGGACTGGTGGGTAATTCTCACTGTCTATGACTCTGGATTCACAATGACCTAGTGAACACACCTCTGGAAATGTTAATAAGAGTGCTTCCAGGAAGGTCTGAGTGATGAGGGAAGACCCACTCTGAACATAGGTGGCAGCACTCCATAGGCTGTGACTCTAAACTGCATGAAAGGGTAAAGGGAGAAATCCTTCTTCGTAACAGCATTCATTTTGCCCTCTCTGCTTCCTTTCCTATGGACACTGTGAACCACGGTGTAATTCAGGTGATCAGGCTACCCTTATCTTTGGAAATATAGGAAGTACCTTATACAGGTTATCTAACTTAAAAGGCCTTACATCTATGTTATGTATGCCATAAACCTAGCATGATATTTAATAATCCAAAGTCTTACCCTCCTCTTTCATAAAATGAGGATAATAGAATCATACATGGTATTTATTATGAAAAGTTAATATTCTTGCTAGATAACATAGCTCTTTATCCTATTCACATTATTTTATAAAATGTTGTTCTATACTGTGTCAGTAGCAATTACTTACTGGTTGATTTTTGAATAGTTTCACCATAGCAAGGTTTATGTGTTTTTTCCTTAAAGGTATTTCTCCTCTTATATTTTAGGCTGAAATGCATTTCTTCTGATGATCTGGTATGAGAAGACAATATTCATGATAAAATGTAGCAATAACTATAAGAATGGACAGATACTTTCTGAAATGGTAATAAATATCTTACTTTTACAAAAGGCATGTTTATTTACAAAGACATGTTTGTAAGTCATGAGAGTAGTGCTAGCTTAAACTATTGAAGCCATGCTTTTGAATAAAATGCCAGCTACCCAAGTGATAGCATAGAAGAGAGAATACAAAGGTGTAGTCCAGAAAAGACTGTCAGATGCAAAGTCAGGGGAAAATAATACAAAAGAAAACTCCATAGAAACAAATTCACACTTCCCTTGCCTTGTGCCTAGGTGGATGAGCCACTGAAAGTGGAACAACGCTATCTGTCAGCATGTCTTTTCTATAGTACCCAAAAGTCAAAAATGCTGAGTATTCTTAAGCTTCTCTGTGGGTCTATAAGAAAACTTTAGATGAGCTGAAATGCACACAAAATCTCCTATCAATGAAACATTGGGAGCTAAGGTACCTAATCGTGGTTTTCAACTTGACTGCATTTGTAATCAACTAAAATCCAAGCAGCTGGCACATCTGTGAAAGATTTTATTCATTGGCCAGGCAGTGGTGGTGCATGCCTTTAATCCAGCACTTGGGAGGCAGAGGCAGGTGGATTTCTGAGTTCGAGGCCAGCCTGGTCTACAGAGTGAGTTCCAGGACAGACAGACAGGGCTACACAGAGAAACCCTGTCTCAAAAAAAAAAAAAAACAAAAAAACAAAAAACAAAAAACAAAAAAAAACAAAAAAAAAAAAAAGATTTGGTCATTGGATCATTTTGTGTGGGAAAACCTTCCCTAAATTTGGACCATATTTTCTGCCAATAGCCTATATAAAATGACATGGAAAAAGGAAGCATTTGTATTTTGCCTCTTTGCCCCCACTTTCAGTGACAAATCTGTCTATCCTGTTTATGAATCATTCCTTTGCCAGTGGTAGACCTATTTCTTTGGTTTCTCAGTGTTGACTGAAGACCAGAAGCTGTCTAGAGGAGTCTATTTTCAGATTGGAACTAATGAGACACCTAGTCTTGTGTTCTTTACTGGATTCTTGGCCATTCTGCAGTAAGAGTCAATGTTGGACTAACCAGACCATAGTTTGTAAGTATTCTAATAAATTACAAACACATACACACACACACACACACAAATCAGTTCTGTTCCTTTAAAGAACTCTGACTAATACATGAAAAAGGAAATATGTTATGCCTCTAAGGAACATGCCAGAGAAGAGAAAATAATCTCAGATACTTAAGATTCACTATCATAGATGTCTAGCTTAACAGATAAACTTCTGTTTATAGAAGTCACTAGGGATATATAAGGAGCACCAGACCTGAAAATACCCATCTTGCTCAAGTCATGTGGAACAATGGGAACTTTCTGACTTCCCATTTCCTAAATCCATCTCCTATACCACCTGTCCTTACAGGATCACCACTCTCCAACTTGTTGATATTTACTCCCAATCTGTTGCAGATTTTGTTAACAATGGGATCATGAAGTAATTCTTAAGTCTTCAGTCTCAATTTTCTTTCTATATAATAATGCTCTGTGGTTATTTTTGTTTTGGGGAACTATTTGTGTGTGTGTGTGTGTGTGTGTGTGTGTGTGTTCGTGCAAATGGATGTAGAAAACAGAGAAAGTTTCAGATCCCTTGGAGCTGTAGGTACAGGTGGATGTTAGCTCTGAATGTAGTGGCTACAAACTCCAGTCTTCTACAACACCAGGAAAGGTCTTTTCCACTAAACTATCTCTCCCACCATCTTGCTGTGGGTTTTTAAGTTGGTCTATGAATAAAAATTCCATAATGTGTCTAATACTACTATTCAATAAATGTTAATTTACTATCTTTTCTTTTTCTCAATTCTATTTTTACTGTATCTCAGAAACTCAGCTTAAAATATCAATACAAGTCAATCTGCATGTCATTTTTAAATTTACTATCAGGTGCAATTTACACAATTTAAGTATTTATTGACTTCTGGGAAACATTTTTAGGTTTACAAGACTTCATAATAATGATCCAGAATTCAGGGACAACCCTTACTCACTTTTTTCCTCTTTTGGAAATGTTACATTAGTATATATTATATTTTAAGAAAAAAATATTAGGAGCTGGGGAACTTATGAAGAAGACCAGTGTTCAGTTCCAGCACTCACATGCCAACAACCATACCTTGGAGTGATCATGTCCTCACCTTATTACCTGTAATACTGGTTCTAGGCAATTGAATGCCTCCTGGCCGCCAGTGGCTGCTGTAAGCAAATGGTGCATGCACATGAACTTTAAAATCACGTATCTAAACTTTCTAATAAGTACATTAATTTTAAGAAATTATTTATGTTGAAAGTCAATATTTATGCCTGATTATTAACTAAACTCTTAATTTTATTAGTGTTATTCATGTTGTTGTTTTTCTTAGTGTCCTTTTCTTGTAATGTCAGATTTCTGTTTATTTGAATTCTGAGCTTTCCCTAGTCTATGACACTTATTCATATTTTTCTTGGTTATCACCACCTGATGGTTTCAAGAAGTACTTGTCATATTTTTAGTATACTATTCCTTAAGTTGAACCTGTATGACATTTTTTTCATATGGTTATGCTGGATGTATTGGTCACTGGGAGCAAGGCAACAAAGGTGAAGTGTTGTATTAATTAGTATCAGAGATACATTGTCATCTAGTTCATATTAACCTTCATTACATGGTTATATTTATACTGTCAAGTTCACACTAATAACAAGCTTACTATATTCATTGTCATTTAATTTTCTTAGAAGAGTGTTTCCATAATTTTGGTGAAGTGAGGAGAAAAGTTGGACACTGTTCTTGAGTATCCACATATCTCTGAGAGATACATTTGGAATCATACATTTTCTAAGAAAGGATTGTATAATACCCAAAATTAATCTGTAAGCTCAACTTGCTTAGGCACCAGGTAAATTCCTTGAATGCTGAGAATTATAGTTCTAGAGAAATAACAAAGCCTCATGGAAAAATATGGTGGCCTATAGGTTTGTCCTTATGAGCCTCAAGTCTTCAAGGGGCTTGAGGTCATTCCAGTAAGGTAAACTCTAGGAAATGGATCTGACCAAAGTGCATCTCTTAATCAGTAGCTAAAATTTAATAGAGCTTCCTTAAAATTTGCCCAAAAATGGTGAAGCTAGTTTTTCTGGCAAGTCTCAGGATTAACAGTTTGCTCTCTGAAAATAAACTTTGTGAAGTTCTTTCATAGTAATGCTGGGTTGGGTTCCCTCAAGATAGGTTATTGCCTATAAAATTAGCATGTTATCAGGACTAGAGAGATGACTCAGCAGTTAAGAGCAATAGATATTACTCTTGCAGGGGACTTCAGTTTGATTCCCAGTGCCCAGGTTGGAAGGCAAACAATTGATTGTAAATCTATCTCCAGAAGAATCAAACAACTTAGACCTTCACAGGCACCTGCATTCATAAGCACAAACCCACACATAAACATAAACAAAAGGAAAAGTAATAAATAATTTTAAGCCTAGCGTATTAGCCACTTCTGGTATTCACTGAATAAATTGAGCATTTTAAGACTGTAAAGAAGTTTGAAACAGTAAGATTATGGTAATGAAAAGAGGGAAGGTGGGCTTTGATGAAGGTACACTTTACAATGATTGAATTAATAATACAATTTCACTAGAAAAGTGTCATAAACATAAACTGAATGTTAAAGCTTGAGAAATAGAAAGATCCTACATCTGAATACTTAACACCATCCCTGACTTTTCTCAAAGTGAGATGACCTCTTACCCTATTGGACCATTGGCTTTTTGCAGTGTAATTCAGTGTAGTATAAATTAAATATCTTTTTTAAAACACAAATTGTCTCATGCAGAAGTTAGAGAAGTAGGCAGAAAGTAAAAGAACCTTCCAGGAATTATAACATATGTACTGACTTACTTAAATGACTATATATAAAACAGGATTAAGTTAATAAATCAATTTAGTTTACAACAAGAAGTTGGAGGACACCAATTACACAAGGATCTCTTAACTAGTTAACATGTCAGTCTCATTTGTTATCAGAATTAACCAGACAAATCTCTCCACCAACTAAGAATGGCCATGCACCACACACACCTGCTCTTTTCTGAAGAAAAATAGAGGAGGAATGAATCTGGGGAAGAATGGAGGTTGGGAGGGAACTTGGAAGAGTGGGTGGGAGGGAAAACTTTAATCTAGATGTATTGTATGAGAGAAAAAAAAGTGAAGCAGAAGGATGCAATAAAAGGCTTAAGTATTTGTTTCTTCAAAACTAGTTTACACTGTATTGTGGGAAGGGGTACTTTAGCTTCAGCAGACATAATACCAATTTCTCTCTGCTCTAGATGTAGACAAAAAAAAAATATATTAATTAGGACAAGAATCCCAGAGCCCAACTAGGTATAAAAAGAAAATAAAATGGTTGTATCTTTGCTATAGCAGGTACTTCACAAAATACTTGGTGAGTTGGATGGTAATTCTTCATCATTTGAATCTGGTACATGCTAGGCAAACAGCATAAATATAATACAAAAGTTTTATCTTTACAGCTAGAATGTCTGTATGAATCCTTTGGGTGGTTATTTAATCCTCTTTTTCTGACTTTCCCAGATGTAAAATGGGAATAAAAATAACATCTGGGAGTATAGTGAAAGTAAATAAGTTAAGTGAAAAAAGACCTTAAGTAGTTCCTGGAAGCTTAGTATAGCTCTTCCCTGAGAGGCTCTACCAGAGCCTGTCAAATACAGATGCGGATGCTCACAGCTAGCCATTAGACTGAGCACAGGAACTCCAATTGAGGAGTTAGGAGAAGGACTGAAGAAGCTGAGGGGGTTTGCAATCCCATAGAAATAACAACAATATCAACCAACCAGACTCCTCAGAGCTCCCAGAGACTAAACCACCAACCAAACAGTATACATGGAGGGACCCATGGCTCCAGCAGCATATGTAGCAGAAGATTGCCTAATCTGGAATCAATGGCATGGAGGCCCTTGGTCCTGTGTAGGCTCGATGACCCAGTGTAGGGAATGCTAGGAAGGTGAGGCAGGAGTGGGTGAGTGGGTGGGAGAGCACCCTCATAGAATCAGAGTGGAGAGGGGATGGGATAGGGGGTTTGTAGAGGGGGGAATCCTGGAAGGGGGATAACATTTGAAATGTAAATAAATAAAATAACCAATAAAAAATAGTTTCTAGAATATGGTAAAAGTTCAATAAATGTGGGTTACATTATTTTATTCAACCACATGACATGATTTTACCCTAAGAAGAAAGTTTCAACACCCCTTTCTAGCAAATTCTAGCAACTCTCAGTAACAATCAGACTGTTCAGACAGGACATTAGGAAATATAACTACCAAAATGATAGCTTACTGCTTTAGGACTTTGAAGACTTCAATTTTAAAAATTAATAGGGTTTTATATTTCATATCTGAGCATAGAATAATTATCACCACTGATTGCTAGCAAAAGTTGACTATCAGTCCTTCAAGACTTTTGTGTCAGATAATTCCTAACTTAAAATAGAACTTGATGATTTTTGTATATGTTTTTCCTGAAGTCTATCAATTTTCTCATTTAGTTTACCACATGACATCGACTGGCAAAATAATTAGGAAATCAATAGCACATACAATTTTAAATATCAACTCCTTACTAATAATTATAGAACACTATTATTGTTAAGGGGATGAGAAGCACTAATGTTGAAGAGTGGCTTCTTGTTTATTAAAATCACTGGAAGTTAATGTAAATTTCTATTTTATTTTTCATCTGACTCTATCCTGATTTCTTATAATTAATTCCTCTCTCTAAATTAATTTTTAAAATGATGGATAAAGGGGAAAATGTGACAGAGAGTCAACGAGGGAATTGAATTGCTTGCTATTTCTGTAGTATAATAATGAACATTGATTAATGGGTGCTAAATGAATAGATAGATTTGTCTTGTCCATAATAGTGATTAAGTACCAAAGCTTGCCTGTAAGGCGCTGCATGAGTGCATCTCACAGGAATTCTTCAAATGAGGCCGAATTACTATTTACAGATGTTATTGGGCCAGCCAGGGTAATATGCCTTTAATATTATTTTCAACTTCCCTTTTGAATTATCAGGAACATAATACACATAGGAAAATATTTAACTTTAGAAACAAAAACTCTGATTTAAAACAATGAGTAAGATATCTTGGAGGGATTCGGGCATGGCTAGACACACCTTTAATCCCAGCACATAGGTAGAAAAGGCAGCATGATCTCTGTAAGGATGAGGGCAGCCTGGTCTGCCTTCACAATAAGATCAAGGCGAGCAAGGACTGCAAAATGAGATTCTATCTCAAAATCAACCTCTCCCCTCAAAATCACAAAAAAGCAAAAAGAAAAAAGAAAGAAAGAAAAAAAGGAAGGAAGGAAAGAAGGAAGGGAGGTAGGGAGGGAGGGAGGGAAAGAGGAAGGGAGGGAGGGAGGGAGGGAGGGAGGGAGGGAGGGAGGGAGGGAGGGAAAGAGGGAGGGAGGAAGGAAGGAAGCAAGGAAGCAAGGAAGCAAGGAAGCAAGGAAGCAAGGAAGCAAGGAAGGCCAAAATGTATTTCAAGGGGGACAAATGAGATAACTCAGTATGCGAATGCACTTGCTGCCAACCTTGAGGGTCTGTGTTCAGTCCCTGGAATCCTCATGGTGAAAGGATAGAACCAACTATAGGATGCTGTCCTCTAATCTCCAGATATGCACTGAGGCCATGTGCGTATACATATGTCCATTTACACATAAGAAAAGAAATAAACGCAGCAGTGGTGACTTCCTGCACAAGATCAAGACAGTCAGCATTTCAGTGTGGTCGGGTGAGGGATTCAGGAGCCTACACTCCCAACTGAGAGATTCTTGACTGTTGATGTGGGCTAGAGGTAGAGAGTCAGTTTCCTTTAAGGGCGTGGCCTTGCTAAATCAGCTATTCTCCAGTACAGGACAACACATTTCTCAGTGTATAGGCAGCACAAATTAAACTCAATGGGTTATTGAAAAATGGTAAAAGAAGGGAGGGTCTGAAATTAGGAGGAACAGTGGGGATGGGGAGTGGACCTGAGAAGAGTTACAGAGAAGTATCGGGGTGAATAAAACTAAAATACATGCATATGTCTATAAAATTTCCCCAAAAATTACTAAACATCTTTTTAGACAATATAGTATAGGAGCAGTTTGATGGCGATAGCAGTGTCTAATAAATATCAGAAGCAAGAAAGAAACTATTTTCTCATATAAGTTGTAGAAAAGACCAGAGGATTAAACACAAGTTTTAGCCATATCACTCTGGTGACACAGGGTCTTTTTGCTGTTTACTGCTGCCTACACAGGTGTCTTACTTTAAGTTTTCCATTGCTGAGAAAAGACACCATCACCAAGGTAACTCTTATAAGGAATAACATTTAATTGGGGCTGGTTTACAGGTTCAGAGGTTCAATGCATTATCAGCATAGCAGGAAGCGTGGCAGCATCCAGGAACAAAGAGTTCTGGAGGAGTCAAGAGTTTTACATTTTGATCCGAAGGCAGTTAGGAGAAGATTGTCTTCCAGGCAGCTAAGAGAAGGGTCTCAAAGCCCACTCCCACAGTGACACACTTCTTTCAAAAAGGCCACACCTATTCCAACAAGTCCATATCTCCTAGTAGTGCCACTCCCTGAGTCAAGCATATTCAAAACTGCCACAACAGACAAGCTGACCTGTGAGCACTTTCGGCAATTCTACTGTCTCTACCTCCAATTTTGTGGTAGGAACACGGAACTTGCAAATGCACTGAACCATGGCCACCTTTCATGTGGATTTTGAGAATCTGAACTCAGGTCTTTATGATTGCACAGCGTGCACTTTATTTATGGTTCCATCTTTTCAGCCCTTACTGTGTTTGTGTGTTTGTATGTGTGTGTGTGTGTGTGTGCCTCTATTCATATGTGCATTTCACATATGAATTTCACATTTAATTTTGAAAACACTTGTATGTACTAATAAGACCAGACAATGAGAAAAGTGAACATGTTGTGCCTGTTTCACAAGCCCCAAAAGACCACCAAGGAGCTGAGTCCAGTGCATCAGGACAGAAGAGTGAAGCCTTGAGCTCAGTTTTAATAAGCATTTACAGAAGCAAGCAAACAAACAAGGAGGAGTCCAGTTTGGCACACATCTAATTAGGGGGCGATTATGGAATTGGTTGCCCTTTAAAATGATTGGCTGGTGCTGGGAGCCAAACTATAAACTTTCATAAGTAAATATCTTTAGGTGCAACTCTGCTTTCCTCCTGATTGGTGGTTGTTAGGGAGTGACCTAGAGACTAGTAATGTTAGATGCAGGCTTGGTGGTTAACTTGTGTTCAACCTTAGGTTCGCTAAGATGAAGCCTGAATCCAAGATGGAGATGATCTGGTCTCTCAATATTAAAGACAGAAAGGCCTAAAGTAATTTATTCTATTACTAAAAAGCATTTAATATTTTTATTCTTAGTGGTTTGCATAAGAATTGAGCAACATGTAGTTGATTTAATATACATTCGAGATTCTTTCTTCAAAAATTCTTGGCTAACCTCTTTGGAGTGGTGGGGTAGAAAGACATGTCACATTTTTACAACATTTGCTTGTGTTAATATTCATAAGTATGCCTAGAACAAAGTCTGCTGAGTAAGTGCCTGAAATTTAGCAGTGATTTTTGCTTCATGTATTTTTTCTTTTTCTTTTAACTTACATGTACTTCAATTTTTTTTTTTTTTTTTGCTTAGTTAAAAATATGTTGCTTTTACAATGGAAATATATCCTGGGGTTATTTTGTGTAAATGTTTTATTTTCCACATAATTACCTTGTTAAAATAATTTGATAATATATGCCAGTAAGCAGCGTTCCTTCATGGCCTCTGCACCAGTGTGTCCATAATGGTTCTTGATTCATATTGTTTGCCTTTATTTGTTCCTTTGCTGTTTTTCATTTTAAATGAGATAACCCAGTCACAAAAGAACACATGTGGTATGTACTCACTGATAAGTGGATATTAGCCTAAAAGAAGCTCGAAATACCCAAGATACAACTCACAGACCATATGAAACCAAGAAAAAAGAAGATCACACCAAAGTATGGATGCTGCAGTCCTTCTCAGAAGGCAGAAGAAAATAATCTCTAGGAAGTAGAGGGAGAGAATGATCTAGGAGGGGGAGAGGAGGGGAGGGAAAAAGAGAGGCCAGTTCAGATGTGGGAGGAGATGGGAGAGAAGTACAGAGGGTCAGGAATTTGAAAGTAGATGTGTAGCAGTGGGGGAGGGGGAACTAGGGGTAGCCACTAGAAAGTCACAAATGCCAGGGACTGAAGAGGTTACCAGGACCTAACAGGAAGGACATTAGGTGAAATACCCAACAAAGGGGAGAGAGAAACTGTAGAGACCATATCCAGTGGATTGGCATGGTCCCTGATTGAGGGATGGGGCCACCCGCCCACTTCAAAAATATTAATCCAGATTTTTCCTGTCAAAAGGAAATGTAGGGACAAAGAGTGGAGCAGAGACTGAAGGAAAGGACGTCCAGAGACTGCCCCACCTAGGGATCCATCTTCAGACACTAAACCTGGACACTTATTGCTGCTGCCAAGAAGTGCTTGCTAACAGAAGCCTGATAGAGCTGTCCTCTGAGAGGCTGTGCCAGAGCCTGACCAATACAGATGTGGATTATGCAGCCAACCATCCAACTGAGCATCGGGACTCCAATGGAGAAGTTAGAGCAAAGACTGTAGGAGCTGAAGGGGTTTGCAACCCCATAAGAAGAACAATATCAACCAACCAGACCCCTCAAAGTTCCCAGGGACTAAACTGCCAACCAAAGAGTACATGTGGAAGGAATCCTGGCTGCAACTGGATATGTATCAGAGGATGGGCTTATCTGGTATCACTAGGGGTGGAGGCCCTTGGTCCTGTGGAGGCTTGATGACCCAGGGTAGGGGAATGCTAGGGTACTGAGGCAGGAGTGGGTGGGTGGGGAAGCACCCTCCTAGAGGCAGGGGTAGGAGGGAGGGAATAGGGAGCTTATGGAGGGGAAACTGGGAAGGGAATAACATTTGAAATGTAAATAAATAAAATAACCAATAAAAATGTAAAAAAGAGAAAAAATAATGTGGTGATTTGAATGAGATCTTGGGCATGTAAATACTTGATACCCAGTTGATGATGCTAACTGGCCATTGGGTAGGTTTAGGAGGTGTGGAGTTACTGGAGGAAGTAAGTAATGGAGGCAGACTTTGAGGTTTAAAATCTTCTGTCCTCAGTTTGTTCTTTGTTTGCCGCTTGTTATTGGAGATTTGAGCCCTCTCCTGTTTCAGTAGACATGCCTTTCTGCTTGGTGATGGACTCTTATCATTCTGGGACCATAAGCTAGAAAAAAAAACCCTCCCTTTTATAAGTTTCCTTGGTCATGGTGTTTTATCACAATGATAGAAAAATGACTAAAGCAAATGGTAGTTTCTTCTTTCAGAATTCAAAGGAGGGGATTTCTGTGTTTCATTGACTAACTGAGCACTAAGACCATCCTGTTAGTCCTTCAAGTTATCCATTCATCTTCATCTTTTCAAGGTTTGCATTTAAGAAAACGTATTAATCTACCTACTTCTCACACATGATTTCATGAGATAGTTTTATGGCTATAGAAACCAGATGTTCATGTATAAGCTGGAGCATAATAGGTAACAAAGTACATTTTTCTGAGAAAAGAACTGGGGGCATTTGCATGAAAATAAAACTGAACTTTAATTTTTCTCCAGGTTTCTCTCTTATTCCTTAGTTAGATCTTTTCTGCCCCTCTCTATCTTTCTTACCACAATCCTCTCCTCTAAATCCACTGACATTTGCTTTTCTGTTGCATTTTTGCACAAGTAGAGGAACTAGCCTAGTTCTCTCCCTGTGTTTAATCACTGATTAAGTCATTGATTAATCATGATTAAGAAAAAGAAACTGTGCTACAGAAAATATTTTCCAGGAGTAAAAATATTTATAAATTCTGCAAAACATGAGTGAAAATTTCAGCTGACAATTGACAGCTGATAATTTTGCTATCACGGTCCCGGCACATTCCTGAGAGAATCAAGGGACACAGTTAACAAGTCAATTGTGAGAATGGATTTATAACCATTTTCTTTCAATTACTGCATAATCCCCAAATGGCATTATTATATGCTGTCTCATGACAACAATCTCAATGTTATTATAAGTCAACTATTTAGAATAAACAGAATTTTAAAGAGCATAATCAGTTTGTAGTGTGTAATTTTGTCCCTTAAAAGCATTCTGCATACTAGAGAAAACTGTGCCTCCCTATCTTTAAATCGTCTATGCCTTCAGAAGCATACTCAGTGTGGGAAAAACTACTAAGAGGGGAGAAAACCTTCAGTTTAAAGGATGATCTGTAAGTTTACAACATACCAGCACTATTTTTCATAAAACAAGGTGACTAGGATGGACAGGACATGGAACAAAATGAGATAGAAAACCAGTAAAAGATAAATGTTTGGAGCACTGACATTTTTAAGGTAGTAACCCAATTTGTCATGAAAAGGGAATAAATACTAGGGTCACAAGATGTTTCAGCAGCAAAGAGCACTTGCTGCCATCTGTCATGAAATAATCTATACAAAAGAGATATTGACAACCATTCTAATTAAACAAACTAAAAATGTATGAATATTTTTATTAGCTGGCAACCAAGAACAGGTACATGCCTCAGAATCTCCTGGTGTTGAAGCTCAAGGGTATAGCAATTAAAAAAAAAAGTTGTATCAGTGATTGGAGCTTCAGAATAGCTTAGTAGTATTTTCAGAAACCACTTGATAGTTTTTCTGATTTACACTTTTTCTTAGTTTTAATTTTGTTTTAACCCACACAAACATCAGTTATTCTAATTAATATGTCTGGATAACATAGTTAGAGACAATGCTAAAAGTGTTATTAAGATGGATTTTGTTAGTTGGAGTATCTAGACAGGCACAAAATAGAGCCAGGACAAGATGGTGTCACCTTAGCCATTTCAGTCTATACTCTACTTCATGGACCCTCTCTTGTGTCTCCAGCCTCTCCTTTTGCCTTTCTTTGCCTCTGTCTCTCTCCCTCTATCTCCCTTCCTGTTTCTTATAAATAAAATTAAAAACATATAAAAACTGGAAAACTAGCATGTTGCCTGGAATACATAATAGTTACTTTGATTCTTTTATGGATTTGAAAAAAAGAAAATGCATTTTTTTTTCTGTGTTGCCCATAGTTAACAAATATTTTCATCTATGAATTGTGTTGGTAGAGATCACCTTACACTAAGCAAAGTGTTTCAATTCTTTGCATTCTATGCTTGGACATATTGGCAATGTTCTATTTCTAAATTGGAAATGTCCTTTGCCTGAGAATAAATTGCTACTTGACATTCTGGAAAGCTGCAATTCAAAGAGATGGAAGAATAAATACCAAAGTTCAATTTAGTATAACAGGATGTTAAAAAGAGAACATTTTTCTTTTGTCTCTATGTCAGCAGAAGAAAGCATCTAAAAGCAATATTATTAATTAGGAATTTTAAGAAAATGTCTATCTTCCCCTGTTCCAAAGAGATGTACTAGATTCCTTGTGCTGGCCCACTGTACCAAGGGGGTAGCTGCAAATCTGATCTTGTAATGTTGTACTCACTACTACATTGGGGAAGGTACAGACATAACATTAATATTATCAAATGAGACTGACTGTTCATTCATGTGTACTTCCACACAGTGAAGCTTACTTCAGATTCCCTTATTTGAGTTTCAATTCATGTTGACCAGTCAAAAAAACTGAAAGTATAAACACTGAAATAGCTTCGATGAATTGGCATCTCATTCAGATATAAAGAGATACCTAGGCAACATTTCATGGGTACAGATCCCCAGTAGAGTAGGAATGGGAACATAGTAGAGCAGAAGGCACTGTAAGGTTGTAAAATGGTTTCCTGCCGGCCAAACAGAAGTTAACTCAAGCAGAGTTGTGCACAGGCTCTAATCTAAGAACACATTGTGTGCATTACTTCAGGAGACAAGCAATGGGTGCATTAGTTTGAACTATTCAAACCTGCAATCCCTTTGGGGGTGTCACAAAAGAACCCCAAACTGTATGTACTTGTAGATTAAAATATCAAGCTTTTCCTGTGTGCTAAGAAATAAGATTCTGCCATTTTTTCATCTCCTTTCCTTTCCATTTCTTTATTTCGACAACTGAAAAACAGATGAGTGGCAGGGAAGAGGATAAGAGGGGAAGAGAGGAAGAAGAGGGGTAGAGAGGAAGAAAACGGGTAGAGAGTTTGTGCTCTGTATGGTATTCTACTGGTCAAGATGAAGACTAGTGTTAGCACTCATTTGAAATATGCTGGGTATTTTATAGAATAATTTTCTTATATTTCAAGCATGATTTCTTTCCATATTTGGAATAACTACTGAATGAATTTTCATTCCTTCAGCAGTAAATTCAAATCTCCACCAAATTCTGTAATTCCACATGTATTAAGGTTGAAGTGCTTTTTTTAGTTGTTCTTTATTGAATCACTAATAACACTTCCAGAGAGTGTCACCAATAAATTATTAGGAAACATGTAAGTCACAAACAGTAACAATTTTGTTCCAGAAAACAGGAACAAAGGAACATAACAGCAATACATTTCTTTTTTTTTTTTATTGGAACTTTTATTTACATTTCAGGTGTTTTCCCCTTTACCCCCTTTCCCTCAAACACCTAGGCACAGGGGAAAAGTTCCTGAACAGAACACCAATGGCTTGTGCTCTAAGATCAAGAATTGACAAATGGGAATACATAAAATTGCAAAGCTTCTGTAAGGTAAAGGACACTGTCAATAGGACAAAACGGCAACCAACAGATTGGGAAAAGATCTTTACCAATCCCACATCTGATAGAGGACTAATATCCAATATATACAAAGAACTCAAGAAATTAGACTCTAGACAACCAAATAACCCTATTAAAAAATGGGGTATGGAGCTAAACAAAGAATTCTCAACTGAGGAAATACGAATGGCCGAGAAGCACCTAAAGAAATGTTCAGCATCCTTGGTCATCAGGGAAATGCAAATCAAAACAACCCTGAGATTCCACCTCACACCAGTCAGAATGGCTATAATCAAAAACTCAGGTGATAGTAGATACTGGCAAGGATGTGGAGAAAGAGGAACACTCCTCCATTGTTGGTGGGATTGCAAGATGGTGCAATCACTATGGAAAACAGTCTGGCGGTTCCTCAGAAAATTGGACATATCACTACCTGAGGACACAGCTATACCACTCCTGAGCAATATATTTCTTATACCAAAACCAGACACAGAAAAATTTCTTTTATAAACGTATTTCAAAACCATTACCACAGTATTATTAAGTTAATGCAATGGCATATAAACAGAAACTATGAAATATAGTCAAGTTGGATTTTTTTCAAATGTGAAAAATTTGTTTATCATTTAGAAATCAATTTACAACATCCATTCACCATTCAACATCAGAAGTTGTAGCTAATACAAAATGAAAAAAAAAAAAGAGAAAAAAGGCACAGATTGCAGAAAAAGATATAATAGTTTTGCTTAAAAATAATACTATCTATGGAGAAATAAAAAGTCAAAAACACTGTTGGAAATAATAATATTATATTAAAATAATATTAATATATAGTATTAATTATATAACTTTATTGTTAATTAATTAATTATTTAATATTAATATATAATTTAATAAATATTATATTAAGACATCATAGTATAAATTTTTATCAAAAATCATTATATATTATCCATAAGCAATTGAAATTTGAAGTACACCATTTATATTAACATAAATATTGAAATATTTAAGCATAATATAACAAAATACACAAGAAGATACCTATGTTAGGAAAACCATAAAATTGTAAGTAAAGAATTGTTTTAAAAAAGACCTATACTAACAGAAAGATACTGTTGTATAGCAGTTTCCACTGAATTGAAATATTCCATCCAGGGGAGGGGCAGGGCCCAAGAGACTCCAGGGAAACAAAAGGCTACATCCTAGAAAGTGAAAATTTGCAAGATTCTGAGAACCGCCTCCCAAGCCTTGTAATAGTAGTAATTAGCAGCCATGTGACCAGTCAAACTGAAAAGTGATATTTCTTCCACCTGGCCAGCTTCCTGCTTGCAGCTTCCATGAGTCATCATCTGTGCCGGCACAGGCTTTTTAAAGATACAACTACTTTTTGAGTCAACTCTTTTCTATATGTTAACTCTTGCCCATACTTCCATTAGTAATTCGAATAAATACACATCACATTGCCAAATTGGACTTTGGTTCTATCATTACTTTAGTCTGTGGGGGGAAGGGAGTTCATTTTCTGAGAACCAATGAATGAGTATGTGTTGTGTCTGCTCAGGAACAGTCTGTCAGATAACAGATGTCACTGGTTTGTCCCAAGATGACAAGTATCTTCAATAACAACCATAATCATAATTCTAAAAATTTGTTTAATGGATGCCAATAAACTGAAGTTTTTATGAAAAGGTGTAAGACTCAGAACAGCAAAGAAAATATGGAGCAACAAAGGAAGAATACTATGAACACACTCTATCTTTTGTCAATGCTTACTATACAACTGCAGTAACCAAGATAGGATTATGTTGATGAAAAACAGAGAGAGCTAGATCAATGCAACCAACTAAAGATCAGAAATAGACTTGTACAAATAGGGTGGAGTTATTATTTATAATTATATTCTACATGATTCTACCTGTAAGTGTATATTACCTAATTGCCAAATTATGAAGCAAAGATATTATTTGATGATAAATAAATAAATTGTTCATCCATATTCCTTAGGGGTAAAGAGAAATGAACTCTCAAGTCTTCAGTAAGTGTTGAGTAACTTTAAATGTGTATCACTTAGTGAAAAAAGCTAGCCTTTAAGAGTTGTTCACTATGCAACTCTCAATGGCATGCCATTATGGAACAGGCAATGCTAAGAAGACAGCACAATACTGGAATGGGGAGGGTGCCTAAATTCAGGCACAGGAATGGTAGATAAGAGGAGAAGAAAATATGTAAGAATCAACTCCAAAAGAAGAAACAAAAGATGAGATTTTAAATGACCTCAAATAGAGAAAATTTCTTTAATTCCAGAAATGTGGCATCTCCAAATCTGGCTTACATTTTTGGTCAGGGCACAGTACTCAGAAATGAAATAACCATAGTTCAGTATAATGCATAGGGTTTTGCAGGTAAGAATGGAGAATGAAAAGCCCAGAGAAATTGTACAAAATAACAAATGAGCTTTACTCTATGAAGTTTAATAAACAGCACAATATGAATGTTTATCCATTTAAAACAACTGTTCAATCCAAATATAAGACAGTGTGTGGGATAGGCTGAATAATATTGAGGAACTTTTGGTACTTTTCCTTGAAATTTTATAAACCAAATATATGTGATAAACAGTTCCAATTACACAGGAGAAAGAATAGAAGGGATCAGGTTTTTTTCAAGTATGACAATTTATAAAAGAATGTGAAACTGTGAAAGCATGACTTAAGAATACAGGAAATAAACCTAAATGAATACTAAAACTTCCTTGCCTTTAAGAATAAGTAGACAATAGGAATGAGGTTTTGATGAGTAATGTGGCAAAATGATAAATCTGATCAACACAGCAAGGGTAGAAACTTAAGGAGAACGCTATAAAATTTGAATTGAGCTCTTGGAACTTCTTTTGTTCAAATTCCTGTATATTTTACCAAATATGGTATTAAAATCCAACAAATATTCTGAGATGATAGTAAGTGGAGAATAACAGGCAGATAGAATGATAAATAAAAGGATTAACAGTAGACAGGTTACTAATAAATGACAGGTAAATCAATAAATAGGAATATAAATGACAGTAAAAATAGGAAATCTAAAGACAGACAGACAGACAGACAGACAGAGACAGGCTGTTACCAAGGAATGGACTATTTCTCATAGTCTGAGGATAGAGTAGACATAGAAGTGTAATAAGAATAAGCAGAATAAAAGAGGCCATGAATTGGAAAAGAACAATGAAAAAGGGGGAAAGAGGAAAGGGGAAAGGGGAAAAGATGTAATTATATATTAATTAAATATTTAGAAAAAAAGATTAGACAATACAGACTAGAAATGAATGCCTGTAATCCTGAGACTGCAATCAGGAGACTGGATCAGAAGGATCTTCAATTCAAGAACAATTTGTTTTGCATGACAAGGCCTTGTCAGAGAATCTTTGACAGGGATAAAGAGTCAGTGGATGGGGAGAAAGAGATAGATGGAAACAGAGTATAAATATGAAGAGAGGGAAAGAATTAAGAATTCAATGGAGACAAAAAATAAAATATACCAACAACCCTAAGAATATACCAACACCATATATAAACACTCAATAATCTCCAAACCTTAAGAGGAAATTTGAGGTTATCATTGGATAGCCACACAGCACCACAAGGGATTAGGAACAGTTGCATCCAAGTATTATATACACTCCACATCCAGATAATGACTAAAATTACTTACATGTGTGTTGTGTTGTTTTTGTCTTCCTCAGAAAGTAAAAACTGTTCTGTTGAGTCTAAGCATGACTCCTCTTTAGAAAATAAAGGGTTTACTTTCATGCTTTCCTCTTGAATCTTACTTTCTATTAATTGGTATCCCATTTAGGAAGAGAAAAGTAGTTTTCAATACTCCAATGGCTTGCCTAAAAATAGAAATTTATTTTATTTTCATAAAATTTATTTTCATCAATAATTTATATAAATTTACCATGAACAAGATTAGTAAATTAACTTTCATGAATATCCACAAACAAAAATGAGCAAGACCAGCTATTATCTTACAGTTTTCTAAAGGAGATGATATATATATATATATATATATATATATATATATATATATATATATCTTCTGTAAAGGTAGAACATGAGCTATATCATAACAAAGAAACAGAAAGTATCCAGTGAAATTATTATTAGTCACAATGGTTATTGTCATTTATGCTTTTAATACCTGAAGCAAAAGGAGATAAAAATAATAAAAAAGCTTCTGTCAAAAATATTACAATTAAGTTTTGGATTCTTTGCACCCAACTTTTTAAAACAGGGCCTCAGAAACAAATCTAGTTATTAAATTTTCCCAGAAAAATGACTACGTTAGTTTTCATGTGCTTTGCCTACAATGATTTATATAGAAATGGCTGCCATTCACATATTTTGTATCTTGCACACTATATTAAATATATACATATGGGAAAAAGACATCCCAGTGAGTTTTTACTAGCATAAAAATAGGTCTACCTCATATGAAAAATGTTTACAATGTAAAAATTTCAGGTTAGCTGTCTTAGTGTTTCTATTGCTGTGATAAAACACCACGAACCAATAGCAAGTTGGAGAGGAAAGGGTTTGTTTGGCCTACATTTCCTTATTGCTGTTCATCATTGAAGTCAGGACAGAAACTCAAACAGAGTAAGAACCTGAAGGCAGGAGGTGATTCAGAGGCTATGGAGGGATATGATTATGTCATTCAAAGGGTTATGTATTGGATGTTTGGTCCTCAGTAGGGTGGTGTAAGAAGTAGGTTGTAAACCAGACTGAGCCGGTCTTAGGTCATTCTGACAAGAAAGCCTTCCTTACCCATCATAGAATATGCATTATCATAAATAATGGACTTATGTCTTAGGTTGGTAAGGGCTCTATGCAGAATCCTACTGGTCCTTGGCTTGCCAGCCTGTTAAATTAATAACTCTGTCTGGGGATCCATTATCAGTTTCAAGTCATGTACTTTGGCTGCCAGCCTGTTGATTTAGTTAGAGACAAGCTTTTACACGATTAGCAGGAATAAAAGTATTCCCAGGACAAGAAGGGCTAGCATGATCAAGCTATACATGCCATTTCTGAGGTTTGACTAAAATGGAAATACTTACCTCAGGTTATGGATAATTTTATCAGCATTATCTGCAGCATCAAAGCTCAACAGAGCAACATTCTTAAAATTTATAATCTCACTATGCAAAGTTAACACATCCAGAGTGGTGTTAGGATTATGCCAAATACCCTACAGGTGTCTTTAAACTTTTTTCTAATTATAATGATATTCATAGTAAATTTTATAAGTAACACTACTCCAGTGATACTTGTCATGACACTTGGGATGGCTACTAACTCTTGAACTCTGAACCTCCTTCGATAATTTGAATAGGTTATAGAGCATCATCCATTGTTCCAGATACCTATATAAATCCTTTTGTATACTCAGTATACTAGTTACATTTTTTTCCTAGATGGTTAACAAAAAATAGTTGTCTTAATTCCTTGTGTCAATGCTACTGCAAAAGCAGTGGTGCTAGCAATTAATGAAATTAAAGCTGTTATACCAGCAATAATCAAGCCTGCTACTCTCTTGCTTCTGCTTAAAGCCTAACTCACTTCTTCCAGCACTTTCACGCTTTTTTCAGAAAATCAAGGTTTTCTAATAGCTAGCAGGAATCTGTCATTGGCCAAGGACAAGGAAATGGGCTGCTTAGAAGGAATCTGACATAGGCCAAGGACAAGAAATGGACTGCAGGCAGGAATCTGACATTGGGCTAGAACAAAGAAGTAATTTCAGGCAGAAATCTAAATCCTAGGCTATAACAAAAAAGAAATTTCAGGCAGAAATTTAAATCTTAGGCTAGAACAAAGAAGTAATTATAGGCAGAAACTTAAATCTTAAAACTAGAACAAAGAAGTAGGCTTCAGGCATAAAAATGATTTTGAGCTAGCACAGGGAAATATGCTCATATATTTTGATCATCCTGATAAGCCCTTAGAAATAGTGATCACAGGAGTAATCACTGGACTCTGTTTATTGTCGTACATGTTCTTTGAATAGCTGAGTTTATTGTCTTCCTTGTTCCTGGACTATTTGCATCTATTGTATTGCTAGTTCCTCAAACTAGAACTGACCTTAATACTTGCATGTAATTTAAACAGTATAAAGACAAAAAAGGAGGAAGAGGGATGGAATAGGGGATTAATTGGTTGGGGGAATGGGGAAGGGGGATGCACTTGAAACATAAATAAATAAAATATCAAATAAAAAATAAATAGGCTCTAGGTTATTGAGAAACTGCCCTCTGAAAGGAATTAAGACAGTTCTCTGATACCCTGACTGAGATGCCCCCAAGCATGAGTGGCCTTTCCCATCTCTCTGCCTTTTTTTATCACCATGATTCTCTATTTTTCACATATCTCCATCAGAATGAGGCTGTCTCCCATGAAAGGATACAACCTGAGAGCCCTAATACAAACCTGGCCTGTGATATTTATATTAAATAAATTGCCTTTTAAAATAATGTACATAGTTTTGCATATCACATGAATAACATAAAATAGGCATGAATACAAAGATTCTTGGACAATGACACTGGTTCTTTGTTTCAAATACTTTTTTTATAAAATATATTCTAATTACAGTTTCCTTTCCCCCAAATATTCTGAGATCTTCCTGAGCATTACACCATCACACATCCAAATCTCCTCTCTCTCTCTCTCTCTCTCTCTCTCTCTCTCTCCTCTCTCTCTCTCTGCAGAAAAAGCTTCTATGATGATGGCTGAGCAAGATGCTGATTTATAAGTTTAGCAAAATGTTGTTAGGAGTCATTTTGTGTGTACATTCTTTAAGCTGAAATTAGTATTTAGTTTTCCCTAGGCCTAGCTAGTCTCAAAATCTTGGCTACCCAAGAAATTTGAGGTATGACTTTAATCTCATGGAGTGGGCCTTAAATCCAATGAATCTTGCTTGAAGACTCCAAAAAACTTTGTGATAATATATACCATTGTAATTTGTAGGCTTGTCATCAGTACAAACAGCAGCTTGTGGATATGTTGGTAGTGTACAGAGTCCCTTCCAGTTCCATGAACACTACACAATAGTGGTGAAGGTTTTAGGTAGGCATCCACTTGACTTCTCTGTGTTCAGTGAGATATGTGGGCGTTGTCTTCAACAATAAGCCCATGCCAACAATTTATGGAAAGCAACCCATAGTCCTGACAATAGCCTGGGCTGTTTGGGGATTTCTATGGGATTCCTTGGGCCAACAAATCAATCAGACATAACCTATTCCTTGTGCTGGAAGTTTCACTTGGTAGTAAGAGATATACAGTAGGAGTTCTATTGAAGAAGCTTCTATTATAATTGGGTTACATATGACCCCTCACAGGTCCTTAGTTTTAGCTGTCCTACCTTGTACTCCTTCCCTTTCTCACCTCCTCCCCACTTGATCATCTTGTTCCAGCCTCCCACCCCAATCCATCCATAACTACCTAGGCTATCTCCACTTCCTTTGCTCTCCACTACTCATTGCTATATATGGAACCTCTGTAAGTTGTATAGACTGTAGTCTGATTATCAAAGACATAATACCGTATGTTCCCATATAAGTGAACACATATCAGTTATCTTGGGTTTCTGAGTTACCTCACTCAGGACTAATTTTTTACATCATCCATTTACCTGCAAATTTTATTTAACAGCTGAGTAATATTACATTGTATAAATGTACCAGATATTCTTTTTCCAATTATTTGATGATAGATATCTAGGCTGTTTTCAATTTCTCATTATTATTAATAGAATAACAATGAAGGTGATTGAACAAGTGTCTCTGTAGTAGCAAGTAGAGTCCTTGCGTCTATACCAAAGTGTGCTAGACATGGATTTGGAAGTTGATTGATTCCCAGCTTCCTGAGGAAACATCGTACTGATTTCTATGGAGGTTGTATCAGTGTTCATTCCCATAAACAATGGATGAGTACTCTCATTACTCCACATCCTTGCCGATATGACTTGTTTTTTGTTTTACTGATATTGGCTATTCTGATGTGTGTAAGATAAAATCTCAAAATAGTTCAAAATTGTATTTCATTGATGAGTAAGGATATTGAACATATCTTTTTATATGTTAAAAATAGATTATTTCTCATACAACACATCTTAAACACAGTTTTCCCTCTCTCCATTGTCAGCCACCTCACACACCACCACTCTTCTATCCACAGTGCCATGTCCACTCCATTTCCTCTTCAGAAAAAAGCAGGCCACCAAGAGATGGCACCCAAACAGGATACAATAAGACAAGGAAAAAGCTGAAGAATGCAACCTAATAGGAAGATAGGAGCACCTACAACAGGCAATAGAGTCAGAGATACAACTGCAGCCATTGTTAGGATGTCAGGAGTTCATCCAAAAGACCAAGCTAAGAGCCATAACACATTTGGAAAGGACCAGATACAAACCTGTGCAGGCCCCAACCTAGCTGCTTCAGTCTCTGTGAGCCCATGTGAGCCCTGATTTTTTGATTTGATGGATCATGTTCTCATGGTATCCTCCTTTCCTTTTGCCTCTTACATTCCCATCCCCCTAGAGGAAGGATCCAACGGAGAACTCCAATTTAGACTCTCTCTCTCTCCATATAATGTCTGTCTATGGATCTTTACACTGGCTCTCATCTGCTGATAGAAGGAGCCACTTTGGTGACAACTCTACAATGCACTAATCTATGAATATAGCAGAAAATAGTTAAGAAGTATTTCACAGATTTTGTTTTGCCAGCTGTGTTCTATCCTATATCTCTGAGTTATCTAGTCTCGGCTCATGCCTATCCAGAGAGTATAGAGAATGGGCTCCCTCTCATAGCACTCAAATTAAAACAAGCATTGGTTGGTTACTCCCACATGTTCTGACCTACCATTTCTCCAGAACATCTTTCAGGCTGGAAAGATTATAGATGCAGTCACCAGCTTAACCTCTCTACATTCCATGTGCTGTGTGAATATTGTTCTAGGAAATAGGACCCTATTTTCAATCTTCAGAGAATGACTTTCTCATCAGCTTATGTTTAGCGATCTCCACCTAACCACCTTGGGCAGCAACTCAACACAATGCAAACCAATTCTACCCCTGGAAGCTTTGCATGGCTACCAGAGATAGCTAGTTCAGACCCCATACCCTCCATTACTAGGAGTCCCCAGTAGGGTCACCCTCATAGATTTCAGAAAATGTCCACAGCACTGGATTTCCACATATACCCCATTGCTTTCCCCAATTCTACCTGTCTCTTCCCACACTCTATTCCTCTATCCTTCCCCACTACCTGATCCTTCCTGGCCCAGTCCCCACTGCCCCCAGTCCATCCAAAAACCTGTGTTCTATATTCCTTTCCCAGGGAAGTCCAGGTGACCCACCTCTAGTCCTCCTCTTTGCCTAACCTCTCTGGGTCTGTGGATTGTAACTTGATTATCATTTACTTAATGGTTAATATTCATTTATAAGTTAATATGTAGCATATTATTTTTTTGATTCTGGGTTACCTCATTCAGGATGAATTTTTTCTAGTTGTAGCCATTTGCCTGAAAATAAATAATTTTTATACATCATAATATCATTTTTTAAACATCTGTATAAATGTGTAATTTAACCTATGTAAATGCACCGCATTTTGTTTTTCCATTCTTCTGTTGAGGGACATCTAGAATGCTTCTAGTTTCTGGCAATTATGAATAAATCTTCAATGAACATAGTTAATCAAGTGTCCTTGTGGTAGGACAGAGCATCCTTTTGATACATGTCCAACAGTAACATAGCTGCATCTTGACGTTACACTACCAGTTGCAATGGAGGAGTGTTCTCTTTGGTATACATGCCCAACATGAGATGTTACTTGTGCTGTAGAACTTAGCCATTCTGACAGGTGTCAGATGGAATCTCAAACTAACTTTGATTTGCATTTTTTCTGAAGACTAGGATCTTAAGCACTGTCTTTTTTCCCAGTGTATTTCTGCCTTCTTTATGAAAACTCAAGTGCCCATTAGGGTGTGGGTTTGATTTCATTAGTCAATAGATCTGTTTTTTGTGCCAATAATATGAAGTTTTTATTATTATAGTTCTAAATTACAGCTTGAAATCAGGGATATATATAGCATTGTTTTATCTATCCTGAACTTGTTGTTGTTGTTTGTTTTGTTTTGTTTTGTTTTGTTTTCCATATGAAAATAAGGATTGTTCTTTACAGGTCTATAAAGAATTGTGTTGAAACTTTGAGGGAGATTGCATAGACTCTGCAGATTTCTTTGAAACGATGGTCATTTTTACTATTAATCCTACTGATCCATGAGTATGGGAGATCTTTCCATCTTCCAATATCCTCTTCAATTTTCTTTCTCAAAGACTTGAAGTATTTTTTCATGCATGACTTTCACTTGCTTGGTTAGAGTTAACCCAAGATATTTTACATTATTTGAGGGTTTGAAGTTATTATGAAAGGTGTTGTTTCCATGATTTCTTTCTCAGTAAATTAGTCATTTGTAAATAGGAGAAATACTGATTTTTTTTTAGGTTGATCTTGTATCCTGCCACTTTATTGAAAGTGTGTATCAGCTGTATGACATACCAGGTAAAATTTTTAGAGTCATTTATATATGCTGTCATACTATCTGCAAATAAAACTACTTTGACTTACTTCTTTCCATTTTGTATTCTATCGATCTCCTTCAGTTGTCTTACTGCTTAAGCTAAAATATGAGGTACTATATTAAATAAATAGTTAGCCATTACATAACCTGGTCTTATTCCAGATTTTAGTGGAATTGCATTGAGTTTCTCTCTGTTTAATTTGATGTTGGCTGTAAGCTTGCAGTAAATTGTCTTTATTATGTTAAGGCAATGATAAATTTCTTATCTCCTTGGGATTTTTATAATGATGTGATGTTGGATTTTTTTAAGACCTTTCTGTATCTAATGAAATTATCATATTTTTCTTCAGTTTGTTTATATGATGAATTGCATTTTCTCATTTTCATATATAAAGGCATGTCTGCATTTCTGAGATGAAGCCTACTTGATCATGGTGCATAATCTTTTTGATGTGTTCTGGGATTTGGTTTAAAAGTATTTTATTGAGTATTTTTGCCTCTGTTCCTAAGGAAACATAGTCTGCAATTTTCTCTCTTTGTTGAGTCTTTATGTGGTTTAGGTATGAGGATAATTGTGGCTTCATAAAATAAATGAGACAATGTTCCTTCTGTTTTTATTTTGTAGAATAATATAAGCAGTATTGTCATTAACTCTTCTTTGAAATACTAAAACCATCTGGCTCTGGGCTTCTTTTGGTTGTGAGAATTTAATGATTGTTTCTATTTCATTAGGGGTTATAGATACATTTACATTCTCTATCTGACCTTGACTAAAATTTGTTAGGAGGTACCTACTGACACAATTTTCCATTTCTTACAGATTTTCAAACTTTGAGAAGTAAAGTTTTTTTTTAACATACGTCCTTATTATTCTTTGAATTTCTTTAGTATCTATTGTTATGTCCTTTTCATTTCTAATTTTGTTAATTGTTGTTTCTTTCCATCTTGTAGTTGGTTGTATAAGGATATCTCTATTTTGTTGATTTTCTCAAAGAACCTACTCTTTGATTCATTAATTCTTTGTATTGTTCTTTGTTTTTATTTTATTGATTTCAGCCTTCAGAGTGATTATTTCTTGCTGTCTACTCCTCTTGAGTGTGCTTATTTCCTCTTGTTCTAGGGCAGCGGGACTCAACTTGTGGGTTGTGACCATCAGAAAACACCTATTTCAGATAACCTTAAGAACTCCAAACAATAAATTTATTTTTGTTACTACTTAACTGAAGCGGTAGTAGACATTAATTGCTCTAGACTCCATGTCTGGTGAGCACATACTCCTTGATAATCCCCCAAATGTTTTGGATTCAAGATTGAAAGACACACAGGCAGTCTTATTTTTATTATGCTTTAAGCAACTCAATGGCTGGCCCACTCAATAACTTACGTGGCTAACACACAGTCCCCTCCGATATTCTTGAGTTGATATTTATTAAATTTATATTTCATCTTTGCTGCCCTGGACCCTGCTGGGTAGCCCTCCTGGGGCTGCTTTCTCCCTGTACCTACATGTAATGTCGGCTGTCTCTCCCTCCTACACTTTCTGTGTATCATCCCTCCTTTCTCCTCCGCGCTTCGCTTGCACAGCCATGATCACACGACTACATCCATACCACCGTCTCTCGGGTGTACTATTCAGATGAATTCTAGAAGCCTTACTCCTCTGTATCTTGCACAGCATTTGATCCTACAGCCGGAAACATTATTTTTCATGGTCATAAAACCAAGGGGAACAGATTCCTTTTAGGCTTCCTGATCGGGACTGCTAACAGGTTGTTGGGTGACAAGATTGCATTAACCAATGCTTATTTTACTGTTTTTTGTTTCGAGAGCAGTGTTTCGTTCTAGTAGCCATTGGAATTCCATGTATTTCTCATGTCATGACCAGGCTGCTCGACTAGAAATCGCTGCTCATTTGCTTCCTAATTGCTGGATTAAGCTGTTGTACCTACGATTTATTACCCACATTTTTAATGTAGGCATTTAGTGTTATGCTACAAACTTTAATTTTAGCGCCACATTCATTGTATATTTTATAGTTTGGGTGTGCTCTGTATTCATTTTCACTAAATCCTAAAAAGTCTTTAGACTTGTTAAAATTTCTGTCTTTGATCCATTTTTCATCATGTAGAGAGTTGACCAAAAGTATTGCTCAGTATAGAAGTCCGGGCTGGTATCTGTCATCTCTTAGAGGTCTGCAAGACCTCAGTCCAGGCCCTTCTGCTTTTAGAAACTCCATTAGGAACTCATGTATAATTGTAATGTCTGCCTTTATAAGTTACTTGATCCTTTTCCCTTTGCAGTTTTTAATATTCTTTCTTAGTTCTCTATTTGTGTGTGTGTGGTGTGTGTGTGTGTGTGTGTGTGTGTGTGTGTTTTAATTATTATGTGGTAAGGAGACTTCCTTTTCTGGTCCAATCTATTTGATGATCTGTATGCTTCTTATATCTTGGTAGGCATGACCTTCTTTAGATTAAGACATTTTTCTTCCATGATTTTGTTGAAAATATTTTTTAGGCCTTGGATTCTTCTCCTTCTTCTATTTCTATTATATTTTTGGTTTGGTCTAATTTTATAATGTCCCAGACTTCCTGGAATTTTTATGTCAGGAATTTTTTAGATTTAACTTCTTTTGGACTTATATATCCATTTCTTCTGTCAGTGTCTGACATTCTATCTTCTATCTGTGATATTCTATTGGTAAAGCTTGTCTCTATAACTCCTGTTTGAAATACTAAATTTTTCATTTCCAGAATTCTCTGTTTATGATTTATTATTATTATTATTACTTCTATTTCCATTTTCAGGTCTTGAATTGTTTTATTCATTCTTCAAATGTCTTCTCTTTTTTTTCCTTTCATTAAGGGATTTATTTATTTCCACCAATAGTTTTGTATTTTCCTTAATTTCTTTAAGGGATTTATTCATTCCCTCTTAAGCATGTCTATCATCTTCTTATAGTTGGTTTTAAGGTCTTTTTCTTGTGCTTATGCTAAATTAGATTATTTGGAGCCTGCTGTGGTAAAATAGCTGGGCTTAGTGGAGATACACCACCCTGGCTGTTATCATGTGCATCTAGGGGCATCTAGGCATCTAGGTTTGGAATGATTAGAGGACTAGATTCTGATGCCTGGGTTTGTCTTTATTTGTCATTTTTTCTGAAAGTCTACGGGATATTAAGCACTGATCTTTTTTTTCCCAAGTCGTATTTACTGCCTTCTTTATGAAAAACTCAATTGCACATTAGGGTGTTGTGTTTGCATTTCATTGTCAATAGATCTGTTTTCTCTGCTTGCCAATAATTTGAGTGTTTATTTATTATAGTTCTAAATTACAGCTTGAAATCAGGGATAGTATATAGCATTGTTTTTCTATCCTGATAACTTGTTGATGTTGATTTTGTTTTGTTTTTGTTTTGTTTGTTTTGTTTCTCATATGGAAAATAAGGGATTGTTCTTTACAGGTCTATAAAGAATGTGTTGAAACTTTGAGCGGAGATTGCTCAAGACTCTGCAAGATTTCTTTGAAAACACGATGGTCATTTTTATATTAATCTACTGATGCCATGGAGTATGAGGAGATCTTTCCATCTCTTCCAATATCCTCTTCAATTTTCAGCATTTCCTCTCAAATAGGACTTGAGTATTTTTTCATGCCGGATTTGTCACTTTGCTTGAGGTTAGGAGTTTAACAAGATAATTTTACATTTATTTGAGGGTTGAAGTATTATGAGGGTGTTGTTGCCTTGATTTCTAGTTCTCTGATCCCCTCCCCCCCCCCCCCCCCCCCCCCCCCAAATTAGTCATTTGTAAATAGGAGAAATATGATTTTTTTAGGTTGATGCTTGTATCTGCCACTTTATTGAAAGTGTGTAATCAGCTCTATGTGAGACATACCAGGTAATTCTTTAGGTCATTTATCTATGCTTCGTCCATTGACTATCTGACAAGAATAAAACTACTTTTGATTCACTTCTTTCCAATTTGTATTCTATCGATCTCTTCAGTTGATCTTACAGCTTAAGCTAAAATATGAGGTACTCCATTTTAAATAATAGTAGCCATATACATAACCTGGTCTTATTCCAGATTTTAGTGGAATTGCATTGAGTTTCTCTCTGTGCTTAATTTGATGTTGGCTGTAAGCTTGCACAGTAAATTGTCTTTATTATGGCTAAGGCAATGATAAATTTCTATCTCCTCGGATTTTTATATGAGATGTGATGTTGCGATTTTTTTAAGGACCTTCTGTATCAGAATGAAATTATATATTTTTCTTCAGGCTTTGTTTATTTGATGAATTGCATTTCTCATTTTCATATATAAAGTCATGTCTGCATTTCTGAGATGAAGCCTACTTGATCATGGTGCATAATATTTTTGATGTGTTCTGGAGTTGTTAAAGTATATTATTGTGTATTTTTGCCTCTGTTCCTAAGGAAACATAGTCATGCAATTTTCTTTCTTTGTCTGAGTCTTTATGTGGATTATATGTATGAGGATTAATTGTGGCATTTCATGAAAATCTAAATGAGAGCAATGTTCTTCTGTTTTTATTTTGTAGAAGAATATAAGCAGTATTGTCATGAACTTCGGCTCTTTGCAAGTAATAAAATCCATCTGGCTCTGGGCTCCTTGGTTGTGAGTAATTTAATGATTGTTTCTATTTCATTAGGGGTTATGATACATTATAACATTCTCTATTTGACTTGACCTAAAAGTGTTTAGGATGGTAACTACTGGTGACAGAATTGTCCATTTCTTACAGTTTTTTCAAACAGTGAGAAGTAAGTTTTTTTTTAACATACGTCTTTTTATTTTTGAATTTCTTTAGTATTTTATTGTTATGTCTTTTTCATTTCTAATTTTGTTAATTTTGTTGTTTCTTCCATCTTGTATTTTGGTTGTATAAGGATATCTCTATTTTGTTGATTTCTCAAAGAACCTACTTTTGATTCATTAATTCTTTGTTTTGTTTTTTGGGTTTTATTTTATTAATTCAGCCTTCGAGGATTATTCTTGCTGTTTCCCTTATGTGTTATTTTCTTTTTAGGGCAGGGGGGGGGGGAACTCAACTTGGGGTTGTGACCATCAAAAACACCTATTTCAAACCTTTAACTCGAACAATAAAATTTTTGTTTCACTTAACGAAGCGGAGTAAAATAATTTGCTCTAGACCCATGCCCTGGTGAGACAACTCCTTGATAATCCCCAAATGTTTGGATTCAAGATGAAAGCAAACAGGCAGTTTTTTTTTATTATTTTTAAAGCAACCAATGGCTGGCCACTCAATAACGATACGTGCTAACACTCGTCCCTCCGATTCTTGAGTTGATTTTTTAAATTTATATTTCATCTTTGCTCTGGACCCTGCGGGGGGAAGCCCTCCGGGGGCCCCCGGCTTTCTCCCGTACCTACTGAAATGTCGGCTGTCTCTCCCCTACACTTTTCTGGTGGGGATTCACTCTTCTTCCTCCCCTCTCTGTCTTTCCAGAATTTAGAATTCCGCCTTGTCTCGCACAGCCATTGGTATGCCACAGCCGAAAATTTTTGATCATGTCAAAAAACAATTGGGAACAAATTCCTTTAGTGCATACTTACAGGAGTACAGCAAAACAGGTTTGGGGGGACAATTTAGCATGAAAACCCAAAAGCCTCGATACTTCACTACTGTAATTTGCTACAGAGCATGTTTCAGTTCTCTCCCACTAAAAACCGATGGGAAACATGTATTTTTCCAATGGTCATGACCCAGACTGAAATAGTTACCTAGATCGCTATGCCTGATACTGCTTTAATGTTTTAATAAGATTTATTTACCCACATTTTTTTTTTTATTTTGTTTTTCCGAGGAACAGGGTTTTACTGTGTAGCCCTGGCTGTCCTGGAACTCACTCTGTAGACCGGGCGGCCTCGACTCAGAAATCCCCCTCGCCTCCCAAGTGCTGGATTAATGGCGTGCGCACCCCGCCCGCTTTACCCACATTTTTATTGTAGCATTTAGTGTTATGCTACAAACTTTAATTTAGACGCCAATTCATTGTATATTTAAGTTTGGGTGTGCTCTGTATTCAATTTCATTTAAATCCTAAAAGTCTTAGACTTGTTAAAATTTCTGTCTTTGATCCATTTTTCATTCCATTAGAGGTTGACCAAATAATATTGCCTCAGTATAGAAGGTCCGGGGCTGGTATCTGTCAATCTCTTGGGGTCTGCAAGACCCCCAGTCCGGCCCTTCTGGCTTTTAGAAACCCAAATTAGGAACTCAGGTTAATTGTAATGTCTGCCTTTATAAGGTTTACTGATCCCTTTTCCCTTTGCATTTTTTTAATTTCTTTTTTTAGTTCTCTATTTGTGTTTTGTGTGTGTTTTGTGGTGTTGAGTGTGTGTGTGGTTGTGTGTTTTTAAATTTTATTTGGTAAGGAGACTTCCTTTCCTGTCCAATCTTTTTGATATCTGTATCTTCTTATATCTTGGGTAGGCATGCCCTTCTTTAGATTAAGACATTTTTCTTCCGGGATTTTTGTTGAAAAAATTTTTTAGGCCTTGGATTCTTCTCCTTCTTCTATTTCTATTATATTTTTTGGTTTGGTCTAATTTTATAATGTCCCAGATTTCCCGGGGAATTTTTATGTCAGGATTTTTTAAAATTAAACTTTTTTTGGGACTTATATATCCATTTCTTCTGTCAGTGTCTGCATTCTATCTTCTATCTGTGATATTCTTTGGTAAACTTTGTCTCTATATACTCCTGTTTGAAATACTAAATTTTCATTTCCAGAACTGTTTTGATTATATTATTATTATTACTATCTATTTCCATTTCAGGTCTGAATTTGTTTTATTCATTCTTCAATGCTCTTCTCTTTTTTTTCCTTTCATTAAGGGATTTATTTATTCCACCAATAGTTATTGTATTTTCCTTATTCTTTTAAGGGAATTTATTCATTCCCTCTTAAGCATGTCTATCTCTCTTATAGTTGGTTTTAAGGTCTTTTTCTTGTGCTTATGCTAAATTAGATTATTTGGAGCCTGCTGTGGTTTAAATAGCTGGGCCTTAGTGGAGATAGCACACCCTGGCTGTTATCTGGATCTAGTAGGCATTAGGCATCTAGGTTTGGATGATTGAGATCTAGATTCTGATGCCTGGGTTTGTGCATTTGTTGTGTGGGTTTATTATTTTTTCATTTTTATTTGCCTAGCTGGATTTTTGGAAGCATGTGATAGCTGTGTGTTTTGACTCTTTGACTGGCCTACTCATTTGGTGTGTTCTAGGAATATCTGCTGGAAGATGGGTATAGTGAAGAAGCAGAGGGAGGGATTTTAGGAGGGGATGGTCTTGAGATCCCAGGAGATGTAAAGCAGGGATGAAGAGAAGCTTCAGCTATTGAACGATGCAGTATTAGGGACTGACACTGTGGAATGGGTCTAGGGTAACACACGAAAGGTTTGGCAGAGTGGCCTACCTGTTATGCAGGCTGGAATGGGCTATGGTGAACCAGCGAATAACTTTAGGCATTAGGGCAAAAGGGGTACAGTGACTAGTAGTGGAGAAAGGTGAATAGGGATGGCCTGGAGTGATTCCAGAGATTTTTGGGTGGTGGATGGGCAGAGTAATGGAGTGAAGCTGCGGATGTATGCAGTACTAGGGATGAGACACTATATATTTCTATTAAAAATCCTATAATAAATATGTTACAACCATCAGAAGCCACCATCTTTCCATGACTCAGTGCTTTCCCCTTCATGATTGTTACAGCTAGTAGTTATCAGGGAAAGTGAAACAGAGTTCAGCTACAGAAATCCAGCATTCATTCATGTGCTTCAAAGAGCAGAGGAGACTTTCATGGAAATTGGACCAAATTCATACTAAATGTCAAGTAAATCTACAATAGCAAAAAAAGAATGTACAACTGACCAAAGATCAAGGCAGGAGCATTGGAAAGTCCAGTCACACAGACACTGCAGTCTGCAGAGGAGGAATGATAAGCAAATGACCACCGGACTCACATATCTCCAAGGAACTTATCCGTCTTCATGAGGTTAAAATGATCTGAGCAAAGCTGGAGTCTGAGTGATTTTGCTTTCAGTGGAATTAGTACAATACTCCTGCGTGAAAAAAAAATGCCCCAACTTTTAGGATTCCAAAATATTAAATGAATTGCAATAATAATATCACTGTTTTAAGAGCCTGATGTGGAAATGGGGAGAAAGGTGGTACATTTAGAGATAATAATCTATGGTCCAATTAAAGTTATACTTTAATGTGAACCATAGTATAACTCTGGGTGGTTATAAGTAGATAAAGGACCAGCACACTAATGACATTTAGAATTTATTTCATTTAAAAGGACTTTTTATGTCCAAACTCTGTGTGTGTGTATGATGTGTGCGTGCATGTGTGTGTATGTGTGTGTAGCATGTTTGTCAATTACTTTTTTAAAAGTCTCTTCTTTGAATGATTTCTTTAAAATACTCAGGATGAAGCACTTTTTCCATTATCTACAAAACAGACAAGATGTGACTCACATCACTAGCTACATTTTATGAATGTTTTGCTAAAACAACTAGTGATGGTACTGTGAGAAATTTTTCATTTACCTCTATTTTTCCAGATTTTCAACCATCCATCAGGATCTCCAGTGGCAAGGTATTGATTCAGTTTATCAGTAGACATAATAATGGATCTAACTCCAGAATGAGCCAAAAATTCACCCAGAAGCACTTTCTAAATGTATCCCAAAACCTGACATAGCCAGATGCTCCACATGACACCGGTTAGCACCTCCTATTATATAGGGGAAATCTAATTAAGAAAATACACCCAGAAATCCTAAGTGGTTTCTACCAATGACTTGCCCGGTGGGGAGCATATGAGAGTAGAAAAGTCAGTAGCACTGAAATCTATCCAGACCACCATTCTGATGCTCTATATTATAAAACAGGGCTTATTTTATGATAACCTTTTAGAAACATTAAGCAGACTTTGTGTGGACTATTAATAAGTTATATAAACTATTCCACTAGGTTTGGTTTCTTTTACTCATTCACTTCGTTATGATATTGTTTGCAATTAAGTTAAATAAATTTCATTTTTGAATAAATTTATAAAATACTAACTTAAACATTATGACATTATTCTGAAAATATGAAACTTGTTTTCTCCATGATAAGCCATTGTCATGTACAGAAGGGCAACAACCCTCATATATAAGTCTAGATGCATATATCCCCTTATGATAGCACAGATATAGATTTTCTATTGAGCAGCCAACAATGGATTCTACCTAGGAGATCATTTTAAAATTTTTATTCAGATATTTATTGTATGCACATATAGAACCAGTTTCCTGTTAATACATCTGGAACTAACTATTTACACTTTCCATTTACTTAAAAATGCTCTTTGAAAGCATTCCTCTGTGGCAAATTTATTGCTGATAATTCTATAGTCTGTTTTGCATCTGTTTTACAATTGTGTTGGTGATAAACAGTATAGTTAAGGTAGAAGTGATAACAGATCTGCCTCAGTAGAAACATTCTAGAAATCTAATGTTAAAATGAATTAGTTATGCAGAATTGAGAGTAATTTTAGGATAATATTTCATAATGAGAGGATTAGTATATTTTTGAAAATGGATGGTTTTATCATCTCTTTCCAATTCACCCTTAAAATGTTGCATAAGAGTTTTGAAACAAATAGAGGTATAATTTTATTGATGGTGAAAATTTTATATAAATATCATGCAGATTTTCCGTTTGCAAATTCAATGTGGAAAGTGTTTACACAAACTATAGCTCAGATGTGTTCATTACTTCTCCAATCAATAACGCTCATGGCTGGATCTTTTAGTTATGCACACACACAAAAATTAACTCTCATATTATAATTTTACATGGAAATTCAATGAATCTTCTCTAAGTTGTATTTGTAGAGCAAGGTGTAAGCTGCATCCAAATATTGCTATTTTGTCTATAAACTAGAGTTACCCACAAAAAATGCCTCAAGGTATTACCAATGTTAGTGTCTGTCTTCACAAAGAAAATCTGACTCTAATATATGAAGTATAAATCAAATGGCAATAATACTCTGAACATCCCTAAACAATATTGACATGAAGACATGAACCATGCATCCCTTGTGGTGGGATAGGCAATCAGTTCAAACCTCCCCCACTAAGTCATATCTCCATATCTTCTACAGTAAAGTTCCTCTTCAGTGAGGACACAGATATTATTCCTTTGATACATACTAGTCTACACACTGCCTCATGCATTTGCAGCCTGTATCTAACTATGCCTTCTGCCTTTCCCAAATACCTATAGATTATGACTTAAAACACCAATCTAATTTGTTTACCATATGAAAGATTTGTTGCAGTTGTTCTCACTCTGATCTCAACATAGACTACAGATAAATTATTTGGCAGATCTATTTATCACCCTCACCTGTCTGAGCTTCCTGTCCAAGTGTCCCTGACGTTTCATAAACCAGGCAGGCTTGATAGTATATACTAAGTCAAACACTACAAGACCTAGTTAATAAAACAGATTGACCTTCCTTATTGCTTTCTTTATCAAATACAGAAAGGCAAAATGGAAAACACATATTTTACCTGTGGCTGCATTGGTTTTCCTTGCTTCAAGGAAGCAAAGCCTCATAACAGCATTATTACCCTCTGTGTCAATCTTTACATTTTGGTCATCCTGGGTGGCCTTGTCTGCCACACAGTGAGTTGCACAGCTTCTCTTTGCATTATGCTTTTCGGCTTCTACATCTGTGATAAAGAAAAATCCAGGCTCTTGGTGAAGAGAACTATCTCCTGTTCAAATCAGCATGCTTGAACAACATCTGGCCTTCTTCCATCCCAACCTCAGGGGAGGTAACCACCACTCCCCATCAAGTCTCACAACATATATTGAGTGAACTCCCATCAGGCCTCCTAGTAGTCTTTTCTACAACCTCAACTAGAAAGAATGTTAGATTTCCTTTTTGCTTACATATGCCAGGCACACTTTCTGTTATGAATTAATTAGAACTTTAAATTATCATCATAGTTAACATCACAGACATCCCAATATGTTCAAGATAAATGGGGATCTAACAGCATGAAATCCTAGTTAATGCTAATTTTTTCAAATATGAAATGAACATAAAATCAAGTGAATAAATGTATGTATACTTAAATAATGTTCTTTAATGGTTCTACTTAGTATATTACTCTGGAAAGGAACATTTCTAACGGTAGTTTAGTTATATACTTATATTATCTTCAGGCCACATTTTGAAACTGAAAATGTTTATGTTAAAATTTATTGATAGTTTGCACATAGTTTTTAAAATTCCACAAGGTACGTACAAAATTTTCAAAATGAAAAATTTGTTTAATGCCCAGTGTGGGATGATAAGTCTGTTGTAAAGTGTTTGCAACACAGACAGAAGCACCAAGTCCCTCTGCAGAAGGGCACTGTAGTATGTATTTGTATCCTAAAGCTGGTGATGAGGTGAAGATGATGGATCCCCAGGGTTTCACTAGCCATCAACCTAGTCTACTTAACAAACTCCAGTCCAGTGAGAGACATTCTCTCAAAAACAATACAAAACAAAACATCAAACCAAGGTGGAAGGTGCATGAGGAATAGCAGCTAATGTTCTCCTATAGGCTCCCTATGCATATGCCTACACGTGTACTTAAATACACACACACACACACACACACAGAGAGAGAGGGGAGGAAAAGAGAGATGAGAGAGAGAGAGAGAGAGAGAGAGAGAGAGAGAAAGTGAAAGGAGGAATAGGAGGAGAGATAAGGAGAATTTTATTAATGTCTTTTAGAAGTTTGGTATTGTGATTTGAATGAGAATGTCATTCACACTCTCAGATGTTTAATACTTGATTCCCAGTTGGTAATGCTATTTGAGTATAGTGTGGGCCTTGCTGGATTAAGTATGTCACTGGGGGCAGGCTTTGAGGGTTAAAAGCCACATGGATTTCCAGTTCACTTCTGTTTCATGTTAGCAATTTAAGATGTGAGCACTCAGATTCATGTTCCCATCACAGTACTTATGTATTTCTGTCCTCCAGAACCCTAAATGTAAATAATCTCCTTCTATAATTTGTCTTTATCATGGTGTTTACTGTACTAGTAAAAAAAAAATAACCAAAATAAGAATTGTTACTTATGTCTTCTTTCTCAGTGTATATGATAGCCACAGTTAGGATGCTCTTGGTATAGATGGTACTCCCTTGAAGTCAAGGAGAGAAAAAGAGGCAGAATTATACCATATTCTTGGAATGTTGAGATGAATCGTAATGGCTAGTTCTTTGTACATAAGGCAGCTCAAAGCATTGTGTCTGCAGTCGATAATCCCTCAAAATCTTACATTTTTAAATTGGTTTTCATACTCCCAATAAATCATTCTTTAACTACACATACACACTGTACCCAGTGGTGAGTACTTTAATAAAGTTACATTTTTTCTCTGTGAGATTAGCTAATAGAGACAATAGGAAAAAAGCTCACCATAGAAGCTTTTAATGTCATGATCATTATCAAAAGAAGTTAATCTAAAGGAAAAGCCTTAGTTTCTAAACAAGCCAAAATAAAATATGAAAGACAATTGTGGAGACATTTAAGTATAAAATATTCATGTCCTCTGCTAAAGCCAATAAAATATAATAAACTCCTGTCTAATGCTCCTCTCCAGCTTTCTATAGTAAGGAATAATTTATGATATCCAGGTGGCATAATTATTTACTACAAGCCCCAGACTGAGGGTGAACAGCCAATCAAGTGAACATAGTTCCCATTTTCCTACTAAAGGATACCTAAGATCACTCAAAGGCAATTCCGAAATTTTTTAAATTGTCTAAATCTAAACCAGAGGAAAATGAGACTCCTGCTCCTTGGTGTCAGTAATACAGAAATGACTAAACATAGCATAAAGATAAAAAATGGAGGGCCATGGATAATTTCAAGCCAAGTCAGTCTTGATGTTCTTCTTAATCACTATGATAAGTCTATACTTCACTAAGGCTTAGAGTTTACAGCCTGTCATCTACAGTTTGGGTGGACACAGAATCATGTGCATGCATAAACATCCAGGCATGTTGCACTCCAACAAAACACAAGATTTCAGTTTCAAACTTATACTCACCTACCCGTATTTTAGCTGCCTCTGGTAACCAGGGTGAAGAACATGGTGAGCATTTTCTGTGTTGTTATTCCACAGAACAATTTCTCCATCATAGCTCCCTGTAGGATCCAACATAAAGAGCGAAACTACCAGATAATTATATAAAATGTGGTCAAATAGAAACAAAAGGACACCTTTACCAATGCGTATTATATAAAATTTTGAAAAAATTAGCAGGTATTCTCTATTTTGGGAGATATAAATTGTAATGATACTGGTACTTTTATAACTGCAAATTTTTAATATTTATAGAGTAAGCCACATAGTTGGTGGATATGAACAAGTTAACTCTATTATTTTACTATTAATAAATCATTTGGAATAAAGGCGCTGAAGTTTAAACTAGTGAGGTCTGAGTTCTGCTTCTGCCAATTATTAGCTATGTAGCCTTCCCACGTGATATTTTAACCAGCTTGATCCCCAAATTCTCTCATCTATAAAATCTGGTTAACAATTGTACTTACCTTATGGGTTTTTTTAAGAAATGAAAAGTATTTAAATTGGTGCTACACACTAGGCAGAGTTGAGAAAGTATAAATTACCCTTAGACTTCTGTTTCTACATTACTTGTGTGTGCAAGAGAGATTTCCTTGCATTTCTTTCATCAAAATTTTCCTTGTGAAATGTTTCTTCCAGTCTTAAAATTCTTCCTATTTTAAGTCATTTGTTCCTGTTTTGTTTTGATTTTTTTATTGAAAGAGAGAAAAGTTCACACAGAAAAAAAATAAATGGTTGAGTCTGTGCTGTGGGGGGAATCACACAACAGTGTCCAGATGGCAACAGTATCCCTGGAACAGAGGCCCAATGGCAAATGAGAAGCACAGAAAACACAGTTGAGTTAGGGTGGGGCATATATATGGTGATTCCAAGGACGGGGAGAAGAGAGAAAAGTCTATTACGGTTTGTGTTGTTCTGAACAAAGCAATCTACTTAGCTCAAAAACTGTTAAGTAAGTAAAGGATCTCACCTTCCCATGGTGGATCTACTACTGTCCACTCTGATTGTCCAAATGCATTATGAACAAGTGCTTGGCTAAACATTTCCCTGTATACTGAGGGCATGAGAATATATTAAGAGTTATTTATGCCAAAGAGTTAATTTGTTTGTTACATACGGATGAAGAAAATCAACACGTCGTTTAAGATAGATATGGAAGACAGTCAGATGTTCCAATTAAGAAGCATTTGCATGCCACCAAAGTGTGATTACTTACCCAAAATACTAATACTTCTCTTGAAAATATGAACATATACAACCAGAAGTTAGTGTCTATGCTAATGAGTTTTATTATATTATGTTAAGCACCATGTTAAAATATCACACTGGCTATCTGTACTTTAAAACAAAAACAACACCCAAAAAATTCTTAGCCAGAGAGAACTTGATTTAAAGTTTAAGTTAAGCTGCAATATCATTCACAATACCATAGAGTAGGTAAGTAACAGATCCAGGTATGAAACTAGTGGCACAGCACTGAAGCGATAGTACTAACTACCATAGAAAGTAAGAAATTAAAGGAGCTCTAGACTGCTTCCTTGAGAATCTATTCTTTTTTTTTTTTTTCAGTTGAGAAAAGTCTTTTCTCATACATTTTCCCAAAATCAACCAACTTTCCTTAAGCCATTTTCCTGTGAAGGCTCAATTTCCTGTAGCAAGAGTTTGTGGTAGGTAAAAATGCAGCACACAAGATGTCATCTTGGTGATGGACTCCCCCCCCCTCACTCTTAAAGACTGGATGAAAAACTGATTAAATTTTCTGAGATTCGAAATACAGTAACTGCTCTGTAAAAATGTTTATAAAATTTTTAGCTGAAAATCTAAAATTGGTACTGTTATTGAGTAGCCATTATCCACTCTAATGGCGCAGTAGTTGAAAAGACAAAAGACTACTGCCCAGAAATTTTATTGTCATCTTTCATCCATCATAAAGTAAGTTTCCCCCCGAAGTTTCTTTTAAAATTCTCAATTGAATATCTAATAAATTTTTAATAGTTTAATGTGGGAATGTCAGTTCCCCTTTTTGAAAACTACCCAAACCAAGGATACATAAAATTTATCAGTTTAAATTTATCTATTTCCAAGACCCTAAAACAAAAATTTGCTCACATGAAACTATTAAGAGTTCTTTTTATGGCAGTAATAAAAAACCGTTTAGGTCTATGACAAAATATTGTCTGGTACTGTAATGAAATGAGTATGATTTTTTTTCATTGAAGCTTTTTGTGGGGTTTGTGTATGTGAAATTCTTTCCCCTTATAGTATTTTCCAAAATTTGCGGTAGCCACGGGTCTAATCTCTTGCAGCCCAAAATTTTATTTTTTTAGAACTATCATTGTAAAAAGCTTTTTGAAAAATTCATCCCCAAGAATTTGCACCGGGAAAAATACGGAAATTACAACTTTAGAAAACCCAACCATGAGTCCTGCTGACAAACATGAGTTAGAGCGGGATAGAGACTCAGCGGGGGACAATCTGAGCTAGGGGAATAAGGAATAAAGATAGAGGTTATAGGGGAAGTCACACTCTTTATTTCTGCTCTGGGGGCCCAGCCCATTAATGTCCCTTCTTTTCTTTGGCTAATTTTCAGTTCAAACGAGCACAGTTACCCTACTTGAGTCTTTATTACAATTTTTTCTCACCTTTCTAAATACTGTGTTTCTCACCCAGTTGATTGTTCTAAAAATATAGTGGTTTTTTTGAGCAAGAAAGTTTTCTTCTCCTCCTTGAACTTTTGGGTTCCCCCAGTATAGAAAACATCACTTTGGGGTATTGTCATATTATTGTTTGCATTGCTGGGGAGCGGGCTCTGAAGCAGGACAACCTCTAAATTTTCCAGACCCAAAAAATGTTTTTTCTGAAAAAACCTTTGCTCGGATAGCTACTCCCTCCAAATCTGTGAAAAAGAGGGGGGGGGGGGGAATGACAGCAAATAGCCCAACGAGGTAAAACAGGTAGACAGTAATCATTTTCACCCGGTTTATTTATATTTTTTATTAAGATAAAAAAATTCTACAGGGACTGGATTCAGTCGGGAGAACTTATACATGGAGAAATATTAAATTAAAAACTCAAGCAAATTGCTTCCACTCTCCAGTCCATTTCTGCTAGAGGGTTTTGGGAGCACTGAATTTGAAAAATGTTTTCCCTTTTTTCTGTCTATAAATTTATCTATCTATTGCTTGCTTTTTATTCCCAAACAAAAAAAAAAAATATTATGGATCACACTCTCCAGATTACCGGAACTATGTTCTGCTTCCTGCTGCCTCTCTATTGTCATTCCTGTCCTTAATTTTTTGCCCCTTCTTTCTCTCACACATTGAGCAAAAGCATAAATTCTCCCCATATTCCCCTTCTCTCCGGTTTCAAACAGAGATTCCATTTTACCCACCATAGATACCAATATTACTTCCATCCCAATTTGGCCTTTTTATTGATCTTATCCACACTTCCGGATTGGATAGTTTTCTTTTGGGCCAGCGGTATTCTATACATACAATCCTTCCATTGCTAAAATATTTTTAACAATGACAAACCAAATTTTGCCAGTTTTCTTTCCCACCTCTTTCTGAATTTCAAAATTTTGTTCACGGGCCCTGCATCACAACACCACTTGTCCATTCTTTCTCTCCTCACTTTTGCCTCCCCAAAACTGCATTCTCTCTGTTCTTAAGCCCTCAGCTTTCTTGAGTTGTTTATTCTTCTAGGGGAGCTTTTATATAATATATATATATAATATATAATATATATATATATATATATGCATGCACCAATTTTCTGAGGTCATAATTTTCCTTAATTTTTCTATAAGAACTAGCATAAAAAAACTTTATTCTTATAAAAATATAACTTCTATAAGAAATAACTTCTTTTTTGACTTTTTTGAATTTTCACTTTCACTAATTAGTTTTATCCTAAAAAACTCATCTTTTTAGATTCGGTATTTTCTGGTTTATTTTGAGTTTTAAAATTCCTAGACTTAGCTTTGGGGAAGGTGATTATTATGGATCATTTTTTTTTTCTACATGAGACTGCGTTAGTCCACACCATTTTTTAAGAGGTTTCTTTTTTGACTTATAGTTTGCGCTTTCTTTGTCAAATTTCAAGTTTCCATAGGTGTGTGAGTTCTTTTCGGGGTCTTCGGGTTCTTTTCGTTGACAACCTGCTGTCTCTGTATGAACCATGCAATTTTTTATTATTTTTTTTCTGTAGTATAGTTTGGGGAGGAGCCAGTGATTTCCGGAAAAGGAGTTTTTTTTATTGTTGGATTTTTTTTTGGCAATTTTTAGATTTTTTTTTTTTTTTTCCATGTGAAACTAAAAGAATGTCATTCCATGTTATGAAAAAATTTATGTGACAATTTTAGGGGTTTTTGCTTTGGGTATTTGTAGATTGTTTTGGGAAAATATGGCTTTTTTTCCCATGTTAATCCTCCCACCCAAAATGACGGAAGACCCTTTTCCTTCTTTGATGCTTCTAAATTTCTTTCATCGGGAAATTAAATTTCTTGCCCATACAGATCTTTGACTTGCTTGATAGAGTTACAAAATTTTTTTTTATAATTTTTGGGGGGGAGCCATGTGAAAAGTGTTGTTCCCCTCATTTTTTTCCCATTTACATAAAGTAAGGCTACTGATTTGTTGAGTTAATTTTTATATTCACCCCTTTGCGAATTTAAAAAGCAGATTTAATGAGGATGATCTGTGCCCCTTTTTTCTTTCAGTTTGGTTTTTGTTCTTTTATTTTTGGGGTTTATTTTTGTATATTAAACCCCTCCCTCCCAATCCCGGGATGAAAGCCTACTTGATCCTGATGAATAAATTTTTGATCTGTTTTTGGGAATTTGGTTTGCAAGAGTTTTATTAAGTTTTTAACTAGTCAGATTTTAAAGGGGGGAAAAGGGTCTGAAGTTTTTTTTTTTTTTTGTCATTTTTTTTGGGGTGTGTGGTGTGTGGGCTTAGGTTCAGGGGGTCTATGGCTTCACAGAGAAAATTTAAAAGGGAAATCCTTAAACACGGGGGCACAGGGGAATTTTCCTGAGCAAAACTCCCAAGGGCCTCAGGTTCAAAAGCAACAATTGAAAAATTGGGACTGTTGAAACTACAAATTTCTGTAAGGAAAAGGGAGACTGTAAATGGGACAAAACAGCAATTTAAAATTTTTGGGGAAAATTTTCCTTGACTACCCTATATCCAAAAGAGGCCTAAGTTTCAAATTTTTTATACCCAAACCAAGAGTTAGTTTCCAAAAACAACTATCCCAATTAAAAGGGGGAGTAGGCCAGGCTTTGTCAGCAAGCACTTTTTGGATCTGCAATAGTGTCTGGGATTTGGTGTCTTGCAGATGGATTAGGTATCCCGTTCTGGGGGCCAGTATCTAGATGCGCTTGTTCCTGTCGCAGTCTGTGCTCCAGCTCTTTGTCTCTGCATTCATTTTGACAGGAGAATTTTGGATTAATATTTGTTGAGGTGTGAAGGTGGCCGCCACATCTCTATACAGGGGAATATGTCTTATCCATCTGAATATGGTCTCTACAGGTTCTATCTCCTCTTGTTGGGTATTTCAGACTAATTTCCACTCTGTTGGGTCCTTGAGTAACTATATTGGCGTCCTGGTGCCTGGTGACTTTCTATAGGCTATCCTATGCCCCTCCCCACTTCTATTCGCATCTTTCAAATTCCTGATCTCTGTACTTCTCCTCATATCCTCCATATTGTAACTGGCTCCCACTCCATTTCTTCCTCCCTTCTCTCTTCCCTCCCTGATCCCTCTCTCCTCTATTACCTCAAGATTATTTCTTCCCCCTTCTAAGTAGGACAGACTGTGCAATCCAACATTGGTGTGGTCTGTTCTTTTCCTTTGGATTTCATATGGTTGTTAGTTGTACTGTGGTATGATTGTCCAAGGCCTTCTTTTTGGCTAATATCTACTTTAGCAGTGAGTACATACTATATGTGTTCCTTTCCTGGACTGGGTACCTCAAAACTAGATGGACCCTTTTAAATTTCATCCGTGATTTTCATTGAAGTCATTGTCTTTTAATAGCTTGAGTCAGTACGCCAAATGTGGTAATTGTACCACATTTTCTGTTCGTTCATCTATTGAAGGGACCATTATGGTGTTTCTTCCTGCTTCTGGCCCACAGAGCCTGACCAATAGAGATGTGGATGTTACACAGTCAAACATTTGACGTGAGGCTAGGGACCCAAATGGAGAGTTAGGGCTAGAAAGATGAAAGGTCTGAAGTGGGTTTGCAACGTCATAGAAAAGAACAAAGCAATGTCATGACGCAACCAGAAGCCCAGAGGCTCGAGGACTAAACCCAAGGAATACCATTGAGGAATCCATAGCTCCTAGCCTAGATATATGGCTGAGGATTGGCTTTATTGGGCATCACTGGGAGAGAGAGCCCCTCGCGGTTCTGCCTGAATGCTCCACGACTCAGGGTAGGTGAATGCTTGGGCACTGAGGCAGTAGTGGATTGGCTGAGCCCTGGGTGTGGTCAGTACCTTCATAGAAGCAGGGGGAGGGAATGGAGGTTTTGTGGAGGGAGGACAGGAAGAGAGAGAAAACATTTGGAGAAATTGTAGGATAAAGTTAAAATAACCAATATAATAGAATGGGTGTAGAGCCTAAAGAGGAATTTCTCACAGGGAATATCTAATCGCTCAAGAAGCACTTAATGAAATGTTCAACATCATTTGTCATCAGTGATAATACAAATCAAAGCAACCCTGATTTCCTCATTACAACAATCAAATTTTCATGGCTTGATAAATGACTGTCGCAAAAACAAACAAACAAACTACAACAAAATCTCATGTGACGCACATGCTACAAGAAGATGTGGAAAATGGAGAAACTGTCCATCATTGCTGGTGGGATTGTAACTGGTACAACCATTGGAAATCAATCTGTCGGTTCTCAGAATAATTTAAAATAGTTCTTAATGATTAGAGTCACAACTATAGCCAGTCCTTGGTAATATACCCAAATTGTATGCCCCATGCATACACAAGGACACCTTAATCCACTATGTTCATACGCAGCCTTATTCATAATAGCCAGAAAGTAGAAGCAACCTTGAGTATCTCTCAACGCTGATGTGAATTGAAGTGACAGAAGAAATGTGGTCATTGACATACATAGAATACTATATAGCTAGATTAAACATAAGGAAATCATGAATTTTGCAGGCAATCTTGGATAGAAATAGAAAATATTCATCCTTGAATGAGGTAACTCAGGGACCCAAGAAACTTGTGTATATAGCATCGCGATATATGTGAGGTATTAGGCCTAAAAATACGAATACCAGGATTACGCTCCACAGACCAGATATAGGAAGCTTAAATAAGAAGGAAGGTCAAGAGAAGATGCTTCAATCCTACTTAGAAAAGGGATAAAATAAATAGATGAAAGGCCAGAGGGAGGGAGGATCATTAGTGGCGAGAGTTAGGGGGGAAGCAGAAAAGGGGGAGAGGCATCAGATATTGTGGGAGACTGGAAAGAAGCCCAGAGGGTGTCAGAAGAAATGAATGGAAATGTGCCGCTGCCTGGTAGGGGAAAATAGATGGAGGAACCTCTAAGAAGTCCCAGGACCTGGGAATACTGAGGGTACCCGGACTTAATGGGTATGGAAAGCCCGAGGGTGCCACTTCCATAGGTAGCCAGGTCCCCTGCTACTGGAAGGGATCGTGACTCCACTCATCTTGGCAAAATTTGTGACCCAAAATTTTCCCTGTCTTAAAAAAAAAATTATGAAAGGGTGACAAAAATGAAGAGACTGAAGGGAATTGGCCAAACAGTGACAGCTGTCAACTTAGGATCTTTATCAATGGTGTGTGCAGCACCAAACTTGACATGTATGTACTGATGCTTTTGCTGTGCTTTGCTTACAGACTGGAGCCTAGACATAACTGTCCTCTGAGTGGCTCTACAATCAGACTGACAGGCAGATGCAGAGAAGGCGCAATCCAGCATACTTATAGAGCATGGGACTGAGGTCAGGGACCCTATGAAAGAATTAGGGGAAAGCTCGCTGAAGGAACTGTAGATGGTGGTAACGCACAGGAAAACCAACAGTGTCAATTAACTAGACCTGGAGCTCCCATGAGACTAAGCACCAACTTAAGAGCACACACAGGCTGATCCAGTGAGCTGACTCACTTGTCTGGCCCAGTGGGAGATGATATGCTAATCTTGTAGATTCCTGATGCCCAGGAGAAGGGGAATTTTTTGGAGGGGGGACTCTCAGAGGAAAAGGAGAGATGGATTTAGGGTGAAGACTCTCTGAGGAGGGGGGGACCAGGAGGGGGCAACTTTTTGTGATGTAAAGATATAGAATTAAAAATTAGATACTTAAATTGAATAATTAACTTTTAAAAGACGCCAATCAATGAACATATTTTTCCATTTTCCTACTAAAGGATACCTAAGATCACTAAAAGGGGGCCAATTCCGAAAGTTTTTTTGTCTAAATCAAAACCCAAGGAAAATGAGACTCCTGCTCCTTGGTGTAAAGAATACAGAAATGCTGACATAGCATAAAGATAAAAAATGGGGGGCCATGGATAATTTTCAAACCCAAGTCAGTCTTGATGTTCTTCTTAATCACTATGAAAATCAATCCTATCACTAAGGCTTAGATTTACAGCCTGCCCAATCTACATTTTTGGGTGGACACAGAATCATGTGCATGCAAAAACATCCAGGCAGGGTTGCATTTCCAACAAAACACAAGATTTCAGTTTCAAACTTATACTCACCTACCACGGATGTTAGCTGCCTCGGGGTAACCGGGGTTTTGAAGAACATGGGGGAGCATTTTCTGTTTTGTTTTTCCACGAACAATTTCTCCATCATAGCTCCCTGTAGGACCAACAAAAAAGGGCAGAAACTACCAGATAATTATATAAAATGTGGTCAAATAGAAACAAAAGGACACCTTTACCAATGCGTATTATATAAAATTTTGTAAATAGCAGGTATTCTCTATTTTGGGAGATATAAATTGTAATGATACTGGTACTTTTATTAACTGCAAATTTTTAATATTTATAGAGTAAGCCACATAGTTGGTGGATATGAACAAGTTAACTCTATTATTTTACTATAATAAATCATTTGGAATAAAGGCGCTGAAGTTAAACTAGTTGAGTCTGAGTTCAGCTTCTGCCAATTATTAGCTATGTAGCCTTACACATGATATTTAACTCAGCTTGATCCCCAAATTTCTTCATCTATAAAATCTGGTTAACAATTGTACTTACCTTATGGGTTATTTTAAGAATGAAAAGTATTTAAATTGGTGCTACACACTAGGCAGAGTTGAGAAAGTATAAATTACCCTTAGACTTCTGTTTCTACATTACTTGTGTGTGCAAGAGAGATTTCTTTGCATTTCTTTCATCTAAATTCCTTGTGAAATGTTTTCTCCAGTCTTAAAATTCTTCCTATATAAAGTCATTTGTTCCTGTTTTGTTTTGATTTTTTTATTGAAAAGAGAGAAAAGTTCACACAGAAAAAAATATGGTTGAGTCTGTGCTGTGGGGGGAATCACACAACAGTGTCCAGATGGCAAACAGTATCCCTGGAACAGAGGACCAATGGCAAATGAGAAGCACAGAAAACAGTTGAGTTAGGGTGGGGCATATATATGGTGATTTCCAAGGACAGGGAGAAGAGAGAAAAGTCTATTAAGGTTTGTGTTGTTCTGAACAAAGCAATCTACTTAGCTCAAAAACTGTTAAGTAAGTAAAAGGATCTCACCTTCCCATGGTGGATATACTACTGTCCACTCTGATTGTCAAATGCATTATGAACAAAGTGCTTGGCTAAACATTTTCCCTGTATAACTGAGGGCATGAGAATAAATTAAGAGTTATATTATGCCAAAGAGTTAATTTGTTCTGTTACATACGGATGAAGAAATCAACACGTCGTTTAAGATAGATATGGAAGACAGTCAAGATGTTCCAATTAAGAAGCATTTGCATGCCACCAAAGTGTGATTCTTACCCAAAATACTAATACTTCTCTTGAAAAATGAACAATACAACCAGAAGTTAGTGTTTGCTAATGAGTTTATTATATATATGTTAAGCACCATGTTAAAATATCACACTGGCTATCTGTACTTTAAAACAAAAACACACCCAAAAAATTCTTAGCCAGAGAGAACTTTGAGTTAAAGTTTAAGTTAAGCTGCAATATCATCACAATACCATAGAGTAGGTAAGTAACAGATCCAGGGTATGAAACTAGTGGCACAGCACTGAAGCTGATAGTACTAACTACCATAGAAGTAAGAAATTAAAGGAGCTCTAAGACTGCTTCCTTGAGAAATCTATTCTTTTTTTTTTTTTTTTCAGTTGAGAAAAGTCTTTTCTCAACATTTTCCCAAATTCAACCAAACTTTCCTAAGCCATTTTCCAGTGAAGGCTCAATTTACCTGTAGCAAGAGTTTGTGGTGGTAAAAATGCAGCACACAAGATGTCATCTTGGTGATGGACTCCCCCTTTCCACTCTTCAGACTGGATGAAAAACTGATTAAAGTTCTGAGGTCGAAATACAGTAACTGCTCTGTAAAAATGATATAGAATTTAGCTGCAAATCTAAAATTGGTACTGATATTGAGTAGCCATTATCCACTCTAATGGCGCAGTTTGAAAAGACTAAAAGACTACTGCCCAGAATTTTATTGTCATCTGTCATCCATCATAAAGTAAGTTTCCCACTGAAGTTTCTTTAAAATTCTCACATTGAATATCTAATAAATTATAAATGCTAATGTGGAATGTCAGTTACCTTTTGTAACTACCCAAACCAAGGATACATACATTTATCAGATTAATTATCTATTTCCAAGACCCTAAAACAAAAATTTGCTCACATGAAACTATTAAGAGTTCTATGGCAGTAATAATAAAAAACCAGTTTAGGTCTATGAACAAATATTGTCTGGTACTGTAATGAAATGAGTATGATTTTTTTTCATTGAAGCTTCTTTGTAGGGTGTGTAATGTGTAATCATTCCCTATAGTATTTTCCAGAATTGCGGTAGCCACGGAGTCTATTCTCTTGCAGTCCACTATATCTTTAAGAACTATCATTTGTGAAAAGCGTTTGAAAAATCTCATCCCCAAGAATTATGGCACCTGGAAAATACGGAAATTACAACTTTAGAAAATCAACCATGTAGTCCTGCTGACAAACATGAGTGTAGAGCAGGATAGAGACAGCGTGGACAATCTGAAGCCTAGGAGGGAATGAAGGAATAAAGATAGTAGGTTATAGGAGAGTCAGCACTGCTTTATTTCTGCTCTGGAGGCCAGCCCATATAAAAATGTCCCCTTCTTTTCATGGCTAATCTCAGTTCAAACGAGCATCAGTTACCCTAGCTTGAGTCTTTATTACTACTTTTCCTCACCTTTCTGATACTGTGTTTCCTCACCCAGTTGATTGTTCTACAAATATTAGTGTTTATTTGTGAGCAAGAAGCTTTCTTCTCCTCCTTGAAACTCTTGTTTCCAGTATAGAAAATACATCACATTGGTAAATTGTCATATATTGTTTGCATTTGCTGAGGAGCTGGCTCTGAAAGCAGGATCCACCTCTCAATTTCCAGACCCAAGCATGTTTTTTCTGAACCGTATCCTTTGTCTCAGGATAGGCTACTCCCCTGCCAAATCTGTGAAAATGAGGGGGTGGGGAAATGACAGCAAACTAGCCCGAGAGTAAAAGCAGGTAGACAGTAAATCATTTTCAGCAGATATTTATATTTTTTATACTAAGATATAAAATTCCTACAGTTGGACTGGATTCAGTCATGAGAAGCTTATACATGGAGAAAATATTAAATTAAAAACTCAAGCTGATTGCTTCACACTCTCCAGTCCATTTCTGCTAGATGGTTTGAGCACTGAATTTGATAATGTTTTGCTATTTTCCTGTCTATCAATTATCTATCTATTGCTTGCTGTTTATTCCAAACAAAAAAAATGAATATTATGGATCACACTCTCCAGATAGTACAAGAACTATGTTCTTGCTTCTCTGCCTGCTCTCTCTATTGTCCATTCCTGTGCCTTAATTTTTTGCTCCTTCTTTCTCTCACACATTTGAGCTAAGCATCATTCATTGCCATTTTTCTCCTTCTCTCTGTTCAAACAGAGATTCCATGTACCACCATAGATACCAATATTACTTCCATACAAATGGCCTTCTATTGATCTTCATCCACACTTACCAGGACTGGATAGTTTTCATTTGCCAGCTGGTAGTTCTATACATACAATCCTTCCATTGCTAAAATATCTTAACACATGACAAACCAAATTTTGCCAGCTTCTTTCCACACTCTATTCTGAATTTCATAATTTAGTTCACAGGCTTGCATCACAACATCACTTGTGCCATTTCTTTCTCTCCTCACATTGCCTTGCCCAAACTGCATTCTCTCTGTTCTTTAAGCACCTCAGACATTTCTAGATGTATGTTCTATTCTTCTATGGGAGCTGTATATATATATATATATATATATATATATATATATATATATAATATATATATGCCATGCACCAACTTCTGAGGTCATTAATATTCCATGAAGCTTCTATAAGAACTAGCATAAAGAACTATATTTCTTATAGAAATATAACTTCTATAAGAAATAACTTCTTTCTGACTTCTTGAATTTTTCACTTTCACTAATTAGATTATCACTATAAATCTCATCTATTAGATTCGGTATATCTGGTTTTATGTTGAGGTTCTTAATTCACTTAGACTTGAGCTTTGTGGAAGGTGATTAATATGGATCAATTTGCATTTTTCTACATGCAGACTGCCAGTTAGACCAGCACCATTTATTTAAGATGATTTCTTTTTTCGACGGTATAGGTTTTGGTTTCTTTGTCAAATGTCAAGTTTCCATAGGTGTGTGAGTTCATTTCTGGGTCTTCAGTTCTATTCCGTTGATCAATCTGTCTGTCTCTGTATGAATACCATGCAATTTTTTATTAGTATTTTTCTGTAGTATAGTTTGAGGTCGGAGACAGTGATTTCCCGAGGAGTTCTTTTATTGTTGAGAATTGTTTTGGCAATCTTAGATTTTTTTTGTTTTTCCATGTGAAACTGAGAATTGCTCATTCCATGTCTATGAAGAAATATGTTGACAATTTTATGGGAATTGCATTGAATTTGTAGATTGTTTTGGGAAAATATGGCCATTTTTGCTATGTTAATCCTACTAATCCATGACATGGAAGATCTTTCATCTTCTGATGTCTTCTTCAATTTCTTTCATCAGGTACTTAAATTTCTTGTCATACAGATCTTTGACTTGCTTGATTAGAGTTACACAAAGATATTTTATATTATTTAGAGCCATTGTGAAAAGTGTTGTTTCCCTCATTTTTTCTCATTTACATAAAGTAAGGCTACTGATTTGTTTGAGTTGATTTTATATTCAGCCACTTTGCTGAACTTAGCAGCATTTAATGAGATGATCATGTGACTTTTTTCTTTCAGTTTGGTTATATGTTCAATTATGTTGATGGATTTTTGTATATTGAACCATCCCTGCATCCCAGAATGAAGCTACTTGATCCTGATGAATAATATTTTTGATCTGTTCTTGGATTTGGTTTGCAAGAGTTTTATTAAGTATTTTTACGTCAGCATTTATAAGTGAAATTGGTCTGAAGTTCTTTTTTTTTTTTTGTCATTTTTGTGTGTGTGTGTGTGTGTGGCTTAGGCATCAGAGTTACTATGGCTTCACAGAGTAAATTAGTGGGAACTATCCTTGAACACATTGGCACAGGGGAAATTTTCCTGAGCAGTACACCAATGGCTCAGGCTCAGAGATCAACAATTGTTAAATGGGATCTGTTGAAACTACAAATCTTCTGTAAGGCAAAGGAGACTGTAAATAGGACAAAACAGCAACCTACAGATTGGGAAAAGTTCTTGACTATCCCTATATCCAAAAGAGGGCTAAGTTTCAAATTGTATAGCACACTCAAGAAGTTAGATTCCAAAAAACCAACTATCCCAATTAAAAAATGGAGTAGGCCAGGCTCCTGTCAGCAAGCACTTTTTGGCATCTGCAATAGTGTCTGGGATTGGTGTCTGCAGATGTGATAGATCCCTCTGTGGGGCAGTATCTAGATGGCCTTTCCTTCAGTCTCTGCTCCACTCTTTGTCTCTGCATTTCATTTTGACAGGAAGAATTATGGATTAATATTTTTGAGGTGGACAGGTGGCCACATCCCTCAACCAGGGGATGTGCTTATCCACTGAATATGGTCTCTACAGGTTCTATCTCCTCTTTGTTGGGTATTTCAGCTAATTTCCTCTCTGTTGGGTCCTGAGAACTTCTTGGGTCCCTGGTGCCTGGGACTTTCTATTTGCTATCCCTCGTGCCCCCTGCCCCACTTCTATACATCTTTCAAATTCCTGACTCTCTGTACTTCTCCCTCATCTCCTCCCATATCTGAACTGGCCCCCATTTTCCTTCCCCCTTCTCTCTCCCTCCCAGATCCCTCTCTCCCTCTACTTCCAAGATTATTTTCTTCCCCTTCTAAGTAAGACTGTAGCATCCACAATTTGGTGTGGTCTTCATTCATCTTGGGTTTCATATGGTCTGTTAGTTGTATTGTGGGTATTCCAGGCTTCTTTTTGGCTAATATCTACTTATCAGTGAGTACATACCATATGTGTTCTTTTGTGACTGGGTTACCTCAAACAAGATGACCCTTTCAAATTTCATCCGTGAATTTCATGAAGTCATTGTTTTTAATAGCTGAGTAGTACACCAAATGTGGTAAATGTACCACATTTTCTGTATCCGTTCATCTATTGAAGGACATATGGGTTCTTTCCAGCTTCTGGCTACAGAGCCTAACCAATACAGATGTGGATGTACACAGTCAAACATTTGACTGAGCGCAGGGACCCCAAATGGAGAAGTTAGGGCTAAGACTGAAAGGTCTGAAGGGGTTTGCAACCCCATAGAAAGAACAACAATATCAACCAACCAGAACCCCCAGAGCTCCCAGGGACTAAACCAAGGAATACACATTGAGGAATCCATAGCTCCAGCTAGATATATAGCAGAGGATTGCCTTATTGGGCATCACTGGGAGGAGAGCCCCTTGGTACTCTGAATGCTCCATGACTCAGGGTAGGGAATGCTAGGGCACTGAGGCAGTAGTGGATGGGCTGGTGGGGTAGTACCTTCATAGAAGCAGGGGAGGGATAGGAGGTTTGTGGAGGGAAGACAGGGAAGAGAGATAACATTTGAAATGTAGATAAATAAAATAACCAATATAATAAATGGGTTAGAGCTAAAGAGAATTCTCAACAGAGGAATATCAATCGCCAAGAAGCACTTAAAGAAATGTTCAACATCATTAGTCATCAGGGAAATGCAAATCAAAGCAACCTGAATTTCCATCTTACAACAATCAAAATGGCTAAGATAAAAAACAAAAACAAACAAACAAACAAACAAAAACTCAAGTGACAGCACATGCTACAGAAGATGTGGAAATGGAGAACTCTCCATCATTGCTGGTAGGATTGTAAACTGGTACAACCACTCTGGAAATCAATGTCTGTTCCTCAGAAAATTTAAAATAGTTCTACCTGAAGACCCAACTATAGCAGTCCTGGGAATATACCCAAAAGATGCCCCATCATACAATAATCCACTATGTTCATAGCAGCCTTATTCATAATAGCCAGAAAGTAGAAGCTACCTAGATATCTCTCACCTGAAGAATTGATACATAAAATGTGGTTCATTTACACAATAGAATACTATTCAGCTATTAAAAATAAGGAAATCATGAATTTTTGCAGGCAACTGGATAGAAATAGAAAATATCATCCTGAATGAGGTAACTCAGACCCCAAAGAAATGGTATGTACTCACTGATAAGTGAGTATTAGCCAAAAATACAGAATACCCAGGATACGCTCCACAGACCAGATCATAGGAAGTTAAATAAGAAGGAAGGTCAAAGAGAAGATGCTTCAATCCTACTTAGAAGGGAATAAAATAATAATGAAAGGCAGAAGGAGGGAGGAGACATTAGTGGGAGAGTAGGGTGGGAAGGCAGAAAGGGGAGCAGGATCAGATATGAGGGGAGACAGGAAAGAAGCCCAGGGGTCAGAAGAATGAATGGAAATGTGCCACTGCCAGGGTAGGGGAATAGATGGGAGGAACCTCTAAGAAGTCCCAGAGACCTGGGATATGAGGGTACCCAGGACTTAATGGAGATGGAACCGAGGTGCCCACTTCCAGTAGGTAGCCAGGGCCCTACTGGAGGATCTGACTCCAACCCACCTTCAAAATTTTTGACCCAAAATTTTCCCTGTCTTAAAAAACAAAATATGAAAGGACAAAAATGGAAGAGACTGAAGGAATGGCCAACCAATGACCAGTCAACTTAGGACCCTTTCTCATGGGTGGGCACCAACTCTGACACTATGACTGATGCTTTGCTTTGCTTACAGACTGGAGCCTAGCATAACTGTCCTCTGAGAGGCTCTACCATCAGCTGACCTAGGACAGATGTAGAGATGCAGATACTTATAGTCATAGGGACTGAGGTCAGGGATCCCTATGAAAGAGTTAGGGGAAAGATTGAAGGAACTGAAGATGGTGGTAACCTCACAGGAAAACCAACAGTGTCAATTAACCTAGACACTGGGGAGCTCCCAGAGACTAAGCCACCAACTAAAGAGCACACACAAGCTGATCCAAGGACTGACTCCTTGTCTGGCCCCAGTGGGAGATGATATGCCTAATCTTGTAGATTCCTGATGCCCCAGAGAAGGGGAATTTTGGAGGGGGACTTCAGAGAAAAGGAGAGAAGGATAGGGTGAAGATCTCTGAGGAGGGGACCAGGAGGGGGCAACATTTGTGATGTAAATAAATAAAATTAATACATAAAATAATAATTAACTTTTAAAAAGAGTATAATCAAAGATCCTCAGTTTGATTATAAGTACAGAGAAACATGGATCTTCGTTTCTTGAGCATCTATAACTACCTTCCCTTAGGATTCTCCATGGAGTCTCTTACCATTCTTTTGCCTCATTTTCTTTGATAATATTCATCCCTGGGCAGCATTGTGTTCTATACGTTTTTGTTTGTCTCTTTTTTGTTACTTTGTTAGTTTGTCTGTTTTTCTGTCCCATTAATGAGAGAAAGAAAGAGAGAGAGAGAGAGAAAGAGAGAGAGAAAGAGAGAGAGAAATGAAATCTTGAAATCTTATGGAGGTAGGAACTTTTCTACTTGCACCGTCAATGTTAAGATAATAGTTCATATATAACAGTCACTGTACAAGTATCTACCAAAAACAGTTTAAGAATTATTCCTCTATTTTGAAAAAATAATAATTTTAATATGAATATCATTAAATTGCAGTTTATAAAGATGCCATAATTAAGAAAATACAAAGTTCTAAGGTTCACAGTACTATCATATCATGTGTATATTTCTAAGTTTATCCACTAGTACCTTAATGGAAAGGTGAGTATGGAGTGGGCCTGAGAAACACAAATCAATCTTCTATCTATTATGTGAGCCAAGTTTCAATGTCAAATGTCTTTTTCTCAAGATTTCATATTAAATGGGAATAGATATATTCAGGGTACACCACTCAAGGCATGGAATGCATTTCATAATATGCTACAAAAATGTAGCCTATCAACATTTGGCCTTTTGTGTCAAAACACTGAAAACCTAATTACCTGGCACCTTTCCCTTGTAAGCTAACCTAAAATTTTGATTTGAAATAACAGGGATCCTTAAAATACTCCAAGAATCCACAGTCAGTTCTCACTTTTCCATTTCAAAGACTACTCTTTTTTAAATTTGGACTTTGCCAAGAACAAAATTAAGTTTCAGAAAGAGCAGTTTTCAGGTCAATAGGAGTCAGATAGTCATGTCCTTTGGCATTGAAGTTTTACCAGCTCTGTGCATAGGTCCTGAGGGATTGCCCTGAGTCATTCTGCCACATTGAAAAAAAAAGCTGATTAAGAAAAGAACACTCTCAATGATCTGGTACTTTCGGGGGTTGATTGCCTGTCGTTGGTCCGTTATTTTAAACCTCATTAATACTTCTCCTTTGATCCATCCATGGTTTTTAAGATTACTAATGAGTATCTCAGAAGCAGAAAATCCATTCCAAATGAATTTGTTTTGATTTTTATCCTCTTTCCTTCTTCCTAAAAATCTGTGAGGTCAACGTTGGACATTGAAATAATCACAAGATCAGGTTTAGGAAGTCTCTGTGACTTTGAAATATACGTATCCTCTCCTTAGTTCCAAAAGATCAGATTTCAAATAAGTCACAACTTCAGACTCATCCGTTTTGGCTCTTTATTCTAATAATAGGAATTAATTGAGTTTCATGAGGCTATCATTCCGTGGAAAGGCAATTATTAAGACCTTAATATTTTTTCGTAGGTCAGTTTTATTTCAGAGAAACTTCAAATCCTTAAGGTCATTTCATTTAAAAAAAAAAAAAACTCTTTAAAGAACAAATTAAACCTGAAATAAACTAATTTAATTTCTAACATCATATATAGAATATGCATATAGATTTAGAGAATAGGACTTTGAGAGAAATGCATAAAGAGAAATTTTATGAGTAAAATTTTATAGTAATAAAATCTTCATAAACAAAAGTTCAGATACATGTATAAGAAGATAGTTATCCTAAGTCACTGTTATCATTTCACAATATGTACAAATATTAAGCAGTCTTCTTATATACTGAAAACATGAGTACACACTGCATTTATTTTGCAATTATACCTAGATATAAAATACAGATATCTTCTCTACCAAATAGAAGAGGGGAAACTGTCTTTTTTTAATAAGCTGTAAGTACAGAAGAACATAAGCTTAGATATTAAGATATTAAACCATTGTGAGTATTAGTTACTATGGCTATACATATCACATGTCTAGACTGAACAAACACAACTGGCTACTTGTTCATTTAATTTTACCACTTAATATGACCAAGGATGCAAGAAGATAATTTTGAACTGACTTTCTATCAATTCAGTTTTTAAGTATATTTTACTTAAAATAACTATAAATTTATTTCTATCAATTTTATATTTGGGATTCTGCCTTATGATAGGATATGAATTATTGGGTTCTTACAGATCATGAATTCTCTAAATCTCTTTACTTGGGATAGTGTTTACAATATAATTTTACCACTGCCTGCCTTATATATTGTAAATTTCAAAATCAGATGTGATATATTGACAACAGGAATCATGATTCTTTGCAATCAACATGCTCTATTTTCTAACTCAGTGATTACCATCTAGGTATAGCTTTTAAAACTGTATGGGAATGAAAGGGGGAATATAATTACCTAAATCTTCAGAGTCCTGTTAAATAAATAACAAGTATTGTGTGTTTCTTTATATGTTTGAAACTATTTCATTAGCTTTGCATGAAATAAACAACCTTCTCAGTCATTTTTATAATGCATATTATAATACAATGTATGTCTATGTGTGTAGGGGTTGCCTCACTATGATTTTATTGCTCTATTAACCAACAGTCCATTCAAGAGTAAAGGACAGACTATAGACTATAAGAAAAGTTCAGCTGCATTCTAGGATTATAAACCTTCCCAGCCTGTCAACCTCTTTAAGCCTCAATTTTCTCCTCCAAACAAAGGAAAATAACATTTGTCTCTAGTTCTAAATATAGAGTAGGCTTGAATATCTATACTTGTTGCTGCTTACAAGCAATGGCTTGTGATGTTCAGTTCTCTACTCTAGAAGAATTTTAATCCAGTAACTTGGCTGCTCTGTCAAGGGATAACAACCAAAGGCATTCTAGGTCTGTGTCATCTAGTTGAAATGATACCCTTTTAATACCTCAGACTGGTATACAGACATGCCCTTAGTACATTCCTTTAATCCCAAACAATGTAGGTAAAGTTAGTTTGTAGAAGGAAGCAGCCATATTTGAAAGTGCCATCTAACTGATGAACAGAGAAAGAATTGGAGAAACATTTAACAGAATTAGTCAGAGATAGGGTATGGCCAATACTCAGGAGAACAGCACGGGAAAGAAAAGCTACTTAAAGGTGACACAGAGAGAGCAGGCAGAGGGAGAGAGAAGAGGAAGTATTACCAGAAAAATTTTAGAGAGACAGATTTCAGGCAAGACAGAATGAGCTAGAGAATGGCAAGGAGACAGAAGATTAGAACATATTGCCAAAGTTAATATGAGGTCAAGCAGAGAAATTCAGAGAAACTGAGAGAATCCAGATTGAGTCAGTCAACTTGAAAGGAAGTCTGAGCCAAGAGCTGAGTTGAAACAACCAGCCAGAGTTCAAAAAGAGCTAGAAAGGATGATCTTATTCAGCAGTAAGTATCTGAGATGAAAATTACATCTGACAAATAAAAATTACTTTTGTACCCTACTGCCTAGTTTCCTTATCTACTGTTAACTCATTCAATAAACATTTTTGTATATATTCATAAATATTTTACAAATACATTTTAAATATATTATGAATATCTCATATTAGACTTAGTTATATATGTTAGAAATATCACATATATCTTAAGAATATCTGTAAAACTTAGCTCTAAATTAAAATATATAGCTAATCAAATGGATACAATTAAGGAATATTATATACATAACGTAGGGATAAATATTTGTATGGTCAACAAAGTACAAAAGAATAATGTGCACAAAGGCATGAGGAAAATATATTTCCTTTATTTTAGTTGGAAAAATGAATGTCATTCTCATGGTCATCTGGCCATCCCTCCCATTCCTCCCCACACCTGATCTTGACCCAAGGGAGCTCCAACCCACTCAAAGGAGAAGGGGAAGGGAAGTGGGGAAGGATTGTGGGAGGGGGTGACTGGAAGGCAGGCAGTAAGTGGGATATAAAGTGAATAACTAAAAAAAAAAGATAATAATAATAATAGTAATTTTTTAAAGAATTAGTAGGGAACTGTAGCAGGAGCTAAAGTGGGAGGAGTAAGGAGAGGAAGAGGAGGAGTAAGGAGAGGAAGAGGAGAAGGAAGAAGAGGAACTGGAAGAGAGAGAGAGAGAGAATGGAGGCAGATGTTCACGTGTCTGTAGCAGTCAAAGGTAGTTGGTATATCTGTATCTTGTTACTGATCATTACCAAATATATAAGCCTTTGATTAATCTTTAAACATTAGAGTCTCATTTTTCTACTGGGCCTTTCTGGATGGCGGGATGGTCTGGGCATGCCTTGCAGAGACAGTGTGGAAGATTGGCAGAGCCATCTCCCACGCTGACATCTTGTGGGTGGCAGGACTAGTGTTTCTGGCTGGCCATCTCTAGCTGGAGCGCACGTGGCCTCTAGCCACAGAACATGGTGGCTGAGCTAGGCAGAGCCGCCGCAGCTTAGTCAGCTTGACCAGTGGCCCTTTTTAAATAATTACTTCAACAGGGAAGATGTCTAAACAGATCTTAAAATAGAAATAAATATTAACTACATTTTAAAAACAGGACAGGGATTTCTAGTAGTGAAAAAAATAAAACATGAGGATGTTTAAAGAATCTATTTAAGGATTGAGAAGTTGACAGAAAAGGACAAATTAAAGTGCTTTGGCATTCATCCAATCAGACATGATGCCCTAAACAATATAGCTGTGGTACTCACAAAAGCAGATTTCTAAATAGGATATAAAAATGAAAGAGCCTTAGTGACTACTATGTTGTAAATTTAAAGAAAATTCAATAAAAATGGTGGGGGTTTACACCTGTGGCCATGAAGTAAAACTCAAAATCTGAGAGGAAAAGTGGCTTTAGAGAGGAGGCTGAACAATCTGTTGAGTTTAGAATATGGAGGACTACCTAGTATATAAGTAGATGAGTAAGCTTAGCAGTAACAGCTTAAGGCAGAGATTTGAGGTATCTAGAAGATAGTGCCTGCCTACTAAGATGATGGTAAGGATTAAAGCAGATGATGTATGAAAAGTGCCAACTGCTTCATGGGATCATACATAAAGTAAACCAGCCAATGTATTTAGGTGCCTCATTCAATAAAAGCAATTTCTAGTCTATCCTGAGCATAATTATCAAACCAATCTCTATATTTAGATAGAACCTGAAGTTAAGGTCTCAGCTTAACCTTACAGGCTCTGTCTGGATTTAGCAGAAAGCTTAATAATCTGATTGTCAATCTTTACTTCCTTCTCTAATCACTGAACCCTACCTGCTGGCTTCACAGCTTTAGCAAGTAGTTGCAGTGTGCCTTTATGAGATAAAAGCCTCTTAGTAGAAATGATCCTGTCTGATTCATGAAAAATCTGTCCTAACAAAATGTCTCTAAGGAAATTTTTTTGTAAATCAGCATCTATAAATGTTGCATATATAACCAGTAATTCATTAATGCAAGCTCCAGATAAAGGACTCAAGGCTGACAACTCTGAGAAAGATGGAAAAAGCAGAGAAGAAGACAGAAGAGTACTGATTTTCTTTTATTCTAGTCTTTCTAAATCTCTAAGTTCATAGGCACGAACTAACATTCCACCAACATATATCAGAATATAAGATGTTTTTTTAGAACACATTTTAGCAACTTGACACATAAATAGTTTAAATTTTGTTTTATAAGCAATCAGAAATATTATCATTGGTGCTAATTTTAACTATAACTACATAAAAATATAAAGAAATGCTATCTGAAAATTTTGTCTTGTATTGATTAATTTTTTAATTCCTTTGAAGAATTAAAGTAAGTACACATTCATTGTAAGAATATGTGACATCAATGTAAATTGGATAAGTTGGACACCATACTCTCACCCTGTCATGGAAGTAAAGACATTTCTTTCCTAATCATGGCCTAGCTGTAGAAAACCTCAGCCTGCTGTAGTTGTAAGTTGATGGAGGATAAAGATTGTTCCCAGTCTTGTCCTTCAAGCTAAAGATGAATAAATTAGTCCTTAGTATCAAGTAGGATGATCTGAACTATATTTTTTATCATCAAACTGTCCCTGAAAATACTGTTTGTCCACATATAATCATTTCAAGATTAAAAAAAAAGTCTTTTCTACGATTGAAAAAAGTCACCCAATATACACTGCTGATTTTCTAGGAATTGAAACTGTTTAAACCCTAGCTTCAAACAACAAAAATTATGATTATATAATAAGCAATATTAGGAAAATTACCTATTACAATATTTTGTGAATTATCAAAATTGTAAGTGATAAATGCTCAAAAAACAGCACACTTAATTTATACAGAAGAGTAGAATCTGGCTACTTTGTCTTCTCTATAAAAGTAAAAAGAAGCAAAAAAATCTCCTAATTTTGAAAAATGTTTATCCTAATAACATTATGGAATAATGTGCTCCCCTGGAAGAGACAGTGTGCCATGTGAGGTGCATTTCCACGGTCACTGAAGAAGGTGCTGGCACAGGTGTCAGGAAACCATTTTGCTCCTGTACCAAAGAATAGAGTTCCTGTCATTATGAACCTAACCATGTGGTTTATAGGCCTTAAGAATGGGTTTGTGGAAGGGAAAAAGAAAAGTAATATCCTGTACAATTGGGGGAGGCAATCTATAATTCTAAGAGTTTGCTCAATTTACAGTATAGGAGAGACATGTAATCTCAAGAGATAACATTTCATATTTATTGAAAAAAATTAAATAAAAGACCAAATTTTCAAACCCAGGAGAAAGCTCCAAATGGTTCTTCTAGTCACCCAAGCTGGGTAGTCATATTATACTTTATTCATGAAGCATTTATTCAGTACCAACTCACCCACCTAAGCTACAAATAAATTAAACAAGTTCATGACTCTAACCAATGAGACTCCCTTTCATATTTTGGTTTAAACAAAAAAAAAAAAAGCACTTCTTTTCCCTTCTGACAATTTATATAGCACATCATACCTCTCCCAGCCCACAACCAGAATAGTCTTCTTAAGAACCAGGATCTGTGAAATTTCCACAACTCCATCTTGCCCGACATTAAGAATATGGTGACAATATCCGTTAAAGTCCCATACCTTTAAGAGAAAAATAATAATCAACACTGAGATAGAAACATAACAATAGCATCAGTGTTTGAACAAAAACAGTGTAATAGGAAGCGTTTGTTAAATGGGTGCTTGCATTCTGTAGTAGTTTATCTTAATTGTCAATTTTGTGGAATTTAAAAACACTTAGGAGACAAATTTGTGCATGTTTACTCTGAAGGTGTTTTAAAATAATTAACTCATGATGTGATACATTCTGAAACTGAACAGTTCATTCCATGGACTGAGATCCCAGACTGAATCAAAAGGAAAATAGAATATGGATGCTACATTGGCAATTATCTGCCTCTGCTTCCTGACTGCAATTTCAATGTGACTATCTTCCTCAGGCTTTCCCACCATGATGAACTGTACATCAAACCACCAAGACCCAAAGGAAACCTTTCCTTAAGTTGCTTCTGTTGGGTATTTTATCACAGCAACATGAAAAGTAATTAATACAAAAATTAGTTGCAAGAGGTAGGTCTCCTACTGTGATGAAACAAATCACATGGTCAATAGACCTTTAGAGCTTGTTTGTGGAAGAGGTGTGGATAAGTTTGGAGTTGCAGGACTCTGAAGCATAAGAACTTAATTGGTTCTTGCAAGAGGTTTACAGGATAAGCATACTGGGAAAACTGTGCTCTAAAAGCTCATGGGCTATTAGAGGGAATCAGAAACTCTATGCAGAACTGGAATAGAAGACATTCAATTTATACTATGGTAAAGAATCTGAAACTCATTCTAAGTATGCATTAGAGCTGAGGTTTTTTTTAATTAGATATTTTATGTATTTGCATATCAGATACCATCCCCTTTACCCATTTCCCTTCCCTAGAAAACCTCTATCCCATTCCCCCCTCCTCCTCTTTGCTTTTATACCATTTTAATTACATGCAAGTATTAAGGCCAGTTCTATGTTGAGGAACTAGCAATAAAATAGATGCAAATAGTCAAGGAACAAGCAAGACAATAAACATAAATAGTCAAAGAACAAGCAAGACAATAAACAAAGTTCCATGAACACTCCCTTGATCACTTTTTCTAAGTGCTTATAGGTTGATCAAAATATCTGAGCCTACTTCCCTGTCCTAGACCAAAGTCATTTTCATATCTGAGGCCTACTTCCTTGTCCTAGCCTAAGATTTATATTCCTGACTGAAATTACTTCCTTCTTCTAGCCTAATGTCAAATTCCTGCCTGAAGCCCAATTCCTTGTCCTTGGCTAATGTCAGATTCCTGCCAAGCAGCCCATTTCCTTGTCCTTGGCCTATGTCTGATTCTTGCCAAGCAGCCCCAAAAGCTCTCTGCCTCCCCCCTTTTAATTTCAAAAACAAGACAGAGCCTGTCTTAGGTTATTCTGTCAAGAATGCCTTCCTTATCCATCATGAAATATGCATTATCAAAAGCAATTCACTTCTGTCTTAGTTTATTAAGGCTCTGTGAGGAATCTTACCTGTCTTGGCTTGCCAGCCTGCTAATTTAATAACTCTATCTGGAGGTTCGTTTTCAAGTTTCAAGTCATGTACTCATGTTAATCATTTAGCAAAAAAAGTTACTAATGTGTTGAATATACAAGAGGATTTAGATAGGCATTTGAAACAATGGATTGATGATCTTTATCCTATTCAAATTATTGGAAGAAGGTTCAGAGTTTAAGAGTAAGGAGCCATCTCGAGTGTCATGCCAAACACCATTAGATTCGTGTTCGTTCTAAAATTTACAGTGGTAGTCATTATAATTAGGAAAAAGTTTAAAGATACTTGCAATTGTATATGGCATGATTCTAACACCTCTCTGGATGTTTTAACTTTGCATAGTTAGCTTTTGAATTTAAAGAATGCTGCTCTGCTGAGCATTGAGGCAGCAGATACTGCTGATAAAATTACCCATGCCCTGAGGTCAGTATTTCTATTTTGGTCAAGCTTCAAGAATAGCATATATAGCTTGATCATGCTAGCCCTTATTTTCCTGGGAATACTTTTATTCCTGTCCATCATGTTAAAGCTTGTCTTTAACAGCATCAACATGTTGGGAGCTGAGTTTTAAGAGCAATGACTAGCCTCCTTCTGTATGGGCATGGGTGACTGCATAGGTATGTGCTTCTGATTCTTTTTCTTTGGTTTTGATTTGTTTAATTTGTTGTTGGTAATTGTTTGTTATTGGTTTGTTTAACTCAAGTTTCTTTGTTTGCATAACTGTTTTATTTTCTAAAACTAGAGAGAAAATAGGTATGGAGTTGAATGGGTGGGAACTCAGAGGATCTGGAAAGCTTTGAGAGAGGGAGAACCATGATCAGAGTATATTATGTTAAAAAAAAAAATCTATTTTCAATAAAAAAGTAATGGAATAATTTTTTAGCAGAAGATAACATTCAGGCTATGACATTGATATTGCTCTTGTTCATTTCTCGTTCACCTGTTAGAGAGCAGCAAGTAGATCAAGGCAGTATAAAAAATGGTCAGAGAAGAAAAGGGTTTGAGTGAATTTAAAGTTTCAGAGAAGGCAGTAGTAATGAAAGCTGCTAGAATTATTAAGATACTAATGCCATTAAAGAGACAATGATACTCCCTATAGAACAATAGAAAAAGTGCAGCCAGGCATGGTTGTGTACTCTTTTAGTTCCAGCACTTGGAGGACAGAGATGCAAGGTCTCTGTGAATTCAAAACTAGCCTGTTCTACAATGAATGTTCCAGAGACCAGAGACCCAGGGCTACACATAGAAAACTTGTCTCACACCACACACCACACACACACACACATTAAGTATATATATATATATATATATATATATATATATACACTCAACACACACACACACACACACACACACATAGTAAGGCAGCAATGGGCATCAGGACATGACTCAAACATCAAAGTCTACAATGTTTAAAATGCAAATTCAAAATCATACCAGTCAGAAGAACAGGTGAGAGACCCACTTGATGACAAAACATTGCCAACCCCTAGGTTTAGTTCTCAAAGACTCATTCTACTTCCCACCCTACCCTCCACTATGTTATCATACCCCTAGCCCCCAACTCCATCAGTCTTCCACTGCCCTCAAGCAGGCCACAGCAGTCTACACCTCTCAGAAGAACAAGTTCAGGCAACAAAATTCAGAAGAGCAGACGTAGGCCAAGACAACCAGAAAAACAGGCTAACTCAGACTTGCTGGTGGACCAGAGACCACACCAACCATCAAAACGCCCAGATATATGGTCCACCTGCAGAACTCCTCTGCTCTCTTGGTGCCCTGCCTAATATCTCCAATCCCCACTGTTTCCTTATCCCCATGTACTACCTTACAACTTGGGAGAAAACCACCATGTGGACCAAATGCCAGCCTTGATGAACTAAGTCTAGCACCCAACTCAGAGTGCAAAGACCAGAAGAGTAAAGAAGAAATAGAAACCAAAGAGCAAAACACTGATCCAATAAGAACAAAATCAGAAATGTAAACTCGATCTATAATCATTCCAGATGCTTAGATACACTGTAAAAAAAAAAAAAATCAACAATAGCCAGGACAATATAGGACCACCAGGGCCAGCTATCTTACTACAACAAACCCTGAATATTCCAATGCTACTGATGCACAAGAAAACTAACTTAAAACCAACTTTGTTTGACAATTAAAAGAGGCTTAAAACATGCTCTCACCCTTGTTTGAAATCCAGATACTGTCCCAACTTTATCTCTTGCTATCATAACATCATACAGAACTGCAGCTAACTTCCAAATATGTCACTGAAAATATTCAGATCCAGTCTTGCAAATGCAGACTGTTATTTCTAATATTGCATCGATTTCTAGACCAGTCCATGATTGCTTTTGTCTCTTCTACAGTATATATTGTAAATTGCATTGACTATATAATTTCTAATTGTGTTAGTGTGTTGAAACCTAGCATGTCTGTTACAGGGGTCTATCAACCAACTTTTGTCTTACTGCACTGAGTATTAGAAAACTTTGATTCTCAAAAAAAAAAAAAAAAAAAAAACCATTGAAAGTGCTAGAAGAAGTGAAGGAAGTGAGTTAGGCTTTAAGTGGAAACAAGAGGGTAGCAGGCTTGATTATTGCTGGTATAACAGCTTTAATTTCATTAATTGCTATCACCACTGCTTCTGCAATAACATTAACACAAGGAGTTAACAAGGCTATTTTTGTTAACCATCTAGCCAAAAAAAAAAAATGTTAATAATGTATTGCGTATAAAAAGGATTTATACAGGTGTCTGGAACAATGGATTGATACTCTATAATCTATTCAAATTATCTGAAGGAGATTCAGGGTTCAAGAGTTAGGAGCCATTTCAAGTGTCATGACAAATATCACTGGAGTAGTGTTACTTTTAAACTTTACAATTATTGTCAGTATAATTAGAAAAAAGTTTAAAGACATCTGTCGAGTATTTGGCATAATCCTAACACCTTTTTGAGTATTTTAACTTTGCATAGTGAGATTATGAATTTAAAGAATGGTGCTTTGTTGAGCTTTGATGCTGCAGATCATGCCGATAAAATTATCCATGGCCTGAGGTTAGTTTTTCCACTTTCGTCAAACCTTAGGAATGGCATATATAGCATGATCATGATAGCCCTTCTTGTTCTAGGAATAATTTTATTCCTGCCCATCGTGTTAAAGCTTGTCTCTAACTACATAAACATGTTGGCAGCCAAAGTATATGACTTGAAACTGAAAATGGACTCTCAGACAGAGTTATTAATTTAACAGCCTGCCAAGCCAAGGATGGGTAAGATTCTTACCAACCTAAGACAAAAGTGCATTGCTTATGATAATGCATATTCCACAATGGGTAAGGAAGGCTTTCTTGTCAGAACAACCTAAGACAGGCTCAGTCTGGTTCATGCAATAAAAAGGGGGAGATGTGGAGAGTTTTGGAGGCTGCCTGGCAGGAATCTGACATTAGCCAAAGACAAAGAAATGGGCAGCTTGGATGGAATCTGACATTAGGCTGGAACAAAGAAGTAATTTCAGGCAGAAATCTAAATCCTAGGCTAGAACAAAGAAGAAATTTTAGGCAGAAATTTAAATCTTAGGCTAGAACAAGGAAGTAATTATAGGCAGAAATCTAAATCTTAAGGTAGAACAAAGAAGTAGGCTTCAGGCATGAAAATGACTTTTGGGCTAGGACAGGGAAATAGGCTCAGATGTTTTGGTCATCCTGATAAGGCCTTAGAAATATTGATCACAGGAGTGATCACAGGATTCTCTTTATTGTCGTCCATATTCTTTGACTGGTTTATTGTCTTGCTTGTTCCTTGACTATTTGCATCTATTGTATACAGACACTAAGATCAACAATTAATAAATGGGACCTTATAAAACTGAAAGTGTTCTGTAAGGCAAAAGACACTGTCGCAAAATAAAATGGCAGCCTACAAAATGAGAAAGATCTTCATGAACCCACATCTGACAGAGGGCTGATAACCAAAATATATAAAGAACTTCAGAAACCAGACATTGACAAACCAAATAATCCAATTAAAAAATGGAATACTGATCTCAACAGAGAATTCTCAGAAGAGGAATTTCTAATGGCTGAGAAGCACTGGAAGAAATTTTTAAAAACTTTAAGCCATGAGGGAAATGCAAATCAAAATGACTTTGACATTCTGTCTGGCCCTCAGAGTCATGATAGCAGAAGAGTTGTTTCTGCCCCTCTCCTGCTTCAGCAATCAGGAGAGAGCTCCTGGGCAGGGCAGCCAAGGTGGTCCTTGTGGTCTAGGTGCAGGTAAGCTGGCCTGAGATCAGGAGAACAGAAGAGGCAGCCCACCACATGATTGCTTCTAGGAGGGGGAATGTCCAGATGTCCATATTTTTTTAGTGACTACTTTTATGTGTTGTATTGAATATTTTAGAACCTGTTGAAATCCTGATTTTGTTTGCCCTCCCTTACAATATAGAAACCTTACCTCCTAATGATGGCTGAAGGACAAAACATCGAATTCAGGGCCTGAAGCACAATCATTTTGTGCTGGGTCTCCTGTCTTTCGCTGATTGAACTTCCTGGGGACATAGGTTGGCATGTCCATTTTTAAAGAGTATCTAAAAATGGAGTGGTTTTACTCTCTCTACTCAAGCAGTGGGGATACTGACAGGGCCAATAGATATATTTTTAGAGAGTGAATAACTGGGTCACTGGCAATTAGAACAAACCCCTAAAATGAAACAATTTTGACAAATACCATGCAAAGGGCAAGTTAGCACTATATTTCAAAATTAAAATCAATACACTCTTTGACTCCAAAGTTCAACATCGGAAAACTCATGTCACAGATACACTCATTCATGTGGAACAGCATCTTTTCAGTCATACCCTGAGCATTATTTACAAACTCTAAAGTTTTGAATCCAACTAAGTTGTATCATATGAATTAACCACCAGGAAATAAATCAAGCTACAGATATTGTTCAGTAGATAAAAACATGCTACTTGATCCATCCTCAGCAACACCTATGGATACAAGAAAAGATGAATTGTCTGCATATTTCTATACTCACCTTAAACTCTAACAGCTACAGAACCTTTGTTTGACTAAGGTGCTTTAAGTCTTTGAGCTGGAGTACCCTCAATTGTGAAGTATGGATTTAACCTTAGTGTGTGTGTGTGTATGTATGTGTGTGTGTGTGTGTGTGTGTGTGTGTGTGTGTTGTGCCTGTTTATGACTTTTAACAGTGTCTGGTTCAGACATCATTATTTATGTAGAATATTTATGTACACTAATGTTCAGGACAGAACAAAAACTACAGAGCAGCGTGTAAGGGATCTGTTATCCAGCAACAGTAGCTCTTCTAAGCTGGAAAAATGGACATGAAACCAGCAACACTGTTATCCTCAGGGGAACAGCTGAATACAGAGACTCTGTGTAGACATTGCTTCAAAGATTAATTTGATTTCAGATCCTTCAAAACCATTATAAATGGAACATCATGTTAATTCTTTGATCACACAGCTTCTGATTTGAGATTGTAAATTATAAATGTGGCTGCAAACTGCCATTTATTTTTTATTTCTTCACAAAAACATGCTCAAAGACATTCAACTTTTATTAATGTGTCTAGTACAGAGGTTGCCAGAATCATATTGTTGTTGACCATTATAAACAATAAAATATTTTTAAATGTATGTTAAAATAATTCAGGAATCATGCTACTAACTACATTTTAAGATTTATTTCAGTGTGAGTTTATATGTATGTGTATCATTGTGTGTATATGTACACATTTGTGCAGATACACATGGAGGCCAGAAGAAGATTCCCTGGAGCTAGAGTTCTAGGCAGCTGTGAACTGTACAATGCAGGTACTCAGGTTTTCTGAAAGATTAGAAATAATTCTTTACTGCTGAGCCATCTCTTAAGCCACTACTCCACTAAGTGAATATCTACCTGCCACTACATTGTGCAGGCTAGTACAGAGAATCCAGGGTTGACTAATCTCTAGATCCATGCCACATCGCTTTCAACTAAACATGACTCTCACTCTGCTCAACTAAAATAATTTACAAAAGGAAATATTGAAAAGATATATCCATTCTTGGTTCTATGATGTTTTTTCGTGGATCATTTTTGTGATATCTACAAGATTAACCTTACCTTAGACTCTGTAATGAATTCCTTCTACCTAAGGATTTTATTTCTACATAGGCTTTATATCTGCCTCAGTTTCACACTGTAGGACTGGATAATGAGGCACTGGCTGATTTCTTTCACCTGTCTAATACTCCAGCTTCAGCTTCCATTTTTTAATTTCATCTCATCTTTTAGGACTAGGGGAACGAGAGACTTTCACACATTGTACCATACTTCTTGTATACAGTGGGTTTTGCTATACCAAAATCTCCAGTTTATATGCCATTGGTGCAGCCTTGCATAGACATGTTCTATTGATATCCAGAGATTTCCATGATGAAGCCATCCTAGCTCCCCTCACATGCGGATAATAACCAGACAGACCTTGCCCTGAACTTTTGTAGCTTTTTGGATAGTGTCCCTACATAACCACAAAGTTTTTTTTTGTGAAGTTTATTCAGGAAACTACTTTGTTTCCTCACAGTCTCACAAGCCGTCTCTAATCAAACACTACTAGGGCTCTCTTCATGACAGGGCACTGAGATGTGCCACTGATAGAATAATTTCTGGTGGCTACATCTGGCATTACATGAGCATATGATCATAATGCAAAGAAAAATATTGTCTTCACTGAAGAAATAAATGGTAGTTATAACATAAGAAAACTTTTAAAAAGGCACTGTTAGGTTAGAATGCAAAGTATGATTATAGTTTTATTATCTCACTATATGCTACTTTCATATAAAAATGCAGGTTATTAAATATGTTTACTTTTAAGCATTCTTTTTTAAAAGTATATTACTGCTGTTTAAAACATTTATTATATTGTCCTATTCCTCGTTTCATAAATCTAGGGGAAAAAAGGAAAAGTAGAGATGTTGGCTGAAGCGTGTGAAAATTATTTGGCTTCTTATTCTCCAAAGTAACCATGCACTGGGAAAAAAAAAAAAAAAAAAAAAAAAAAAAAAAAAAAAAAAAGGCTTTCCAGAATAAGTATGCTTAGCTGTGTCTTTTTACAAATAATTTATTCAGAAAAAAATCATGATTCATCATTCTAAAAACTTCATTATTACCTGGTTTATTTAGCTCTTATCTAGTCTTGTCTTTCTTCTTGCAAGGCCAGAAAGGCAGAAACAAGTCAAGTTTTAGCTGTGTCTCCCCGCACACTGTTCTAGCCTCCTTATATCTGTATAGAAAAAGCTTCATTTGGACATACCTTTACAGTACCATCTGTGCTGCCAGTCAAAAGCCTTGTCTTATTTGCATCCAGGGCCATGGTGCTGATCTCTGCATTGCCATGACAACCAGCAAACTGTTTGATTTTCTGCCCAGTTTCTATCATCCAGAAAGACACAGTAGACCCCACATCAGCCTGATTACCTAGGAGAAAATAACATAGTGGAGAAATTAAATGTAGTTTCAGGATCAATCACTTTCATTTCAATAAAAACACCTAGACTGTGCACTTTCGCTGCTGAGATTACTCAACAGTTAAGGACATTTGGTAATGTGTTTTTCTTCTGTTTGTTAACTGATAACATTTCAATTTCTAGGTCTGAGCTGAAGTAATTAAGTCATGATCTTCCTTATCAGAGAAGGTTGGAATCTGTTTCCTTTACCCACCATTCAGCTTAGTGGCTAGGGGCCATCTTGGCTTAATATCTCACTGCATAAACATATAAAACTTTCACACTTAGTTTAGAAAGACAAACCTCAGTATGGTACTGTGGTATCTTATTTAGAAGACAACTCGTAGTTATGGTACTGTGGTATCATTTACAAAAACAAAATGGAACTTTTTATTTGTGTTCTACTTCTGTATAGCATTAAAGAAAGAAGCATTTCTAGCCACTATGGAAAATAATTCATTTCAACAAGTTACTTGAACTGTTGCAGTTTTATGGTATTACTACTTCTCTTTCTCTTTGCTCATATTGGTGCGTGCATGTATGTGTTTTACAATTATTTGTGTCACTAAAACAAAGACATAGGTTAAACACAAATGCACATGTACACTTCAAGAGAAAAGCAATAAACCAAATGCTTGGAGGAACAAGACTAAATATGATAAAAATGATAATATGAGGGTTTGATAGAACCAAGGCAACTGCTTCTGTACCCTCTAATTAAGAACACACCCTGTAGGGCACCTTTTTAGTAAAACCACTCTGCCAGTGAGCCTGTAGATATCTAATTAATGAAAGAAAAATGGTAAGTACATAAATAATAGATAATAATTTATCTATGATAATATTTGGATTTTGGAAAACAAAGTATTTTTCTCTTTTGGTTACAGGTTAAGTTTTATCCTATAAATGTAAACTTACTGAGAGCAGTTTATACTATTATAATCACATGTGTTAAGGGAATCTAATGTATGTTAAGAGAGATGAAATTGATGACAATCATAAACACATCTATATATTGTCCAGGTACTTGCTGAGCCTCTAGACTATGACAGAAGGACTTTAGTGGTTGATTCCTACTTTCAAGGACTCTAAATCTATGTATTAAACACTGTAAATAAGGTCTACAGAGATGGCTCAGTCTGTAAAGAGCTTGCCACAGGAGCATAAAGACCTGAGTTTTAGCCCCAGAACCGTTTTAAGAAAAGACTTGGACATGGCAGCCCATTGCACTAATTATCATACTGAGTATTTCTAATCTTAAAAACATTTTAGGACCATGATTTTACTAATGTCTTTTGTTAGTTCTTGTTTTCCAGATTTGGCAACTAGTTTTGCCATTCATAATGACACTGGCATGGTGTGGTCTACCGTTACTCCATTATAGAACTCCATGAAATTTTAAAAATTCGCAAACTTCCTGAGAAGTGAGAGGCTCCCAAGGAGCCAATGGCAATGCCTTTAGCCAAAATACCCAACAAAGGAGAGATACAACCTGTAGAGATTACTTCCAGTAGATAGACACGGCCCTCAGTTGAGGGATGGTGTCATCCACACATCTCAAAATTGTAAAATTGTTCCTGTCCAGAGGAAAGACAGGGACAAAAAAATTGAACAGAGAAGGAAGGAAAGGCCATCCAGAGACCAGAGACTGGCCCATCTAAGGCTCCATCCCATCTGCAGACACCAAACCCCTACAATATTGCTGACACCAAGAAGTGATTGCTGACAAGTGCCCAGGGACCCTAATAGAAGAGCTAGTGGAAGGACTGAAGGAGCTGATGGGGATTGTAACCCCATAAGAAGAACAATATCAACTAACTGTATTACCCAGAGCTCCCAGGGACTAAACACCAACCAAAGAGTATGCATGAAGGGAGCCAAGACTCCAGATATATATGTAGCAAAGGATGGCTTTATCTGACATCAATGGGAGGGGATAGAGGCTCAATGCCCCAGCGTAGGGGCATGCTAGAGGGTGAAGCAGGAGTGGGTAAATGGGTGAAGGAACACCCTCATAGAGGCAAAGGGGAGAGGGATAGGTGTTTGGGATAGGGGTTTGTGGAGGGGTAACTGGGAATAGGGATATCATTTGAAATGTAAATGAATAAAATGATTGATAAAAATTGCTTAAAAGAGAAGAGAACTTCTTATTGAGGAGCAATAAGTAATTCAATGAAGACCAGCTTCACAGTATGTGAAGGATAGAAGAAGGTAGATGTCTTAGGGTTTCTAGACATTATGTTATGTTATGTTATGTTATGGTAAAACACTATGACCAAAAGCAATGTGGGGCGAATAGGATACATTTTGCCCTAAAGCTTGTAAGTATGCCACAGTGAGAAGCGAGGGCAGTAGTTAAAGGCAGAAACCTGGAGACTGGAACAGTGGCTAGATTGCTGTTTACTGACTTGTTCTTCATGGCTTTCTCAGCTTGATTGTTTTATAACATTCAGGACCATCAGCCTAGGGGTGACACTGCCTACAGTGGGCTGGCTTTGACTTAGTTACTGTTCTGTGCTATAATGAAATACCATGGCCAAAGCAACTCTTACAAAATAAAAGCTTAAACGTGAGCTTGCTTACAGTTTTAGGGAGTTAGGGAGTTAGTGAAAGATAATCATGATGGAAGAAGGCAAGCATGGTGATAAAACAGTAACTCAGAGTTTTACACACTGAATGACAGCAGCCAGAAAAAGACAGAGAAGGAGGGAGGGAGGGAGAGAGAGAGAGAGAGAGAGAGAGAGAGAGAGAGAGAGAGAGAGAGAGAGAGAGAGAGAGACCTGAGTCATGGACTTCTTAAACTCCAAAGCCCACTCCACCCCACTCCAGTGACACACCACCTCCAACAAGGTCATATTTCCTAATCATTCCCAAATAGTTCCACTACTTGGGGACTGAGCATTCAAACACATGAGCCTATGGAGGCCATTCTCATTCAAACTACCACAATCCTGCACATCAATCATTAATTAATAAAATGACCTACAAGCTTGCCTATAGCCTGGCCTTATGGAGAATTTTTTTTTTTCAATTTAAGTTCCCTCCTCTCACATGATTCTCACTTGTGTTGAGTTGATATCAGCTAGGACATAGTCACTGCAAGCATGGTTTAACAGTAGCTGTGATTGTTTGGACAGGATGTTCATGAGACTAAGCATGTCAATAGTCAATTATAAATTGAAGAAGGGTGCACCTGAGATTCAACTTCTCCCTAATAAACTATTGGCAACTGAAAAATTCTAGAAGTGAGGGGAGTCTATTGTGTTTAGTTTTGTACCCAACTGTGTGATTCAGTGGAATGTGCCAAACTTATAACACAGACAATTCTGGTTAAAATAAGTTAGTCACAAAGCACACCAAAAAGACATGGCTGTAATACTGTGACATACAGACAGAAGAGTGTATGTTAGGAATATAATACAGACTGAACTGGGTGGGGCTTAGAGTAGTCAGACTACATTAATTACATACATATATTCAATTGTCAAAACATTCATGAGTTAAAAAAATGAGAGAAAAAATTCATTATTATTTATAAACAGAAAACTTAAAAGGCTTTTGTTTATAAAGGTACCTCTAACAGAAGAACAGAGAACAAAGCAGGGCTGCAAGAAGACCTCATAGAGTCTACTAGAATCATCCATGTAAGAGTGTCTTGGCTCTCCAAGTCATTCCCAAGGTAGAAAAAAAGGAGGGTTTGAACAAAGTAACAAGACATTGGTAAACTTGATATCTCAGAAGAAACAGAAAAAGAGTCTGGATCACAGTGCTCTTAAGGCTTGTCCTTTGAAATTATAATTCTGATTAAATGATTCCTTAAATGACATAAAACATTATTATTAAAGTAGGATTAAATTTCAAAGCTGAATGACTTGTATCTTTGAAATAATGTGGCAATACTTCATTATCCCGAGTATATGACTGTTCCTACTTGATTTTGTTTGATGACCCAGATTTTCCATCTAATGTGCTCAAGTTTGACTGTTTCACAAGTTAATTGTCTGAAGGTGAGTATGAAGTTCAAGCACATTAATTAACCTGTGTAGGCATTACTTTACCCATCTGTGATGCAGAGATAATTATAACAGCTATGCCAAACCTTGTTAAAAGACTTAAAGAAGCTAATATTTGTTAATTTATAACTACAACATATGGTTTTGTAGCAAATAAGCTATAAAAGTTAGCCATGTTGCTCTTCTAAGCTGTGTTTGTCTGGCCTATTATTATGGCTAATTCATCTTTCATATTAAAAACTATTTAAGAAAAATAATATATAACTTTCTTCTACCACAATAATGAATGAGGATGATTATAATTTTAGAAACTAGATTTCAATGTACATTGAAATTTCAAATTATGTCATGGCTATTATTATCTTACATAATTATTATTTGTTTTATTCTTTCATGAATATATATGTATATTCACTCTCTTACCCTGTTACTTCTCTTAGCCCCTTTCTACTCCTAACAAACTTCTTGTTCAAGCAAGTCTCTGTCCCATCATGTCTTGCACAACTCGTGTGTGTGTGTGTGTGTGTGTGTGTGTGCGTGTGTGTGTGTGTATGAGAGACAGAGACAGACAGAGAGAGAAAGAGAGAGAGTCATGTACACATGTGTCTGTGTGACATACACTATATTTAATTAGAGTTATCTGTTTAAACATGGAGGGGGATTATTTAATTGACAATGATGCAACTTAGCAGTCCCCACATCCCTGAAGAACATGACTCACTCTCCATCAGCAACTATTAACTAAATCTCCTCAACTTGGATGGAATTTCATGAGCTTCTCTTCCAACTATGATAGATTATTGAGAGGTCTTATGCAGGTTTGGGCAGGTAAACACATCTCTTTAAAATTACTTCACAAAATAGCCACATAATGTGCAGAAGACAGTGTTATATACATTCTAAGGAATTTAGATTCTATAAAGAAATGCAAATTTTTCTAAGCATGAGTAAAATGTGTGATGGTGACATTTTAAGAAAAGGCTAAAGCTTGTGAAGGACCTTATGATTTTTTTCCTATTCAAATTAAAGAGCTACTACATACTATGCTCTTCAGTACTAAAATGTGAGTATTCCCCAGCAGATACACACATGGAAAGTTCAGCTTTAAAATCCGTGTGAAAAGACTTGCCCTGATACTCTTTCACCTATGTAGACATTTGTTCTGGCATCAGGACTGTTCACCTCCTGCTGCTTTGAGCCTCCTTCCCCTGCCCCATGGCTGAGCTCAGGCACACTAGTCATCATCAGTTTTCATCGCCTTTCTCTGCTCCTTCAGAAATGTTGCATGAAATCTGAACCAAGTGAGACAACAGCAGAGAGTCAGTCTGACTCCATTATATGGTGATCTGCCTTCCGCTGTTGTCAGCAAGAAAGCAGTGCATTGAATCCAACCATGTCACAAACACACAGCTCCTTTAATTCAAATCTGATCTTTTAGGGCAACATTGGAGCATTCGAATAACAATGCACATGAGAAGATTTCATCTTTAGTAAGAGAAGAGTGTGGGCAATGTCGATTGGCAGATTAGGAAAGTAAGTTAACCGCGGGGCATTAGGGACTTTATTTTTAGCTAGTTATTGTTGTCAGTAATAAAGCCCAAGAATAAATACTGACGACACACTGATGTGCTTCATTGTGATTACAGAAAATTTCTTTAATTATTCAGTTCAAGCCCGGTTGTATTTTATCAGAGGAGTAAGCTGCAGTCAATGTTGACTTGCCCTCCACCTGCAGAACAGAAGTGGCCCCACCTAATACCCACATTCCAGTGCAAATGGGCCTCACGTGCAGAGCAACCTGCTCTGACAAGAACAAAATCCATTTTATGTACCTGAAATAATAAGTGTCTAGGAATATATGGGATCTGTCTCTGCCTCGCATCTGAAGCTGTCACAGCTAATCAGACAATTTCAAGAAATTGGAAGCTATATCCCCATCACCTAATTGTCTTCTTGCAATTCCACAAATAGCAGGCAAAGTGAATCATCTTTCATATGCATCCCAAGTAGGGGTCTAAGCAACAGCAGGAATCAAAAGTGATAGCAGCAGATGTCATTGACTACCAGGGAATCAAGATATTTTATTTAATTGTGCTTATAAATGTATTTCTTTAGTCAGTGCTATTTATGATGCACTACAAGAAGCAGGTTACTTCCTTCATTCTCATTTTGCATCGGATCACTAGGAGTTATATCTCAGTAAGTGGGGAGATTGAGGGGGAAAGCTAGCATGCTGAGAACTGCCATATACACTGGATTTGAATAATTTAAGGCAGTCATTCTCCATCTATAAATGTTGTATATCAAATGTTGCCTCTTCCCACATTAATTTGTAATTTTCTCTTTGTATTAATTCCTTGAATTCATTGATCACCTATAATGTGCAAGGCTAAGTATCTAAGACTTCACTAAGATAATGAAATGCATTCATTACCTTGTGTGAGAAAAAAAAAAAAAAAAAAACAGGAGAAGGGGGAGATGAACCAAAAAGTAAATGAATAAAGTTGATAAAAGAGGGTAGGAAAAAGAATTTAAATGATGCTGGGTAGTTGTAAGAGTCAGAGAGCAATGTAGCTGAGATGAAAGCAGAGAGTACTTGGGATGGGTTCAAAATTGAGGTAAGACCTTGCTGACATGAAGGATGAGTTATGCAGATAATTGACAGGCAAGGATTTCAGGCAACAAACATAGCAATGCAAAAACCTTTCAAATCATAGCAAGGAGGCACACAAAGCCTTTCAAATGTTACTGGGGAAGAAGCCACTGACTGAAGCTGCCCATGGACAGGATGTAGGAATTCAGAACATTCCAAGAGTTCCACATCACCACTACAACAAGAGCATTTACTATAAGATATATTCTGGAACACTTCAAATTTTTAAATAATATATTATATAGTCATTTAAAATAACATAACACATAGAATAATATGCACACATATAACACATGCATACTCATGTATGTGTGTGTGTGTGTGTGTGTGTATGTTCATTTGTATAACAATAACTCATGGATCCTACCTCTCCTGTAGTTTTATCCAGAAATGTGTTCACACCCATACATTTGAGAATATCAGAAGGGTCATTTCCATGCCTAGAGCCAGAATTTGAAGGAAAAGTGGGTTGATTATGGACTTGGTAGGGTGATAGCTGAAGAGGCTGACCAGCCATTTCAATACACTGATCTCAATGAGAGGCTGGAGGAATACGAGATCAACACACACAGAAAATAGGTGGATTCCTCTGTGAGAATGTAATTCAAATTTCAGTTCCCTTTATGTGACATAGCACATGGTGTCCAGCCCCTCTGAGCTGAGGCTTCCCTTCCAGGGCCTTATACTAGCCTGAAGCCTGCTTCTGAGGGCGTGAAAGAGGAGCCCTGCAGTCCTTGAACCTGGTGGTACAGGCCATTTCTCCTGGGCAGTCTATGGTCTTTGCTTTTCTTTTTGGGTGTGTGTGGCAGGGAGCTGAGAAGATGGTGGACTCTGGGCTTAGCCCAGGCTCTTACTTATTTTTCACGATTGTGGGCAGCAGCATAGCAGCCCCAGAAGGATTTTGTTTACCTATTTGATTGATGCTTAAAATTGCCAGGTGTTCCTGCCTCTCAGGCATGGAAGACCATATGGATCTCCTCTGGATGAGCCCCAGTGGGGAACCCTGTGAAGAACTCCTTTGTGCCTCCTGGGTGGAGTTGGTAGGAAATTACTAATGAGAAAACTTCTGTAAACATTTCATTTCAAAAACAGGCAACCCACTTGCCTGCCCCAAAGAAGGCCTTTTCTGTTTCAACTACTAAAGCCTAAGGCAGTCTACCTTGCCCTTCTCAGCCACTCCCGGAAACCCCACCTCTGGATTTATAAACCAAGCTTTGAGAAAGTTATATTGTATACATTGTAATAACAGCAACATTTATATTATAAAAATGAATAAAATAACTCTCTGAAAGATGCTCATTAAATTCATAATGCTACTTGCCTCCAGAGCAAAACTCAAAGTAGTTAGACATAGGAGGGTGAGAGGGCCTCTGTGTGTGTGTGTGTGTGTGTGTGTGTGTGTGTGTGTCCGTCCTAGTGCAACCTGTAAGGCTATGGTGGGCAGTAAGCCTTTATCATGTAATTAGAGCATGCAGCTTCAGGACTGCTTTATAATCAGTTACAATTTTGAGCTAACCAATGACCAAAACCTATGTTAATAAGAGCAGCATGCTACCTGGAGAATAATAATAAGGCAGCAAAGAAGCATGGTGTGATTAGTGTTCTTCCTGTTCTTTTTAAAGGGAATCTTACTGATTCGGTCCAGAATACAAATATTAAAAAGATGGTATGTCTTGAAAAAAAGAGATCACATTCCCTCAATTCTATCTTAACTCTTGCCCTGAATTTTATAATTACCAAGAGAAGTAACACTTAAACTGTTGAAATTCTCAAACAATTCAATCCTTCCCCACCTCCTCCAAAATAAAAGGTATGCAAAAGAGAAGATGGGGCTTGTGGCTCAATATTTAACGAATTAATTCAATTGAGATTAAATTCTTAAGACAGTGTGAGACTCGATCCTCAAAAGCAGTGCCATTTTGGATAAAGTCACAAGTCCCATTTTGCAACCATAGACAACCCATTTCCTATGCTAGCTTATAGGGACACCAACAACGTTGTTGGGAACACTGTGGGAAGCCAGAGTGCCACTGTCAGAAGGATGCCTTGAAATGACTGTAGATGTGATTAATATGTGTGCTCCTGGAGGGTAGACAATGCTAAAATTCAAGAGGCAGGCTTTGTATCTAATTATCAAATATGGACATCCTTTAACCTAGAAATCCATTTCCAAGAATTTCCTCTAAGCAATAAAATCGTGACTATGAATATATTTACATGCAAAAACATCATAAGGGCAAGATAACCATCAGAGAAAGTGGATTAGTAATATAAGATTACAAGAGATACTACAATGCCTTTTAAAAATATTATGAGGTAGGTGCTGAGGAATTGATTTATCAGGTTAAATGTCAGATATCAAAGAATGAGGACAATGGTTAGCACCCATATGAATGATATGTGATCATGGTGACCTATCTTTAGTCCCAGAGCTCTGGGGGAGGATAAAGGACTCCACATCAGGCTGGTTATTTCAACTAGCCAAATTGATGTAGTATAGATTCATTGAGAGATACTGCCCCAGTATATATATGGAAGAAGACGTCAGACGTCAACTTCTGGCCTTGAAATACACATAAACACACACACACACACACACACAGAGAGAGAGAGAGAGAGAGAGAGAGAGAGAGAGAGAGAGAGAGAGAGAGAGAGAGAGAGAGAGAGGAGGGGGATGGAGGAGGGGGAGAAGTAGATGGAGAGATACAGAGAACATAACTTAGTTCTAAAGAATATTCCAATATATTATTGAATTTAAAATGTAGGTCACATAGCCATATCTGTGTGAGATAGTCTCTTATACAAAGTAGCTTTAAAACTTGTTGATGACAGCCTAGAAGCAGCTGCTCAGCTAGCTGTCGAAGCTAAGTCTTTAGCTTGCTGCCCTCACTCTACATTCACCATGTCCATCAGCGTGACTCAGAAATCCTACAAGATGTACACCTCCACCCCTGGGCCTTCAGCAGCTGCTCGTACAGGAGTGCGCCCGGTGCCCACATCAGCTCTTCCAGCTTTTTCCGGGTCGTCAGTCGCAGCACTTTCCTGGGAATCCTGGGTACCAGCATGGGTCTGGGCTGCTTTGGAGGGGCTGGTACAGGAGGCATCACAGTGGTCACTTGAACCAGAGCTCCTAAGCCCCATGAAGCTGGAGATGGACCTAACATCCATGCTGTGCTCACTCAGAAGAAGGCACCGATTAAATCCCTTAAAAAGTTTGCCTCCTTCACTGGCAAGGTATGCTTTCTGGAGCAACAGAACAAGATACCGGAGACATCTTGATTTCTTGTTACAGCAACAGAAGACAGCAAGGAGCAACATGGACAACATGTTTGAACTATATCAACTACTTTCGCAGGCAGCTGGAAGCCCTGGGCCAGGAGAAGCTAAAACTGGAGGCGGAGCCTGGCAACGAGCAGGACCTGGTAGAGGACTTCAAGAGTATGAGGATGAGATAAACAAGCGTTCAGAGATGGAGAATGAATTTGTCCTCTTAAGAAGGAAGTGGATGAAGAGAAGCCTACACAAACAAGATGAAACTGGAGTGCTGCCTGGAAGGGCTGACTGATGCAGATCCATGAAGAAGAGATCCATGAGTTGCAGTCTCAGATCTCAGATATGTCTGTGATGTTGTCCATGGACAATATCCGTTCCCTGCACATGGACACGTCATCGCTGAAATTTGTAATCAGTATGAGGACATGACCAATTGCATCTAGGCTGAGGCTGAAAGCATATACCAGATTAACTAGAAGTAATTGCAAACGGGTGGAGCAAGGATGACCTTCGCCGCACAAAGACAGAGATCTCCTAGTTGAGCCGCAACATCAACCGACTGCAAAAAGTGATTGAAACCCTCAAATGCCAGAGCACAAACCTGGAGGCTGCCATTGCTGATGCCAAGCAACGTCAGGAATGCCCATTAAGGATGCCAATGCCAAGTTGGCTGAGCTGGAGGATGCCCTGAAATCGGGCCAAGGGATATGGTCAGGCAGCTGCTAGAGTACCAGGAGCTGATGATCCTCAGCATTGATGCATTGATCGTCGGCATCAAGATCACCACTTATTGCAAGCTGCTGGAGGGCGAGGAGAGCAGCCTGGAGTCTGGGATACAACACTTGAGTATCCATAGAAGATCACCAATGGCTACTCGGGAGGACTGAGCTCAGCCTATGGGGACTCACTAGCATCACTAGACTTGGCTTCAGGTATAGAATGAGCTCCCTCCAGGCCGCTGCAGTTCTGTTGGGGACTCTAGCACCTTTAGCCGCACTAAGGATCGTGAAGAAGATTGAAACCTGTGACCGGAAGCTGGTGTCAGAGCCTTCTGATAGCCTTCCCAAGTGAATGGTCACTGAAGATGTTACCAGCCTCAGCTCCTGCAACTGCTTAGGACTCGTGGGGGAAAGAGCTGTATGGCAGAGTGCAGGGAACAAAACACCTGTGTGAGGACCAGCCCTAACACTCTAGCCAGCCTAGGGATGAACTTCATGAGAGATCCAAATGGCCCCTCCCTTCCACCCAAACTCAATTGAATTGTATTTTCCAAAATAAGACCTCAATTGATTCTATCAAAACAAACAAACAAACAAGAACAACACAAAATCATCTTGTAGATAAAACCTCTGCAGCAGTTCCTTCCTTAGTTGAGCTTCACTGGATTGTTTTAGTTCCTTATAATTAGCAAGCAGTGTTTTCAGATAAAGTTTTATACAGGTTACTTACTTTAATAAAATAGTAAACATGTCAAAATTCAGTAACACCTAAAGATCTAAGTGAACTTGCCTTATTAAGATGCAGGTCAGAATCATGAAGCAGAAATCTTGCCCATTCTACCGTATATAACATTTAAAATACGTACTTTTAAATTTCCTATTATTACAGGTTTTTAAGAAAACCTCCTTTAAGAAATCTGTGCAAACACTATGAAAATTGCCTGCAGCCCACTGAGTTACTTCAGCTACTTTAACTCTTTCAAAATGACTTTCCAGGGTCTTCCTAGTCAGGTCACATAAGGTCTCTATGAGGACATATGGTGCTTTTAATAGATGCTGTGTGGCTTAGCACATTCTCTTAAAGAAGAGTTGGAAAAAAAAAAAGACTACATAAAAATAAATAAATTCGCAGAAATACGCCAAACTGTTTTACGGAGGCCAAGGCGAGGCTTCCACTCTGAATCCCAGCTGGAATTGAATAACATTGAAATGTGGGCAGAATGTTAAAACCACAATAGAAGTGAAAATTATTGTCAAATCTGGACAAAGCAAAAGTCTTAAAGACGAGACAAAAGGAGACAGAGAGTAGGGCCCACTGGCTACAACGCAAACTTCTTAACATCTATCCCCTGACAATGTTTAAAACAAAAGATTAAGGAATTCTAGGAAGTTAGTAAGAAAATCAGATTCCTCAAAGCAGAAATTTTCCAGTAACTAGAACTACAGTCAGGGAATTGCTTTGAAGAGATTAGCAGCCCGCCTTACAAAGGCAACCCAGGAGAAGGGCAACATCGTGACTCCCCATTCCTCTAAAAACACATTTTGGAAAGCCAGGTCAATACTCTGCCCACCATCTTAACCCTCACCTTTCTTTCCCAGTGGTTCTCAAAACTTTTGGTTCTCAAAACTTTTTGAGATTTCTTTACAATTTTACAAATCATTGTGCAATCAAAAGAGCTTTCATTTATACTCAATAAAATATATGAATTTGCTACATTGTGTAATTAAAGTATTAACTGTTAAAACAAAAACACAAGAACATATATTCCCTTAACTGCCAGAGCAATTATGTCATCATACATCGCATAGCCTCTAGAAAGATCTATTGTAAACCTGTGAATAAACTGACATAAAAATTACTCTTGACATCTCAGATTCCCCCAAAGATGTGAGTCTCCAAGGATTGAGATCATAGTGTGAGAACTCTTTTTGACCTTGAATGTATGATTTATTTGTTTGTGACCAAATGAAATTATCAGTGTACACCATTCATATTAGGACTTCAAGCCTTGTAGCCGTTGTACCCCAATCCAAATTTCCACAAGAACTCCCAAACTAAATCAGTCCCAGTGAATTCACAGTGCACACTAAGCTTCGCCTGTGCTCCTGTTGCATCTGGCTGGTACTGTCTTCTTCTTCTTAGAGATTCCCATGCTAGCTTGCAAGGAACTTTGGAAGTGTTCTTCACCCAGTTTTCATCTTTCTCTTTATTATTTTTCCATTTTGTGATAAGTATCTACCTAAGTCAGTCTGAGAGTGCGATTCAGGTCTGCCCTAGAGAACAGTCCCCTGAGCTACTGGGACTTGACAGATAAAGGTGACAGCTTACTAATCTTTGCTTCATTCCCTACACCTGATACATGTCCAAAAATAGATATATTTGCTTGCTCAGCTAGTCTAAAATAGAACTTGCTACTGACTGATAGGACTCTGTGGAAACTGTTTTCTCTGCACTTCTGTAAGATGCACTTCTATGATGTAATCTGAAAGTGTTTTTTTTTTTTTTTTTTTTTCCTTTACCTTAGTGGTTAAGAAAAGATGTTAAGCAATACACAGATCTGTGTGCTTTGGATATGCATTCATGTTTTCAGTCATTGCTGATCTTAAACATAGCAACAAATAGAGATTCACTTGACTGTACTGAGGTGCTGCCTGCAGTTTCATACAAGCACTTGTCCCTTTGTCTCTGTAGCCTGCCTGTGTAACTTTAGCATTAATTTCAACTCCCAAGTGGAAGATTTCGCTACTTTTCTGTCCTGAAAGCTGCATTTCTCACTGAATATGGCTCATCTTAAAGCTAATCAACACAGGATCTTAAAGGTCTACACGCAAACCTAGCATTTTCACTTTGTAGGTCTCATTTAACAGAATGTTCTCTGGAAAACAAATGTAGCCAGCTCTCAGGGGCCATGGGGAGCCAAATTAACCAGTTGACTTCATGAAGTTCAGTAAAACATCGCTGGGGAATGGTTCTGTGCAGAAGGAATTCACACTGAATTATTTTGTTAAGGACTTTTATCTCCAAGAATAACCAGAAAACAGTGTGTGAAATGGTGACATGACACAATGCTCATTACTAACAAAGTGCTTTTCTCCCCTTGCACAACATCTGAACTACTCATTCCTGAGCCAGTGCAGAAGCGTCCCTAGCCTTGAAAAGTAAGGATGGGTTGGAGTTATTGTGTAATTGGCCACAAGCTGGAGGTTTGCTTTCTGTGTTGCTCCCACTATGCTGGGCCTGAGCTAACAATGGCATCAGACTAAATGTCAATGGTGCCTGCTTCTTCCACCAGACACAGAGCTGACCCCTCTACAGCATGCCTGGCCAGGATCTGTGTGACATCAGGCTCCAGAAGAGGCAAGCTTCATTGAGATTCAGGTAGCGATCCCATAAGCAAAAGCTGCAATGTCATTAAAGTGGTGGAGAGACAAACAACACTCCTGCTGCATACCAAGTGGGATCCCATTGAACTGAATCATTTTCTTATGAATACATTCCATGCTGCCACTTTGAGCCACTGGTGTAAAATATGCTGAGAAAAAATTAGGTCTCTGCTAATTATATTTCATGCATATTTCAGAACTTTCCACAGGGATACAAGAGAGTGGTGATCACAAAAGGGGATTTTATAACCAGGTTCGCCTGCATTTTGGCTCAAAACCTGGACTAGAGGCAGAAGAAGATAGGTATGATTACATTGTGGGCTGTGTTGGCTTTAGCACAGATGTTGTGGTTCCTTATAATTTTATCAGTGCTGCTGTTATGATAGGCAGGAAATAGAATTTCTCTTTGAATCGACCTGGACACATACAGAACATGCAGCAGTTCAGTCTTCTCCTGCCCATATACTATTTACTAGTTTCACCACTGTAGTTTGTAATTGTATTTTTGAAATTAAACTATAATTATATCATTTCTCCCTTCTGTCTCCTTCTTCTAAATCTTCCCATAAAGCCCCTCCTTGCTCTCTTTCAAATTCATGGCCTTTTTAAAAAATTGTTGTTTCATACATATATATTCACATATACTTATATGTTTATATATTTGAATGCATATATATGGTCCTATATATTCCTAAATACAACCTGCTCAGCTCAGTCTGTATAATGAAATTAGTATGTATAGTTTAGAGGCTGACCATCTGATATTGGCTAGCCAAATGTATACTCTTCTGTAGGGAAGAGTATTTCCCTCACTCTCAGAATTCCTTAGTTGCCTGCAGTTCTTTGTGTAGGGCCTTGTGATCTTTCCCCATCAATTTCGGCCTGTCTATTGTTGTTTTTGTTCAGTTCATGGTGGAAGAACCTACATCCATCACTTTACTAAACCAACATAATCCCTAACTACAATCTAAATATTTGCCTTTGTTGTATCTATTGATTAGAGTACTCCTTACTCTGGACCAAGGAGACTTCTCTTTGCAACAGGAGACTACTACCTTTGGTTTTGCTTGTGGTTAAGATGGGGGTGAGGAACTACTGACGTTGGGGAATTGTTGAGAGTGTAGCAGAGAAGAAAGTGTTTTTACCTGTTTCAGGAGGGAATTGTAAAGAACACAAGTGACTGCTTTCAAATGGCTCTTCACCCTCTTGTTGGCTTCATTTTTCATGGCCAACAAGGCGAGCTGATTATTGAAGGAGATAAAAAGCCGTCCATGGGTTTCATCAAAGTGGAAAAGACACCTGAAGTCCTGACTTTTGGGGAAAGAACAAGCTATCCTCTGGATGGACAGCTGGTGTTGAATATCCCAGAGTCTCAAAACCTGGATGGCAAGTGATAACAAGGAAAAATCAAATAAACATGTTAACAATAAGAGTTTCAGGCTATATATTTCCATTTCTCTGTTGACCTTGGTTGTTGCCTCTACAGCACAGTGTCCTCTGTCAGGGCACTGCTATTTTGTGTTTCAATTAGCCCACAGACATATAAGTTTCTCTAGTGAAAGTACTGAGTGTTCTCCCAGTCTCGGGGATCAGAGTATAGGCTTAGGATAGGCTTGAAGTAGGCCAAACAATGCTCTCTAAAAATGCACATGTGTGAATCCAGAACCTGTGAATATGTCATTTCACAAGCAAAAGCAATATTTCAAGTATGGCTCAATTAAGAATTTTAAGATTGGAAAGTAACCAAAAACATTGACAATAGCCTAGGTTGATTGAGGATTCCCATGGGATCCCTTTTGCCAGCAATTCAAAAAGTTTTAACCCAGTACCAGAACTAGAAGCTTCATTTGCTGATAAGAAATGTTGGTCTGGGCCTCCATCTTCCCCATTATTCAGTGACTCTGTGTATATCACCTTCATGTATATGTTTTAGGAAGTTTCTACTGTGTTGGGTTTCCTTTGCAACTTCTCAAATGGCTCTTAGTTTTACTTATATCTCACAGTATTCCCTCCCTAATACACATTTCTCTTCTCTCTGTTTAATCCTCCTGTTCCATCTTCCCCATCCATCCAAACTATTCATTGTACTTCCCCTTACAGGGTTGATTCAATCAATTCATCATAGTTCCTTCTCTATGCATAACCTCTGTGGTTACATAGATTGTAGCTTGATTATTGAAAACTTAACATCTATCATCCACACCTACATACAATCAATACATGCCATGTCTGTCTCTTTAGGTCAGGGGTTACCTCACTCAGAATGACCTTATTTTTCTAGTTACATGCATTTATTTGTAAATTTCATATCAGTTCCTTAACTTATAAGTAGTATTCTATCGTGTAACTATACCACATTGTCTTTATCCATTCATTCATGATATACATCTAGTCTGTTCTCAATTTTTGGTTATTACAAAGGCCCTATTGCAGAAGACAACACCTAAATTATTTGTTGCACACTGAGAAGCTGAACTGGTGCCTACCTAGAGTTTTCACCTATATTGGCTAGTGTTCAAAGTACTGGAAGGTAATAAACTTGTATGCTACGCAAGGATACAGGTCAACACCAACCCAGCTCCAAATCCTTTGATCTATAATAGTGAATTACATGAAGATGTGCTTATGCAACAGTTGTACAAATCTTGTGAAAGTGGTAACCAATATATGCTTAGATTTAAAGCCTACTCCATGAGATAAAACTCATCCCTTACACTGTTTGGATAGCCATGATCCTGAGATGAGATAGACCAGAGACCTAGAGGAAAAAAAAAAATACTGCTGTTTCACTAAAGGAATGTAGCAACAAAAGGATATTTTGCTCTGCTCATAGATCACTGCCTCACCCAGCCATCAAAAGAGAAGGCTCCTCCTGCAGTAGATGGGATAATAAATAATATCAAATACAGAGACCAATAGTGTAAAATGTGACAATACTAAGAGACCTTGGGACATTTACTCTTAAATGGTATGTCTCAGTCAATTCTCTCCTCTCATGGTTCTGGTAATAGTACAGAATAGGAGGTGAAAGAACTGCAAGAGCCAAAGGGGATTGAGAACACCTAAGAAACAAGGCCTTCTGAACACACATAGCAGAACTGATATACATAGAAATACACAGACTGTGGAAGTATGCACAGGGCTTGCCCAGGCCTGGACCTGATGGAGTTCCAGTGCTAAGAGTAGAAGTACACAAAAGTTCCCCTCCCTAACCAAGAAACTATCTCTAACTGATAACCACTTACAAATGAAAATTCAGTGCTCTCCAATGTGGTCTTGCTAGGTATATAAAGTACTCTTAAAGACAGGTCTGATGCACAGTACTAGATGACCTACCAATAAATGAAGTAAATAGTAATTTGAAAGGATTTTTTGTGTTTGTTTGGTTTTTGGTTTTGTCATTTCTTTTATTTGTTTGTTTGTCTCATAATACCTTGTCTAAGGTTTTGTTCTTGTTTTAGGGGGAATTTTTTTTTTTTTGATGGTTTGGTTTTGGTTTGTTTTATTTTGTTTATTGTTTTTGTTTTATCCAAGAGGTAATCTTTTACTAATATATTCTGGTTTTTGATTTTTTTTGTTTTTAAGAGATTTTTGTGTTTGCCAATGTATTAGTCTCTGTATCCTTAAGTGTTTCTTGTGCTTTTTTTGGGGGGGGAGGGGTAGGGAGGCTTTGTTTCTCTGTTGATTTTTTTGTTTTATCCTATTCAGGTTGGTTTGTTTTTATTTTATCTTATTTTAATATTTTTCTTTATTTTTTTTTTAGATATTTATTTGTTTTCTAAGAGAGAGAGCAAGAAAGAATGTAGGTTTGGTTGGTTGAGGAGGTGGGGAGGAGGTGAGAGATGGGTTACCATAATCAGAATATATTTATGAAAAATATTTTCAATTTTTTAATAGAGAAAAAACAACAACAAAATATTTTAAGATTTATGTCTCTATAGAGAGTTGGGTCAATGGTTAAGAACATTGTTGATCTTCCAGAGTACCTAGTTGAATTCACTATTGGCCTTTTATAACTATCTGTAGCTTTAGTTCCAGGGACTCTTATATCCTATTCTGACCTCTGCATGCAGAGTTCACCAAGAATGCACATAACATATATATATTCATACAGGGAAACACCCAGTCACATAAATGAAATAAACCATTAAAAATCTTTAAGAACTTTAAGATTGAAATACTAAGATAAATTGTTTGGATGAGATTAGAATAAATGTGGTTCTTTAAATATTGAACAAGAAAAAAAAAGGAAAAACCAGCAATGTAATGTGAAGTCATTTTCTAATGTTGCTGGCTATGACAATGAAGAATGGGACAATGACAGACAGAGGAAAAAGTCTGGTAAGGAAGGGAATTGATTTTCCCAGAGCCTCAAAAGAGACATAGTTGTGCCAGCATCTAAATTTTAGCCCTGTGATAACCATGCAGAATGTTGCAGAATTCTAATCTATAGAATATAACCATCCCAGTCTAGTTCACCTGGGGAAAAGGCTGCAGTGGTAAGTTGCACATGGTCCCAGGATCTTCATTGTCTGACTCTGAGCTCACTGTTTGGTCCCTAAGACCCTTGCAGGACCCCATGAGTGTCCTGCTCCACAGTGAAGGCCTGCACAGGAGCCATAAGAACTACCAGCTTGGAGATGGAGAGATGGTTCAACCAGCGGTACAGCCAGCAAAGTGAGGTCCCCTGACCTCATTGTCTTCCTGATAAGACCTGCTGTCATCAGGATCATCCAGAAAGTGACAGGGAAAACCAGATATCCAAAGGACAACATAAGAAAAGAACCAACAAGAGCATGGGCAATATGATACCAGCTGTTCTGCTATAGCAAGTCTGGGATATTCAAATGAAATTGAAGCAACTACTAAAAGGGAGCAAGACAGTACCCAAATTAACAAAATCAGAAATGAAAAGGGATGCATAACAATGGACATTGAGGAAATTCAAAGAATCATTATGTCTTAGTTAAAAAAAAACTGTACTCCAGAAAATTGGAAAATCTGTATGAAATAGATGATTTTCTAGACAAATATCAATTACCAAATATTAACCTCACGTACACTGTCTAAATAGTCTTATAACTCTAAGGAAATAGTAGCAGTCATTTAATATCTTCCAACCGAAAAAAAAAAAAAAACCACAAAAACAAAACAGATCTATGACTTCTCAGGCTGGTAAGTTTCCACAGAAGGTGCCTGTTTACAATAGCTTATAGCCTGCTGTTTCAGTGTTTTTCCACAGAGACCCAAGACTTTGGGCTAGCATGTATGTATGTCAGGCCTATTACTGATTTTAGGCCTATGGCTGATTTTAGGCCTTCAGTGTATAAGCAGGGCTGCTCCTGACATCTCAAGTGAATCATAGGCAGAGTCATAGTGACCTGTCCCCTGAACCTTCACCCAGCTGATACCCTATTCTGAAAGGTATCTGTACTCCCCTGAACACCTATGCTCGGGTGTCATTCCCTTCCCCACATCCTGCCTTTTTGTGTTTACAACCCCTGTGTGAATAAGTAAATTACGATTTGATTTAAATAATTTTTAAAAAGGATATCAAAAAAGAATCATTATTGCCCTGCTTTGCTCTCTGATGAAAAAAAAAAGATTTTAATATATAGGCTAGTGGTTCTCAACTTTCTTAATGCTGTTACCCTTTAATACAGTTCCTCATGTTGTGGTGACCCCCAACAATAAAATTATTTTATTGCAACTCATAAAAACAAAACAAAAAAACAAAAAGAAAAAAAAGAAAAGCCAAGGGTCAGATGATTTTTAGCATAGAATTCTACCAGACTTTCAAAGAAGAGTTAATTCCAATATTCCCCAAAATACTCCACAAAATAGAAACAGAAGGAACACTACCTAATTCATTTTGTGAGGTTACAGTCACCCTGATATCTAAAACACACAAAGATTCAACAAAGAGAGTTTCAGACCAATATCCTATTTATGCAAAAATGCTCAATAAAATACTTGTAAACCAAATCCAAGAACATATCAAAATCATCATCCATCATGATCAAGTAAGCTTCATCCCACAGATGGAGGAGTGATTCAATGTATAAAAATCTATCCACATAATCCACCATATAAACAAAATGAAAGAAAAGAAACATATGATCATATCATTAGGTGTTGGAAAGCCTTTGACAAAATCCAGCATCCCTTCATGTTATAAGTCTTTGCAAGACCAGAAATACAAGGCACATGCCTAAATACAATAAAGGCAATGTACAGCATGCCAATACCCAACATCAAATTAAATGGAGAGAAATTTGAAGTAACTACACTAAAATGAGGGACAAGATAAGGCTGTCCACTCTCTTCCTATCTCTTCAATATAGTACTTGAAGTTCTAGCCAGAGCAATAGGACAACTAAAGGAAACCCAGGGGATACAAATTGGAAAGGAAGAAGTGAAAGTATCACTACTCACATATGATATGGTATGATATGATATATGATATTATATGAGAGTATATGAAAGCAACCCCAAAAATTCTTCCAGAGAACTCCTATAGCTGAAAAACAACCTCAGCAACATAGCTGGAAAAAAATTTACTCAAAGAAATCAGTAGTTCTCCTTTATACAAACAATAAATAGGTTAAGAAACAACTTAGAAAGGCAATACCCTCCACAATAACCACAAATAATACAAACTATTTTGGTGTAACTCTAACCAAGAAAATGAAAGACCTATATGACAAGAACTCTGAAGAAAGAAATTGAGGAAGATATCAGAAGATGGAAAAATATACTATACCAATGAATTGGTAGAATTAACAAAATGAAAATGGGCATCTTGAAAGAACAATTTTCTCCTTCCTATAGAAAACCAAGAAAACTTAGGATAGCTAAAAACAGTCCTGAACAATTAAAAATAAAATAAAATAAAATAAAAAACCTGCTGGAGTTATCACCATCCCTGACTTCAAGATGTACTACACAGCAATAGTAATAAAAACCTAAAAACCTCATGGTATTGGTATAGAAATAGACAAGTTGAGAAATGGAATGGAATCTAAGGCCCAATAATGAATCCACACACCTACAGACACTTGATTTTTGACAGAACAATCAAAACTATACAATAGAAAAAAAGAAGAGCATCTTCAACAAATGGCGCTGGTCTAACTGGATGTCTGTATATAGAAGAATGCAAATAGATCCATATTCATCACTCTACACAAAATTCCAAATGGATCAAAGACCTCAACATAAAACTGGATATAATAACTCTATAGAGGCAAAATTAGGAATTAGCTTTGAAATCATTGGTACAGGAGACAACGTCCTGAACAGAACACCAATGATTCAGGCACTAATATCAACAATTCATAAATGAGACCTCATAAAACTGAAAACTTTCTGTAAAGCAAAGGACACTGTCAAAAGGATAAAATGGCAGAATGGAAAAAGATCTTCTCCAACCCTACATCTGACAGATTGCCAATATTCAAAATATATAAAAAACTCAAGAAGTTAGACACCAGCAACCCAAAGAAATCAATTTTAAAAATGGGATACAGAGCTGAACAGAGAGTTCTCAACAGAAAGAATTTCAAACGGTGAGAAACATTTAAATGTTCAACATCCTTGGCATCATAGAAATGCTAATGAAAATGACTCTGAGATTCTACCTCACATCCATCAGAATGCCTAAGAGCAAAAATTCAATGGACAGCACATGCTGGTTAGGATGTTGAGCTAGGGGACCACATTTTTATTGCTGGTGGAAGTGTAAACTTGTACTTTCCTCTGGAAGTCAATTTGGCAGTTTCTCAGAACATTTGGAATAGTTTTACCTCAAGACCCAGCTATGTCACTCCTGGGTATATACCAAAATGATGTTCCAACATCTCAGAAGGTCTTCCCCATCTCAGAGAAGGGCAGGGAGGAGTGGAGAATGGAACTTTGTGAGGAGCTATTGGGAGGAGAGGAGAGTGGAATATTGGGATATAAAATGAATGAATAATAATACAACCCAACACACTGTAAATTTTGTGTGTTCCACAAAATCCACTTCCATTTTTAATTTTTCATGTTTTCTCTCTGCTGGGAATCAAGTAACAACAGAGATAAACTGCCAGCACTAGGTAAGTACTGCTCTCTTATGCTCTTACAAACTACCAGATGGCATGTGAACTCCCTTACATTCTGTAATTTCCCCTGCACTATTGTTTTCTATACAAATGAGTCTTAACCTTAAAAAAAACAAGTCTCAACTTCATATTGAAAAACAAACAAGCAAACAAACAAAACCCAATATAGCTAAAGCAATCTTCTACAATATATAAACTTCTAGAGGTGTCAACATCCCTGATTTCAATTGTAATAGTAATAACAACCATGTGGTATTGGCATAAAAAACAGACCAGTAGATCAATGAAATAGAATTGAAGACACAGAAATAAACACACACATCTGTGGAAAATTCATACTGGACAAAGAAGCCAAAACCATACAATGGAAAAGGTAGAGCATCATTAACAAATAGTGCTGGTCTGACTTGATGTCAGTATATGAAAGAATGCAAATAAATCTATATTTGTCACCCTGTATAAATCTCAAGTCCAAGTGGCTCAAGGACCTCAATATGAAACTAGTTATGCTAAATCTAATAGAAGAGAAAGTGAGGAACTGCCTTGAACACATTAGCACAGGGGACAACTTCATGAACAGAAATAGCTCAGGTACTAAGAAAATGGGACAACATGAAACTGAAAAACTTCTGTAAGGCATAGAACAAAGTGGCAGACTACATTATGGAAAAAAATTTCACCAACCCTACTATACAAAATATACAAAGAACTCAAGGACACCAACAAACCAAATAGCCCAATTAAAATGGGGTATAGAACTAAACCAGGAATTCTCAGCAAAGGAATCTCTAAGGACCAACAAGCACTCAAAGAAGTGTTCAATGTCCTTAGTCATCAAGGAAATGCAATCTACAGACCCCAAAAAGCTAAATAACAGGGAGGGCCCAAGAGAAGATGGTTGAATCTCATGCAGAATGAGATATAAAATAAACATTGGAGGTGGATAGAGGGAGAGAACTGGATGGGAGATATGTTAGGGAGGGGGCAACAGGGGTGAAGATCAGGTGTGGGGTGAACAGGGGGAGGAGGTGAAAGAGCTGGAAGAGAGAACAGAAATCATTGGGGTTGCATTTCTGGAACAGAGCTTAGACCTGGGATGGTGGAGACTCCAGGAGTATATGAGGGTGACCCTGGCTGAGGCTCTTGGCAGCTGGGGATATGGAGTCTGAAGTAGCCACCTCCTATAGGCAGGAATGACTTCCAGTAGAGGTAGGAGGTCACCAATATTCCCACAAAACTTTTAATCCAAAATGTGTCCTGCCTACAAGATATGCAAGGATAAAGATGGTACAGAGATTGAGGGAAAGGCTAGTCAATGACTGGCCCACGTTGAGACTCATGCCACGGGAGAGAGCTAACCACTGACACTATTAATGATACTCTGCTATACTTTAGACAGGAACCTATCATAATTGTCTTCTGAGAGACTTCATGCAGCTGATGGAAACAGATGCAGAGAGCCACAACCAAACAGTAGGCAAAACTCAGGAAGAATTGTGGAAGAGATGGGAGAAGGATTGAGGGAGCCAAAGGAGTCAAAGACATCACAAGAAGACTTACAGAATCACCTAACACAGGCACATGTGGATTAACAGAGACTAAACCAGCAACTGAGGAGCATACATGGGCTGTTTCTAGGCCCTTACACATTTGTAGCAGATGTGTAGCTTGATCTTTAGTGGGTCCCCTAACAATTGGAGTGGGGCTGTCTCAGACTGTTTGACCTGCCTTTGGATCCCCCTCCTCTAGCTGGGCATGCCCTCAGTGTGAGAGGATGTGCTTAGTTCTGCTATGACTTGATGTACCAGGGAAAGTTGGTACCTATGGGGGGTTCCCCTTCTCTCTGGAGTATGTGTATGTGAGAGTGGGACTGGGAGGAGAGTGGGATATGAGGCTGTGATGGGGATGTAAAGTAAATAAATAAAAATGTGGGTCTTAAATGACTTTAAAGACAACTTAGGTCTTCTAAAAACTACCTATTTTTAATCCATTGTCTCAGGCAATTAAATCAGAATATGTGAAGATGGGCCCAGAAAGCATTTTTAAAACAATACTAGGCCTTGCTTTTGTCCCTACCTGAACTGTAGTATGAAGCTTTATGGTTCAGTCCATGTAAATTTCTATGAGCAAGTAATCTTTGCTTCAAAACTAATGTGTATGACTTGATTGTAACCCAGATAATGACTATCCATCTGTTTTGTTCTCAGGCTAGAACAAGCACAAGCTAATACTTTTGTGTTATTCACACAAAAGTCTCATTTATTATTTGCAAAAAATGATGCTCAAATGTAGTTATTATTTGGGGATTATAAATTGCCCCCTCTTTTTGTGTTCAAGTTAGCTTCTAAAATAGAACATGTCAAAATAAGTATTTTAGGGAATGGAGAGATAACTCAGTTACAAAAGGGCTTGCCACATGTGCTGGTTAGATTGACAACTTGATGCAGAGTAGAGTTAGTTACCTAAAAAGAGGAAACTTGAGTTTAAAAAATGCATCCATCAGACTGGTTTGTAGGCAAGTCTATGGGACATTTTTTATTGATTAGTTGATTTATTGATTGTAGGTGAGGGGCCGAGCTTACTGTGGGTGGTGCCACATTTGGGAACTTGGTCTTGAGTGAATTTCATAAAAAAGTCAAGCCACTTGGCAGCACTCTCATCACTCTCTGCTTCAGTTCCTTCCTCTGTATTCCTGCTTGATTTCCTTCCCTGAGTTCCTTCAATTAGAGTAAAAGTGCAAGCCAAGTAAACTCCTTCCTACCAAAAAATCATAGTGTTTATCACAGAAATAAAAAGCAAACTAGAACATAGCACATGAATGGCAACTTGAATTTGAATGACTAACACCCATGCAATAGTATAGGTATAGAAGCTATGACTACACACCTAATGCTAGAGAACTGGAGACAGGAAGATTCCAGAAACTAGCTGACAAACCAGAATAGGCAATTGGTATCCTTCCAATTCAGTAGAGACATTCTCAAAATAAATAAGATGGACAGTTATGGAATACATCTGCCATCAATCTTCAGCCTCTATATACACATGCACATACATGCACACACAACTGGAACAATTGTATGCGCAATTATACATATAGCTGAACATGTACATACAACAAAAACATGTGTGTGTTTGTGTGTTTATGTTGTATGTACATGTTCAGGTGTATACATATATATATTTGTTGTTTTATTTCATTTGAGACAGTCTCATTTAGTCCATGCTTGCCTTAAACTTGATGTATACCTATAGATGATCTGAAATCTCTCATCCCTCCTGCTTCTATCTACAAGTGCTGGGATTAGAGATGTGTATCACCTCATTCAGAAACATATGAATATATTTAATAGTAATTTTAGTGTTTATCATTATGTTTTTCTTTTTAAGCATAAAAAATAAATTCCTAAAATTTCTATTGAACAATTGGTTCGGTAAATTTAAATAAATTTTATGAATTCTTATACATATGTGCTATGTCTGCATACATTCTGATACCTAGCAACATATAATGGCCATAAAAATTCCTGTTAGTCAGGTTCTTGAACTCATGCTTAGTCAGGGTCTGCTTGGGACTCTTCATTTCATCTCCACCTTTATAATATTGGAAATAAAAACCCAATCTTTTGTTTTTATTAAAGCAAAATTTAGCTTTTTACCTGATGAAGACATACTTTTCTGATCTTATTTTATGCTAATTGTTAATGTTTTAATAAGCAGAATTATAAATTCTGTAGCATTTTTATGTATTAGAAACAGAAGCCAGTACATTGAGACTTCAGACACTTGGTTTCAAGTTTAATCCAACACAGGTATCTTACATTTATGAATGTTATCCATTCATTTCTTTACCTTTCTGTTGAAGCACAGTTGCAAACTCTGAAATTATGTCAGTTGTGTGGAGAATGTAGTGAAATTGTTCATCCTGTTATGTAAATATTCCCAAATCACAGCATGTGAAAGTGTAGTGTGAGGAGGACTGTATTCAGATGTAGGCTAGAACTTTGTTTGCAGTCAGGCTTTCCTGCAGAACCCTGCTCCCTGCCAGAGGTTAGCAGAATCACTATTATTCATACAGACACCAATAAAACTACAATAAACAAATATTTTCTTTTTACTACAAACGTTACTTTCATAAAGAAGTAACTGCATGACTAAGTTGGCACATGAATAAATGTGTGGATAGACGGAGACTGTTTTCTATGCGCTTTCGAAAGCTGAGTCAGCATCAGATCAGGTTCAATTCCCAGTACATGGTTTAAAAGATTCATAGTTTTCTAATAATGGCAGAAACATGAAGGAGAGAGAGAAAGTTAACTCAAATTATTATATATGGGAAGGCTTCCTAGTTGTAACAACAACATTTAAGAAACAGAAAAAGACAGAGGAAGTGTGAGGCTTGCCAGCAGGGCTTTGAAAACTGCAGTGCAGAAGCCTGGCTCTCTGAAGTCAGCTCCAAAGTGCATGGCTTAGGCATAAAAGTAAGACAGGAACTGAAGGTGCTGGCTGCCCCGGATATAACACTATATAACAGTTCCATTTATAATTAAGTCTTCCAGTAATCTATAAAAATCATAATCAATAAATACTTAAGGGCACTTATTGGACAGGATGTTATCTCACTGAATCTTTATAAGATATATATAACCTTCAAATTTTAGCCTTAAGTCAGGTAACAATTGTTTCTCCTCCCAGAGGAGCAGTTAAAGTTTGCAGGAGGAGAGGATGTTATGTTCCTTAGTGATGTAGGTACTGGTTTACTGTCCCTGTTTAAGCAAATATCCCCTCTCATGCTCATTCAGACAACCATGATGAACACAGTGGGATACACACATACACACACACACACACACACACACACACACACACACAAATGAAATTCAGAGGAGAGGTTAGGATGAAGAAGAGATTTAGTGTAAATAGAAGAGGATAATGGGTGGGAAGAGTTAGGGTCAAAGAAAATCTGTGTATGAAAGTATAAAAGAAGAAATAAATTTAATTTTAGAAACATCATTTTACCACTTCCAGCCCCTCAGGCATAAGAGCATTCTTCTCCAACTAAGTCCTATTCTCTGATATCCATCTTTAAATGTTACCATAGGTATTATCTTTGTTCTCCCTTAACTTTTAAAATTATTTTAAAGAGAAATAAAACATGACACAAAACTATAATCCTCTGACTTTTAACACTTATTCCCATTGTATAGTCTCTCATTAGTAGAAAACAAGAATTTTCTCAGAAGACCTCTTGAAATACTCAAGAAGCCTGAACAAGAAATAGAAAAAAATACATAATTATAGAAAAATAACAAAAATGTATAAATAAATACTGGGTATATTTTTTTCATATTTTTAGGGTGTGAGTATGTATGGTGAAGAAGATACAGAGACCAGCTGCAGGGAGGCAGATCAACTTTACTTGAGGTGATTCAGGGCTTATATAGTTTGAGGGGCTAGGGTGGTAGAAACATCCAGGATGGGCAAAGGTCATTGACTGAAAGCTTAGGGTAACTGAAGTGCCTCATTAGCATAAGAGAACATTTCTGGAACCTTAGGTGTTAGCTGAATGGGTGTGTTTTTTTTTTTTTTTTTTTTTTTCAGGAGAAAGGAAGTGGAGTTTGTAATCTTAACCAAGGCTGTATGACATTCTGCAGGTAGAGGCATGGGGGAGGTTGAACTCCCCAGGTAACCTCAGAGAAGGAAAAGTCCTGCCAAAGAAGGGAGTCCTCCATTATGGGCCACATCAGTAGGCTATCAGTGGATGACGTGGACCTTAATTAGCAGAGTTTTCACACACATAACAAACATAAAGAATATCAAATAGATTGAACCAAAAAAGAAAGTCTCTTAAATGCATAAGAATCAAAACACTAAACATACAGAACAAGAAGAAAAAGAACATGAAAGTTGCAAGGTAAAAGACCAAGTAACACATAAAGGCATAACTATTAAAATTACACATCGGACTTCTCAATGGAGACTCTAAAAGACAAAAGGACATGGATAGATAATGCTAAGACTCTAAGAGACCAGAGATGCCAGTCCGGAATAGTAAACACAGCAAAATTTTTAATCACCATAGACTGAGAAAATAAGGTATTCCATGATAAAATCAAATGTAAGCAATATTTATCTATAAATCCAAACTTACAAAGGGTACTAGAAGGAAAACTCCAACCAAAAGAGGTTAACTACAGCCACAAAAACACAGGGAATAAATTATCCCAGATCTATGAGAACAAAGGAAGGTAATCTCACCCTCAAACACACATGTACCCCACCACAACCAACAACAACAGCAACAAAAACATCATCAACAACAAAATAACAGGAATTAATAATCATTGGTCATTGATACCTCTGAATATTAGTGGTCTCAATCCCCCCCCAAAAAAAAGATACAGAATGGATGCAGAAATCAAATCCATCTTTTGCTACATTCAGGAAACACACTTCAACATAAAAGAGAGACATTACCTCAGGGTAAAATGTTGGAAAAAGACATTCTAAACAAATAAATCTAATAGATACGCTGGTGTAGCCACTTTAATATCTAACAAAATACACTTCAAAACAAGACTAATCAAAAGAGATAGGGAAGGATAACACATACTCATTAAATGAAAAATTCACCTAGATGCCATTTTAATTTTTAATATCTATACCCCAAACACAAGAGTGTCCATGTTTGTTAAAGAAACATTTTTACATCTTAATTCATACATTGACCCTCACACAATGACAATGGGAGACTTCAAATATTTCACTCTAACCAATAGACAGGTCATCTAGACAAAATCTTCACAGAGAAATGTTAGAGCTAATCAACATTATCAAACAAATGATCCTAAGGAATATTTATAGAACATTTTACAAAAATACAAGAGAATACACATTTTATTTTCAGCATAGAACTTTTCTCATGGAACTTTCTCCAAAATTAACCACTTACTCAGATACAAAGCAAGTTTCATCAGGTACAAGACAATTGAAATAAATCCCTGTACTGGCTGGTTTTGTGTATCAACTTGACATAAGAAAGAAAGAAGCTAGGGTTGAAGAAATGCCTCCAGGAGATCCAACTATAAGGCATTCATACATTAAAGATCAATATGGAAGGGCCCAGCCTATCCTGAGTGGTAGGTACTACCCCTAGGCTGGTAGTCCTGGGTTCTATAAGAAAGTAGTCTGAAAGAGCCATATAAAACAAGCCAATAAGTAGCACCCCTCCATGATTTCTGTATCAGCTCCTGCCTCCAGGATCCTACTTTGTTTGAGTTCCTGTCATGACTTCTTTGGTTGTGAACAGCAATGTAAAATTGTAAGCTGAATAAACCATTTACTCCCCAACTTGCATTTTGGTAATTGTGTCTTATTGCTACAACAAAAACCCTACATAAGACACCCTCTGTATCCTATCAGGCCACCACAGATTAAAGCTAGATATCATAAAGATCAAAAAGCTTACAAATTCATATAAATCGAACTTTCTATTGAAAGAAAAAATAAAGAAATTAAAGACTTTCTATAGAAATTAATGAAAAGGAATACATACCCAACATTATGGAATAGAACGAAGTGGTTCTGAGAGGCAAGTTCATAGCACTAAGTACCTACATTAAAAAAATATGGAGAGACCTCACACTACAAAATTGACGGGTCCACTTAAAATCTCTAGAACAAGAAAAAGAAATTACTCCCAAAAGAAGTAGATGGAAAAAAACAATCTGAGGACTGAAATCAATAAAATAGAACAATGAAACAAATAATTGGTTCTTTGAGATAAACAAGATGAATGAATGCTTATACATGTTAAATAAATTGAACAGAGAAAATATCTAAATTAATGAAACCAGAAATGGGAAGAGGGACATAATAAGAAATACCAAGGAAACCCAGAAAGTCATAAGAACACATTTTAAAAACCTATACTTCACCAAATTAGAAAATATTGTCTTGTCTAAGAGAAATGATAGGACAAAGAAGAAGTAAAGACTGAGGGAATGAACAACTAATAACTGGCCCAATTTGACACACATCCCACAGGCAAGCACCAATCACTGACATGATTAAAGATACTCTGTTATGCTTGAAGACAGAAGTATAGTGTAACTGTCCTCCCAGAGGCCTTACCCAGCAGCTAACTGAAACAAATGCAAATGCACATAGCCAAATATTGAATGGAGGTCGGAAATTCTTATAGAAGAGCTGGGGGAAGGTGTGAAGGCCCCTGAATGGGATTGGAATTCCACAGGAAGACCAACAGAGTTGACTGACTTAGACCCTTGGGAGCTCTCAGAGACTGAGCCACCAACCAAAGAACATACATGGCTGGACTGAGGCCCTGGCACATATTTGGCAGATACGTAACTCAATTTCCATGTGGGTCCTCCAACAATTGAAGCAAGGGCTATCCCTAAAGCTGTTGCCTGTATGTAGAATCCATTCCCCATTAGTGCTGCTTTGTCTGGCTTCAGTGGAAGAGGTTGTACCTAACCCTGCAACAATTTGATGCACAAGGTTTGGATTCTTTTCTTCCTATTGAGTTGCCTTGTCCAGCATCAATATGAGGACTTTTACCTTACTTATTGGATGCTGTTTTGTCCTGTTTGGCTGTCTCTTGAAGGCCTAATATTTTCTGAGGAAAGTGGATCTGGGGAAAAGTGGAGGTTGTAGGGAGCTTGAAGGAGTAGAGGGAAGGGAAACTGTGGTTAATATGCATTGTATGACAAAACTATTTTTTTCAATTAAAACAATAATTATTTTTAAATAAAACAGGAAAATTCTGAATATAGAATATTAAAATGACCAAGTAACACTTTTTAAAATGTTCAATGCCCTTAGTCATCAGGGAAATTCAAATCAAAACTACTTTGAATTTCCATCCTTTGCTTGTCTTAATGGTTAAGATCCATTGTACAAGTAACATCTCATGCTGGAGAGGATATAGAGCAAAGAGAAACATTCCTCTATTGCTAGTGTAACTATAAACTTGTACACCAACTATGAACATCATTATGGCAGATCTTCAGGCATGTGGCCATCAATCTACCTCAAAATCCAGCTATACTACTCTTGGACATATACCGAAAAGATGCTTCATCCTACCACAGGGACACTTACTCAATCATGTTCATTTATGCTCGATTCAGAATAGTCAGAACTGTAAACAAGTTAGATGTCCCTCCAAAAATTGGATTAAGAAATGTAGTATATTTCATGTAGTACCCATGAAAGTATTAGCCAACTCTTAAAAAAAAAAAAAAAAAAAAAAGTCGCTGTGAAATTTGCAGGCAAATGGATGAAACTAGAAAAGAATCATCTAAAGTGAGGTAACCAAGACCCAGAGAGAGAAATATGGTGTGTATCTGCTCATGTCTACATATTTTCTATTAAATAAATAACTAAACTACAATCTGTAGACCAGAGAGAAAGGTAGTCATACACGAAGGGATTAGGAGGGAACATTATGTATCTCCCTGGGAGAGGTAAATAGATTAGACTTTATGTGTGGACTGGAGACTAGGGTTGAGGCAGAAGAGACAAGAATGGAATGATCAGGTCAGAGAAGGGAGGAAAGATGGAATTGAAGGAGAGAATGAAAGGAAAGACAGCTAGAATTGAATGGCATTTGAGAAGCAGTGTGGAAACCTAGAGCAATGGATACTTTTCAAAATATGAAGGTTATCCTAATGAAATCTTTAAATAAGGAGAGAGACAGAACCCCAACCAGTCGTCTCTTGTAACTAAACAAAGCTTCCAGTATCAGTACTGGGTTTCATAATTTGAGTTGTTGGTCAATGGGATCCAATGGAAGTCATCAAACAACCCATGCTTTTACAAAGACAATAGGTTCCTCTCCACAAACTGACAACTACAAAGACCCATCACTGAAGACAATACCCACACCTCTCATTGAACATGAGATATCAAGATGCTACCTACATAGAAACTTTACCCTATGTTCTAGTTTTATAACATGGAAAGGTTCTCTTCAGGCTACCAAAAGAGAAATGTAAGTAACAACCCAACCACAAAACCTTTGATTGACAATCTGTCCTGTCTGCAAGTATGCTAGGGCAATGGGGGTACAAACTCTTTGGATGTAGCCAACAGATGTCTGATTTGGCCTAATGCCCACTCTATGTGATGAAACCCATACCTGATATTGCTTGGGTAACCAAGAACCAGAGACTAGATAGCCCAGAGACCTCAGGTAAAACCAAATACTAATGGTCTAAAAAAATTAGAAACAGTATTTTTTTATTAATTGGTGATTAAATAAAAGAGTCATGACCAACTATACCATAAAATAGATTGTAAGGAAAAGAAAAGATACAGAAAGACAGAAATATATAAATATTTTCACAAATATTTTTTCACAAAATATCCTCTATGAGGTTTGTTTAGGAAAATACAATGCAGAAAATTTTATTTTATACAATACACATATATAAAAATAATAAATACCATCCAGAATCTATACATACACACTAACATATAACAACATAGTACAACAATATTTCAAAACATTAGTATATAACCTCACTGTATAAGAGGAAAAGAAGTGATCATAGTTATGTCCTAAGAGAAAAATAGCTTGAAGGAGAAGTGGAAAGAAAGATATTTCTCTCTTTACCCCCATGTATCTTCATCATTTGAAGGTTTTAAATGAGAGACTTAATCCATTTATTTGTGCAATTGCAACAAAATGAAAACCCTTTTTCTCTAGATGAACAGATGGAAGCTGGGATGGGTCAAAACCAATGGGTAATGTCTAGTCAACAACACAAAAGCCCACTGATTTTGTTGCCAACCCTAGTTCTAGAGTGTGGATGCCTGGCTATGGGAAAAATCAGAACATCAAACAAAGGATTAAGTTAAATTAATACAATCCTAGTGGCAAAATTAGGGTTAGTATCCTACAAAAGAGCAGCCAAGAGAAAAGAGGAATTTAACCTAACTTTATAAGTGGAATGTTGTCCCCCAGTATAGAAACATTTTTCTACCCTTACAGTTCCTCCTTTAAATGAGAAGATAACCAGCTTCCAGCAAGACAGAAGCTTAGGAGGAGTCCAAAATAAAGTATCATTGGACTATAATAATTCATTATAATATCAAGTTTTAAAAGAATAAATTGTTTTATCACCCCTTGAAAAGTGGATAACCTTCCTAAAGGAACTAAAGTTGCAACGTGCACTGTGAGAATTGTTTAGACGTGATTTTCTTTGATCGACAAATCTCTAATTTAGCAACTGATTGATGATAGTACAATCTAATCAAAGGTCTTTTATAAAACAAGATGATGTTTCATTTCCCCTGGAGTTCTAGTTTAACTACAACCCTATAAAACATCCAAAAGAATTGTCCAGCAATAAAGCAAAGGCTCAGCCCATAGCAGAAAGCCCTGCTGTTACTGTAGACATATGGCATAAGATTGCCATATATTTATCAAAGTGAAATGCATTCCACCCAAGGGGAGTGACAGCATGACAAGCTTTATAATGATGCAACAGTTTAGTAACCAAAGAGAAAATTGAAGGACGAATCTGCTTTGGAAAGAAGCCAGGTAGTCGAAATATCGATCACTGCTGTATGTGATCAATCCTTATTCATAAGACATGGTTTTGCACTTGTTTTTTAAGGTTATAAAATATTTCATAAAGCTCCATAATGATGAAATATCTGATATTTACTTCATTTCTGTCTGGTTCATATTTATTCACCTAACTATTATTTATTGAGTATCATGCACATGTATGGCACAATCCAAGAATCAGGTACAGTCCCTGATTTAAAGAACACTAACATTGGCTTACATTATCTTCTACCATGTGGTTAAAATACTAATATATGCTATATTTTAGGAAAGATAAAAATAAATTTAACAAATAACCATTATCTTTTTGTCAAAATTTTAAGGTTAAACTATAGATGCACAGTGCAGCTTGTGTTAATTTCAATGATTGAAGTCAACACAAAGTATTCAGAGACCTCAAAAACTAAGACAACTAAATCCAGGAGGGCATCCTAAAAGATCTGATTGTGAGTTTCTTTGTGTATCTATATCCAAACAATAGTTTAAACTTAAATCTAGCAAAATGTAGTCATAAAGTAAACACTGCAAGGTGCCAAGGGTTGTGAAAGATAATACCAGCTAAAAAACCACTAACATCTTATGGAAGCAAATTAATGAAGACAAATGTATGTTCTAATGAATAACGATTAGAGTACACAGAAAGAAACACCCACAACTACACAAGCAACTCCACAGGGTTGCCAAACATCCTCCTGTCAGATTGCAATGGAGGACAAGAAACTGCAGAAGAAAGTAAGCATTGCAGTGCCTGGAAACTGTATGCTGGTTAAGTACCAAAAGTCGATGCAACTCAAGTGTGAAATTAATAAACTGAGAAAAATGTGAAATAGAACAGCCAGATGGAGGATGGTTTTGTGTGAAAGGTTGAGAATTTCAGAGTTGATCGTTAAATGGAGTGTAGAGATGGGAAACTGTAGTTGATTCATTCGTTTGTTTGTTTTCCTGCAGACTACTTTTCTGTTTTGTTTTGGGTTGTTTGTTTGTTTGTTTGTTTGTTTTTATTATTAACAGAATGAAAGGTATAGTGGGGTCTAACTTTTCTGCAAGTATGAAGACTTGGTAAGCAAGGTTTGCAGGATTCAGTATTTTTAAGTGGAAAAAGTGAGTTTTGTTTTGGGTTTTGATTTGTTTTGTTTTGTTGTTTTGTTTTGTTTTGTTGAGTCTCATTGTCTATCCCTGGATTGCCTAGAATTCACTCTGTATACAAGACTGGCATTGAATCAAATAGAAATCCATCTGCCTCCACATCTCAAGTGCTGACATTTAAAGTGTGCACTACCATATGAAGCAAAGACAAACATTTTATCATTAGAACAATGGTAGCTGAGCTGAAGGGGCAAGATGATGAACAGAGTTTGGTGATAGAATCAACAAGAATTGGCAGGTGTCTGGTATCATATAAGGGAAAAGAGATTTCCATGATAGTTATTAGGAAAAATAAGTTACAAGAACTAACTTCAAGATATTGATTGGGTTGTGGGTACAGGGTTGAATATTAATTTCTAAGTATTATAGTTTCTCCTTTATCACAGATACATTCCTCTACTATAGAACAAAAATTATCTCCAGTTACCCATTTTTCTCTTCATAACCAAGTATCCTGAAATCTCTCATTTGTGTGTGTGTGTGTGTGTGTGTGTGTGTGTGTGTGTGTGTACTTGTTGTATGTATTAGCAGTCCCACCTGTGTGCCTGGTACCTGTTGAGGACAGAATAGGGCATTGGTCATCTGAAATTGGTGTTGTCGGTGGCTTTGAACCCAACCATGTGGAGTCTAGAAACATAAAGTGAGTCCTTCACAAGAACAGTGAGTGCTCTTAATCACTAAGTCATCCATCTAGTCAAAAATCTATAATAGATTTGATTGAACATTTAAAGTATATAAATATGTAATATGGAAATTTTATAGTACATAAAAGGTAACTTTGGGATACTAAGAAGTTTACTTAATTAGGTTTCTTAATGTATTCAAAATTCAATCTAGACTACATGATTCTTGAGTCATTGTCCACCATATTGAGACTGCCCCATCAAGATAAGAGTGTGTCTCAGTGGTAGAGTGGGGTTCAGCATGTCTAAGGCTCTAAGTCAGATCCCTAATATCTCCAAATACAGACAAAAAGTGTCCCAGTAAGATCACCAGAGTATAGACATTTAATTGAAATTCACCATATACTTGATATATTTCAATTAGCTCAAATGTGTAATTTAATGAGTCTTTTAATATTAATGTGATAATACTTAATCAACTCTGCCTTTTCACTATTTTACCTAAGCAACATTTCCTTATTCCCACATTGATTTTTTTCCATGTTGAATTAATGAGGACTTTGAATGCTCTTCACTTTCGATATCCAATAAAATGAATTAAACCTGTAAGTACATGATTTGAACAACAGTTTAATGAAATACTTTGTCCAAATGTCAGGAGTTCTTATAAAGCAACAATCAATCAATACCAATTCCAAATGTAGAGTTCACAATACTTAGCCAGTTTGTATGAACAACTGATATCTCTCAGAGAAATCTGGATTTCAGGGGAAATTTCTTTAGGAACTTGAAATGCAGGTGGAAAAATTAAATATGTAGATTTACTTACTTTATCCCTGGAGAAGCTGAAAAGTTGTTTTCTCTCAGCAAAGAATTGAACTGCTATGACACTGGCTGAATGACCCCATAGAACACCAACTGGTTTAGACAGGACATAGGGATTCCAAAGGCAAACTTTATTGTTGATGCCAGCCGTAGCTAGTCAGAATTTAAAAGAAAATAAATTGTTTTTAAGTATCTTTTTGAAATGAGTTTGCCACATGTTTGTCTGTAAGTTGAGGAATGTCTCATGATGAACACCCGTCTTAAAGGAAGAAAAATCCTGGCATTACCCAATTAGACTTGACTTCAGTTGAATGGAGGATATGGGTTGATCTTGAGGCAAGGGAATGCATAGGCTCGAATAGGAAAAGATACTCTCATTTAGGAATTCAACCACAACTTGCCTAAGTACACTCATTCCTCTTATCCCCAAAGTTCCTTTTCTCTGGGACACAAGCAAGTTAAACAACATGAGAGGTATTTGGGGGAGGGAGGGGGAACTAAATGTTCACCGGTCACAAGTCAACAAACAAAAGTATTAGGAACAAACTATTTTTACCAGTGTTTCAAGTATGCACAAGCCACCAAGCATCACAAATTCTTTCATCCTGGTTGTAGGATCAGATATTTCTGATCATGGCTTCTTTATATTCAGGGACCATTTCAAAACCAAGCTGTGTAGTATGCAACATAACTCTCTGGTTGTTTCTTAGTCTTGAACTGGCTATGCAGCTGTGATTATTGTGCTTCCTAACACTGCTCAAAGTGCCAAACAGATCAGTATAGTACTGAATAACTATCCAGCCAGTGAGTTAAATGGGTGACATATGAGTCTTTACCAAACACCTCCAGCCTTCTCTGATAGAGGTGTAGTTTTCTTAGAAGTCTTTCTATCTTACAAGGCCTATGTCAAGGTATTTTATATCTGCTGTTATCATTGGGAATCTTAAGTATTTATTTTCATAATTAACACCAGTATTTTTCCTGTAAATTGTAGCTACTAAATGTGGATTTGTGTGACCCATACCATAGGCCACATGTGTTCTCTATAACTACTTTATTAATTTTTCAGTAACAGATCTATATGTCAGTTTTATAGTGCTTAAGCATACATATTCACACATCAAATCATCAAATTTTAGAATATATAGGTATCTCATTTAAAAGATTAATACCTGAGATACATTATGTTTCCTATACCTTTTGAATCAGAACAATATTGCCATAATAAATTAAAACCATGATAGCCTGTAAATTTGCAAAACAAAAAAATTTAGAAAATATATTCTGAAGAGTATCTAGGATTTGCAGTTGTGCTGATATGTGCAAGTGTATGTGCATGTATGCATTTGCATTATACATTCATGTACATGTGACACAAGTACGCGTGCACATGTGGCATGTATTTGTGTGGGCTTGTGTGTGTATGTGTGTGCACATATGTACTGGTGATGAAAGTGATTGATTTGTTTGGGTTCAGCATTTGACTGTGTTAGAAAGATATCAAAATAGCAGATGCTGTACAAACTGTCTTCTTTCACTATATTATCTTCCACCCCTACCAATTCTAATAAAAAAAGAATCATTAAGGCATTGGGGTGCTTTCTCATATTTCACCCTAGTGTAATTCAAATGCATTTCACATCATATACATCATTATCAAACATTCTCTAGCAATGAAATATGGGCTGCTCAAGTTGGTCTCCCTGGCAATAAAGCAACAAGGTGCAGTACTTCTCTGCATACAAATATGCATCCTAGACAATTTATGAGGCCCTCATAGTTATCATGATTTATTTTACATACCAATTAAATTGAGCTGAGAGTGGTAATCAAAAGCGTGAATGCCCTGGGCAATGTTGAAAGATGTCATTTTGAGGAGTTTTTTTGACTTCTCTCTCCATGCCAGCACCACAGTATTTGTACTGCTCATTGTACTGGAAATAAAAGCATCTAAAGAAGCATTGTAAGTAACTGAAAAAAAATAAGAATATAATCTTCAATTGTTTATTCATCAGATATTAACAATAGAAATATTTAATTACAATAATAGTAAAATTTACTCTCAGAGTGTCCTGACATGTCCTAGCATTCAGAACAGGTTATTTACCCATCCCATCACCAAAGAATTTATAGCAGAAAAAGAATAGCATATCTCTATTCTAACTTTCCTCCACTCTAGAAATACCTTAAGAGATGTGTTTGTTTGTTTGTTTGATTGATTGATTGATTGACTGATTCTTTGTTTGTTTTTGGAGGACATTGAGAAGGAAATAAAAAATCACAAAAATCATGGGGCATTGTGTAGACAGAAAATAAACCAGTAGTCAAAATTTTGTAGTTTTCCTCCCTGACCTAAGGTAGGCAAACAAGAGCTAGCCAGCTTCTGCTTGCTCTAGCTCATAGTCAAATAATAATTTATTCAAAGTTTGAACAATCTAGAATATTTAAGAGTAGATGGGCCAGGACTCAGACTTGGTATGATTCCCAAATAAAGCTAAGATTCAGGTCAATATGGAGGACCCTTTGTCAGATACTGTGGATAAAATCCTTACTTCCTATGCAATTAATGGGCTGGCTACCTTGTGTCATAATGGGCTTTCATTCTTGTCATAATCACAAGCTCCCCAACACAAGTAATTGCTTCGAGACCAACATGGAACATGATACCCTCTACTAACATAGAAGCCCTCTCATGTTTTTTGCTCAGAAAAAAATAATTTACCTGTATACAAAATTGAAAGATTTTTTTGCCTTGATGCCAAGATGAAATTCTTGCATCACCAAAGCATTCTGTTACTTGTATAGCATAAGAAAAAGTTGCTTAAATATCAATGTTTTTAAATGTTTTCTGCCTGCTGCTTCTTAGGTAGAATCAAATGAGGTGGATATAGACTTGGAAGACAATTCTCGGTAGATGAGGAGCATTTCTGTACATCTAATGAAACTGAGTACTGGCTGCCATTTATTCAAAATTATTTTTTCAAAGGCATGTGCATAACAAAGAGCCTTGGAATGCAGAGATAGTGTTTCCTTTTGAAGTAAATGGCAGACATGAAGAACAAAAGTAGCTTCCTCTGGAGCAAAAGGATTTGCATGTCCTGTGCTTCTATAAAAGGCTCGGATTTCTTAAATATGAGTTTCTTCTTCTCTACAACATCCATGGGCAGGCACAAATGTGCTTCTGTAGACTTGTAGCAAATGTGTCAATTGCATATGTGTGTGTGTGTGTGTGTGTGTGTGTGTGTGTGTGTGTGTGTGTTATAAAATCACACACACACACACACACATATATATATTTATGTATATTTCAATTTTGTAATCTCTGACACAGGCATCATATATCCTTGATTACAGTAGGAGTCTTTGTTCTATTGTTCACTTATAACATTGTACTACTGATTATCCTTAAGACAGTATATTTACTGTATAGCTAAGTTGGAAAGAGCATGAAGGCTGGCAAGATGGTTAAATCTAGGTCAAGGTGCTTGCCTTCATCTGATGACCTGAGTCCTATACCCAGAACCCACATGATGGAAGAGAGAACAGACTATCATATGAGGTGCACTGCCCTTCATGTTCATGCCACACTGCACTCAGAGACCATATCCATTCATTCACACAATCTCACACAAAGAAATGAATGTAAAAATAAATATTCAGTCTTCATAATCCTTAGTAGGTACTGTTATGGTTACATATTTGTAGCCTCTTAAACTGACACATTTAAACCTACTCCTCAAGGTAATGACAAAAGGAAGAGATCCCCTTGGGAGGTGATTATGGAAATATGACCTCAGAATTTGGGTTGGAACCCTCATATAAAATATCTGAGGGAGGTTGTTTGTTTCTTGTATTATGAGACAACACAGCTGGAAGATAGTATCTGTAATTCAAGTAGTGTCCTTCTCCAGATACCATGTCTACTAGCAGTATAATCTCCGAACTTTATGTCCTTGAGAATTATAAAAATAAATGTCTGCTATTTATAAGTTATTTAGAATATATGCTTATATAAATATGCATAAACAAATTTCCAAATAATTGCTACAGGCAAGGAAGCTGAAGCATAGCTAGCTACAGTCCTTTCTATCTTATCTATTCTATTGAGTTGATTATTTCTAAAAGCAGCTGGAATTTATTCATTAAAGAGCTGATATTGACATGAGAATGGTCTAATTTAATATATTTTATATCTGTCTCCCTAGCAATTAAATATATCACATGCGTAATTATATTTAATGAGATTGAGACTGTTCAGCTCTCAAAGGACGTCATCTAATCTTCAGAATTACTGGGTATTTGTTAACACCTGCGGTGTGATGAAGATACTGAAGAACTAGATTCACTCTGTACTTTAGACATGTGGCTCTGAGCTTAGAAGAATGTAAACCAAATAATCAGACAATATCTTATCCCATAGTATTGCTACACAGAATTGTATAGGGATGCAATAAACGAAAGGTATCTATGTAGGACTCAGTGCTTTGAAGACATTTCACAATTATTCTATTGATGACAGAGATATGACAAAACACATGACTTGTATTAAAGAAGCAGAAAGTAAAAATAAGGAACTTCTGGTGTGCGTTGACAGAAGTTGACGTGTTACTAGCAAAAAAAAAAAAAAAAAAAAAAAATTAACTATCACCCCAGGTTAGGGCTTATCAGTTAATGGAGCCTTCTGTTCTTGCAGAGAACCTGAGTTTGGTTTCCATTATTTATGTACATTGACTCACAAAATCTCCATATCTATGGGGTATGGCAATCTCTTCGTATCTACTTGAGCAACCGCACCTACATACATGTACCTTACACTGAGACACACATGCCTACATGTAATTTTTTCTTGTGTAAAAATTAAGACTCCCTCAAGGGAAACAGCATGACAGTACATATTTATGCTGCCTCCGAGATGGGAGAATGAAAGAATTTTGAGCCCACAGAAATTCAACCGACTTTTTTACTTTACAGATGAAAACCCAAAACTCACCAACACAAGTTTAATAATGAGGCTACAGACAAAAGGTGATTATTTCAAACTTGGGTCTGGAGTTCTGGTGCTATTAACCTTGTGATCAAAATAATGGTGCATAGCATGAATATCACAGATGGAACCTGAATGCCAGATGCTGGCAGAGCCAGAATACAAATTCCTGTCTGGACAACCAGACGCCTTGACCACTAGGACTGCTCATGTTGTAACAGGTAGAGGAGTCACTGGAAGATCAGAGTGAAAATGCGGATTCTCTCTGTGCCAGCCTGACTGGGCATTACTCACATGGTCCTTGATGGTGCTGCTTATACTCTGTAAGGACCACACTTAAAGTAACAAGGTGCTGGAAAGAATTCTGTAGAATATAGACATCACTACACACTCAAAAGAACTAATCAACATTTTTTAAGTTACAGAGACAAAATATTTATTTAGAATTTGATGAAAACCATGGACTCCACCAGAAAAGTGTGCACAGAAACAAATTTTTATATACCAGAAACCTTTGTATTTTCAGAACCTGTACACCACAATTCATACATGTTAGAGCTGAGAAAGTCAGGGGTTAAACCTCTGAATGCAAGGTAATGTAGGATTAGAAAAGAACTCTTCATTTGCTTTCTTGAATGGCTCTTCATACTGTTTTCTGGAAAAAGGGTTGGATATATACCCCAAGTTGTCCTAGAGTTCCTTCTGGACTCAGGCTCCCCATGTTTGCATCTGAGACTCCCAAGAGTTGGGATTCCAAGTGTATATCACCGCACCTGGTATCCTTGGAAAATTCCAAGTTTCTTTTACTAATTATTTATACTGATCAATGCACAAAATAGATTCTGTTTTTTAGTTTTTAGTTTTTTAACACAAATAACTTTAACCAGATGTTGAATTGAATCTCTTCTGATCTCATGTTGAACACAATTTATTCAAGACAAAAGAGGATCTCAGAAAGAGAAACCCCTCTGGTACACAGACTACCTCACTATGAGGAGTCATGAAACAGAAGCGATGTTACTGAACAAAACAATTCATGTTTCCAGTCTGTTCCTAGCTCATCCTCCATTGTTAATTGCCGTTGCCCTGTTGGCTATTTTTTATGATAAAGATAATTTGCTGGCTCCTTCTTATGTACCAGTAAGCACGTCTGGAGTCCTATCATAATCTTCATTGTGTAAGTTATTTGAAGTTTGCTAACGAGGAGATAGGCATTCCAAAACTCAATTTGCTCTAGGTCATGTGGCTAATTACAGATAGAGAGGAGACTGAACTGACTGTGAACTCTCCTTTTTGCTTCTATTTTGTTCTCCTTTTCTGCTAAGCCACCCTGCCACATATATGTCAGGACCACTTCTGGGATTCTTTCTAACACCTGCTACATTTCTGTCCACTGTGGCCTCACTCTGAAAACAAATCCCCACATCAACTTCAGTCTTCCCTTCCCTTACTCTTCATGTTGCTACTGAGTCTCCATGAGTACCACAGTTCTATATCTTCCCTGAATATCTTGATCCCCTTTTATCATCCACTATACTTCCTTTTTGTGAAAGAAAAGGAGATGTTGACAGAGAGATGGAAGAAAGCACAGATTGTAGGAGAGAGAAGGAGATCTAAAGGTATAAAGTGAATGCTTTGTTTGTAGAAAATATTAAAGATTACTATGGTTTGGCACTCAAAATCAATATTATAAGATTTAACGTATAAAACATTGTACCATAACCATATCATCAACTCCACAGAAATTACATAATATGATTATAATAGAATCAAAACAAAATATTTCTATCAAGAAAATTTCCCTATTATAAACAATTACCATCTTTGTTTTGGGGGATTTGTAAGACACAGTACTTTATCCTGCTATAGTGTTCAAATTATTGTCCTAAAATTTGAATCTGCAGAATACCAGATGACATTTATAGGTCTGCAAGCTTACATACTGGAGCTTCAACAATTCATACTTTATATATAAATCAAGATACAACTTGTATTTCACCTGTGAAACAGCAAATCTCCTGGGGATGTATGAGGAAATAATTCAGGAAGAGCTACTTCTTTAAAATCAAATTATCTGGAAAATAAAAATGATTCTCTCACTTCTGTAATTGTACTAAGAAAATCACATGCCATAATAAATTACACACACAGGTACACACATATGAGACCTGACACACCAACTGACTCAGACAGAGGCATACACCCACAGCAAAATAGTGGATGGAGCTTGGGGACTTTTATAGAAGACTAGGAGGAAGGATTGCATCCCCTAAGGGGATAGGAACTCCACAGGAAGACCATCATAGTCAAGTAACATGGATCTAACCTGGAGAGGAAGCACCTAGCCTCCCAAGGAATTGAAGTACCAGGATGGGAGGATACGACCCAGGGGGACCCCAACGCACTCAGAGGAGAAGGGGAGGGAAGGATGGGGAAAGGATTGTGTGAGAGGGTGACCAGGGAAGTGAATGAAATCTTTTTTTTTTTTTTTTTTTTTTTGGTTTTTTCGAGACAGGGTTTCTCTGTGTATTCCGGGCTGTCCTGGAACTCACTCTGTAGACCAGGCTGGCCTCGAACTCAGAAATCCGCCTGCCTCTGCCTCCCAAGTGCTGGGATTAAAGGCGTGCGCCACCACCGCCCGGCGAAGTGAATGAAATCTTAAGTGAATGTATATATAAATTTTTTAGGTCTCTCTGGAACATTAATCTCTGGGATCATATGAGCAGGACAAATTAATTATTTGTTTTTCACTCTCTCAATGAGCTTTAGGATTAGAAAAAGAAAAAAATTAACTTAACTTTGTTACATTTTAAGAATAAAGGCAAACTTGAATATATTGGTTCAGTAAGATGTTACTTTTGACACTTCTACTTTTTTGCTACATATGGATTTAAAAGGACATTAAAGATTTTTTTCTTTGATATTTATGTTCTCTCTGCATATCTCTCTGTCTCTGCCTCTGACTGTCTCTGTCGTTGACCCCTCCCCTGTGGTGTGTGTGTGTGTGTGTGTGTGTGTGTGTGTGTGTAATTTGGGTGAGGAGGAAAGGGAGTGTTCTAGGGGAGCTGGAAAAAGGAAAAGAAGGGCAAAATGATATAAATAAAACATACAAATAAAAATTAAATACAAAATAAAAAGGCATTAAAGGGACTTGCCATTCATTGAGCCTTGTCCCCATGTGTATTGTCAAAATGAAACTGCAAAGAAGCAATTAGTTAGTGGGTGAAGTGACTTGAAAATGAAAGCAATACCCAGAAGTGAGGTAATGCTGTGACATGTATTAAAAGTAACCAGGAGCCCAGCACACTACACTTGGAACAGATCCAGGACTGGTAGGGAAGGCTGAGTCATTTATAACTAGGGATAATTCTTACAGGGTTTAGGCTTTCAGTCTGAGTCATGGGAGAATGCACAACACTTTATTCTGACAGTTTTAAAGCTTTTCTTTATGAAGAGGCATTCAGCTTCTTGTCATACCTTGGAGTCCTATTCCATCAGCTTTTCCATCCAAGCAACACTCACATCAAAGAGTAAAAAAAAAAGTCAAAATGTGTTTTTAAAACAAAGCCAACACTGCTAAGTTTATTTTTAAAAGAGGACACAGTTAATTTCTCTGATTTTCAGAATGTCAGGCAGAAGCGTATGTAGAATACAAGCAGGTGGTAGAAAGAGAATCCTTCCTTTAAACTCAGGTCACCAGCTCACAGCTAATTTCTACTGCCTTAAACACAGCATGACTCTCAGCAAGAATGACAGCAGGGTCTAGCTCCTTCTTTAACTGGAGGGATCATTTCCATTCTGGGAAGCAGAGCAGCACAAGTCTCTAGATCCAGCTTCTCTTGCCAGCTTAATCCCCATCAATTATAAAGCTCCCTGAGGAAACACAACCTGGTGTCTGTGTTTAAGTTCTCAGTATCAGCTCTATTAATTACTGCAACAATTAGTGATTTTGTTATCTCCATTTGCTGGTTTTTATCTCCTTCTGTGTGTGGAAAAATGAAGTTGAAGAATACATTTTCATGTAATAGAAGCCCATTGTTTTGGTTTTTTTTAGCAATATTTCATCTAACCTGCATCTAATAGTCAAGAACTACTACCAAGTGACACCCTAACCACTTGTGTTTGTTTGTTTGTTTGTTTGCTGTTTGTTGCAGACAAGATCATGCTCCACGCACAGGATGAGCCTTTCTGTAATTGAACTTTCTGTATAGTCCAGGATAACCACAGACTTACAATATCCCCCTCAGAAATTGAATTCTAGAATTAAAGACATGCATCACTACACCTAGCTCATGTTTCTTTAATTGTGGGCAATCCCAGAGAGTAACTTCAAAAACATGCCCCATAGAAGACTACTCATTAAAAGGAAATGCTCTGAGATTCAAGACAGTCTCACTACTACTGCCACAAATATCTACATTTATTCTGTAGTCATTTAAGGATATAATTATTGTTTTCTATTAAACTATGACATAGACCATATAAGATAAAAAACATTTTCTCCTTCAAAATTTTAATAAGTCTGAAACTTAAATCCTAGTGAAAGCATATATTAAACACTGTTATGACTGAAACTGAGTTTCCCTCTCACATTCAATATAACAGATATTTTACCTTTAGTTTTTCTTAAAAACGTATTCTCGTGTTTGTGTTTCTTTCCTCACTCATACATTCTCTTACACTCAGTAGAAAAGGGCCAAATATATGCTTGACAGACTGTAAGAATATCCATCAATGCTTCTGAAGTACAACAGGTATCAAATCCAAGCAGCCATTACTTGGCTACCTCTGGAATAGCAGGTCTTGGGAATCAGAGATCGTGGTCCACAATCTCTGCAAACCTCACTAAGCTACAGTTTGCGTTATTCTCCATTTCTCCTCCCTTTCACTCCATTTCCTCCTCCTCCATTTTCTTCATACTAAGACAATTGAGCTTCAAGCAACCAAAAGTCATAGTTAAGCTGGTATCCATTGCTACATCTCAGGATGTAGCATTTCCTTTTCATTGGTTAACAGTTAAGTAGCTTCATGTTAGAAGCAGGTGAATTTTAAGCCTGAAACTAAATAGGGGAAGAATTTTAAGTTATTTATACGTGTATACATGTGTATGTGGACACAATCACATGTGTGAAATAAATTATGAATCTATGTGTCTGAGATAAATTGTATGTCAATATTGTGAGATATTGTTTGCACACGTGTGTGTGTGTGCGTGTGTGTGTATGCATATACCTGCATAAGCTAGGGCCTCATTCAAGTTAAGTAACTATCCTACCACTGAGCTATGTACCCATCCCTCTTTTCAATTTGATTTTGAGATAAGTCTCAGGAAGCTTTCAGTCTAGCTTTGAGCTCACACTGCACCTCAAGCAGTCATGATTCTCTTGCCTTAGTCCTGAGTAGCTGTAAATGGATATGAATATATATACATATATTTACACACAGAGGTAGATGATAGTTAATTAGGTAGATGGATAGATAGATAGATAGATGTAGATAGATAGATAGATAGAGTAGAAGGATGGATGGATGGATGGATGGATGGATGGATGGATGGATGAATGGTAGATATGATATGATTGATATTGATGCTTAATGTTGAATATCAACTTGACAAAACCAAGAATACAAGCCTCTGGGCATCTCTGTGAGTCATTAGCTAAACTGGATTGATTACCATGTATGCTTGTGAATGATTTTCATTATTACCTCAACTGAAAAGAAAATACCCACCCTTAACATGGTGACAACTAGATATATGAAAAAAAAATCTCAGAAAGGCTTCTTGCTTTTCTTGTTCTTGTTTGCCGTTACATGTCACTGTGAATTTATCTACCTCTTGGCAAGTTTGTCTCACTTATTGTTGCCATTATACTGCAATCTGTCACTGACGTGGGAACGTTGGACTAAAGACCACCAGCTCTCTAGGAATCCTCTGTACTAGCCTGAAACTTTTGAAGCATTTGACCTCCTGTATTGGTCCACTACCAATACTCAGCCTTCAGTGTGAAAATAGCTATTATTGGATATATAGATATTCTATTCTATTCATATATTCATAGTATTTCCATCTCCATATATTATACATGTACACATATTCTATTGATTCTGTTTTTCTAGAGAACCCTAACAATATCTATAACTATATAATTAACATATATCATTATATATCTCTATATATACCATTCATATATCATTAACATACATAAGGGCATACACCCTCATATGCATATCATTTTTCTGTAGCTCATTCCTTGTTTACAGTAATTTCGAGAAGTATAACCTCACATAGGATTTCTGAGGTCATAGATACAACCTCTGACTTACTTCCATACAACAGCTGAGAAGGATATGATGAAAATCTGATGAGAAGTAAATTTACCCTGACCTAAAGAACAATCTCACACAGCAGACCAAAAAAAAATCAAATAACTAATGGATAGGGGTCCTGTATATTAACATTGATTTTAAGAGATCTAAATGAAATTGAGGAAGAATTTAGGGTATATCTTAAGTAGGAAGAAGATGTTTGAACATCATTCGTCTGCAGAAACTGTTACCTGATATAATCTCAACCTTTTCAAAAGGCTCACACTACAGGCTACTTCTCCTATTTACCAATATTACCATAAAATATTAGAACACAAATAATAAACTATATTGCAAAAATATACTACTGTAGATTTCAAAATGAATTGCTTTGTGTTTATAATTTATCCTTTCATTTATGTGTAAGCACATAGCAACATAGCACTTAATTTCAAAGGCAGTTTCTCTAGCTTCTTTCAGTTCGTTTTCAGTACATTGATCCTTATTTTGGTATTATAAAAATTTGACACATCATTTTGTGAACGTCACAATAGGAGATAACATCCAGTATTGTTTTTCCCCAACTAATATCCTGCTGAAAATCAGAGGATGGATAGAATATACTAAATATATGATTTATACTTAAAAATAAGTTATATATTACTGTCACTTGTATGTATCTTGATTTGAGTCCACATATTAGAATGTCAGCATGAGATCTAAAAATCATAAAGCTGCCAGAAAACCCAGCAATTGATGTCTTTGACAATACATCTTTAAACTATGTTTAAAGTTGACCAATAATATTAATTTCAGTATCTTTTACTCAAATCAATGAGATTTCTAATTTTTGTTCTTTTTTTTAATTGCATTTTATTTATTTATAATAATAAATATTTCTTAAAATAAAATTACATTCTAACTTATTTTTCTTTTTTACTGTTTTTGTACTTTTATTTTTGTTTTCAGTAATTTATTCACTTTACATACAAATTGCATCACCCCTGTCTTCCAAGATCCTCCCTCACACAGTCCCTAGCTCTCATTTCCCAATCTCCTTCTCCTCTGAGAAGGGTAGGCCTCTCTGGATACCAACACGCCATAACCCATCGAGTCTCTGAGGGACTGGGTATCATCTCCCACTTAGACCAGACTCAGGGGAACAGGATCCATAGGCAAGAAACAGAGTCAGGGGCAGTTTCTGCTTCAGTTGTTGGGGTACCCATATGAACATCAGCTACAATTGTGAAGTGGGGACTAGATTCTGCCTACAATAAATGCAAGGACTGAAATGGAGCAGAGACTGAAGGAATGGTCAAATAATGACCTTCCCAACTTGAGACCCATCCCTTGGGCAAGAACCATTCCATGACACTATTAATGATACTCTGATATGCTTGCAGACAGGAGCCTAGCATAACAATCCTCTGAGGGGGTTCACCCAGTAGCTGACTGAAACAGATGGAAAGACACACAGCAAAACATTAGAGAAAGCTCAGGGAGTTATATAGAAGAGTCAAGGGAAGGATTGCAGGTCCCAAGGGAATCAGAACTCAACAGGAAGGCCAACAGAGTTAACTAACCTGAATCCTTGGGAGCTCGCAAAGTAGTAGTGATTTCTATTCTTTAAAGTAGAGTTTCACTAATGTAGCAATTTTTTACATAAGAAAATCATTATAACCATTAATATCTATACAGTACAGTTACTATACAATTAGCTCTTGACTCATGAAGATCATTGTTTTTAGAATTAAATATATTATGAAAATCATTAACTCATTAATGATTAAGTTTTAAGAAAATTCTAGCATCTATAGACGCTGATCTATAAATAATCCTGTCACAAAGAGCTGCTATTTATGCATTCTAGACAGGAAGAACTTGTACATTATCCAAGATGGAGAAAGGAGGGATCAAAGTATGGAGGGAGGAAGGGAGAGAGAGAGAGATGAAAAGGAGAGAAGGAAGGGAAAAGACAGGGACAGAACGAAAGAGACAGAAAGAGCTTTATCTATAATTTGGAAGAAGAGGAAGAAGAATCACATGTCCTATGCCAGTCTGAGATGTATAATAAAACTTCCTCTAAAGAAAGAAGCAAAGGGAAAAATAGTGAGTTTGAAGTGATCTTTCTGATAAAATATATCCTAAAATTTTTAAATATGTATATACAATAAGATTAATAGCTAAAATATACAAATACAGTACCATAAAATTAATTAAAAGCTTAAAAATGACAAAGTAAAAGAAAATTACATTCTGAAGGCATCACTGTTTCTCATAAGAACACACACACAAAGAAGCAGTTTTCAGGAATTCTTTTAATTCTTTCACTAAGCACTGTGTGAATGACTGACATAGGTTAGGATCAGAGTGGACTTGAGGTTGAATAGATTCTATTAAAATTTTCCTCTGTCTTCTGAGACTTCCGAGTGCATAGTTCACCTGAATTAATTGAATGAAGCATACATTTTAGAAGAAAATGAAGTAATTCCAGCCAGCACTCAGGGGATGAAGTGAGTCTATGCCAAAACCTCCAGAGAACCAATTATTGGTTTCTAAATTTAAACATTCTGTGTGCAACACTTTCATTAAAGAAAGAAATGTAGAAGATGAAAATGGCTGTTTCTTAATGCTACCATTCAAACCCAGTACCTTGCCGAACCCAGTCTCCATGATGAATTGTGTGCTGTAATACATGACAACATTTCTGACATCCAGAGAGCAGCTCTGCCCAGTCTATGGTCATGGTGGCTTCTTCACCATCACATGCATTAGCAGGCCGTTCAAAAAGGGAAATCATGGCTGCTGTGAATGCAATTGCTTGAACCTTGGTCATCAAAAGAGAAACAAACACAGGTAGTGTAAGTGCTGTTCAACAGTTCTATGTATGCTAACATTAACAAGGATTGGATCATGAGTTAGGAAGATTCTCTATGATATTACTTAAAGTATGTAATCAATAACATAGAAGAAGCACTATATAGTTCACAGAGTGGTTTCCAAGCATTGCTTTTCACTTTAATAAGGACTTGCCATTGAAAACAGGAAGACTGGAAGCTTTCACAGTCATCAAAGGGAATTGATTGTTCAAGCCTCTTCAGTGCCTGGCACACTCCTGTGTCATTGAGTAAGTAATGACTTCACTCACTAAGATCAATTTGATAGGAGGAGAAATACTGTATCCAATGTCAATATTTACCGTCTTTCAGGCCTCTATTCCTTTGTTATGTTATATAAAATATGAATACTCTCTTAGCTCTCTGACAATGGAAATCCCCCAAACCAAAACAATTAATTTGAAAGGCCAATAGGAAGTAAGTTCATACATTAATGGTAAATATTTACTAGTATTGGAATCTATTGTATTAAACATTTTATAATGTAACATTTGTAAGTTTTTAATTTAAAAAATATAACTACATACACAACAAAAAGATCATAACAAAATATATATTTTATAAATTAAAGGTGGAATTGTAGTATAACCCATCTCTTCAATGTCCAATGAGTATAACATCATAATTTATAACATAGAAGGTCATACTCAAGGCATTTGAATTTCTGTCTTGATCTAGAGTTTAAAGACGAAATCCTTATTGTGCAGTTACATCTTCCTTTCACTTACCTTTCCATTTATATCCCCAAAAGAAAGGATGGAGTCTTTGGGATCAATAGGATCATACCAATAATCCATGCATATGGGAGCTCCTTGCAGGCCTTGGACTTTGTACTGGCAAGGAAATTCTTCTTTGGACAGTAGATCATAGAACAAATCTCTTTGCTTGTAAAAGCCACTGCTATCTAGAGTAGCCAAGTAGAAAAATCAAGGGATATTTGTGATGGATTTAGTGTAATTGATATGTAAAGAAAGCATCACATCAAATTTCCAAATGAGACATAGTTCTCTGAGAGCCTTTAGCAGTTTATAAAAGTATGCATAGTAGCACAAATTCTAACATTGGACTCTAGCCAAAAAAAAAAAAAAAAATCAAGCCAAAACAAAACACATTAATTGCCAAAGACATCTGAGCACCCTTTCTTTCCATTTTGATCCACATCCACCACCATCCTCCATCCATAAGAATGTTGTCAATTAATTATATATAAAATGGAAAAGATGTGAGTCACTGTTTGTTATGTCATTTTGAGACACCCAAGAGAAGGCTTTGGAAACCATAGCCCCTCCAGTAAGATGATAAACACCAAAGATGAATGTGGCTCTCTGTCACTCCTGGTGCTGCATTTGATACTAGCCAGAGGTTCTACCCCATCATTTTCTAGTCTTTTTCATAACTATCAAGTGTATTTATAAACATTTTGTACCTTGTTAACATTTTCCAGAGAAACCAGACTTGTCACCCATAGGTGTTTGAGTTTGATGGCATCTGAAGTAATAGGAAGTGCTTCTTGAAACTTTAAGTTCTCTCCCCAGATTCCTAGTAAGCCTTCCTTGCTAATAGTTAAGTAACGACTTGAACTTTTTAAGAAAACTACTTTCTGAATGGTGTCCTTGTGTTTTCCCGGGAGGAATTCAAGATCCTTCCACTGAGGAACGATTGTTGCCTTTGCTCGTTCATCTCTCTCATAAAGTGATAACAGAATAAATGAAGTCAGCTTGTCCCAGTCAATGAAGCCATCCCGGGCCACGTCCACTTTATCAAAGAGTTCTCCATATTCTTCCTTTGTGCCCCAACCCACAGTCTCTGTCATCTTCTGTACAAATTCTTCTCTGGGCATACAAATGGTTTGGCTTGGATCTTGGGACTAGAAATCAGAATAGAGAAGTAAGACAACAGAAAACTCATCACAGAGTGAAGAACATTATGCTGTCTCCAAGTTGATTTAGTTAGCAATTCTTGCAGTGTGGGAAGAAAAGCATCTCCTATTTTAGGGAGGTACTATACTTACATGAATTTTGGCAGGAGAGATAAATAATTTATAGGGCTAGAAACTACATGTTCAATAAAAAATGTTAAAGAAGGAGATTAGAGATATGTGTTGATTGAGGAGGGGATTGCAGAGATGTAGGACATTATCCATGGAGCTGGAAAAGGCAAGGTAAGGATTCAGGAAAGCATTCCTGATAACAATTTTATTAGCTAATGAAATCTCATTTTGGACTTCTGATCTCCAAACAATAAATCAATAAAATTTCATATTTAAGCAACTAAGTTTATAGTAATTCTTTGAAGCAGCAACAGAAAACTAATATAATGGTTTGTAGAAGGATGCATAAATCCTGGAAAAAGCTTTATAGAACCAGTAAAACTACAAAATAATGAAGAGAGAGAGAGACAGACAGACAGAGAGAGAGAGAGAGAGAGAGAGAGAGAGAGAGAGAGAGGCTCTAAGGAGATGTAGAAGACAGCACTTTCTTGTGTTACAGTGTCAGAGCTAGAAGGAGGCTGAACTTCAAGGAAACTGAATGTCAACCTTGTAGAATGTCAACCTCATGAGATTTTGTTTGTGAATCTAGGATACCCACAATTTTTACTATTTTGTAATCCCCTGAAGGACCACTAAAGTGGTGAAAGTAATGATTCATACTGACTATGATAATACAAAAAAGCATGGAGTGGAAGGCAAATCTGTACTATTTCAAGTAATAAAGAGCTTACTATAGTGGGATTTGTGAAGAAAGAATCAGCTTTCCACAAAAGGAGCCAAAGAGTGAGAAAACACCTAGCATATGAGGTACTGTGCAATAAAGATGTTTTAACAAATGTGTGTTTTGTTGCCATGTGTCAGTGTCATTTGTCACACGATCCCCCTCACTCATGCACATTTGAAACAGGGCCCATTTATATGTAAGAATTATCAGAAGCCCACTGTGTAGATCTGGTCTTGGTCCTCTGCTTAGGAAAGCATTACAGGACACCAAGAGCATCTCCCTCCCCAGGAAACCTCCTGGGCCCCCAAAACTAACCAGCTTGGAACCCTGACCAAACAACCATCCTAGTTGGATCTGTCCACCTCCACACCTGAGTCTGACTGGACATAGCTTACAGAATAGGATCCACTAGCAACATAGCTGCAAGTGAGATCTACCGAGGCAAAGACAACAGAGTAGTGTTCCCTGTCCTCCATTGTCTAGCCATGGCTTCTTCACTTGCCCAAGAAGTCCTGCTGCCATCAGGATCATTGCCAACACCAAAGAAAACCAGATGCCTAAAGGAACTAAGAACAAAAAAATCAAAAAGACAATATGGCAATACCAGAGCCCAGTTTTCCTGTTACAACTAACTGTATATCCTAATGAAACTGAAATACACAAGGAGGATCTTAAATCCAAACTTAAAAGATAAAAAAGGATTTTAAACGACGACATGAATAAATCACTTCAGGAAAATACAATCAACCAGATAGAAGCAAATAAATATAAAGAAATGCAGGAAAATACAAACAGGTGATTAATATGTATAAAACTCTAAGACCTAAAAAGAAAAATGGAAACAATAAAAAGAAGAAACTGAGGCAATCCTGGAGTTAGAAAACCTAAAAAAGATAATGAGAACTAAAGACATAAGCATCACCAACAGAATACTGGAGATGGAAGAGAGAATCTGAGGATTAGAAGATATGATAGAAGAAATCAATATATTAGTGAAAGAAAAATGCAAAATCTAAGAAGTACATAAAAAAATCATCCAGGAAATTTGGGATACTATAAAATGACAAAATCTAAGAATATTAGAAATAGAAGTAGATGCCAGCCCAAAGGTCCAGAAAACATTTTCAACAAAATAATAGAAGAAAATTTCCCTAACCTAAAGAATAAAATGTCTATAAAGATACAAGAAGTTTACAGAACATCAAATAGTTTGGACTGGAAAAGAAAATCCCCCCACCACATAATAATCAAAGTACTAAATAGACAGAACAAAGAAAAAATTAAAAGCAGCAAGGCAAAAAGGCCAAGTAATATATAAAGGCAGACATAGCAAAATTATATCCAATATCTCATCTGCGACTTTAAAAGCTAGAAAGGCCAGGGTAGAGGTCTTACAGACCCTGAGACCAGAGATGTGAGCCCAAATAACTATACTCAGAAAAACTTTCAATCATATATATGGAGAACCAAGATATTCTGTAACAAAACTAAATTCAAACAATACCTTTACAGTAACAAATCCCTACAGAGGATAGTAGAAAGAAAGCTCCATCCCAAAGAATCTAACTACATTCAAGAAAATATAAAAAATAATTTCACACCATTAAAATCAATAGAACTACTCTCTCTCCTCTCTCTCCTCTCTCTCTCTCTCTCTCTCTCTCTCAGAAACCACCAATATACAAATAATAGAAAGTAATAATCATTAGTCATTAATATCTCTCAACATCAATGGACTTAATTCCCCAGTAAAAAAATAAAGGCTAACAGCATAAACAGAATTTAACATTCTGCTTATATACAGGAAATACCTCAGGAACAAAGAAGTCATTATCTTAGTATTAAGGGATAGGAAAGGTTTTCCAAGAATACGGACCTAAGAAACAAGCTGGAGTAGGCATCTGAATGACTAATACAAAGACTTTCAACCGAAAGTACTCAAAAGAGACAAAGAAGGACACTTCATATGCATCAAAGAATAAATCCACCAAGAGGCATCTCAGTTCTGAAAATCTATGCTCAAAATGCAAGAAAATTCACATTCATAAAAGCTTATATCACATGTTGAACCCCACACATTAATAGTGGGAGACCTCAACACCCACTCTCACCAATGGACGGTTCATTGAGACAGAAAGAAAACAGAGAAATAATGAAACTAATACAGGTTATGATTCAAATGGACCTAACAGATGTCTATAGAACATTTCACTTTCCTTCTTTTCTGCACCTCACCGTCTGTCCCAAAGCAAACCTAAACAGACACAAGAATATTGAAATAACCCCATGCATTTTATGAGACCATCAAGGATTAAAGTTGGAATTCAATAAAACCAGAAGCAGAAAGCCTACATACTCATGGAACGAAACAATTCTTTACTGGATGATCACTGGGTCAAGGAAGAAATAAAAATAAAGACTTTCTAAAATTCAATGAAAATGATAGCACAGCATACCCAATTTATGGGACACTATGAAAAGCAGTGCTAAACGGAAAGTTCACAGCACTAAATAATTTATAAAGAAGTTGGAGAGTTCTCATAGTAATGAATAGAAAGTATATATGAAGGCTCTAGAAATAAAAAGAAGCAAACATACCCAGGAGGAGTAGACAACAGGAAATAAACTCAGGGCTGAAATCAATTAGAAACAATGAAACAATACAAAGAATAAACAACCACAAGAGCTGGTTATTTGAAAAAGGCAACAAGATAGCAAACCCTTAGCCAAACTAACTGAAAGTCAGAGAGACAGAACCCAAATTAACAAAATCAGAAATAACAGGGAGACACTGAGTAAATGCAAAGAATCATTAGGTATTACTTCAAAAGCCTGTACTCTACAAAATTGGAAAAGCTAAATAAAATGGATGATTTTCTAGATAGATACCAATACCAAAGCTAAATTAAGACAAGGTAAACTATCTAAATAGTCCCATAAGCCCTAAGGAAATAGAAGCAGTCATCAAAAGTCTCCTAAGCAAAACAAAGTCATGGGACAGATTGTTTTAGAGTAGAATTCTTCCAGACTTTCAAAGAAGAGGTAATGCCAATACTCCTCAAACTATTTTCTCTAAAATAAAACAGAAGGAACACTACCAAATCATTCTATGAGGAGACAGTCACCCTGCTATCTAACCAGACAAAGACTCATAAGTAAGACAGTTTCAGACCAATTTCCCTTATGAACATTGATACTCAACAAAATAGTCACAAACCAAATCCGAGAACACAACAAAGACATCATCTACTATGATCAAATATGCTTCATGCCAGGGAAGCAGAGATGCTTCAACATACAAAATTCATTAACATAATCTACTATGCAAACAAACTGAAAGAAAAAAAACCCATATGATCATCTAAATAGATTCCGAAAAACATTTGACAAAATCCAATACTCCTTCATGAAAAAGGTCTTGCAAGGAAAGGGATACAAGGGGCATACCTAAATCATTAAAGCCAGCATCCAACATCAAATTAAATGGTCATGTCTTCTGACTTTTGAGTTACTTTTGAGGCTCTACAAAGTCAGAGGAGGTCTCCATTCTGGATGGATGGTATCCTTAGCAGGAAATAACTCTATGAAAGAAAATCTAATAGAACCCCTCAATCTATAAATGTTTGGACATACCATCATTTAATTGTTGTAATTACTGAATTTTAGTATAGTCAGCCCAACCCCCGCTCCCCCCCTCACACACACACACAAACACAAATACATATTATACCTGTTTAACTGGAATCATGACCTTATGACTGAATTTGGCATGGTTTTATGGAATTTTTTTAAGTGATATTATCCCTTAGTTTGTATGAGACTCTAGTAAGATAAACTGTATTAAAAACTGTAAATTATTAATAAAAGCCTGTCAATTATATTAAACATCAATTATTATTGATTATATTGTTGTAGATGAAGCCACATCAAGCTAAATTCATAAGCATATATTTAATATAGATATGAAATTTGGGTGTATTTTATTTAATTATAAATGATATTAAATATTTAGTTTAAAAGTTTTAAGTGAACATTGAGTCACTCTGATAAAGCTGTCCTCACAAGATAAAGTGTTAGTTTGAAGTGAGACATTCAGATAAAACTGTTTCATGATGTACTTAAAAACATATCTTTTTAATCCCTCTTAGTGCCTGGTCTAGCATTCTTGAACTAAAAACACAATGTTCTCATCTCTCAGATGTCTCATCTAACTCAGATAAAACATATATGCAATGGAGAAACATAATTATCTCTCTTAACATAACATTTTAAATTATTTGTCATTTCGATTTGCTAAGAAAACATCTAGGTGCTGACTCTAGTTCCTTTTCTGAGAATAGTCAGAATGCATGGATCTTGATTATCTCACTTGGTACATTTTAGGCTTTAGAAAATCTGTCTTCTGAATATCCTTCAAATATGGAACATTATAAAGATCATTTCATCTTAATATTTATGAAAACTGAGCTCTGAACCTCAATGTTAAACTCTAAAAATATTCCCTTTTAAAGAAACCTGACATCCCTTTTTGGCACTATGAAAAAATTTTGTATTAGTAAGTGGTAATGGCTAAAAATTAAACTCTCCTGTAGTGATCAGATTTCTGGATTTTTTTTTTTGAGGTAGGAATTGAAATTACTATGTAGTATCTACCAAATGACACCCTACCATGTACAAATAGAGATGGATAGATAATTGTTTTTCATTTTGATTTGTCCACTTACCACATACTTTGAAGCTATATCTCTAAAATATACACTTACCTTTACCTCGAAATACTCTATGGAGACATAGATATTTTAAGGAGTCTTTATTAATAAATGTTTCTACTATTTTCAATGTGCTGGTTTTATATTAACAAGCCTCCAAATACATCTAAGATCAATTAAGTAATTAACACTTAAAATTTTCCTAGAAGCATAATTTCTGAGATAAATAACTTATATATTATTTAATAGACAGCATAATTTTTATTATTTGAGAATTTCAGACTTGTATATATTGAGGTTTGATAAAATTCATAATCCTTCCCCTACCCCACATCTTTTCCCTTCCTAATTCCTATGCTTTGCTTTTTTTTAATTGGATATTTCATTTATTTAATTTCAGATGTTATCCCCATTCCCCATTCCAACCCCAGAAACACCTTATGCCATCCCTCTTCCTGTTACTTCATGAGGGTGTGCCCCCATCCATCAACCCAATCACCTCTCTTCACCCACAAATTCCCTCATACTGGGGCATCCTGCTATCACGGGACCAAGGACCTCCTCTCCTGCCAATACCTAACAAGGCCATCCTCCACTACATATACAGCATGGTCCCTCGAAGCATGTTACCAGGCTGGTGGTTTAGACTCTGGGAGCTCTGGTTGTTTGGTATTGTCACTATTCTAATGGGGCCTAAACCACCTTTAGTTCCTTCAGTCTTCTCTTTACCTCCTCCATTGGGGACTCCATGATCAGTTAGTTCAATGGTTAGCCGCCAGCAACCCCCTCTGGCAGAGCCTCTGAGGAGATAGGTATATCAGGCTCTGGTCAGCATGCAATTCCTGGTATCCACAACAGTGCCTGCGTTTAGTGACTCCCCAGGTAGGGCAGTCTCCAGACAGCCTCTCCTCCAGTCTTTGCTCCACACTTTGTCTCTGTATTTGCTCCCGTGAGTATTTTGTTACTCATTCTAAGGACTGAAGCACCTCCACTTTGGTCTTCCTTCTTCTTGAACTTCATGTGGTCTGTGAGTTGTTTATTAGGTATTGTGAGCTTATGGACTAATATCCACTTATCAGTGAGTGAATACCATGAGTGTTCTTTTGTGATTGGGTTACCTCACTCAGGATGATATTTTCTAGTTCCATTCATTTGCCTAAGAATTTCATGAATTCATTGTTTTAATAGCTGAGTAGTACTTCATTGTGTAAATGTGCCACATTTTCTGTACCCATTGCTCTGCTGAAGGACATCTGGGTTCTTTCTAGCTTCTGGCTATTATAAATAAGGCTGCTATGAACATAGTGGAGCATATGTCCTTGTAAAATGTTGGAGCATCTTTTGGGTATATGCCCAGGAGTGGTATTGCTGGATCCACAGGTAATACTATGTCCAATTTTTTGAGGAACTGTCAGACTGATTTCCAGAGTGGTTGTACCAGCTTACAATCCCATCAACAATGAGGAGTGTCCTCTTCTCCACATCCTAGCCAAGGACCTGAGTTTTTGATCTTAGCCATTCTGACTGGTGTGAGGTGGAATCTCAGGGTTGTTTTGATTTGCAATTCCCTGATGACTAAGGATGTTGAACATTTCTTTAGCTGCTTTTCGACCATTTGAGTTCCCTCAGTTGAGAATTCTTTGTTTAACTCTGTACCCCATTTTAATAGAGTTATTTGGTTGTCTGCAGTCTAATTTCTTAAGTTCTTTGTATACTTTGGATATTAGTCCTCTATTGGATGTAGGATTGGTAAAGATCTTTTCCCAATCTGTTGGTTGCCATTTTGTCCTATTGACAGTGTCCTTTGCCTTACAGAAGCTTTGCAATTTTATGAGGTCCCATTTGTCCATTCTTGATCTTAAAGCATAAGCCATTGGAATTCTGTTCAGGAACTTTTCCCCTGTGCCCATGTGTTTGAGGCTGTTCTCCACTTTCTCTTCTATTAGATTTAGTGTATCTGGTTTTATATGGAGGTCCTTGATCCACTTGGACTTGAGCTTTGTACAAGGAGATAATAATGGATTGATTTGCATTCTTCTACATGTTGACCTTGAGTTGAACCAGCACAATTGGTTGAAAATGCAGTCTTTTTTCCACTGGATAGTTTTATCTGGTTTGTCAAAGATCAAGTGACCACAGTTGTGTGGGTTCATTTCTGGGTCTTCAGTTTATTCCATTAATCTACATTCCTGTCTCTGTACCAATACCATGCAGTTTTTATCACTATTACTCTGTAGGTCAGAGCTTTACGTCAGGGATGGAGATTTCCCCCAGAAGTATTGTTGAGAATAGCTTTTGCTATCCTGGGTTTTTTGTTATTCCAAATGATGTGGGAATTGCTCTTTCTAACTCTGTAACAAATTAAGTTGGGATTTTGATGGGCATTGCATTGAATATGTAGAGTGCTTTCAGTAAGATGGCCATTTTTACTATATTAATCCTGCCAATCCATGAGCATGGGAGATCTTTCCATCTTCTGAGATCTTCAATTTCCTTCTTCAGAGACTTGAAATTCTTGTCATAAGATCTTTCACTTGCTTGGTTAGATTCACACCAAGGTATTTTATATTACTTGTGACTATTGTGAAGGGTGTTGTTTCCCTAATTTCTTTCTCAGCCTGTTTATCCTTTGAGTTGAGGAAGGCAACTGATTTGTTTGAGTTAATTTTATATCCAGCCACTTTGCTGAAGTTGGTTATCAGGTTTAGGAGTTCTCTGGTGGAAGTTTTGGGGTCACTTAAGTATACTATCATATCATTTGCAAATAATGAAATTTTGACTTCTTCCTTTCCAATTTGTATCCTTTTGACCTCCTTTTGTTGCCTAATTACTTTGACTAGGATTCCAAGTACTATGTTGAATAGATAGGGAGAGAGTGGACAGCCTTGTCTAGTCTCTGATTTTCATGGGATTGCTTCAAGTTTCTCTCCATTTAGTTTGATGTTGGCTACCGCTTGCTGTATATTGCATTTACTATGTTTAGTTATGGGCCCTGAATTCCTAATCTTTCCACGACTTTTACCATGAAGGGGTGTTGAATTTTTGTCAAGTGCTTTCTCAGCATCTAGTCAGATGATCATAGGTTTTTTTTTTCCTTTGAGTTTGTTTATATAGTGGATTACGTTGATGAATTTCCATATACTGAACCATCCCTGAGTTCCTGGGATAAAGCCTAGTTGATCATTAGAGATGATTGTTTTGATGTGTTCTTGGATTCGGTTTGGGAGAATTTTATTGAATATTTTTGCATTGATATTCATAAGAGAGATTGGTCAGAAGTTCTGTTTCTTTGTTGTGTCTTTGTGTGGTTTAGGTATGAGTGTAATTGTGGCTTCATAGGACGAATCGGTAGTGTTCCTTTGTTTCTATTTTGTGGAATAGTTTAAAGAGAATTGGTATTAGGTCTTCTTGGAAGGTCTGATAGAATTCTGCACTAAAACTATCTGGACTTGGGCTTTTTTTTTTTTTTTCCGGTGGGGAGACTTTTAATGATTCTTGCTATTTCTTTAAGGGTTATGGGATTATTTAAGTGGTTTAGCTGATCTTGATTCAACTTTGGTGGCTGATATCTGTCTAGAAAATGGTCCATTTCATTCAGATTTTTCCAGTTTTGTTGAGTTTAGGCTTTTATAGTAGGATCCGATGATTTTTTGAATTTCCTCTGCTTCTGTTTTTATGTGTCCCCTTTTAGTTCTGATTTTATTAATTTGGATACTGTCTCTGTGCCCTCTGGTTGATCTGGATAAGAGTTTGTCTATCTTGTTGATATTCTCAAAGAACCAGCTCCTGGGTTTTGTTGATTCTTTGTATAGTTCTTTTTGTTTCTACTTGGTTAATTTCAGCCCTGAGTTTGATTACTTCCAGCTGTCTACTTCTCTTGATGATTTTTGCTTCTTTTGTTCTAGAGCTTTCAGGTGTGCTATCAGGTTGCTAGTGTATGCTCTCTCCAGTTTCTTTTTGTAGGCACTTAGAGCTATGAGTTTTCCTTTTAGCACTGCTTTCATTGTGTCCCATTAGTTTTGGTATGATGTGCCTTCATTATTATTAAATTCTAAAAAGTCTTTATGTTCTTTCTTTATTTCTTCCTTGACCAAGTTATCATTGAGTAGAGCATTGTTCAGTTTCCACATGTATGCGGGCTTCTGTTGTTTTTGTTGTTATTGAAGACCAGCCTCAGTCTGTGGTGACCTGATAAGATGCATGGGATTATTTCAATCTTCCTTTGTCTGCTGAGGCCTGTTTTGTGACCAATTATAATGTCAATTTTGGAGAAGGTACCATGAGGTGCTGAGAAAAAGGTATATTCTTTTGTTTTAGGATGAAATGTTCTTTAGATATCCATTAACTCCATTTGGTTCATAACTTCCTGTTAATTCCACTGTGTCTCTGTTTAGTTTCTGTTTCCACGATCCATTGCTGAGAGTGGGGTGTTGAAGTCTCCCACTATTATTGTGTGAGGTGCAATGTGTTCTTTGAGCTTTCATTAAGTTTCTTTTATGAACTGTGGGTGCCCCTGCATTTGGAACATAGCTATTCATAATTGAGAGTTCATCTTGTTAGATTTTTTTTTCTTTGACAAGTATGAAGTGTTTTTCCTTATCTTTTTTGATAACCTTTGGTTGAAAGTCAATTTTATTTGATATTAGAATGGCTTCTCCAGCTTGTTTTTTGGGACCATTTGCTTGGAAAATTGTTTTCCAGTCTTTTACTCTGAGGTAGTGTCTGTCCTTGTCACTGTGTTCCAGTAATCCTGGGTGTCAGACATCCTGGAAGTCAGGCTGCCTCTGGGATCCTCTAATCCTATGATCCTTGGTGTGTTAGAGATCCTGGGAGTCTAGCTTCCTCTATGATCCTGGGGGTATGAGAGCTCCTGGGAGTCCAGCTTCCACTGGTTATTATGAGATTGATTGCACAGGTAGCACCCAAGGTCTGCTCATTGCACCGGCTCAGAAAGGAAGGAATTCGTGCCAGTGGGTCAGGGTATGGTATCTTCATGGGAGCAGACCATCTAGGAGTCAGCTGCTCTGAGTGCAGTGGATCCTCAACTGCTCTGAGTGAAGCAGAGATCTTCTGGGATGGGTCTGAATATGGTGTCTTCCCTGGAGCAGACCAGCTGTGAGTCTGCCCAGTGAGAAGGGCCAGGCGGAGGGACGGAAGGGAGTGGTATCTGGGAGGGCGGGGGTTTGGTGGGTGATGCGTCTCTAGTGTACTGCTGGTCTCCTAGCTGCAGCTCTGGGACTTCAGGTCTTGGGAGAAACTCACTGAGTTAGCTTAGTACTGTCTATGTGGGCATGAGTGTAGGACAGTATGCTGGAACTTGTTCCTCTCAAAGAACACAGGGTTTTTTGTTGTTGTTTTGTTGTTTTGTGTTTTAATCTTGAATTTTCTTCTACCACAGCCATTAATTGGGAATAGCACCTCAGCTAGGGTTGGGCCTTCATTAGCTCTTTCCCCTTCCATGTTGAGAATTTTGGCTAATTTAATGTCTAGTATGAGGTCGCAGTAGCTGTGACTTCATGTGTATAAGAGCCCTGCAATGCCGGCAAAAACAAAAAAACAAGCAAAACAAAACAGTTTTGTTGTAGATGTCTACTCTAACTCTGACAATTGTTCTGTGCTTTATTCTGTAATGAACCCTGACTTCTGAAGTTCTGGTGATATAGATGTCCTATTTAGAGCTGAGCTTAAGTCTCTTGTTTCTTGCACATTGGCCTCTTTATGGGTCTCTTTATGATTTTCAATCTATTACAAAACAAAGTTTCCTTGATAAGGATAGATGAGATGTTCTAATTTCTGGATAAAGTATAGAAACACAGATTGGAGAAGGGGGCAGTTCATTTCTACAACCAGTTAGAATAATAGTATTGGATCCTCCCCTATGACCTAGGGAGTCACAAGATTTCCATAAAGACAAGAATTCCATCTTATGAGCAGGTTTTAAATCTAATCCAAAAATGGACCATTACCCCATAACATCAGTCCTTTATTGCACCAATAAAAAATATATTACCAGGTGATTCATTATTGTAGCTCATAAGGTTCACAGTTCAGTAAAAAGTGTTGGTTACTTTTATCCCTGGTAGTATTTATAGAACTTCCCAGCACTAAAAGCTAGTCAGTGGGTCTGAAACTTCCAGGTTGGTACCAACTTGACTTCTTCATGTTCTATTATGCAAGAATGTGTCATTCTCAGTAATAGCGTCTTCTCACCAAGCTCTGGAGAGTAAACAATAGCAATAACCTGTAGTAATGTGAGAGTCTTAGGATCACAACTTGATGAAAAGCTATCCAATACCTAGCACTGAGCTTTCATTTGATAGCTTAAGGCAGAGACGTTGTCCTTTGCTATAAAGTAACCCCATTTAAACTTCTTATATATATATGAATAATATTAGTATTTCTACAATGATGAGTTTCTTTGTGGTGCCTTTACTTAGTTCCAGTAATAGTAATCTTTCCCTGTATTACCTCCACTATGCAGTTTTCCCATCACCTTCACCATTTAATTCTTTTTTTTTTTTTTTTTCTGTTTTCTCCCTCATATCACCTGGACTGAGTTTGAGTTACATCACCTACGGTTCCCCAGTAGTTTCTGTGACATTATTAGTATTTCAGTTTAAGTACACATGTCAAAGATTTGTACCCAGCATCCCACATATGCGAGAAAATGTTAGAATACACTTGCTTATTTCTTACTTCCCTCTGCTTGAAGTACCTTTTTATATTTGTTTACTCTAAGATGGTATCTATTGTTAATGTTGTAATGTGTTTCTCACAGGCAGCAAATCAGTTCTGAGTTCAAGTCTAGTATTCTAGTTTGTGTCTCTTTATTGGGGAAATGAGACCAATAACATAGTTATTGCCTTTATTTCCAAGTTCTGGTAGCAAATACTCAACAGTGAATGCGAATGATGAACCTTATTATCACACTACTCACATAGCAGTATGAAACGGTTGTGGGTCTCAAGACTGATGAGACAACAGGTGAGTATCAGTCAGGAAGCGGGTAGTGCTCAGAGTATGAAATAACTGCCGTCTCTGGCTAGGATTTGGCAAACTCTAACGTAGAGGGAAAAGGTTCAGGAGAAAGTAATGGTTCATTAGAAAGCAGCTTTGCAGCCGGGCGGTGGTGGTCACGCCTTTAATCCCAGTACTTGGGAGGCAGAGGCAAGCGGATTTCTGAGTTCAGGCCAGCCTGGTCTACAGAGTGAGTTCCAGGACAGCCAGGGCTATACAGAGAGACCCTGTCTCGAAAAACCAAAAAAAAAAAAAAAAAAAAAAAAAAAAAGAAAGAAAGAAAACAGCTTTGTGGGTGTGATGTGACATAAATACAGTGTAGCCTAAAAGAGGACCCACAAGTAACATATTTGGGTTTACAGATGATTTGGGGGAGTGAAAGAGTCACTAGAGTGAAGAAGGCAGCAAACTCTAAAGGGGGCCGCAGAGAGAAGGTAGTAGGTTTGGCAAGCTGCCAGGGATAGAACTGGCACATTCTTAGTCTTTGACATTCCTTGAAAAATCCCTCTCCAAATGATTAGATAAATTTATATTCTTATCAGAAACATATAAGATCTGATAAACTGAAGACCATCACCAAAGTAGGGATTTGTTTTTATTAAGACTCATCAGATAATGCTAAAGCATAATTATTAGGACTAAAAACATTTTAATACTTTCTAGAAAAGGCTAATATGTTCCCAAAGGAAGAATTTAAGTTCATTTTTCAAATTCTGCCAAACATAATTCCTACGTATAATAGCAATGCTTAATAAGTAACTACATAATATTTAATCTTTTCTCCTATTTATAAATTTGCACCTACACAGACAAGAATGTGTAGTGAGAATCTCTTGTGTGCTGTATACCAGCATTACCTGTCAATAAAAAGCTGATGGCCTATTAGCTGTGGTAAGAAATAGATGGTGGGAGTTCTCGTAGAGAGAGAAGAACTCTGTGATAGAGTCAGTTGCAAGAACAGACTCATTCCGAACTCTCAGGAAGAGGTAACTAGACTTATAGTTGACTTAGACTAGATTAAATGCAATAATTGAGTTATGAGCTAGTGAGAACAAGCTCAAACTTATGTCTTAGGCATTTATTCATAAATAGTAAGTCTCAAAGTCATTATTTCAGGAACTAGGGCTCAGGTGAAAAAACTCATGTATATAAGAATGTATATGTAAGTTTAAATCTATGAGGAGAGCACAATCCAGTTTGGTCAAAAATCTAGATATTTTCCATACTGCCAAAGCCTGGCAACAAATAGTGTGGTAATAAAGTTCATCATTCTCACTCATTGTTGAATATTTGCCACTAGAACCTGGAAATAAATGCCAAAGGGTCAGAAGAAAGATTTATTTCCAAATCATCCATTTATGAGTAAATATGCAAGGAGATGAATACCATATATGGCAACAAGGAGAGGTTCGTTTACTCATTCAGCAAATATGAGTATCCATTCCATGCCAAATACTATTATTAAACACTCATCATTAACTTTGAACAAGGCAAACAACTTAAAATGATCTTAAAATACTTTGATATCAATGGAAGCCAAGGTATGGTGGGTATAATGAGTAACACACGCTCCTCAAATACTAAATGTGATTAAGGGTAGAAAAATCACCTTTTTGTTTTTCTTTTCATTACATTCCATGTAGAATTGAAGTTCAATGACATTACGTAAACACCAGTCATAGAAATCAAAGCACTTTGCTTAATTTGTACATTTTGGTTTTGCTTTTACTACAGACCATTGGAATTCAACAAGGCTGCTCTTTCTATACAAGTTCAATATATATCTCTAAATCTGCTTTTCTTCAGACCCACTAGTTTTATTATTAAGTATTTCACCAAATTAATATTTTTTTGTCAAACACTTGGTATGATATTTTGGCGTTTCATTACAGTTGGATGAGCATACACTATGAAAATGCATCCCCTCTCTATCTCTATAATTAAATTTAAAATCAACATGCTGCTTTCTCATGCTTCGTTCTGTTGTGCATGCCTCAATTTCCCTTGGTTACAAACCACTCTGGTTATGAATATGTATCAGGGTTCACTGTCAAACCCTGTGAGCATCTTTGAAGCAGAAGATAAGGATTCTTTCAGAACAGATGCATCCATTTGTAACATCCCTTGAATTTCCATCTGTCCAAGAACAGTCACGAGAGAGTGAGCAACAGGACAGGAGAGACCAAGTCTGCTGACTCAAATTCATAGCTTCCCCCTGCTTCAGTAGGTTTACTTGGTTTCAATTTTCATTTACCGTATGATTGCAGTGATTCATGGGCTCACCAATTCAGATGGAATTAGCCTATTGTAAAAAGCAAAGGCACGGTCCTAGAAATCCATGAGCTTAATTTATGAGTTCATAATTAACTCGGTGGGGTTGAAATTGAACTAGAGATGTTACTATAAATTCATTATTTAAAAAAAATCTGTTGGTCAATGATGTGTAGATACTGATGTGGATAAGTATAGATAAATTCTAGTGTGCCGAATAAAAAGGCACAAAAACAATGTCACTGGAACTAGCAGTAAGGACACTGTTTCTCAGATTATAATTGTTTAAATATTATTCTCCTATAAATGGAATGGGGTCTTGAAAAAAAATCTGGCAAATTCCAAGTCTTGGGTAATAATGGTATCCTGTTCTGGAAAAATATAAATAAAACCGTGATAAAAGTTTGATGGGAAATATTAAAAGGACATTTGCCTCATAGGAGACTTACTGCTGAGTTTGAGGGAAGTTAAACATTCAAAAGAGTAATGCTGAGTGGTGGTAGTTCACTCCTTTAATCCCAGCACTTGAGAGGCAGAGGACAGGTGGATCTCTGATTTTAAGGCCAGCCTGACTCAGAGCAAATTCCAAGATACCCAAGGATAAAAAGAAACCTTGTCTTAAAAAAATTTAAAGAGTAATAATGATTATAGCTAGTAAGGTATTAATATGAAATATGGTGTGCTACTCAAATAAAAGAAAATAAGAGAATGAACAAGAATGAGATAATGCAGACTTATAGACAAATACCATCCTGAGACTAAAGAAGGATTGATTGGGAACACTTAAAACATCATGTTCTAATCACTCAAGCTTCCGAAGATCATTGATAAGTAAGCAATAATTAAGCTAATAAGAAAATTTTTGTTACAAAACACTCCTAATATGTTAGGAAAGCATCACCTAACAGGGACCTTTGTAGTGGATCACAGATCCAGTTTATTGCATACCCAATTGTAGTTCAGATTCGACATGTATATTTGGCATAGCTATGGCCCAAAACATGACAGAACTATTTTAAAAGAGTAATGATTTGTTTGGGTTTGTGGTGTCTGAAGGTTCAATCTGTGTAGAACTGCTTGACGGTGGAACTGTCTGGCAAAGAGGTTTATTACCTCAGGCTATGAAGAAGGCAGTAAAAAGATTATGGCAAAAGGGGTCAGGGCAAAGTATAACCCTAAGGACACGCCCAGTGATTTACTTTCCAAATTTAGCCCACCATGTACCTATTATCATCATCATATATGCCACTACATTATAACTCCATCAGGATATTGATTCGTTCATTAAATCGGAGTCTTTATGATCAGCATGTTTCTAGAAATGCTATCCCAGATATCCCTAAAGGATACTAATCCTCCAAGTGTTTATCAAGTTAACAACTAAGATTAGCCATTTTTAATGGTATTACTCGTTATGTCAGACAAGAGGTAAACAGAATATATCCTCTGTAATGTCATTGTCAACCATTAGAAGGCCTGAATTTACCAGTGAAGAAGTAATTGCCAAATCCTGATTTTAGTTTAAAACACTCTGCTGACAAAAGTTCTTTGAAATATCCTTTTCATAAGAGGTAAAAGAAAGAAATCCTGAAGATTAAAGAAAACAGAGATAGAGGAAATAATCTAAATGTGTGGATACTAGATTTGCATCTGTGATTTTTTTAAAAAAATGTATAAATTAAACAATATTGAGAAGTAGGGGTATTTTAATGTCAGTCTTGTTTGTAATTTATGAGGTTAAACTTTCTCAATGCAAAGTGTCATTATGGTTTTGTAGAAGAATTTGTGTTTCTAGCAGATGAACGCTGAGCTAATTAAGGCTAACTTATGGTGCCTGGAAGTTACTTTTAAGTAACTGATGTATATAAAATACATATAAAGTGAAAACTACAATGCCAAAATAGTAATTGTGGAGTTTAAATGAAAGACTACTACACTGACTTGCTGTCCTATTCTAATGTTTTCTGTGTGTTTGATAAATTTTAAAGAAATTTCAGAGGGAACAGTTGATCTGTCCTTCTTCACTGGTCCCTAACTCTAGTTTACTTAGCATGCCCAATCAGTCAACAAGTTCTTGCATCACAGTTATGAGTTCATTTTAATCTCTTCCATCGCTTCTGCAGTGGCATATTCACTGGACCAGCTTTCTAATTGTCTTTCTTCCTACTTTCTGCCTTCTTTCAATAACACTCTTATTTCCATGACATAGACTTAAAATTGTTTTAAATTACCAATCTTGTTATGTGCTTTTGTAATTAAAACATTCTCATACCCCTCACAATAAACCTCTGTTCCTTTAATATGGATCCTTAAGTCCTTCCTGATATGGCTGTGGCCTGTGGTCCAGTCTCATCTTTTATTACCTTTTGCCTTTGTAGATTAATTCTCAGACTCTTGAAATTAGGTTAAAAAAAATGCCCCATACTAGCCAGATATGGTGTCACCTCTGTAATATCAGCATGTGGGAAGCCAAGGCAAGAGGGCCAGTTTTTGAGTCCAACTTAGGCCATATAAGGATTTCAAGACTAATCTTGGATACATAGCAATGTCCATTTAAGTCAATCAACCAAAGTTTCATACTCCTTTGGTAAAATAAAGCTTTGTGTGTTTTAGAAAATAACCTACTTATCCCCCATTCTACCTGACTGAATGATGTCCTAACTTCAGATGGCACCTTGGATGTTTCTTATGTGAGAAGGCTTCTGGAAGTCTTCTCACTGGTCTAAGAAAGTACTTTGTTGTTTAAGTCTGAAGTGTTCCCTGAAGGCTCATGTGTTAAAGGACTTCTTTGCCATTTGATGAGCTTTGAGAAAGTGACTGGGTCATGGGAGCTCCATTTTCATTTGAAGATTAATCAAAATGATGATCATGTACTTTTATGCATTACAGGGTGGTAGTGAAAACTAAGAGATGGGACCTAGTTGAAAAAAAGTAGATCACTGTGGCATGCCTGGGAAGATATACCCCAACTTTTACAGGCTTTGCTTCCTGGCAATCAGTAAATTATTAACTTTCCTATCTATGAACTTCTACCATGATGCACTACCTCACACAGGTCCAGAAACACAGAGCCAGGTTAACATAGGTTGATACATCTGAAACCGAGAGCCAAAATAAATTCTTCTTCTTTGCATCATATTCTCTGATATTTATCACAGTGACAAAAGATGACTGGTAAATCCTGCTCTTCTTTTCTTTTAAATCCACTAAGAAATCACAAATAACTGTAAGTTTACTTTCGCTAGTCTTCACCATGTAAAGTCCTCAATCTAAGCACTTTTCAATTGCTACACATTATACATATGGAAAATTAGAAATAAATTTGAAGAATGGTATAATGAGAGCTATTCACTATAAAGAAAGATTTAAGAGCTGGTTATCAGATACATGGAACAATGATCTGGCTCTGCCAAAAACTCACATAAACAATAGTAAATCCGTTACTTGAAATTTCTCTTTCCTGTTAAATTTAGGCAGTAATGTTGGTCCCTGTGGTCTTTGGTTTAATGCTAAAAATCAGGGGAAAGAAGCTAATGAAGACTAGTAGAAGAACAAAGTACCTATAGAAGGTACTGCTTCTGTGTTCATTCAGCAGAGTTACGTATGCATTTGGTAGTGGAATCAAAGAATCTGGAGTAACTATGACATACTGACATTTTCGTACCATTCATCCTTTCATTGAATATCGGTAAGTTGTCCACATCTGCCTATATCACAAACTGTCCAAAACATTTGCTCTACTTTTTTCACTACAAACAGTTCGATTTTTCTATAGTTTTTGAGATTTAATTATGATTATATGTGAATGATCAATTTCCAGGCTTTCAGTGAGTAGTATTAACAAATGTATAAATCTGCCCCAATCATTTTTATAGCTGTTATTTGAGTACAGTGTAATTTACTTATCTATGCATCCACTAATTAAGTTTGTTATAAATAATCTAGTTTGTAAGCAATTGTATATAACATCGTGATGTGTGTACTTTTTCTTTTATATATCCAATTTATTTATGGTTTCTTATATAAATAGATATTCATTGGTTTAAAATTGTGCATGAAATAAAGAGACGATTAGATAGATAGATAGATAGATAGATAGATAGATAGATAGATAGATAGATATTTTCTTCCAGGAATTTTGCCAATTTGCAATCTGAGACATTGCACCTATTTTCTTGAGTTTTATTACAAGTGAATATAGCTCATCACTTTCTTCTTTGGGTACTCGGTGACTGAAAACAAGACTTCTTCTTTAAAGCACCTTCCCAATGACTTGGGGTGTCTTTTTACTTAATTTGCAACTATTTGTGTGATGCTGTACCTTAAAGCATATTTATTATACATAAAATAAAACTATATGTGATATGTACATAGACATATGTAAATAGAAATTCATAAGAAATGCTGGAATTAAGAATAATTAGCAGAATTAAGCATAGTTAATTAGAGTAATGCAGTTAATGACGTTGGCAAAGGTAAGGGAAATGGTATTGAGAGTCCAATTTTTTTTAATCTTTATTTTTTAAGAATATAATATAATTACCTCATTTCTCATCTTCCTTTCCTCCTTTTAGTTCCTCCCAAATAAGTCTTCTTAGTTTGTTTAACTTTACGGTCTCTTTTTAAGTTAATACAGGTCACACACACACACACACACACACACACACCTAACCCTAAATATAATTTGCTCAGTCTGTGTAATGTTTATTACATATATTTTTTCAGGGTTGATAAATTTTTTGCTTGTTTTGCTTTCATGTTTGTATGTAAGATAGATCCATAATGCTTTTATATGTGAGTGCAAGTATGTATATAAATGGTATGTGTTGAAGATCAACAGATAACTTTCAATAAGTAGTCCTCATTTTCTACTTTGAGGCAGGGTCTCCTGCTCCCTGCTGTGTACTCCAGGACAGTTGGCATGTGAACTTCAAGGGACTCTTATCTCTGCCTCCCATCTCACCATAGCAACACTGATATGCTGCCTGTACATGCTACCACATCTATCCTTACACTTTTTTCTAGTTTGTTATGCTCCTTGTTTTATTTCCATAACATTCTCCTACTTCTTAGTTTCCTTTAGTAATACCAAATTTTTGCTTTTAGCACCTTTAACAATGTCCCTGCAGTCCATTCTTGGATACTCTTCCCAATTCTCCAGATATTTAATCTTATATTCACCCATGGTTTTCCTACCCTTGTTGAAATCCCTTCACGTTAGCCTCTCCCAAAGATTTTTTTGATTCTGAGTCATCATTATGCAAATAATAGAATTTTCCCTAATCAGAGTATCTATGATAAAAATGAAAAAAGAGCTATCTCTTTTTCCCCAGACCCAACCCTCTAGTCTCAGCTCTGCAGCAGACCACCTATGAGAGCCTTCCTTGCCCTGTGCTGGCCCCATTCCCATCTTCTGTGAATATCACAGATCTTCCCATTCTAATCTCCCTCTCCTCACCAATTGCTTTGTCCCGACCCCCAGTCCCAACAGGCACTCAGCTAAAAACCAAAGGCCTCGCCTGCCAGTGCAACAAGTAGACTGATGGCATATCCATAACTCTCCTTCTGCTCCTCTAGATGCAGTTCCCCAAGTTTCATTGCTAGCTCTGTAGCAGAAAGCCTGTTGCTCCTTTTCCTCTCTGTTCCCCATCACCAATGAAGCATAAAGATCTCCCAAACCTTCTTTTCTCCAATCCATCCCAATACCCCAGCCTTCAAGACTAGCAGGCATTCTCTCTGGGAATACTCCAACTTAACGGAGCAAGGAAACAGCCCCTACTCCAGCAGGCACCCCCTGCTAACCTACAGACCACAGTTGCCAGAAAACCAGGTAGGCTATTCCCTTTTCTTCTCCTAACTTGTTGCTTCATCCCAGACCCAACCCTAGCATGCACCTCCTGCTAACCCTATAAAATTCCCTATAAAATCTTGTCTGGCTGAGGGTTTGAGGATACTCCTCTTTCTCGTCTTGCTGTGTCAG